>JBAMCL010000789.1:0-1200000 GCA_037075165.1 Hirtodrosophila histrioides
AGAGCAAAAACCGACAAAACAAAAAACCTAGTGTCGGCTTTGCAACACGATATCTCCGAAACGGTAAGAGATACAGCAAATGGATAAATGCAGAAAGATAGAGTATAAAAACAGCTAAAAAACAAGCCCAATTTCATTCAAATCGGTTAAGAATTGTAGGAGCTAGAGCAAAAACCGACAAAACAAAAAACCTAGTGTCGGCTTTGCAACACGATATCTCCGAAACGGTAAGAGATACAGCAAATGGATAAATGCAGAAAGATAGAGTATAAAAACAGCTAAAAAACAAGCCCAATTTCATTCAAATCGGTTAAGAATTGTAGGAGCTAGAGCAAAAACCGACAAAACAAAAAACCTAGTGTCGGCTTTGCAACACGATATCTCCGAAACGGTAAGAGATACAGCAAATGGATAAATGCAGAAAGATAGAGTATAAAAACAGCTAAAAAACAAGCCCAATTTCATTCAAATCGGTTAAGAATTGTAGGAGCTAGAGCAAAAACCGACAAAACAAAAAACCTAGTGTCGGCTTTGCAACACGATATCTCCGAAACGGTAAGAGATACAGCAAATGGATAAATGCAGAAAGATAGAGTATAAAAACAGCTAAAAAACAAGCCCAATTTCATTCAAATCGGTTAAGAATTGTAGGAGCTAGAGCAAAAACCGAC
The DNA here is from genome assembly GCA_037075165.1 of Hirtodrosophila histrioides. Lineage (NCBI taxonomy): Eukaryota > Metazoa > Arthropoda > Insecta > Diptera > Drosophilidae > Hirtodrosophila > Hirtodrosophila histrioides. Next base: position 672 of record JBAMCL010000789.1, read on the forward strand.
AAAACAAAAAACCTAGTGTCGGCTTTGCAACACGATATCTCCGAAACGGTAAGAGATACAGCAAATGGATAAATGCAGAAAGATAGAGTATAAAAACAGCTAAAAAACAAGCCTACTTTCATTCAAATCGCTTAAGAATTGTAGGAGCTAGAGCAAAAAAAAAAAAAAAAAAAAAAAAAAACCGACAAAACAAAAAACCTAGTGTCGGCTTTGCAACACGATATCTCCGAAACGGTAAGAGATACAGCAAATGGATAAATGCGGAAGAAGATAGAGAATTAAAACAGCTTTAAAACAAGCCCAATTTCATTCAAATCGGTTAAGAATTGTAGGAGCTAGAGCAAAAACCGACAAAACAAAAAACCTAGTGTCGGCTTTGCAACACGATATCTCCGAAACGGTAAGAGATGACCCCAAATGGATAAATGCAGGAAGATAGAGTATAAAAACAGCTAAAAAACAAGCCCAATTTCATTCAAATCGGTTAAGAATTGTAGGAGCTAGAGCAAAAACCGACAAAACAAAAAACCTAGTGTCGGCTTTGCAACTTGATATCTCCGAAACGGTAAGAGATACAGCAAATGGATAAATGCAGAAAGATAGAGTATAAAAACAGCTAAAAAAACAAGCCCAATTTCATTCAAATCGGTTAAGAATTGTAGGAGCTAGAGCAAGAACCGACAAAACAAAAAACCTAGTGTCGGCTTTGCAACACGATATCTCCGAAACGGTAAGAGATACAGCAAATGGATAAATGCAGGAAGATAGAGTATAAAAACAGCTAAAAAACAAGCCCAATTTCATTCAAATCGGTTAAACAAAAAACCTAGTGTCGGCTTTGCAACACGATATCTCCGAAACGGTAAGAGATACAGCAAATGGATAAATGCAGAAAGATAGAGTATAAAAACAGCTAAAAAACAAGCCCAATTTCATTCAAATCGGTTAAGAATTGTAGGAGCTAGAGCAAAAACCGACAAAACAAAAAAACCTAGTGTCGGCTTTGCAACACGATATCTCCGAAACGGTAAGAGATACAGCAAATGGATAAATGCAGAAAGATAGAGTATAAAAACAGCTAAAAAACAAGCCCAATTTCATTCAAATCGGTTAAGAATTGTAGGAGCTAGAGCAAAAACCGACAAAACAAAAAACCTAGTGTCGGCTTTGCAACACGATATCTCCGAAACGGTAAGAGATACAGCAAATGGATAAATGCAGAAAGATAGAGTATAAAAACAGCTAAAAAACAAGCCCAATTTCATTCAAATCGGTTAAGAATTGTAGGAGCTAGAGCAAAAACCGACAAAACAAAAAACCTAGTGTCGGCTTTGCAACACGATATCTCCGAAACGGTAAGAGATACAGCAAATGGATAAATGCAGAAAGATAGAGTATAAAAACAGCTAAAAAACAAGCCCAATTTCATTCAAATCGGTTAAGAATTGTAGGAGCTAGAGCAAAAACCGACAAAACAAAAAACCTAGTGTCGGCTTTGCAACACGATATCTCCGAAACGGTAAGAGATACAGCAAATGGATAAATGCAGAAAGATAGAGTATAAAAACAGCTAAAAAACAAGCCCAATTTCATTCAAATCGGTTAAGAATTGTAGGAGCTAGAGCAAAAACCGACAAAACAAAAAACCTAGTGTCGGCTTTGCAACACGATATCTCCGAAACGGTAAGAGATACAGCAAATGGATAAATGCAGAAAGATAGAGTATAAAAACAGCTAAAAAACAAGCCCAATTTCATTCAAATCGGTTAAGAATTGTAGGAGCTAGAGCAAAAACCGACAAAACAAAAAACCTAGTGTCGGCTTTGCAACACGATATCTCCGAAACGGTAAGAGATACAGCAAATGGATAAATGCAGAAAGATAGAGTATAAAAACAGCTAAAAAACAAGCCCAATTTCATTCAAATCGGTTAAGAATTGTAGGAGCTAGAGCAAAAACCGACAAAACAAAAAACCTAGTGTCGGCTTTGCAACACGATATCTCCGAAACGGTAAGAGATACAGCAAATGGATAAATGCAGAAAGATAGAGTATAAAAACAGCTAAAAAACAAGCCCAATTTCATTCAAATCGGTTAAGAATTGTAGGAGCTAGAGCAAAAACCGACAAAACAAAAAACCTAGTGTCGGCTTTGCAACACGATATCTCCGAAACGGTAAGAGATACAGCAAATGGATAAATGCAGAAAGATAGAGTATAAAAACAGCTAAAAAACAAGCCCAATTTCATTCAAATCGGTTAAGAATTGTAGGAGCTAGAGCAAAAACCGACAAAACAAAAAACCTAGTGTCGGCTTTGCAACACGATATCTCCGAAACGGTAAGAGATACAGCAAATGGATAAATGCAGAAAGATAGAGTATAAAAACAGCTAAAAAACAAGCCCAATTTCATTCAAATCGGTTAAGAATTGTAGGAGCTAGAGCAAAAACCGACAAAACAAAAAACCTAGTGTCGGCTTTGCAACACGATATCTCCGAAACGGTAAGAGATACAGCAAATGGATAAATGCAGAAAGATAGAGTATAAAAACAGCTAAAAAACAAGCCCAATTTCATTCAAATCGGTTAAGAATTGTAGGAGCTAGAGCAAAAACCGACAAAACAAAAAACCTAGTGTCGGCTTTGCAACACGATATCTCCGAAACGGTAAGAGATACAGCAAATGGATAAATGCAGAAAGATAGAGTATAAAAACAGCTAAAAAACAAGCCCAATTTCATTCAAATCGGTTAAGAATTGTAGGAGCTAGAGCAAAAACCGACAAAACAAAAAACCTAGTGTCGGCTTTGCAACACGATATCTCCGAAACGGTAAGAGATACAGCAAATGGATAAATGCAGAAAGATAGAGTATAAAAACAGCTAAAAAACAAGCCCAATTTCATTCAAATCGGTTAAGAATTGTAGGAGCTAGAGCAAAAACCGACAAAACAAAAAACCTAGTGTCGGCTTTGCAACACGATATCTCCGAAACGGTAAGAGATACAGCAAATGGATAAATGCAGAAAGATAGAGTATAAAAACAGCTAAAAAACAAGCCCAATTTCATTCAAATCGGTTAAGAATTGTAGGAGCTAGAGCAAAAACCGACAAAACAAAAAACCTAGTGTCGGCTTTGCAACACGATATCTCCGAAACGGTAAGAGATACAGCAAATGGATAAATGCAGAAAGATAGAGTATAAAAACAGCTAAAAAACAAGCCCAATTTCATTCAAATCGGTTAAGAATTGTAGGAGCTAGAGCAAAAACCGACAAAACAAAAAACCTAGTGTCGGCTTTGCAACACGATATCTCCGAAACGGTAAGAGATACAGCAAATGGATAAATGCAGAAAGATAGAGTATAAAAACAGCTAAAAAACAAGCCCAATTTCATTCAAATCGGTTAAGAATTGTAGGAGCTAGAGCAAAAACCGACAAAACAAAAAACCTAGTGTCGGCTTTGCAACACGATATCTCCGAAACGGTAAGAGATACAGCAAATGGATAAATGCAGAAAGATAGAGTATAAAAACAGCTAAAAAACAAGCCCAATTTCATTCAAATCGGTTAAGAATTGTAGGAGCTAGAGCAAAAACCGACAAAACAAAAAACCTAGTGTCGGCTTTGCAACACGATATCTCCGAAACGGTAAGAGATACAGCAAATGGATAAATGCAGAAAGATAGAGTATAAAAACAGCTAAAAAACAAGCCCAATTTCATTCAAATCGGTTAAGAATTGTAGGAGCTAGAGCAAAAACCGACAAAACAAAAAACCTAGTGTCGGCTTTGCAACACGATATCTCCGAAACGGTAAGAGATACAGCAAATGGATAAATGCAGAAAGATAGAGTATAAAAACAGCTAAAAAACAAGCCCAATTTCATTCAAATCGGTTAAGAATTGTAGGAGCTAGAGCAAAAACCGACAAAACAAAAAACCTAGTGTCGGCTTTGCAACACGATATCTCCGAAACGGTAAGAGATACAGCAAATGGATAAATGCAGAAAGATAGAGTATAAAAACAGCTAAAAAACAAGCCCAATTTCATTCAAATCGGTTAAGAATTGTAGGAGCTAGAGCAAAAACCGACAAAACAAAAAACCTAGTGTCGGCTTTGCAACACGATATCTCCGAAACGGTAAGAGATACAGCAAATGGATAAATGCAGAAAGATAGAGTATAAAAACAGCTAAAAAACAAGCCCAATTTCATTCAAATCGGTTAAGAATTGTAGGAGCTAGAGCAAAAACCGACAAAACAAAAAACCTAGTGTCGGCTTTGCAACACGATATCTCCGAAACGGTAAGAGATACAGCAAATGGATAAATGCAGAAAGATAGAGTATAAAAACAGCTAAAAAACAAGCCCAATTTCATTCAAATCGGTTAAGAATTGTAGGAGCTAGAGCAAAAACCGACAAAACAAAAAACCTAGTGTCGGCTTTGCAACACGATATCTCCGAAACGGTAAGAGATACAGCAAATGGATAAATGCAGAAAGATAGAGTATAAAAACAGCTAAAAAACAAGCCCAATTTCATTCAAATCGGTTAAGAATTGTAGGAGCTAGAGCAAAAACCGACAAAACAAAAAACCTAGTGTCGGCTTTGCAACACGATATCTCCGAAACGGTAAGAGATACAGCAAATGGATAAATGCAGAAAGATAGAGTATAAAAACAGCTAAAAAACAAGCCCAATTTCATTCAAATCGGTTAAGAATTGTAGGAGCTAGAGCAAAAACCGACAAAACAAAAAACCTAGTGTCGGCTTTGCAACACGATATCTCCGAAACGGTAAGAGATACAGCAAATGGATAAATGCAGAAAGATAGAGTATAAAAACAGCTAAAAAACAAGCCCAATTTCATTCAAATCGGTTAAGAATTGTAGGAGCTAGAGCAAAAACCGACAAAACAAAAAACCTAGTGTCGGCTTTGCAACACGATATCTCCGAAACGGTAAGAGATACAGCAAATGGATAAATGCAGAAAGATAGAGTATAAAAACAGCTAAAAAACAAGCCCAATTTCATTCAAATCGGTTAAGAATTGTAGGAGCTAGAGCAAAAACCGACAAAACAAAAAACCTAGTGTCGGCTTTGCAACACGATATCTCCGAAACGGTAAGAGATACAGCAAATGGATAAATGCAGAAAGATAGAGTATAAAAACAGCTAAAAAACAAGCCCAATTTCATTCAAATCGGTTAAGAATTGTAGGAGCTAGAGCAAAAACCGACAAAACAAAAAACCTAGTGTCGGCTTTGCAACACGATATCTCCGAAACGGTAAGAGATACAGCAAATGGATAAATGCAGAAAGATAGAGTATAAAAACAGCTAAAAAACAAGCCCAATTTCATTCAAATCGGTTAAGAATTGTAGGAGCTAGAGCAAAAACCGACAAAACAAAAAACCTAGTGTCGGCTTTGCAACACGATATCTCCGAAACGGTAAGAGATACAGCAAATGGATAAATGCAGAAAGATAGAGTATAAAAACAGCTAAAAAACAAGCCCAATTTCATTCAAATCGGTTAAGAATTGTAGGAGCTAGAGCAAAAACCGACAAAACAAAAAACCTAGTGTCGGCTTTGCAACACGATATCTCCGAAACGGTAAGAGATACAGCAAATGGATAAATGCAGAAAGATAGAGTATAAAAACAGCTAAAAAAACAAGCCCAATTTCATTCAAATCGGTTAAGAATTGTAGGAGCTAGAGCAAAAACCGACAAAACAAAAAACCTAGTGTCGGCTTTGCAACACGATATCTCCGAAACGGTAAGAGATACAGCAAATGGATAAATGCAGAAAGATAGAGTATAAAAACAGCTAAAAAACAAGCCCAATTTCATTCAAATCGGTTAAGAATTGTAGGAGCTAGAGCAAAAACCGACAAAACAAAAAACCTAGTGTCGGCTTTGCAACACGATATCTCCGAAACGGTAAGAGATACAGCAAATGGATAAATGCAGAAAGATAGAGTATAAAAACAGCTAAAAAACAAGCCCAATTTCATTCAAATCGGTTAAGAATTGTAGGAGCTAGAGCAAAAACCGACAAAACAAAAAACCTAGTGTCGGCTTTGCAACACGATATCTCCGAAACGGTAAGAGATACAGCAAATGGATAAATGCAGAAAGATAGAGTATAAAAACAGCTAAAAAACAAGCCCAATTTCATTCAAATCGGTTAAGAATTGTAGGAGCTAGAGCAAAAACCGACAAAACAAAAAACCTAGTGTCGGCTTTGCAACACGATATCTCCGAAACGGTAAGAGATACAGCAAATGGATAAATGCAGAAAGATAGAGTATAAAAACAGCTAAAAAACAAGCCCAATTTCATTCAAATCGGTTAAGAATTGTAGGAGCTAGAGCAAAAACCGACAAAACAAAAAACCTAGTGTCGGCTTTGCAACACGATATCTCCGAAACGGTAAGAGATACAGCAAATGGATAAATGCAGAAAGATAGAGTATAAAAACAGCTAAAAAACAAGCCCAATTTCATTCAAATCGGTTAAGAATTGTAGGAGCTAGAGCAAAAACCGACAAAACAAAAAACCTAGTGTCGGCTTTGCAACACGATATCTCCGAAACGGTAAGAGATACAGCAAATGGATAAATGCAGAAAGATAGAGTATAAAAACAGCTAAAAAACAAGCCCAATTTCATTCAAATCGGTTAAGAATTGTAGGAGCTAGAGCAAAAACCGACAAAACAAAAAACCTAGTGTCGGCTTTGCAACACGATATCTCCGAAACGGTAAGAGATACAGCAAATGGATAAATGCAGAAAGATAGAGTATAAAAACAGCTAAAAAACAAGCCCAATTTCATTCAAATCGGTTAAGAATTGTAGGAGCTAGAGCAAAAACCGACAAAACAAAAAACCTAGTGTCGGCTTTGCAACACGATATCTCCGAAACGGTAAGAGATACAGCAAATGGATAAATGCAGAAAGATAGAGTATAAAAACAGCTAAAAAACAAGCCCAATTTCATTCAAATCGGTTAAGAATTGTAGGAGCTAGAGCAAAAACCGACAAAACAAAAAACCTAGTGTCGGCTTTGCAACACGATATCTCCGAAACGGTAAGAGATACAGCAAATGGATAAATGCAGAAAGATAGAGTATAAAAACAGCTAAAAAACAAGCCCAATTTCATTCAAATCGGTTAAGAATTGTAGGAGCTAGAGCAAAAACCGACAAAACAAAAAACCTAGTGTCGGCTTTGCAACACGATATCTCCGAAACGGTAAGAGATACAGCAAATGGATAAATGCAGAAAGATAGAGTATAAAAACAGCTAAAAAACAAGCCCAATTTCATTCAAATCGGTTAAGAATTGTAGGAGCTAGAGCAAAAACCGACAAAACAAAAAACCTAGTGTCGGCTTTGCAACACGATATCTCCGAAACGGTAAGAGATACAGCAAATGGATAAATGCAGAAAGATAGAGTATAAAAACAGCTAAAAAACAAGCCCAATTTCATTCAAATCGGTTAAGAATTGTAGGAGCTAGAGCAAAAACCGACAAAACAAAAAACCTAGTGTCGGCTTTGCAACACGATATCTCCGAAACGGTAAGAGATACAGCAAATGGATAAATGCAGAAAGATAGAGTATAAAAACAGCTAAAAAACAAGCCCAATTTCATTCAAATCGGTTAAGAATTGTAGGAGCTAGAGCAAAAACCGACAAAACAAAAAACCTAGTGTCGGCTTTGCAACACGATATCTCCGAAACGGTAAGAGATACAGCAAATGGATAAATGCAGAAAGATAGAGTATAAAAACAGCTAAAAAACAAGCCCAATTTCATTCAAATCGGTTAAGAATTGTAGGAGCTAGAGCAAAAACCGACAAAACAAAAAACCTAGTGTCGGCTTTGCAACACGATATCTCCGAAACGGTAAGAGATACAGCAAATGGATAAATGCAGAAAGATAGAGTATAAAAACAGCTAAAAAACAAGCCCAATTTCATTCAAATCGGTTAAGAATTGTAGGAGCTAGAGCAAAAACCGACAAAACAAAAAACCTAGTGTCGGCTTTGCAACACGATATCTCCGAAACGGTAAGAGATACAGCAAATGGATAAATGCAGAAAGATAGAGTATAAAAACAGCTAAAAAACAAGCCCAATTTCATTCAAATCGGTTAAGAATTGTAGGAGCTAGAGCAAAAACCGACAAAACAAAAAACCTAGTGTCGGCTTTGCAACACGATATCTCCGAAACGGTAAGAGATACAGCAAATGGATAAATGCAGAAAGATAGAGTATAAAAACAGCTAAAAAACAAGCCCAATTTCATTCAAATCGGTTAAGAATTGTAGGAGCTAGAGCAAAAACCGACAAAACAAAAAACCTAGTGTCGGCTTTGCAACACGATATCTCCGAAACGGTAAGAGATACAGCAAATGGATAAATGCAGAAAGATAGAGTATAAAAACAGCTAAAAAACAAGCCCAATTTCATTCAAATCGGTTAAGAATTGTAGGAGCTAGAGCAAAAACCGACAAAACAAAAAACCTAGTGTCGGCTTTGCAACACGATATCTCCGAAACGGTAAGAGATACAGCAAATGGATAAATGCAGAAAGATAGAGTATAAAAACAGCTAAAAAACAAGCCCAATTTCATTCAAATCGGTTAAGAATTGTAGGAGCTAGAGCAAAAACCGACAAAACAAAAAACCTAGTGTCGGCTTTGCAACACGATATCTCCGAAACGGTAAGAGATACAGCAAATGGATAAATGCAGAAAGATAGAGTATAAAAACAGCTAAAAAACAAGCCCAATTTCATTCAAATCGGTTAAGAATTGTAGGAGCTAGAGCAAAAACCGACAAAACAAAAAACCTAGTGTCGGCTTTGCAACACGATATCTCCGAAACGGTAAGAGATACAGCAAATGGATAAATGCAGAAAGATAGAGTATAAAAACAGCTAAAAAACAAGCCCAATTTCATTCAAATCGGTTAAGAATTGTAGGAGCTAGAGCAAAAACCGACAAAACAAAAAACCTAGTGTCGGCTTTGCAACACGATATCTCCGAAACGGTAAGAGATACAGCAAATGGATAAATGCAGAAAGATAGAGTATAAAAACAGCTAAAAAACAAGCCCAATTTCATTCAAATCGGTTAAGAATTGTAGGAGCTAGAGCAAAAACCGACAAAACAAAAAACCTAGTGTCGGCTTTGCAACACGATATCTCCGAAACGGTAAGAGATACAGCAAATGGATAAATGCAGAAAGATAGAGTATAAAAACAGCTAAAAAACAAGCCCAATTTCATTCAAATCGGTTAAGAATTGTAGGAGCTAGAGCAAAAACCGACAAAACAAAAAACCTAGTGTCGGCTTTGCAACACGATATCTCCGAAACGGTAAGAGATACAGCAAATGGATAAATGCAGAAAGATAGAGTATAAAAACAGCTAAAAAACAAGCCCAATTTCATTCAAATCGGTTAAGAATTGTAGGAGCTAGAGCAAAAACCGACAAAACAAAAAACCTAGTGTCGGCTTTGCAACACGATATCTCCGAAACGGTAAGAGATACAGCAAATGGATAAATGCAGAAAGATAGAGTATAAAAACAGCTAAAAAACAAGCCCAATTTCATTCAAATCGGTTAAGAATTGTAGGAGCTAGAGCAAAAACCGACAAAACAAAAAACCTAGTGTCGGCTTTGCAACACGATATCTCCGAAACGGTAAGAGATACAGCAAATGGATAAATGCAGAAAGATAGAGTATAAAAACAGCTAAAAAACAAGCCCAATTTCATTCAAATCGGTTAAGAATTGTAGGAGCTAGAGCAAAAACCGACAAAACAAAAAACCTAGTGTCGGCTTTGCAACACGATATCTCCGAAACGGTAAGAGATACAGCAAATGGATAAATGCAGAAAGATAGAGTATAAAAACAGCTAAAAAACAAGCCCAATTTCATTCAAATCGGTTAAGAATTGTAGGAGCTAGAGCAAAAACCGACAAAACAAAAAACCTAGTGTCGGCTTTGCAACACGATATCTCCGAAACGGTAAGAGATACAGCAAATGGATAAATGCAGAAAGATAGAGTATAAAAACAGCTAAAAAACAAGCCCAATTTCATTCAAATCGGTTAAGAATTGTAGGAGCTAGAGCAAAAACCGACAAAACAAAAAACCTAGTGTCGGCTTTGCAACACGATATCTCCGAAACGGTAAGAGATACAGCAAATGGATAAATGCAGAAAGATAGAGTATAAAAACAGCTAAAAAACAAGCCCAATTTCATTCAAATCGGTTAAGAATTGTAGGAGCTAGAGCAAAAACCGACAAAACAAAAAACCTAGTGTCGGCTTTGCAACACGATATCTCCGAAACGGTAAGAGATACAGCAAATGGATAAATGCAGAAAGATAGAGTATAAAAACAGCTAAAAAACAAGCCCAATTTCATTCAAATCGGTTAAGAATTGTAGGAGCTAGAGCAAAAACCGACAAAACAAAAAACCTAGTGTCGGCTTTGCAACACGATATCTCCGAAACGGTAAGAGATACAGCAAATGGATAAATGCAGAAAGATAGAGTATAAAAACAGCTAAAAAACAAGCCCAATTTCATTCAAATCGGTTAAGAATTGTAGGAGCTAGAGCAAAAACCGACAAAACAAAAAACCTAGTGTCGGCTTTGCAACACGATATCTCCGAAACGGTAAGAGATACAGCAAATGGATAAATGCAGAAAGATAGAGTATAAAAACAGCTAAAAAACAAGCCCAATTTCATTCAAATCGGTTAAGAATTGTAGGAGCTAGAGCAAAAACCGACAAAACAAAAAACCTAGTGTCGGCTTTGCAACACGATATCTCCGAAACGGTAAGAGATACAGCAAATGGATAAATGCAGAAAGATAGAGTATAAAAACAGCTAAAAAACAAGCCCAATTTCATTCAAATCGGTTAAGAATTGTAGGAGCTAGAGCAAAAACCGACAAAACAAAAAACCTAGTGTCGGCTTTGCAACACGATATCTCCGAAACGGTAAGAGATACAGCAAATGGATAAATGCAGAAAGATAGAGTATAAAAACAGCTAAAAAACAAGCCCAATTTCATTCAAATCGGTTAAGAATTGTAGGAGCTAGAGCAAAAACCGACAAAACAAAAAACCTAGTGTCGGCTTTGCAACACGATATCTCCGAAACGGTAAGAGATACAGCAAATGGATAAATGCAGAAAGATAGAGTATAAAAACAGCTAAAAAACAAGCCCAATTTCATTCAAATCGGTTAAGAATTGTAGGAGCTAGAGCAAAAACCGACAAAACAAAAAACCTAGTGTCGGCTTTGCAACACGATATCTCCGAAACGGTAAGAGATACAGCAAATGGATAAATGCAGAAAGATAGAGTATAAAAACAGCTAAAAAACAAGCCCAATTTCATTCAAATCGGTTAAGAATTGTAGGAGCTAGAGCAAAAACCGACAAAACAAAAAACCTAGTGTCGGCTTTGCAACACGATATCTCCGAAACGGTAAGAGATACAGCAAATGGATAAATGCAGAAAGATAGAGTATAAAAACAGCTAAAAAACAAGCCCAATTTCATTCAAATCGGTTAAGAATTGTAGGAGCTAGAGCAAAAACCGACAAAACAAAAAACCTAGTGTCGGCTTTGCAACACGATATCTCCGAAACGGTAAGAGATACAGCAAATGGATAAATGCAGAAAGATAGAGTATAAAAACAGCTAAAAAACAAGCCCAATTTCATTCAAATCGGTTAAGAATTGTAGGAGCTAGAGCAAAAACCGACAAAACAAAAAACCTAGTGTCGGCTTTGCAACACGATATCTCCGAAACGGTAAGAGATACAGCAAATGGATAAATGCAGAAAGATAGAGTATAAAAACAGCTAAAAAACAAGCCCAATTTCATTCAAATCGGTTAAGAATTGTAGGAGCTAGAGCAAAAACCGACAAAACAAAAAACCTAGTGTCGGCTTTGCAACACGATATCTCCGAAACGGTAAGAGATACAGCAAATGGATAAATGCAGAAAGATAGAGTATAAAAACAGCTAAAAAAACAAGCCCAATTTCATTCAAATCGGTTAAGAATTGTAGGAGCTAGAGCAAAAACCGACAAAACAAAAAACCTAGTGTCGGCTTTGCAACACGATATCTCCGAAACGGTAAGAGATACAGCAAATGGATAAATGCAGAAAGATAGAGTATAAAAACAGCTAAAAAACAAGCCCAATTTCATTCAAATCGGTTAAGAATTGTAGGAGCTAGAGCAAAAACCGACAAAACAAAAAACCTAGTGTCGGCTTTGCAACACGATATCTCCGAAACGGTAAGAGATACAGCAAATGGATAAATGCAGAAAGATAGAGTATAAAAACAGCTAAAAAACAAGCCCAATTTCATTCAAATCGGTTAAGAATTGTAGGAGCTAGAGCAAAAACCGACAAAACAAAAAACCTAGTGTCGGCTTTGCAACACGATATCTCCGAAACGGTAAGAGATACAGCAAATGGATAAATGCAGAAAGATAGAGTATAAAAACAGCTAAAAAACAAGCCCAATTTCATTCAAATCGGTTAAGAATTGTAGGAGCTAGAGCAAAAACCGACAAAACAAAAAACCTAGTGTCGGCTTTGCAACACGATATCTCCGAAACGGTAAGAGATACAGCAAATGGATAAATGCAGAAAGATAGAGTATAAAAACAGCTAAAAAACAAGCCCAATTTCATTCAAATCGGTTAAGAATTGTAGGAGCTAGAGCAAAAACCGACAAAACAAAAAACCTAGTGTCGGCTTTGCAACACGATATCTCCGAAACGGTAAGAGATACAGCAAATGGATAAATGCAGAAAGATAGAGTATAAAAACAGCTAAAAAACAAGCCCAATTTCATTCAAATCGGTTAAGAATTGTAGGAGCTAGAGCAAAAACCGACAAAACAAAAAACCTAGTGTCGGCTTTGCAACACGATATCTCCGAAACGGTAAGAGATACAGCAAATGGATAAATGCAGAAAGATAGAGTATAAAAACAGCTAAAAAACAAGCCCAATTTCATTCAAATCGGTTAAGAATTGTAGGAGCTAGAGCAAAAACCGACAAAACAAAAAACCTAGTGTCGGCTTTGCAACACGATATCTCCGAAACGGTAAGAGATACAGCAAATGGATAAATGCAGAAAGATAGAGTATAAAAACAGCTAAAAAACAAGCCCAATTTCATTCAAATCGGTTAAGAATTGTAGGAGCTAGAGCAAAAACCGACAAAACAAAAAACCTAGTGTCGGCTTTGCAACACGATATCTCCGAAACGGTAAGAGATACAGCAAATGGATAAATGCAGAAAGATAGAGTATAAAAACAGCTAAAAAACAAGCCCAATTTCATTCAAATCGGTTAAGAATTGTAGGAGCTAGAGCAAAAACCGACAAAACAAAAAACCTAGTGTCGGCTTTGCAACACGATATCTCCGAAACGGTAAGAGATACAGCAAATGGATAAATGCAGAAAGATAGAGTATAAAAACAGCTAAAAAACAAGCCCAATTTCATTCAAATCGGTTAAGAATTGTAGGAGCTAGAGCAAAAACCGACAAAACAAAAAACCTAGTGTCGGCTTTGCAACACGATATCTCCGAAACGGTAAGAGATACAGCAAATGGATAAATGCAGAAAGATAGAGTATAAAAACAGCTAAAAAACAAGCCCAATTTCATTCAAATCGGTTAAGAATTGTAGGAGCTAGAGCAAAAACCGACAAAACAAAAAACCTAGTGTCGGCTTTGCAACACGATATCTCCGAAACGGTAAGAGATACAGCAAATGGATAAATGCAGAAAGATAGAGTATAAAAACAGCTAAAAAACAAGCCCAATTTCATTCAAATCGGTTAAGAATTGTAGGAGCTAGAGCAAAAACCGACAAAACAAAAAACCTAGTGTCGGCTTTGCAACACGATATCTCCGAAACGGTAAGAGATACAGCAAATGGATAAATGCAGAAAGATAGAGTATAAAAACAGCTAAAAAACAAGCCCAATTTCATTCAAATCGGTTAAGAATTGTAGGAGCTAGAGCAAAAACCGACAAAACAAAAAACCTAGTGTCGGCTTTGCAACACGATATCTCCGAAACGGTAAGAGATACAGCAAATGGATAAATGCAGAAAGATAGAGTATAAAAACAGCTAAAAAACAAGCCCAATTTCATTCAAATCGGTTAAGAATTGTAGGAGCTAGAGCAAAAACCGACAAAACAAAAAACCTAGTGTCGGCTTTGCAACACGATATCTCCGAAACGGTAAGAGATACAGCAAATGGATAAATGCAGAAAGATAGAGTATAAAAACAGCTAAAAAACAAGCCCAATTTCATTCAAATCGGTTAAGAATTGTAGGAGCTAGAGCAAAAACCGACAAAACAAAAAACCTAGTGTCGGCTTTGCAACACGATATCTCCGAAACGGTAAGAGATACAGCAAATGGATAAATGCAGAAAGATAGAGTATAAAAACAGCTAAAAAACAAGCCCAATTTCATTCAAATCGGTTAAGAATTGTAGGAGCTAGAGCAAAAACCGACAAAACAAAAAACCTAGTGTCGGCTTTGCAACACGATATCTCCGAAACGGTAAGAGATACAGCAAATGGATAAATGCAGAAAGATAGAGTATAAAAACAGCTAAAAAACAAGCCCAATTTCATTCAAATCGGTTAAGAATTGTAGGAGCTAGAGCAAAAACCGACAAAACAAAAAACCTAGTGTCGGCTTTGCAACACGATATCTCCGAAACGGTAAGAGATACAGCAAATGGATAAATGCAGAAAGATAGAGTATAAAAACAGCTAAAAAACAAGCCCAATTTCATTCAAATCGGTTAAGAATTGTAGGAGCTAGAGCAAAAACCGACAAAACAAAAAACCTAGTGTCGGCTTTGCAACACGATATCTCCGAAACGGTAAGAGATACAGCAAATGGATAAATGCAGAAAGATAGAGTATAAAAACAGCTAAAAAACAAGCCCAATTTCATTCAAATCGGTTAAGAATTGTAGGAGCTAGAGCAAAAACCGACAAAACAAAAAACCTAGTGTCGGCTTTGCAACACGATATCTCCGAAACGGTAAGAGATACAGCAAATGGATAAATGCAGAAAGATAGAGTATAAAAACAGCTAAAAAACAAGCCCAATTTCATTCAAATCGGTTAAGAATTGTAGGAGCTAGAGCAAAAACCGACAAAACAAAAAACCTAGTGTCGGCTTTGCAACACGATATCTCCGAAACGGTAAGAGATACAGCAAATGGATAAATGCAGAAAGATAGAGTATAAAAACAGCTAAAAAACAAGCCCAATTTCATTCAAATCGGTTAAGAATTGTAGGAGCTAGAGCAAAAACCGACAAAACAAAAAACCTAGTGTCGGCTTTGCAACACGATATCTCCGAAACGGTAAGAGATACAGCAAATGGATAAATGCAGAAAGATAGAGTATAAAAACAGCTAAAAAACAAGCCCAATTTCATTCAAATCGGTTAAGAATTGTAGGAGCTAGAGCAAAAACCGACAAAACAAAAAACCTAGTGTCGGCTTTGCAACACGATATCTCCGAAACGGTAAGAGATACAGCAAATGGATAAATGCAGAAAGATAGAGTATAAAAACAGCTAAAAAACAAGCCCAATTTCATTCAAATCGGTTAAGAATTGTAGGAGCTAGAGCAAAAACCGACAAAACAAAAAACCTAGTGTCGGCTTTGCAACACGATATCTCCGAAACGGTAAGAGATACAGCAAATGGATAAATGCAGAAAGATAGAGTATAAAAACAGCTAAAAAACAAGCCCAATTTCATTCAAATCGGTTAAGAATTGTAGGAGCTAGAGCAAAAACCGACAAAACAAAAAACCTAGTGTCGGCTTTGCAACACGATATCTCCGAAACGGTAAGAGATACAGCAAATGGATAAATGCAGAAAGATAGAGTATAAAAACAGCTAAAAAACAAGCCCAATTTCATTCAAATCGGTTAAGAATTGTAGGAGCTAGAGCAAAAACCGACAAAACAAAAAACCTAGTGTCGGCTTTGCAACACGATATCTCCGAAACGGTAAGAGATACAGCAAATGGATAAATGCAGAAAGATAGAGTATAAAAACAGCTAAAAAACAAGCCCAATTTCATTCAAATCGGTTAAGAATTGTAGGAGCTAGAGCAAAAACCGACAAAACAAAAAACCTAGTGTCGGCTTTGCAACACGATATCTCCGAAACGGTAAGAGATACAGCAAATGGATAAATGCAGAAAGATAGAGTATAAAAACAGCTAAAAAACAAGCCCAATTTCATTCAAATCGGTTAAGAATTGTAGGAGCTAGAGCAAAAACCGACAAAACAAAAAACCTAGTGTCGGCTTTGCAACACGATATCTCCGAAACGGTAAGAGATACAGCAAATGGATAAATGCAGAAAGATAGAGTATAAAAACAGCTAAAAAACAAGCCCAATTTCATTCAAATCGGTTAAGAATTGTAGGAGCTAGAGCAAAAACCGACAAAACAAAAAACCTAGTGTCGGCTTTGCAACACGATATCTCCGAAACGGTAAGAGATACAGCAAATGGATAAATGCAGAAAGATAGAGTATAAAAACAGCTAAAAAACAAGCCCAATTTCATTCAAATCGGTTAAGAATTGTAGGAGCTAGAGCAAAAACCGACAAAACAAAAAACCTAGTGTCGGCTTTGCAACACGATATCTCCGAAACGGTAAGAGATACAGCAAATGGATAAATGCAGAAAGATAGAGTATAAAAACAGCTAAAAAACAAGCCCAATTTCATTCAAATCGGTTAAGAATTGTAGGAGCTAGAGCAAAAACCGACAAAACAAAAAACCTAGTGTCGGCTTTGCAACACGATATCTCCGAAACGGTAAGAGATACAGCAAATGGATAAATGCAGAAAGATAGAGTATAAAAACAGCTAAAAAACAAGCCCAATTTCATTCAAATCGGTTAAGAATTGTAGGAGCTAGAGCAAAAACCGACAAAACAAAAAACCTAGTGTCGGCTTTGCAACACGATATCTCCGAAACGGTAAGAGATACAGCAAATGGATAAATGCAGAAAGATAGAGTATAAAAACAGCTAAAAAACAAGCCCAATTTCATTCAAATCGGTTAAGAATTGTAGGAGCTAGAGCAAAAACCGACAAAACAAAAAACCTAGTGTCGGCTTTGCAACACGATATCTCCGAAACGGTAAGAGATACAGCAAATGGATAAATGCAGAAAGATAGAGTATAAAAACAGCTAAAAAACAAGCTCAATTTCATTCAAATCGGTTAAGAATTGTAGGAGCTAGAGCAAAAACCGACAAAACAAAAAACCTAGTGTCGGCTTTGCAACACGATATCTCCGAAACGGTAAGAGATACAGCAAATGGATAAATGCAGAAAGATAGAGTATAAAAACAGCTAAAAAACAAGCCCAATTTCATTCAAATCGGTTAAGAATTGTAGGAGCTAGAGCAAAAACCGACAAAACAAAAAACCTAGTGTCGGCTTTGCAACACGATATCTCCGAAACGGTAAGAGATACAGCAAATGGATAAATGCAGAAAGATAGAGTATAAAAACAGCTAAAAAACAAGCCCAATTTCATTCAAATCGGTTAAGAATTGTAGGAGCTAGAGCAAAAACCGACAAAACAAAAAACCTAGTGTCGGCTTTGCAACACGATATCTCCGAAACGGTAAGAGATACAGCAAATGGATAAATGCAGAAAGATAGAGTATAAAAACAGCTAAAAAACAAGCCCAATTTCATTCAAATCGGTTAAGAATTGTAGGAGCTAGAGCAAAAACCGACAAAACAAAAAACCTAGTGTCGGCTTTGCAACACGATATCTCCGAAACGGTAAGAGATACAGCAAATGGATAAATGCAGAAAGATAGAGTATAAAAACAGCTAAAAAACAAGCTCAATTTCATTCAAATCGGTTAAGAATTGTAGGAGCTAGAGCAAAAACCGACAAAACAAAAAACCTAGTGTCGGCTTTGCAACACGATATCTCCGAAACGGTAAGAGATACAGCAAATGGATAAATGCAGAAAGATAGAGTATAAAAACAGCTAAAAAACAAGCTCAATTTCATTCAAATCGGTTAAGAATTGTAGGAGCTAGAGCAAAAACCGACAAAACAAAAAACCTAGTGTCGGCTTTGCAACACGATATCTCCGAAACGGTAAGAGATACAGCAAATGGATAAATGCAGAAAGATAGAGTATAAAAACAGCTAAAAAACAAGCTCAATTTCATTCAAATCGGTTAAGAATTGTAGGAGCTAGAGCAAAAACCGACAAAACAAAAAACCTAGTGTCGGCTTTGCAACACGATATCTCCGAAACGGTAAGAGATACAGCAAATGGATAAATGCAGAAAGATAGAGTATAAAAACAGCTAAAAAACAAGCCCAATTTCATTCAAATCGGTTAAGAATTGTAGGAGCTAGAGCAAAAACCGACAAAACAAAAAACCTAGTGTCGGCTTTGCAACACGATATCTCCGAAACGGTAAGAGATACAGCAAATGGATAAATGCAGAAAGATAGAGTATAAAAACAGCTAAAAAACAAGCCCAATTTCATTCAAATCGGTTAAGAATTGTAGGAGCTAGAGCAAAAACCGACAAAACAAAAAACCTAGTGTCGGCTTTGCAACACGATATCTCCGAAACGGTAAGAGATACAGCAAATGGATAAATGCAGAAAGATAGAGTATAAAAACAGCTAAAAAACAAGCCCAATTTCATTCAAATCGGTTAAGAATTGTAGGAGCTAGAGCAAAAACCGACAAAACAAAAAACCTAGTGTCGGCTTTGCAACACGATATCTCCGAAACGGTAAGAGATACAGCAAATGGATAAATGCAGAAAGATAGAGTATAAAAACAGCTAAAAAACAAGCCCAATTTCATTCAAATCGGTTAAGAATTGTAGGAGCTAGAGCAAAAACCGACAAAACAAAAAACCTAGTGTCGGCTTTGCAACACGATATCTCAGAAACGGTAAGAGATACAGCAAATGGATAAATGCAGAAAGATAGAGTATAAAAACAGCTAAAAAACAAGCCCAATTTCATTCAAATCGGTTAAGAATTGTAGGAGCTAGAGCAAAAACCGACAAAACAAAAAACCTAGTGTCGGCTTTGCAACACGATATCTCCGAAACGGTAAGAGATACAGCAAATGGATAAATGCAGAAAGATAGAGTATAAAAACAGCTAAAAAACAAGCCCAATTTCATTCAAATCGGTTAAGAATTGTAGGAGCTAGAGCAAAAACCGACAAAACAAAAAACCTAGTGTCGGCTTTGCAACACGATATCTCCGAAACGGTAAGAGATACAGCAAATGGATAAATGCAGAAAGATAGAGTATAAAAACAGCTAAAAAACAAGCTCAATTTCATTCAAATCGGTTAAGAATTGTAGGAGCTAGAGCAAAAACCGACAAAACAAAAAACCTAGTGTCGGCTTTGCAACACGATATCTCCGAAACGGTAAGAGATACAGCAAATGGATAAATGCAGAAAGATAGAGTATAAAAACAGCTAAAAAACAAGCTCAATTTCATTCAAATCGGTTAAGAATTGTAGGAGCTAGAGCAAAAACCGACAAAACAAAAAACCTAGTGTCGGCTTTGCAACACGATATCTCCGAAACGGTAAGAGATACAGCAAATGGATAAATGCAGAAAGATAGAGTATAAAAACAGCTAAAAAACAAGCCCAATTTCATTCAAATCGGTTAAGAATTGTAGGAGCTAGAGCAAAAACCGACAAAACAAAAAACCTAGTGTCGGCTTTGCAACACGATATCTCCGAAACGGTAAGAGATATAGCAAATGGATAAAGTCAGACTAAACCAAAAAGTAAAGTACGCCCTTCAAAAAATAAGTGGAATAACATGAAATTATTACTCTAAATACAGGTTTATTCGATTTACTTTAGTTTTAATGTGTAGAAGAGATATCTTTTTATCAAAGTAGGTCCGTTGCCCAAAAGATAATAGAATCTCGATCTTTGCAACAACCGCGGTTTTCGTAACTGGTCCGATTTTAATTGTTTGCGTTAAGCGCTGGCATACTGCCGCTGTTAAGGCCATTAGTTAGCGGTAGGCTATTGTTTTCAACGTTAAGTTCCTGTGGTACTGCCCGTTGCTTGGTAATTGGTAGTTCTTTTATAGCAGCACTGGTACCGTTTTCGGCACTATCATCATTTGTATCGACTTCTTTATCGCTATCGTCTTCGTTGGTTGGCATTGTGGATTCGATATCTTCGTTATTGAGTGGTTCGACCTCTACAACGCCCGTTGGTTGTACCACTTTGGAGGTGGCTAATGCTATGCGTTGCAACTCTGAGGACGACATCATATACAAGGCCTCGCCACTATTGGTAAAGCAAAGTGATGAAATGCCGCTAAAATATAAGGCGTATTAAAAATATAATAACCATTATAGTTAGGTAAAATATTCCACACTGACTTGATATCTTCGCGTCTCACCGCAGCTGCATTTAACTGGCGCTTTAACTCGGGTACGGATAACACCATGATGTCGCCCATGTTAGTCAAACAAACTAATGCAATCTCATGGTACAACTCACTGCCAACAGCTGCCGGTGCAGCAGATATATTAGCTGCTCCATCACCACCTTCATGTGAACGCGTAGACTTCGTGGGACTATTTCCATTAAGACTCTGGAGAAGCTCATGCGAGACACGACAGCTAAACAAGCCAAAGTGTATGCGGCGTATGCGGGCTCCTTCGTTAGCGGTTAGCTTGTACTTGTTGATTGGTTTTAATTGTGAAAGCGAGAACACTTTAAATTGTTCCTCGGAGGCAATTAGCACACGATGGGGTGGTGTGCCATTTTCGCCGTAGTTTAACTGGTCAACTGGGCAGCCAGTTTGGTCAAATATGGAAATTCCCACTACAGGCGCGCGATGCTTTAGCTGTATTTCCTTGGCTAGTTGCGCAGATATGCGACGTGGTGACTGTGGTGTTGCGTTGCCACTTGCTGGTGGTACTGTGGTGGCAGCAGTTTGTGCAGGTGGTAAATGTAAAAGAAATACCGACACAGTGCTGGAATTCGTGGCAGACCACAACGTGGGCGAAGTAATGTTTACTGAAATAGAGAAATTAAATTAGATCAAGACGTTAAATAAAGGATATTTTTACACCACCATTAGCTATGTAGGTCTTAGCGAAGAGCAAGCAACGCACCATAGATCCCATGCCATCGTCAGTACAGCGCGCCTCTATTTGCCTTTCAACAGGACGCGCTTCGTTCGTGCTGTCGGGGAGTGTCCAGTCAGGACTCGTGTCCTGCAATCCTGCTGTGTGCGCCCGCTGACTTATTGGCAGCTGCGCAGCCGCCGCTGACCAACAGCAGGACGAAACTTAAGACGTCGCCTGCGGTTGCCGGACATATTGAAATAGAAAAATAAATTCTCTCCATGGAAAATTGCATTTAATTTCAAATGATATGCTTACTCTCACTTTTACCGCTATACTGCTGCAATGCAACGTTCGCTGCATGAGCGTTCTCTGTAACAACCTTTTTGTCAATGTGTATAAATCCTCCTTTTGCCAGTTACATACATTTGCACAGTTTTAGTACCCCGTCATACCCATTTTATGGGTAGAGGGATTAAAAATACCAAGATTTTCTGTATATTTCCTGTCTAATACCTGCTAGGCTTTTATAGAATACAAATGTTTAAAACATTTGAATGTACAAAATATATTTTTATTATTTCCTTTAGTTACTTAAATATTTAACAATTAGTGCTTTAACAGTTAAAACTAGTAAGAATGCTCTAGTCGAGTATACCCGACTACGAAACTCCCTGTACCCAAGTCAAAAATTTCCAATCGTATCTGCGTACACTTACACATACACACACGCATACACAAAGCCGTACACACATAAGCGACAGCACACGCGACAGCGCAAGCGACGCATTTTAAGATGTGGCTGTGCTGCTTCTTCTTCCCTCGCTCCAGTACTGAATCTTGTTTCTTGAATAACTTATCCGATCGACTTGAAATTTGGACAGTTAATTAAGAGTGACCTAAGTATTGTGAATGCAACATAACATAGCTATATCTCTTAAAGTGTGGCTGTAAATTGTTTTGATCGAATTGCGGGAAAATGGGGAGAGATATCTCAAATTGGAAACAAACTGGATCTGCGTATGGTATACAGGAACCTACATTCCAAATTTGGTGCCTCTAGCTTTTATAGTTGCTGAGATCGACGCGTTCATCCGGACAGACGGACGGACGGACAGACGGACATGGCCAAATCGAAATCTCTTTTGATACTGATCTAGAATATATATCTTTATAGGGTCGGAGATGTCTCCTTCTGCCTGTTACATACTTTGAACAAATCCAATACCCCCTTTTTACCCATTTTATGGGTACAGGGAGTAAAAATACTCAAAATGCGAAAAAATAAAGTTGGGATTTTAAAATCGACGGATTTGTCATATTTGTATTGTATACATACAATTACAATTTACATTTATATAGTAGTTATAAATTTAATTGTATAAAATTACTAACAAACGTTTCATCATATAAGGCAAATGGGTTTCATATTGTACTTTTCGTCGACATATGTATATGGAAATGTATTTAGTTTATGCTTTCAAGCTATTGTCAATGTTGTCAGACTAAACCAAAAAGTAAAGTACGCCCTTCAAAAAATAAGTGGAATAACATGAAATTATTACTCTAAATACAGATTTATTCGATTTACTTTAGTTTTAATGTGTAGAAGAGATATCTTTTTATCAAAGCAGGTCCGTTGCCCAAAAGATAATAGAATCTCGATCTTTGCAACAACCGCGGTTTTCGTAACTGGTCCGATTTTAATTGTTTGCGTTAAGCGCTGGCATACTGAATTTAAAACAAGTAAGAATGCTCTAGTCGAGTATACCCGACTACAAAACTCCCTGTACCCAGGTCTAAAACTTCCAATCATATGTTCGTCTCTTACACATGCACGCACACATACACAAAGCCGCACACACGCGAGCCACAGCGTACGCGAGGCATTTTAAGTAGTGGCTGTGCTTCTTCCTCCCCCCCTCGCTACAGTACTGAATCTTGTTCGTTGAATAACTTCCGTGTTTATTATCCGATCGACTTGAAATTGGACAGTAGATTAAGAGTGACCGAAGTAGTGTACATGCCAAATCCCAAAGCTATATCTTTAGAACTGTGTCTGTAAAACGTTTTGATCGATTTGCGGGGGAACGGGGTAAGATATCTGAGATCAGAAACAAACTTGACCTGCTCCCGCTATACACGAACCTACATTCCAAATTTGGTGTCTCTAGCTCTTATAGTGGCTGAGATCCTTGCGTTCATACATACGGACAGACAGACGGACATGGCCAAATCGAAATCTCTTTTGATACTGATCAAGAATATATATACTTTATAGGGTCGGAGATGTCTCCTTCTGCCGTTACATACTTTGAACAAATCCAATACCTCCTTTTTACCCATTTTATGGGTACAGGGAGTAAAAATCTAACTAGATGTGTACACTGATGCGGTGTTTTTCTGCTTAACACCTTATTGAATTAATATATTTTTGAATTTTAATTATATATAGAAAAGTTATATGGAAATTATTTAAAAGTCAACAGATTTTTGAAAGCCAAGTAAAATCTTTAGCATACTAAGTTTCGATGCGTCTTATAGTAAATGGTATAATTTTGTGTATATAATTGAAGTTTATAATGTGTAGTTTGTGTATTAAACTTATTGTAAGTATGCAAAAAGTGAAATAATTGTATTGAAAGATGTTTCGAAACGGTGTCGTTAACGTAAATCTGTTCAAAATTGACTTTCCTCATGTGTTGTAGTCTTGCTCTTTAAGGTTTCATTTTCGCCGTTTCCATTGGCCTTCTCGTGTGATATGCTCGTTATAACAGATTTTATGACGACAGAGCTGGCGCTTGATTCCGTGGTATTGCTAAGTGTGTTTGATACTTTGGTTCGATAATATTGTAAGCCAGTGTAATCATACATACCTTTTTGGCGCCAAGTCCAGTAAATTAGGTATGTTAAAGTTGGGTATGTCCTTCATGTTGACACTGGTAGTGCTTTGATTTGTTTGCGTGCTGATCACCGAGAGCCGACCTACAAAGTGCAAAGAATAAAGTAACAAACAAATATTTGCCAAAATTATATATATTTCGTCAGGCATGCAAAAATCATGTCAATTGTGGTTACCTTAAATCTAATCTAAGGTTAAATTAATATTTACTATAGTTGTAAATTTTACTGCTGTAAGCCTAAAAAAAAAAACAAGAATTTGCAGTCGGACGCACCCGACTCTGTTCCCAGTCCAGAATAATTTGGTTATTTGTGGGTTCGGAAAGAGATTATCTTGACACTTCATAAATTGAGGATATATACCAATATGTAAATGTGGTTGCGCTAGCTTAAAGGGTGTGGAAAAAAATGGCGTTCATAAAGACAGACGGACATTGCGCAAGCCCTTTGAGAAAAGAGTATAAAAACTAATATATGTAGTTTCTGAGATCGACGCGTTCATACATACGATACTGATCAAGAAAATATACATACTTTATAGGGTACATACATTTGCACAGATCCTCCTTTTTACCCATTTTATGGGTACAGGGAGTAAAAATGCACTTTCATCTAAATATTTCGCCGGGCAAGGTATTACCTGCTAGTAAAGAATATTTTTACAAAAATAGCTATGAGTCACCCACAGATATCACATAAAATACCATGTGAAATGTTCAGTTTAATCGATGATTCAATTTACAGAACAAAGCCCGCTTATACACCGGTACTCGCGTAGGCGCTGTTAGCTTACCGACAGTTTCTTCTGTGGTTGTGGAACAGAGCGTTGTTGTGGTGGTATTCAAGTGATCGCGTACAGAATCGACGGTGATGTCACCTATAGAACTAGTGATGGTCTCGTTGGCGCGATTGGGTGAACTGCCGCTGTTAAGGCCATTAGTTAGCGGTAGGCTATTGTTTTCAACGTTAAGTTCCTGTGGTACTGCCCGTTGCTTGGTAATTGGTAGTTCTTTCATAGCAGCACTGGTACCGTTTTCGGCACTATCATCATTTGTATCGACTTCTTTATCGCTATCGTCTTCGTTGGTTGGCATTGTGGATTCGATATCTTCGTTATTGAGTGGTTCGACCTCTACAACGCCCGTGGGTTGTACCACTTTGGAGGTGGCTAATGCTATGCGTTGCAACTCTGAGGACGACATCATATACAAGGCCTCGCCACTATTGGTAAAGCAAAGTGATGAAATGCCGCTAAAATATAAGGCGTATTAAAAATATAATAACCATTATAGTTAGGTAAAATATTCCACACTGACTTGATATCTTCGCGTCTCACCGCAGCTGCATTTAACTGGCGCTTTAACTCGGGTACGGATAACACCATGATGTCGCCCATGTTAGTCAAACAAACTAATGCAATCTCATGGTACAACTCACTGCCAACAGCTGCCGGTGCAGCAGATATATTAGCTGCTCCATCACCACCTTCATGTGAACGCGTAGACTTCGTGGGACTATTTCCATTAAGACTCTGGAGAAGCTCATGCGAGACACGACAGCTAAACAAGCCAAAGTGTATGCGGCGTATGCGGGCTCCTTCGTTAGCGGTTAGCTTGTACTTGTTGATTGGTTTTAATTGTGGAAGCGAGAACACTTTAAATTGTTCCTCGGAGGCAATTAGCACACGATGGGGCGGTGTGCCATTTTCGCCGTAGTTTAACTGGTCAACTGGGCAGCCAGTTTGGTCAAATATGGAAATTCCCACTACAGGCGCGCGATGCTTTAGCTGTATTTCCTTGGCTAGTTGCGCAGATATGCGACGTGGTGACTGTGGTGTTGCGTTGCCACTTGCTGGTGGTACTGTGGTGGCAGCAGTTTGTGCAGGTGGTAAATGTAAAAGAAATACCGACACAGTGCTGGAATTCGTGGCAGACCACAACGTGGGCGAAGTAATGTTTACTAAAATAGAGAAATTAAATTAGATCAAGACGTTAAATAAAGGATATTTTTACACCACCATTAGTTATGTAGGTCTTAGCGAAGAGCAAGCAACGCACCATAGATCCCATGCCATCGTCAGTACAGCGCGCCTCTATTTGCCTTTCAACAGGACGCGCTTCTAACTGTACGAAGAAAGTTAAATTCGATTAATTGCAACAATGCTAGTTGGAAGACTTACTGTAGTTGCTACCTGGCTACTTGGATTGGTGCGAGTCGATCTACCTTTGCGCAGCTTGCGGAAGGATTCCCGAAGTGATTTCTTGAACGACTTCCGACGCGAAAGTTGCTCTCC
Source organism: Hirtodrosophila histrioides (assembly GCA_037075165.1). Classification (NCBI taxonomy): domain Eukaryota; kingdom Metazoa; phylum Arthropoda; class Insecta; order Diptera; family Drosophilidae; genus Hirtodrosophila; species Hirtodrosophila histrioides. Next base: position 27,103 of record JBAMCL010000789.1, read on the forward strand.
AGCGCCAGTCAAATCGTTTGGATTCAGAGTGCAACGGTGAAATACCGGAACAAAGTTTTTGAAGTCGAATAAAACCAAGCCGTGTGCAGTGCCGCCAGAGACAAGACCCCAGTTAGATTCTAGTGCCAGACAGGTTATGCTAGCTGGTGGAAGAACTTGCAGAACGCCACTAATGTTGACACCATTTTCAGTAAGTGGCGCAGCATCTTCCTCTAATAAATTGACACGTACGGTTAGCTGATCATGGCCTTTCCACACAAAGCCATCGCGATCACTAACTAAGTTCATAGAACTAACCTTAAGCATACTGCGCTCTATTAGATCTCCTTCAAAATCGGCTATGACAATCTGTCCGGCGGTACCACCCACAATTAGCTGTCCCGTTTTCGGGCACATCGCAATTTTTTTTACTGCCAAACGAGGATCGTCGGAATAGGGATCAAATAAACCAGATTTACGGAATGGTGGTTCTCCTTCATCAAGCTGTTCAATGCTGACATCTGCAGCTCCATCATCCTGATTCTCATGCCCAAAAATAATTGCCGTCTTAAAGTTATATATGGGATTAAGGAGCACTCCAGAACAATCCCAGAACTTAACGGATCCGTCTTCGTGTCCAGTTAAAAGTATCTCGTACTCCCTATGTATTTCTTTTTCATCAGGCTGCAAAACTTCTTCTGGTAGCACACCACCAGTGATAGGCCAGTCAATACTACTGTATTCAATATCCTGTTCATCGCCAGCGCGTAAAATTCGCTCATATACCGATTGGGTGACTTGTGAAGCTAGGTAATTACATGTCACGGCCGAAGCATGTACCGAGTGTAAATAGGGTGCTTTAACAGTCGCAACCTTTGCATCAGTTAGATCGTAAGCGCACAGCTCTTCTTCAAGCAATACAATAAGCACCTGTAAAGCCTCGCTGTTTTCTTTGTATGTAACAAAGAAATCAATCACTTTCGATGTGAAATCTAGACAGACTTTTTGGCCATCGCTGGCGTGCACTGAAATACAGTTGTGATCACCATAGGCCGATCGCGGCATGCCGCCAGAAAAAATGATTACATCGTTGACTCTGAAATTGAAAAAGAAATGATATAAACTGTTTTCACCAAAAGATATGAAAAAATAAAGTTACCCTCGCTTTCCCTTATATAGCCGATTTATACTTTTGCACGGATCTGGTCCATAAGGAACATAGTTTACATTTTGGGGTGGTTCTCCGCTTGCGATACTCCAACTGGCATAAGAGCCGTCAGCGTGGTACCAATTGAATTCCGTGCCTGTAGCATTCACATACAGACCCACACTTTGTCCATGTCCGGGTGCGATGTAGGCACGTTCAACAGCCGATATGTCCAGATTCCATAATACGCAGAGTCCACGATTGTAGGCGATAAGCAGTTTATTATGCGCATTTGGCAGCTGGCGTATTGACTCAATAGCGCCTGGATTAAGTTTGTAAGTGGCTGGTACTTGTTCCAACACCACATCATGGTAAATGACAGGTTCACGTATAGTGAATGATATCAAATCGAACTGATATATGTTACCCCCTTCAGTTCCTATCCACACAAGATCTTTATTTAGCGAGCAGCATAATGAGGATACTTTTTTCAATTTGCCATCAAAAGGAAGTGATTTAATAGGTACAAGCGTTGTACCCACTGGCTCCCATAATATGAGCTGATTGGCGGCGGTCAATGAAAGGATACGGCCCGTTCCATAAACCCACTCAAGCAATTGTACGTTGAGTTCACATGCAGAGTTGTTCACTAAGGTATGCTGGGCATATAGCTCTACTCCTGGTTGTCCGAAAACTTTTATAGCTCCAGTTTGCGTACCAATTGCCATGAGCTTGGCGACTGGGTCATAAGCCAGAGCTGAGGGCTTATGTGGAAAACCATGTTGTGCGGTCTGCAATGGAAAAGTTTGTTAGCACTGGTCTATGCAACTATATATAAGTATACTAGCTGGTAATACCCCGACCTTGCCCGGCGAAATAATTAGAAAAAAGTGCATTTTGTTGAATTTGACTACTTTCGTCAACAAATACATACAAATAGAGTATCATAATTTTCCTTCCAATGGAAACTAAATAGTTGAGCCAAATGTGTAATGAATTGTTGTGTAGGGCTGTGACAATGACTTTAGAGTCGATCTAACTAAACAATTAATCTCACTCATTGACTTTGACCCCCATTACTCGCCCGTAGCGACAGGTGGGCGTAGTCCTTTAAAATATTTTTGATGAAGTTAGAAGAATAATAGTAGCATCCAGAATACAGCACAAGAGTGGGAAAAAGTCTGTACTTAATTCAAGTGAAAACTTTTCGCTTATTAAATAGCATTGCATTTAAAAGTTGCTAATTTCATTATAGTTTTATAAATTTTGCTGCGTTACTCATACAACTCAGTTTCGACCGATCGCTCCTAGGGCAGGTATAAGATATATGAGTCCGATTTTTAACAAATTTGCTCAGCGATTGTAAAACATAATGAGTTTGGTTAGGGTATTTTAGAGATTTGATGCGGCTGGTTATCAAATATGTACTGTCTGCTCCGAAAACATATATCTGTGCCAAATGTTATAATCGTAGCTTTAAACACGAGCGATCAGTTTTAACGCAAACAGACGGACCTGCAACATTTTCTCACTTTGACTGCGTATTATTTAATATGTATGCATGTCTCAATCGATGCGTCACGCAATTCTCTACATGATCCTAGTGAATTTTACATATGATTTCCTTAACAGCCATTCAATAAGGTTTTCTGAAAAAAGTCGTTAAATTTCATACATACATACATACATGCGCAGGGAGAGCCAAAAGTTGCAAACTTTTTGTCGTAACTTATGAGCTCTCCCAATCGTGGTCGTAACCTATGGGCTCCCTCTATCGTAAGTCGTACTTATAAGTTTTAAGGCCGAAAGAATGATTGAAGAGAGAGATATTTTATTTCTTTGCACTTTCACTTTGTTATGCAACAACTGGCGCATTCCGAGATGTTCAAACAATTTTCTTTTACTTGCCATCTTTTCGACAGTTCCACCTTACTTTATAATAAGAAGGTACAGTAAAAAATCCAGGCTTCTAGCTTCTACCGTTTGGTGTACCCAAAAGTCGCCAATCAGTCCGTCAGGTTGAACTCTTTTATATGTATAGATTATTGTCTATTTTGTTTGTTATATCTTTGCTATATTTGTGTGCATTGCATTTAAAATCTAGGAAACTATCTGACCTATTTCAGCAAATACTTAAGAAATATTCATCGAGCTACCAGTGAGCTTTTAGGTTAGGGTTAGGTTAGGATTAATAGCCATCCTTACTGCGCACAGCTGATTTGTCAACAGGGTCATTAATTTGTCTATCGTTGACGAATCATTTTGAAGGTAAGTTACAATCTAAGTAAAGATAAGGAAAGTAAATTTAACACCACAATCATAAATAATGATAGGTTCACACTAGTGTACAAATTTTACAAACTTATTTTGCAAGCCAAGTCACTAAATCGACTAAATCGATTCGGTTGTTGATACTGATGTAGAATATACATGAATTCTTTTTATTAAGGTTTGTCACAAAAAAATCTATGATTTGTATTAAGGCGTCTACAATACTACTCGATGGGAGGTCGATATATGTATACACACATGACAATGTTAAAGTGAAAAGCTAAACGTCTGTCGAATATTTAGACCTTTGTCACTCACTGAATTTGGAAGGCAGCTAGGCGACTAATGTCATATTTATCTCTCTTAGGACAAGTAAATACACCATGTCTCAGCAGCATCTTGCTGCAACTTCGGCGGGCGTTCGGGCCGTATGGAGGAGCCGATTGTGTTCGGCCTCTGGAGGCTATGAATGTCTAACGCTTCTTATACTCGTATATGGTGGGAGATATAGACGTTTGTCTGTTACATAGCTTTGCACAACTTTATCTTCTTTGTACCCATTTTAAATGACTACGTAACATAAAAACAACGGAAAAGCATTTCAAATCACTGCGAGTTTTTTTTTTACCCCATTACAGGTGCACCACTTTACACGGTCGCGAAGACTGGCTTTCAAATCTTATCAGTTGGGAATATTGCGCCTATCAGCACCCATGAAACACGCTCGATACATTTTTCCCGTTTATGTACAGTACATTGTATGTTCTACGACCAACCCATTTGCTCAGGTTGTACATAAAACAAACTAAGTTAATCTTATCGACTCTACTGGTTTGTAGCAGTTGTGTCTATCTTTCGCCCTGAACTGTGTACACAATATTATTATTTTAGGTTGATGACAATAAATGTTTTCTATATGCGTTGGTCATAAAAGTAAGATACGTATGTACATTTTTATCTCGTTATATACATATGTACACTGGCAGCTATTGCCCGGCGTCGCCCAAGCCAAATTTATTTGAAAAATTTCTATCTGTCTCACATCTACAAGCTCACTTCTAGTACAGTTGTGCAGTTTACTACATATATAGCGCACGATAGTTAAGATTTACTTGTCGATTTAAATATTGTCTGCAGCCATGAAACGAAGTTTGAAAACAATGTGATTAAAACAATAACTTCGCTCAATTGACCTTGACCACATTTTAAGAACAGTGCTACAAAGATGAAAAAGCCAATCGCGCGAAAGTAGAAAAGTTGGATGCCATTGTTTCCACAAACTTTTCGCTATTGCGATTTTATTTTCTGAAGTCAGTGAGCACCACGCTTAATTATCTTTTGCTTCGAAAATGAATTCGAAGACGATGTGATAAGAAACAAAATATCACATATTTGGCCATGAGTCCCATTTCCGCCCGTGAGTAAGGGCTATGAAAATAAAATTGAAGCCAATCGCACGAAAACCAAAAAAGTTGCATGTATTGATATTTATTACAAACTTATAAGCCCACAATAAGTACATACACTTACAAAACAGTTATTCCTCAAGGCGACGCCCTGTGGGTGATGTCATTGAATTAAACGGCGTCCGCAACTACAACTGGATGATAGCGTTGGCATTGATCGTGTACGTATATCTCAAAAAATTTTATTGGGTAGAATTTTTGGAATACCTTTAGGGCCTTTTTCTCAATGTGTGGTAAAGGTGACAGCTTATAATATAAATCTATATATATATACATATATAAAAATATTATGTTGGTCTGCACCAATTTCAAAAACACGACAAGTTCAGTTAGCTTCTAGGATTCTATTAATCTATTTCTCGCATCAACAACATACCGGCGACCGCGAGAAACCAGATTTTTTACGTGTTCGTGCTGTGTACCAGCAACAGGCAACAGTGGGCATTTTCAAATGAAATTATGAGACAACAAAAGTATATCGAAGTAGGCTAACTTAAATTGATACAGAATATAAATAAAATTATTTTAAAACTAGAGGTTACAGTATACACTTGGGTTTTGAATGTGTAGTTCCATTGGAATTATTTTTTGGGCTAACTGAAGCGAAGCGCATATACCGGCGTGATTTATTTCTCGACATTTTATGATTTTTAATACATTGGAACAAATAATTTGGCTGCGTGTGACATTGTTTGTCTAAATGGTGCGTTTTTTGTGGTGCTGTATACATATATACATATGTGCAGTGAAGAACCAAATAATGCCTCCCAAGAACTTGCGTTTTCCACACTCCCTAAATATTATTCATAATAATTGAGTAAACTAAATTGCCGAACCTTAAAACGAAACAACCGACCATGAGCGCTGTAAGCCATACGCACAAAAACAAGCAATACTGTAAGCCAAGCACCCGCTCTTTAGTTCTGAAATTCTTTTTCTCAAATAACTTTTGTGTATTATCTGTTCTTAAATTTGGCCTAGTTTAACCCAAATTTGGTGTCTGCTGTTATAATTCCTGAGATCTATGCGTCCATACAAACGGACTAGCCTAGATCGACTCATCTATTGATACTGATCAAAAATATATACACTTTGTGGGCTCTTAAACGTCTTCTTCAATACGTTACACATTTCGCAATAAAGTTAAATTATCCCACTGCAAGAGTATAACATGTATAAATGTATAAAATGCGTTCGTGTTCGTGTTTTGTTCTATTTGAAACGTACGATACGCGCCCACCTTTACACTGTACCCATAGAAGAAGTATATTGGATGCAATATAGTTTTGCTCACTATTGATAGTAAGTACATACCTTCCGATAGGCGAAAAGCTCCTTCTGTAGTCGCTGTCGTTCTGCTGTTGGCTGCTGACCCTTTCCACGTATAAACTTCAACATAATTGAATTTTTATGATATAGCCTTGTCTATCTACGAATCTGCAAAATATAAAAATTATTTCCTATAGTATGAACATATATACACATTTATTTTTGTACATAAAACGACTATATAATTTAAAAAAATATTTATAATAAATTGCTTCTATGATACGATATGGTCATCTAATCCTAACCAAAACCATGCCAAGCGGTAACTTTATTAACAAATATTATGATTATAATAAAACACTTAAAGTAAGAATGCTCTACTCGAGAATACCCGACTACAAAACTCCCTGCACCTAGGTCTAAAACTTCCAATCACATCTTCGTCCACTTACACAAACACAAAGCCGCATACACACGAGCCACTGCGTAAGCGAGGCGTTTTATGCGCTGCACCACTGAATCTTCTTTCGTAAATATCTTCCGTGTTTATTATCCGATCGGCTTGAAATTTGAACAGTAGTTTAAGAGTGACTGAAGTATTGTACATGCTAAATCCCGAAATTGTTGGTATAAAACGTTTTTATCGAATTGCGGGGAACGGGGGGAGATATCTGAAATTGGAAACAAACTTGATCTGCGTATGGTATACAGGATCCTACATTCCAAATTTGGTGTCTCTAGCTCTTATAGTTGCTGAGATCGACGCGTTCGCCCAGACGGACAGACAGACGGACATGGCCAAATCGAATTCTCTTTCGATACTGATCAAGAATATATATACTTTATAGTGTCGGAGATATCTCCTTTTGCTTGTTACATACATTTGCACAGATTTAGTACCCCCTTTTTACCTATTTTATGGGTACGGGAAGTAAAAATGTGAATGAACTCGTCATGCAGCACAGCGGACGAATACAAATAAACTTCTTAGTATAACATATACATACATACATACATATATTTATGAATTTGCATGTATTAGTTTACTACTGACTGTTTATACACTGTTCGTGTCATATAGACATCATGCCTTTGACACACTCATAAGCACTGCTGTTTTTGTTGTCATTTGTTAGGCGACGCCCGAAATTTTTTGCGTTTATTTGCTCGACGAATTTCTAATACACTTATGGCTTCTGTGTGTCTGATTATTATTTACTTTTTAAACACGATCAAGAAACGCTGCAAGAAATGATACAGCAGATGTAGAGCCCTTGTTATTAGAAAACAAAAGACGCACGCAATTCAAAAAAAAAATATGTTAGAGTGTGAGTGCGTGAGAGAACACAACATATATGTATGTACATACATACATATGCATATATGTATGCTTGAATTTATGTATTAAATTGCGTGGTGTTTAGTTGGTTCGCTGCTGCCCTAGCTGAGTCATACGTCATATGTCAACTATTTTATTAAAATACCAATTTTAGCATAAATGTTTATATTCACATAAGGTCTCTGTTTAAGTTAATTTTACGAATGTATTTCTTCACAAGTACTAACACAGTTGCAGTTGCGCGCTGCGAGCGAAGCTCTGCTATGTTAATGTATTTTCCTCACACTTGTTAGAGTCTGTGTAGTTGCGTACTGGCTAAAAGTACTAATAATAATTCAACTATTACCTTTAATAATGTAAAATACACTGCGGTGGGTGTATGTTTTTAATATATTTTACGCGTTGGGGAAAGGTTTGTTAATTCCGGCGCTTAGAAAAAAAGTACGCGACGCGTTCATGCCGAAATCTCTTTTCAACTGTATCCGATACAGTGTATCGGCAGAACTGTCTGGCAACGCTGGTCATTTATCGATGTTTTCCAACATTAAAATCGATCAATAATCGTGTATGCATTTTGGTCAACTTTTATTTGCAATTATATCATTATTTGCGCAATAAAGTTAACATCTGCCACCGGAAATCGCGTCCTGAATTTTTTCCGCGTGTTTTGGTACAAAAACTATACACATTAGTGCAGATATGGAGTAGCTAAAGTAAAAGATTTGGTCACACTGCATAATAAAAACAAAATATGAAGTTTCCTTGTTAATATAAAATTTTTCTTGATTTAGATTTTATATGAGTAAAGCAGCTGCAATATGGCAAAACGGTTTGAGCCAATTAATACGTTCGGACCGGCTAAAAAGCTCAAATTGGACGTTAGTGTAAATCGCGGAAGCGCAAGCACAGCCACGTCTAATATTGTTGACTTCTGGGCGAGTGACGATGACGATTTTATTTTGTTAGCTACTCAACAAGCAGAGGAAAAACAGCATCAGGCGGATGCATCTCAAAATGCAGACAGAGAATTTACCTTCTGTGAATTTGCTCCTCAAGTGCATGGTACTACAAGCACTCAGCAAATATTTGCAGAACCTATGCCCAGGTCGCGTCAAACCTCAAATCTGACTACAGATGAGCGGCTAAGGATAGCCATTCCTACAAATTTAACTGTTGATGAAATATTTGGGACGGATGAAACTTTTGTTTTTTTACCCGATACTGAATCGGAGCAAAAAACCGCAATTGAAGAACCTGTAGCTGATAGTACACGGCAATGGACCGACTGTCCATTCAGTCAGGCTACGGCCAGTCGGCGTCAATTGGCTCACGAAAGCCAATTAAAATTTCTAATGGAACGCGTCGATGTACTCAAAAAGGAGAATGTTAAATTGCAAAAGGATCTCATAGATAGCAACAGCCAAACTGAGACGAAGAATGGTGAGGTAAGTAGGCTATACCAAAGACTACAGATAGAAAAAGAAGGTTCATTCTCTTTACATACGTATGGTATATGAAATATATATGCGTCCCACCTCAAAAGCAGCAGGCTATTTTAAAGTAGAGAAATGCTTAACGCGTTGATTGCCTTATTTTGAACCCCTTTATTGCCATACATATTCAATAATACGCAGTCAAACTGAAAGACTGTTAGTTCGAATGTTTGCATTTCAATTTATCGCTCAATTTTAAAGCTATGATTTTGAAACTTGGCACAAATCTTTATTTTCGGTGCAGGCAGTAAATATATGAGAACCGGCCGAATCGAATGTAACGGACATGCGTATCCTACTATCTCTAAACCGTGGGAGTGAACCATCTTCTTATATCTTTAGTCTTTGGTTATACTATATGTATACTGAAATTCCAACAAATGCACATATCAATAGGTCAGTCTACTCCGCAACGAGCTGCGACAAGCACGAAAACTACTTCAAGCCACAAAGATGGAGAAGATAACGTTGGCTGAAGAAGCGCAAAAAGACTGCAATAAGAAAGTCGCTGAAGTATTCAAAAAAGTAACAGCTAAGGACGCAGAGTTGAGTTTTACGAATGTAGAGTTTTCCGAGCTTAAAATTCGAAACGCAAAAAACAACGAAATGGATATATTCAAAGAAAATCACAACTCGATAATCACCGTCGATGACGAAAGCCGTAATTTGCTCCGAATGGAAAACTTGTGCATCGGTAACTCTTCTGCGAAATCATTTTCAGCTTTGACCAATGGGCCTGCTTACGACTACGCAAAACAGAAACGGGGACCAAAGAAACAACGTACTTTTTTGGAAATTGAGTTAGACCAACTGCTTCTTCATTACGCACAACTACAGTCTCGGCCCAACAACGTTCAAACGGTCACGAAACGTGTATTTATGTCCGTTTACAGAGTATTTACAGAGTTTTTATGCTATTCTCATAGATTGGAGCTACCACGAAACTGCATGCTGTATCCCTATAATCATTTCGATCTACACTCAGATAACAGTACCTCATTACGATATTCATTGATTCAGCCAGGCGCTTTATACAATCTGGAGCGAGCCTTATTACTACGACGTTATATTGCTACTTTGGCACTAATTTGCCAAAAACAGAGTAGCATATCGCAAACATTGCTTCAAAATAAGCATGGTAAATACTGGTTAAATCAAATAGTAATAGAGGCTATTATCAAGTTAAGTTATTCCTCCGAATTATGCGAGCATTTTGGTCTCCTTGAGGCCACCGGAGCATTTCTTCATAGTTTGCTGGACCATGTAAATGTAGTGAAGTTACCTACATCCGGATCTCAACTGGAATTACTTTTTGATTTACTTAAGCAGTTGGTATTCAGTCGTCCAAGCCCTTGGGTTTTTCGTGAGCTCAGTGCTTGTATGTTGTTATGTGTTCGACAGCCTAACATTATGTCGAGAATGTGCGTTAATAGTCCAAGTAATTGCTTTGTATCAGATCGCGTTCGTTCGTTTTACCGTTTTGACCCCAAGTCGTGTGTTATACAGGTCTACGCAGGGCTGGTCGAATTGTGCTTTTGTGGCGATAAGCCCCTTCATCCAAGCCACTTTAAGTTGTTACTATCAATATGCGGAAATCATGTGCGCTTCGTTTACCAATGCTTTACAACTACACCTGAATTTATACTGCGTATGCTTCCATTTGCATCCTTTGTTGATGACGAGAAAGAGGACAATGATGATATAAACTCCAATGTTGTCGGCTTGCATTATGATGTAACGCTTACCAATAATACCGCTCCCGGTATTAATGTTTTTGGGCGTACGCGAACAGATTTCAGTTCATTCGCTGAGCAGGAACAGATGTCACACGAGCACGGTTGCGAATGCTATGTTAAACTTTGCCTAAGCGTTGTAACGCTCATTTTTCAAATGATGTATCAATGGAAGCTGCAAGATAACAAATCAGGTATGTGAATAAACCAACGACAACATATACGATATTTTATATATGTTTTCTCAGATATCTCGCAAGTTGGAGAAATCTCACAGATTGGCGTACATTTGCTTACACTTATCTTTCGGGAATATTACCTCACAAGCCTTTTTCGTGACTCTGAAGAAACAACAAAGCATTATTTATCTCTATTATGCAATTGGTGGAGTGATAATGCGCGACCTTTGCGTTTTGAAGGAACTCATTGTAAATATAATTTTTTAACGACTAAATTATCTCAATAATTATTCACTAAGACGAGTTTATAACAAGTAAGAATACTCTAGTCGAGTATACCCGACTACTACGAAAATCCCAGTACCTAGGTCTAACATTTCTTATCGCATCTTCGTACACTTACATGTAAACTCACATACACAAAGACGCACATAAGCGACAAAAGCTTTATCTTCAAAACAGTTACTGTAAAATGTTTTTATCAAATTGTGGGGGAACGGGGCGAGATATGTGAAATCGGCAACAAGCTTGATTTGCGTTTTTCAGAGACATAATAACCCTTTTTACCCATTTAATAGGCGCAGGGAGTAAAAAGACGAATATATAATAAGAAAACATATTTTTCTGTAACTATTATCTGATGGTAAATAGCATATATCTCAGAGATCTGAAAAAGATTGAAAGTTTCGGTGTGCCTATAATTTGATTTTTTCATTAAATATAAATTTAACTAAGTATTTGTATTTTCAGTACGGTTTTTAAGACAGCTGCAAGAGTTGCAGTTTATGTTGAAGCCATTGCATCAAGAAGGAAATCCCAGCAATCCAAATATCGAGTTGGCTGAGTGGTCACGTCTTATTAGCAATGCTGATGCAAATATACCAAAATATATTCAGCCACATATAGCAAATAATTCTGAAGCTATATTTAACCATAATGAAAGTGCCTTTTTCCATGGCTTAAAAAGGACGGCTTATAATTTTGAATAAGTTTAAATAAATCCCAGTGACAAATATAGTCATAATTTAGTCTACAAAAATGTAAATACTTAATATATATTTTTATTTATAAAAAGTTCAATTATAATGAATACATAAACTCTATCAATTGAATTTTCGGCTAACAGTTTCTATCAATGATTCGATACAACTAGTGTCTGCCTTTTATTTATATTTTAACTTGGTTGCGGCACTGAGGAGTTCATCTTAATTGAATTGTGACGTTTTTTTTTAGCATTGGTCAAAAATTTATTGCTAAACGCAATATTAGTCTTATAAGATTCAAACTATCAGCACTCTACAACGGGATGCCAAAGAATAATGCGATTAATAATAAGAATATGAAAAATATGTTTTGTAATTTATAGCTGTTGCTAATTAATATTAGCAATATATACTGTAGGGTCTTACAATTATCTTTGAGTCAAATCACTATAAAAAACACACAGGTTATATACTATTAAGTAAACATACAAGCAATGTATGTATATTATTTATTTTGTATTTTATTTATTTTTTTGAGATGTATTGAAACAACTTTTGATAAATAGTTGTAAACATTCCGATACGGTTTGGTTATATAGAAATAAACTTACTTAAAATAATCCGATACGCTAGGCATGTTATAAATGAGCAAAAAAGGAAATGCAATATTAAACTAAGGAAACGTGTTCATAGAGAACAATTCATAAGTAGATAAAAATGTAAACGTATGTATGAGTTACCATTTAAGAGGTGTGCTTTTATTCTGATAGGCATTGGCTCTGAAAATAATAAAACCACATTAAATTTTTTATCGAATGTGATTATTCTGAAGGAAACTTACTTAACAACTCCTTGTGTTTGTGATTGAGTCAGTGTAATAAGCGGTGTCAATCGTTCCACAAAGCGCTCATAGTTACGTTCCAATTCACGTTGATAATCTTTTTGATCCGACAATATAAGATTTCGATTCTTTTTTAAAGCGTCCGCGCATCGTTTTGAAAACTCGCGAAAACATAATCGTAGTTTATTTTGATGCTTAGTAGGTACGGTCATTCCGTCGGATAAGTTTGAAAGGAAGACACTAGCCATTTCCATTGGACCCTGGTTGACAGTAGTTCCAATGCAGCCCTGCAAAACCATTTGCAATATTTTTGGGTCGGCCGGCTCTTGATTCGTTGCCGCAGCCAACTCCAAAATCTTCTTTTGGATGTCCTCTTAAAAAAAAAATATATATATAAAAATATATTTTAATTAAGTAGGTTTCTTAGTAGAGCGTTTCATCGATCTGCTAGAAATGTATTAACCTTAGGACCCGTACACATATTACATATTACGTGGGAGGAGTCAATCATATGATTAACGTTGATTGAATAAATTAATGTTGAATGATTACATAATCATTGGTGGGGGAGGGGGGGAGGGTATTAAAAAAAATGAAAAAGTGATTACGTATTATGTGTACGAACCCTTAGGTCCTTCTGATCACATAACTCATTTACTTTATAGTCCATGCAAAATTTATAATTACATTTGATAATCATTACGGAAAATTTTTTGTACAGTTTCCAACAATATGTATGGACGCAAGGGAAATCTCAAACAGCCGTAGCATGTTGTTGGGCACGTAAATACAGATATGTATACGAAATAAATACTAACCAATTGCCACTTCGATCGGCTCCAATTGAAATTGCGTTCTGCTGATGACTTGAATTCGAGTTTTGACGTAAGGAAAGTGGTTTGCTGTTGTTAATATTGTTTTTCGCTTGCATTGTTCATATAACTCTCCATGAGCTTTTCCGTTTTTGGTGAAAGGTGTTGCAAATATAAAGCGTTCTGAATGAAAAAGATTTGTATACTTTAACTTCATATTTTGACTAAGTTACAACCAGATTCCTTAACTATCTGTTACAATTTTAAAAAAATATTGTGCACTTGTGCAGAGAAAATATATGTATTTTCGTTTTTGTAAAACACAAACTAAGTAAAATTATACTTACTTATATTAAAATTACGTTCGAAGTAAGTCTCGCGAGATCGCATTTCATAGGTTTCGAAAAAGGGTTCCACGTAAGTGATTTGTATATAAGCCTTTTCCGGATCTAATGTGTTCGTGTCAAAATTATTAGAGTCCTTTATTATATGCACAGAATCTGGACCAAACCTATCCGCATAAAAGTTCTGAATGGAATACGAATGTTCTTCATTAATTAAACCAATTCACATTGACAATATAGTACAAGTACCTGAAGTCGACTAAATATCTCTGGCAACTTCGTCAATGTAGGCTCTTTGTATATAAATTCTTGTTGATCGAGGTCTCCGAACTTGGCGCCATAAAAACCAACACGAAAGTACGTACCAAATACCCGTTTCCCCTATATGTATATTAAAGATTTTTTAAATGTTGAAGTACATATTAATTTTTTGAGGCCTAGAATACATTACACAAAAATCTTTATAAGCATCAAAAAAAAGATAAATACATCTTTTTTTATTTTTATTTCCAACATTGATAGCAATTTCTTCTGATGTTTGTGTATTGTATATAATTTAATGGCAAATTAAGGTAAGAGGACAAAACATAATTAAAAAGATATTTAATTTCATTCATTAGTTTCATTTGTTCTCATAAAAAGTTTTAAAAAATCTTTTAACAATTTATTTTTATCCGCAAGCTATTAAAAGGTTAAAATTGAGATTTCAATCTAGACACAAGACACTTTATAAATTGACGGTATACACCAACATGTGTACCAAGTTTGGTTGCTTCAGCTTCAAGGGTGTGGAAAAAAATTGCGTTCATACGGACAGACGGACATTTCGCAAAACCAATATACTATTTTATTTTCGGGAACATTGTATAAAAACAAACATATACACAAACACAAATAAAAACTCTACTGACGACTGTGCTCCTGCAAGAAGCGACGAAAACAATGGCGACCGATGAAATAGCAACAGCCAGAAGCAGCCGCCATTGCGAGATCGCAAATCGATAATGCCGACTCTGGCACTCGACATTTTTAAATTTTATGTGATTGGCTTCAAACTCATTTTCATTGTTCTACCCAAACACATAATAGGCGCGGTGTCCAAAGATTTTGGAAAATCTCTTCCTAAGGTCGAAAAATTCGCGGAAAACTGTTGTATGAAATTTTTTTGATTATCGTCCAATTGACTTCAAATTCATTTTTAAACTTCTGTTTATCATTCAATCATTTTGAAACTAATTTTCAAAGCGGTTTTGAAAAATACACGTGGCTTTATACTAATTTCCAAATATAAATACAAAAACCTCTTTTACTTTGCGGACAATAGAACGGGCGGAAAACAGTTGGAAAGATTTAATCTAGATTCTTAGTGTTATTCTTGAAATTGGCTTAAATGCCAAATGATTTTGGAAAATCTACTCCGCGTCGCTACGGGCGGGACATGGAAGTCAAGGGCAAATGAGTAGAATTATTTTTATAGTCGTTTTCAAAAAAAAATTGTTTGAAAAAGGGTATATTGGGTTTGTGAAATGTCTGTCTGTCCGTCCGTCCAAATAAACGCAATTTTTTCCAAACTCTTGGAGCTAGAACAACCAAACTAGGTGCACATGTTGGTGTTTTCCCCTTATTTATAGAGTGTCAAGTTCGACCCCCCACTTATACACTTTATACATTTACTATATAGGGTCGGAGATACCTCCTACCGCCTGTTACACATATTTGCACAGATTTAATACGCACTTTTACCCATTTTATAGGTACAGGGACATACGAGACTTGTGATTATTTTGCTTTACCTGAAGTTGTGCAATTCGATTAAATGCCTCTTGTAGCTTGCCATGAACTTTACCGAGTTTGTGAAACTCGCGGTTCGCCTCACAGATGGGAATTAAGATTTTGTATACCTCGTTCATAGCTTCATACATGCCAGCAACTTGGAACGAATTTGAAGCCTCTTCGAGCAATGCCTTTAAGCCGGTCTCAGTAAAGTGATTGCCTAGACAAATGCCATCTTCGCCTGGGCTTAGAACATCATCCGATACCGCCGACTCCATAAACGTATTTGGTGAAATGCGCTGAAAGCTTACCGCACCGACAGGCAAATGTGTTTGGGATTCGAGCATGCTAAGGTATTCCGAAACCAAGGCAGCAGCGTGTACATAACACATGGCCGCCTCGGTATGGTTAGCACGTTCACGGTGCTTCTTAGCCATGTTTTCCAACCATGTTAGCCGCAAATCCGGGTTGTTTTGGTATCCCTTAGCTATGCGATTCATCAAGTCAAGTAACATTTCTGGGTCCTCCTGATATTCTTTCATTTTCACTGTATCTGAGAGGATCATATGCAGATTAAACAGTAAATCTTGGACCTGTTCTGGGAAAGAAGTTTCCTGTAAATCAGCATCGGATTCGGCGTAAACTAAAATTGTCTTTAACGCTCGGCGAAGTGACTGCTCGCTAAAAGAAGCGCTAGTGCCAACCAGCGAGCTAAGCGACATAGTTACTTGCATTTTAACGCGCGCGAAATTCTAAAACGATTGAAACAATATATATATTTATATAAATGTAATACAAATTTACACCTACATTTCCAATTTCAAAGTTTTGTCTCATTAGCAAGTACAACGATGCAGCCGCTTGTGAACGGATTCCTGGTAATTGTGACGCACAATGTTTTAATAGTAAGAGACACAAGTCTGCACAAATGTCCGTTTCCTCATCAAACAAAAGATTTGGAAACTTAAAAATCAACGCACGTTGGGAAGCAAACAAATTTCGTAATGCCTGTGTCGACTGATTGCGGGATAAACTATGCAGCAACACTTTGAGTACAGTCCCTATGAGATTATGATGTAGATTGGTGGCCACATGTACTATTATTTCCAAAGAATCGAGTATGATGAGCGCAGTTTCAGTAGCAAGTGAACCCTCGATAAAATGACTCAACTCAAGCTCCGGCTCGCTTCTGTTGACAGTGTCATTATATTGCGAGCGGTATGGCATCTGATCTTTACGCCATCTAAGCTTTTCTGTCGAATTACGATCTTTACGACGGTTAATTAGGTCATAACGTGCTGAGTTTGTTCCTCTAATGCATTCTTCTAACTTTTCTTTAACGTCATTGGGTGCTGTCTTGCGAAAACTATGAGTATTAGTCCTCTTAAGAGTAGGCAACCGCTTTTGGCCCAAATACTCAAAGGCTTTTAAACATGTGTTGAGTACTTGCAACATTTGATGCACGCGATGCGGACTTAAGCCGAGCAGCCAGCGATAAAGAATTGTGTGTTCCAAATTTTTTAGTACCCAAAGAAAACAAGCCAGCAAATGACGGGTGTTTTCTGCGTTCAAAGGTACTTTGTTTTTGGGTTGATCCGACATGTATGAGTATACGTGACTACCAGAGATGGCATTTGCTACTTCTTGGCTTATAGTGCTCGTGGCTATGGTCTGGTGAGGTCCTTGATAATCATCAAGATTTCCCATCTGCTGCAAGCGATCATGATCTTGCGCATCTGGTACGTATTGATGCAATTGTGGAAAGGTATCCATGACAATCGACAGCAGCGGTATATAAAGTGACGCTACTCGCGAGCGTGCTTCCAAATCGTAACGAGAGTCATGTGATGTTAAAAGGTTGCGCATGCAACTTATGGCTTTCCCATGCAGTTGAGGATTAGGCACTTCCATTATAGTGGACAAATCACTCAACACAATGCCGACGAGGAAGTGTTGTTGACGAAATTCTGCACTAAGGTCAGCGTGCAACGCTCGCTCAATGGATCCCTAAGAAAAATATTTATATTGAAATTCAAAGTCAACAAATGAACAAGTTTTACTTACATATGAGGTCTGACTATTGCTTGATGTGGTGCTAAGAGTTGGGCTACAAGGCGCTGAGATAGTCGTGTAAGGAGTACCGAAGGGTAAATTTAAAGCTACGAAATGTTCATGACTGCAGACAATTCGGAGAAATTCTATTTTATAGTTCATCAAATCACTTGTATTCGTGGAAGTTATAAGCTTCGAGTATATTTTAATCAAGCCAAAGACAAATCCTCGATCCATAATGCTCAGTAGGTCAAATATGAAAAAGCTTAAGCTAGCGTTCAGTGACTGAGCTAATCTGAGCTCTGTGCTATGGTACTCAACAATTTTGTTGGTTACTACCTTGACAAGTATAGATATGTGATCGATAAATTGATGTGGGAACCGGAGCTTACGTGGCGAATTTAAGGTGTCCGAATTGTCCAAATGCTCTATCATAGATTTAATAATTAGTTCAAAGATAAACCAGGAATTACTAAAGGCGAGATCCGCTGCCTTGCCACTGGAAAGTGTATATTTTGAAGCAAGCTCTTCGTGTAGCAAGCGCACATAAGGAGCATAAGCTTCGCGTCCGGAAGTTGAAGGTTGGTCATTATCAATTTCTAGAAGTATGTAAGTTTAATGGGTGTGCCTTGTATTAAATATGATAACTTACCAGTGCGGCCTCTGCTTGAAATATTATTACAAACGCCATGTGTTTCACTTGATTGAAATTCAGCAGTAGTGCTGCAGCTTGCAACGCGTTTAGCACCCAATGGGTGTGGTATTTTGCACTGGAATTGCACATAAGTGGAAAATAAACTCTGGCGTCCATATTGGTCAACATCACTTAGTATGGACAAACGCGCTGAAACCAAGCAAAGCACCTCAAACACAGTAGAACCCAAAGATATAGTCTGACCTCCTACTTCATGGCTAGTTACCAACAACTCAATAAGCTTGTCCAATACCAGTGGCAGATGTCTTACTAATGACTCACGGTTCGCATGATCTATCTCCAGTAGGCATCTTTCTAATTCGGCCTGTATATTACACTCGCCTATATGGGAGGGAATATTGCGGGTGTCCAAATACTCGCATATTAAAAAAAAATGATCGAGGTGTGCATCCAAAGTGTGAAGTGAGGTCACGGCATCCACATTAATAGAAAATACGGCACGATGATTGTCCAACCACTTAATGCCAGGAAGGTGAACATTCGGTGGTATGAACGAGTAGTTTTCTGGTGGCATTTCAAGCATAACAGGCAGGTTGAATTCTCCAACTTTAAGTTTACCATCTTCAAGGAGTGGGAACCAGGTGTAGCCAATAGGTGTTTCTACCGACAGCTGCAGCTCGTGTGGCTTTTTTTGACACGATACGTGGTAGATAGTGAATAATAAGTGATGGTTCTGTTTGATTGAAGCGGGTAGAACAATCTTAATCTCGTCGTAGAACGATGGGCACTTGTTATGATAGTTGACGGATGTAAATGCCTCCGTTGCATATTCCGGACAAGACGATTTGCCGAAGATGGCATTGACTGCATCGTTAGGAGTCTCACCTGCATAATAAAATGTGTATTTAAAAGTTCATCACATATTCTTGATTTTATTTGTAGATTACTTTACCTGTCATTAATTGTATGCGAATGGCAATATTACGCGCAGAGCCAGCGCGGGACGAAAAATTCAGTTCTTTTGGGGATACAAAAAGCAAATTACGATAACTGTAGTGAGGATTATAAATAGCTAGCGGTGGAAACTCTAAAATTTCCTTTACAGGACGAGTTTGCTCTCCACTATGCGGCTCGATCCTGGTCAACTCGGGTGTTAACGCATTTGTGACATCATCAACACATGGCGATATTTCCAGTTTGATAGACCCCGGAATGCATTTGTACTTTTTTATTACCGAACTGGGTCGCTTAAGTTCTGGCAAAAACTTGTATAAGTCTTCATCTTTCATTTTATCTGCTTCTTGCTTAAAAAAACTCGGTACCGTTAGAGTAATGGGACGAAAACTTTCAATAACGTTGGCAAAATCATCCGGTGACCAAGAGCGGCGCTTTTCCTTGCGTTCTAGAGAGCCACGTCTTGTTAGGGTGCCGCTCATATCATTGGCTTTTCGCCGCAGCTGATCGAAGCTGCTAGTTGAAGATTTGCGATCAAGGCTATTTGAACTTGGGGCAGATCCCAAAGTACCACTACCAGGCGGATCTCTCTCCCCTACGCAAGTGTCCTTGTTATCAAAGTTGTCCCCATTGAATACATTTGTTAAATATATGGCCGTCCATGCGAAAGGCATGCGATATTTTCCTAAACGCTCACAATAATCCATCGCATTTGACTTTACTTTCTCTCTGTACTTGTCTTTGTCTTCTTTGAGATATGGCTCGACAGAGTTATTGATGTCACCCTGTAGAACTTTTTCAAGTCTTATAACGAGAAATAAATCATTACTTGGATAGGAAATTTCAAATATTGCGGAACGACTTTGCGTGCTATAATCAGAAAAACGAACATGGTTGGAAAGCATAAGATTAAGACTATCAGAATTCATATCAAAGTAAAAGTTCTCAGATATTTTTTGACGCTCTTTTGCATCATAGATGGCCATTGATGCAAATATAGGTTCTACTTCAAGCTCTAACTTTAGCTGCAGACATTTCACGAGTATTCGATGACCCATATGTTCTACTGGCAACTCAGCAGGAAGCCTTCGTTCAATAACTTCTTCAGATTCCGATTCCGAATATAGTGAAAAGAACGTCTCTTGACGGTCTTCCTGACGACGCGCCTCATTTAACTGATCAATTTGCTCCGGCGGTACATTGTCTAGCAAATTAGGAATAAGTGGATCATTAACAGAACGACGCAAATCGAAACTAGCCCAAGAACCACGAGGTGTAAGAGTATCTGTACAAGAGCTAACCGAGGCTAAGCTGGCTATTGACTGCCTCGAACTAGGTGTGCAGCTTTCGCTCTTATCTGTAAATGTTTCATCAAACGAGGAAAAGTCTTTGTCAATCTCGAACTCTTGTTGATACGCAGAAGGGCTGATGGTTCCGCGATCAATGCGCTCGCGTGCACCACACGAACTTGAATAATGGCGTTGTGCATATTCGACAACTTTCCAAGGCCGCGTGTAGCAACGGATGCACTCTTGTACGTGCTTTGGCAAATCAGAGCTGTAATACGATTAGTGAATGAACTGTTAAAATTAAAATGGTCTGTGCTTACATATTCTCTTTGGGTGTAATATGATCTGTAGTGCGTATTTTGCGCGGTATTATTTTTACTGATACGTCTCCTTGGGGAAAATCCAATATATGCTTTAATGGATCACGGTTAATAACGTTCATATTTTGAATAACAAATTCTTCATAGTCAAGCGGTTCGGGGAGAGACAGCTATTTTAAAATAAAATATGTGAAGTGGATGCAAAAATTCAGCGCGAACCACAGACTTACCGTAGATGAGCACATTGAACTAGAGTTTCCGGCCTTTGGCTGCATATGGGCAGTAATGTTTTTGCGCACATCTGCCGCCGGTTGTCTGCCGGAATAAGTATATATTTCTTGATTAAACTTTGATGTATAAGCACTACCAGCCACAAAAAGTGGATGTTCTTTTAAGCAATGCAATTTTTAGCTTAGTACATGAAAATTTTAAAAGATTTTACATTTGTGCCGACTAGAGCCTTAAAAGATGGGCGCGGTTGCTATACCGTTCAGAATCCGGACACTAAATACTTACTTTGATACTTTTTGTGCAAATGATCTTTGTGGGATTGACATTTTGCATGCTACTATGAGTGCCAGGTAATAAACAGATATCCTTTTAATAATTTAAAATCAAACAATGGGCAGGAAATCTATGAGAAAATTTATCGAACTGATAGTAAACTACCCGATAGGTGACCGATAAGACACGTGGTGGCAGATCGATTTAAGTATATCGGTGTGTCCATCCATGTTTAAAAAAAACATCGATGGATAAATATTCGGTTAGCTACTTTATTTTAAGACAGCTCCATAGTTCATAACATTGATTTAAAACACGTGGAATAAATCAAGGATTCGATTTCAGGTGGGGTATGTTAACTTTATTGCCGAAATAAGGAAATGAATGCAAATAAAAGTTGAGCGATATGCTTATATCGAGACGATAGTTGATTGTTTTAGTGTTGGAAGACATAAAATATTTATCAGAGTATCCAAAATGTTAGATATAAAACCGCACAAATTTGAATTTCTTAATAGTTTAAAATAAAATGTGAACAGACCATTGAATATAAATCGCGCGATTTATCGCTCTGTCGGCCCTTAAACTTATAAGTGCGACTGAAATCGCCTTATTGAATTTGTCTCTTAGCCTCTGCCTATGCTTTGCTATCAATCTATGGTAAATGGCGCGCATATGGCGGGTTGATATTTGTTAGTACCAACATATAACTTTGTCGCCAAATTTGCGAAATTTGAATTTTTTTTTTTGCTGAATGCGGTCCACATTTCCGTAGTGCACGGAATTTACGCTGACAGAATGCGAGAATTGTGTTTTTTAAGAAGATACCCTAACCAAACTCACAAAATGTAAGTTTCATTATGTTCTACTACATATGCTGGCCAAATTTGATAAAAATCGGATTAACATATCTTATACCTGCCACAGGAATTGGTCGAAACAACAAATTTTACACATTGTAACTCAAAGTTCTTCATATTAAATGATTCAATAGTGTAGTGCTGCCACTGCACAGTGGCGCCTTTTGCCGAGGCACGTGGCAAAAATCAAAAAGGTCATGGTGAGCAAGGATAAAACAAATAATAAAATAAAATAAAGCAAATGCAGTTTGATAGACAATTGCTTATAGTTTATGGATGTGAAATTTCGTTTGGATTTGGTTCATCTGTTTGGGCGGTAGAGGTCCTCAAAGTGGACAAATATTTCCACATTTTTGTCAATATGGTTTTGTAGGAAAAATTGTTCACCTTTGCGAAGGTTTTACAACCAAACGGCTCACTCGATTGTTAATGTCTTTATTTTAAATGAAATATGGGACGATTCTAAAGCGAATGGTATATGGTATACTAATATTGTAATTTTTGAACTTTATTGTGTTTTTAATAAGAAAATTACTCTACCACTATTCTTAACATAGTTTTGCAACTTCATATAGACATTTAACATAAAGTTCAGCAGAGTTCAGCAATGTGGCTATAATAACAAGTAAGAATGCTATAGTCGAGGATACCCGACTACAAATCTCCCAGTACCCAGGTCAAAAATTTTCGATCGCATCTTCGTACATTTAAACATGCACAAAGGCGCACGCACAAGCGACATCGAAAACATCGTGTTCGAGGACGCGATCAAAACTTTTCGAACTGGTTTTGTAGTCGAGTATGCTCGACTATAGCATTCTTACTTGTTATACTAGCAGAGGGTATTGTAATTTTGTCTCGAAATGTGTAATGGACAGATGGTGACGTTTCCGACCCAACAAAGTATATATATTCTGAATCAGCATGACTAGCCGAGTCGATATAGCGATGTCCATCTGTCCGTCTGTTTCAATGCGAACTAGTCTCCCAGTTATAAAGCTATCGTAATGAATCTTGGCACAGACCCTTATTTCTGCTGCAGGCAGTACACTTGTCCCAACCGGCCGGATCTAAATTCTGCTAGGGTATACTAAATGTAGCTTCGGAACTCCGAAGATAGCCGTTCTTTCTTGTTATACTATGTTCCCGAAGGGAAAGTAGTATATTGGGTTTGCGAAATGTCCGTCTGTCCGTATGATTGCAATTTTTTTCCACATCCTTGAAGCTAGAGCAACCAAACTTATATCTTCCACACCGTTTCAGGTAGAGTCACCAAATTTGGCATACAGACTAATGTTGACCCCCTGGACAAATCTGCTTCAAAAATTTTTGGAATGCAGTACTACCCTTTTGGCAGCTTAAGCTACTTGTAAATAACAGGTAAAAGGATTAAAAATTGCAGCCAAGTTGCAATTTTAGTACCTCTGTTATCTATTTTATTGAAAAAAAAAACCGAATATGTCAAACCAAAAATGTAGTCAACACCTTAAGTTATGAAAAATTATTTGTGATGCATATGATGCACTATAATTCCCAACTAGTTGAAGCCCAAAGGTTCCTAAGGTAGAAACAATATTCTCACAGAGCCGAGAGTCACATTATTCATATTTCTTTTTATAATTCTTGTGACTGAAAATGGCAAATGTGTAAGTGTACGCATATGCGATCAGAAATTTTTGACCTGGGTACAGGGAGTTTTGTAGTCGGGTATACTCGACTATAGCATTCTTGTTAAACATACAAATAATAAACGAAGGTGTATATTTGTAATAATATTGTAATATTTGTATGTATGTATGTACATAATTATATATGTATATGTTTATGTATACCTGCGCATCAGAAAAGACGAGATAAATAAATATTTAAAAAGTTTTACTTTGTATTTTAAAAATATATTTTTGTAAAGGAAAATACGGCAAATACAAAACTTTTTAAGTGTAAGTAATGTACAATTAAGTTGTTTTAAAATTGGGTTGAATACCAACATCGACAAAAGACAACAATATATAAAAAATTGTGTATAATTAAAAACATGAGAAATTGCATTTTTTAAAATTCTGTGTTGGTTTTATACAATTTTTAAAAACGGAAAGTGAAAAACTGCTATGGTAAGTACGTAACAAATCGTACTGGTATTTAGGTTTGCTACTGACAATTATTACATACATATGACCACTTTACCTACATTGGATAAGCTGAATACACACAGTGTGTATAAATTAAAAGGGGTTTATAACTTGGAAATGAAAGCCTAAAAAGCTGCCAAGCCTATTGCTTGCCTCACTTACTTTTTAAACTAAAATCTAAAAATTACGTTGCTGTTGTTGTTTTTGTTAATGTCCTCAATCTTTTAGCACACGGTGACTGCGGCAATGGTGCGTCAGCGTCTAGTCAATTGATTTCCAATGGTTTTGCCTGCTCCCATGAGAAACCATCGCGCCCAAAGTGTCCGTACGTGCTGGTGCGTTGGTAAATGGGTTGACGCAGATTTAGGTCTCTGTGTAGGTGGAAACGAGGATAAATTAACCAAAAATTTCAAATTGAATATTCAGACTGCTTTACTATTACTATTACTTACTTTACTATCATCCCTGGTCTAAGGTCGAAGTTGTGTTTAATAATGTCTAGTAGTTCCTTTTGCGACTTGTGGGAAGTTCCATAGTCAAAGACGGTTATGGAAAGGGGCTCTGCCAGACCAATAGCATAAGAGACTTGCACCAAGCAACGCTTGCAAAGGCCGGCTTTCACCAGTGACTTGGCCACCCAGCGCGCTGCGTACGCTGCTGACCTGTCGACCTTTGTGAAATCTTTGCCGGAAAACGCGCCTCCGCCATGTGCACCCCAGCCGCCATAGGTATCCACAATAATTTTGCGCCCTGTCAAGCCAGCGTCACCCATTGGGCCGCCAATGACGAATAGTCCACAGGGATTTATGTGCACAATGGTATTGGCATCAAAGTATTTGGCGGGAATGACAACTTTAACTACTTTTTCCATAACCTCCGAGCGAAGAGTTTCCAGCGAAATTTTTTCCGAGTGTTGCATGGATACAACTATAGTATGAACGCGCTTTGGCACAGCCGAGCCCTGGTTAAAGAGATACTCGCAGGTCACTTGTGTCTTGGAATCTGGACGAGCCCACCAGAATACATCTGAGCGACGCAGCTCGGCAATTTTCTCGTTTAGTTTGTGTGCCAGCACGACCGTCAGGGGCATGCACTCCTCTGTCTCATCTGTAGCATAGCCGAACATAATACCCTGTAAACGGTTGGTAATTAGGTTAGTAATGCCAATACTTAAATTTTCAAGAAAAACCAACAATTATCGCAAAAAAAAAAAAAATTTAGTACAATTAAATTAAAAATTCGTTAGTTTGAGGTTTTGTTAATGGTAGAAAAGCAACATGGCATTATTAATATAATGTGTAAGAAGTGCTGCGATTGTGACAACTATTACAATTAGATTGACAACTCAAATATACCAAACTTAACGATGATTATGTATGAATACTTATGTACTTATGTGCAAATGCTAAAAATCGTTCATAAAAATTTTATATGAAATGGCCAAATCTCAAATCAAATCATCACATACAAGTATAATTTTGCTAAGCAACTTCAGCTGTACACATGTACTACATGTTTGGTATGGTTTTTGTGCGATTTTAAACAATATTGTCATTTTAGAATAGACAGCCTGTACATGATTTAAGAGGCAATTAATTAATTAGCTATAAAACTTAAGGCATTACATATTCTTTTGATTAGTCACGCATAATAATAAGGATAATATATGCAATACAAAATGTACACGTGATTGTGACACCCTTTCCAACAGTATTATAAAATAACAAACATAAAAAACAAAAACCATAACCATTGCAATGAAAAAACTGTGCAGCTCCTTGGAAAGGGTATATCAAACTCGGCCAGCCGAGAACTGCATAATTTCTACTTGTTTCTAGTTCACACCTGATCTCCGGCACCGATTTCTTCCTCAGCGCGATTAACATGCACACCGGCAGCAATTTCGGGCGATTGTTGGTCCAATGCCAAGAGTACGTTGCAAGTTTTAAAATCGAAACCTTTTTATACGTTTTCAAAACCGTTTGCGAATAAGGTATTAAGGTATCATATATGGTTAATGTATCGTGTTTTTGTTTTATATGAAACGAAAGAGATAAAAAGTAGAGAGCGCAGCACAATTGAAAATATATAAAGATATAATGTCTGGTAAGTGTGGTTTTATTTATGATAGATGTATACCCCTTAATTATAAGTTTTATAAATTGTTTCAAATGTAGTATGTGTAGATGTAAACAAACAACATCAACCCAAACTGCTTTATCGGTGATTTTGATAAGCTGCAATCCTAATTGAATATCTGAGTCCCATTTCATACTTTCCTTTGTGCTTGATTCACCTGGGACAAGTTCATTCATCGGGGACAAGTGTTGCGGATTCTTTTGGTGGCATGCCGCATGCAAATTATCCTATGTTGTTTTCTTAGAACTTGCTTCTACACATCGATATGCACTGGATGGATTTGTTAAAATGAGGATATATGTATGTACATATGTAGTTAGAAACCCCGACATTTGCATTAAAAATAAAAACATGTCATGATCTAAGCCCAATCGAAGTGAAATTTTTTCTAGGACAACTCTCAACTTTATTGATTTTGGGGAGTATCTTATCGATACAAATATGTATGTATATGTATATGTAAATACATATATACGAGTTTTTAAATATTGTGGTGAATTTATCGAAACAATCATTTTCTCTTCATGAAAAAGAATCTTAGCAATAATATAACTGGAGGGATATCTATGATTTTGAAAATAAGTACAATTACAAGATGTCCCACCTAGTATATCAGAGAACGAGAACAAGAGTATGAGTTTAGGATTGGCCATCAAGCGAGCAAAAAAATATGAGAAACATACGATTTAGAATAACATTAAACGAAATTTAAACGTAACAAACGAACGCACACACTGTTCCGCTTCACTTAGTCGATAATAAGAATACGGTTATACTTTGTTATACCTGATCACCGGCGCCGATATCCTCTTCTTCGCGATTGGTGTGAACACCGTTAGCAATATTTGGGGATTGTTCTTCAAGTGCAACGAGCAGATTCATCGTCTTCCAATCGAAACCTTTTACATTTTGAGTTGATTTGTATGGTATATCATTTAATATTAGGTATACGCATTTGTACGTAAATATGGGAACAATGTATTAACTTGTTCCCGAAACCCACCCGCCGTAAGAAACCGTTATCAACTTTTATACCAAACCTACAGACACTTACCCTTCGAGGAGTCGTCGTAACCAATATGCTGTACCGTCTCACGCACTACCTTTTGATAGTCGACCACTGCCTTTGATGTAATCTCGCCGCAAAGCAGAATCATCCCAGTCTTTGCCACAGTTTCTAAAGAACGAGACAATTATAAATAATATCATTGTAGGAAATATTGATTGCCCAGCCGTGCTAGCGCTAATAAATTTTTGTGTGCCGGGTAGGCAGTTGAAAAACTACATGCAATTTAATGTTGGCATTCAAAGTATGCTCTTAATGAGCCTTTAACTAGAAGCCGTAAGACAGTATAACAACCTTCCAATTGATATGCGATTTTACTTTAGTCAAAATAAAATAAGTAGTAAGAACTTAAAAAGTTATTTATATATTTTTTCCTGATTTCTTTTCACTAGTTGTAATTTTATAATTAGGTTCAATGTAAGTCCGAAGACATTGGTTTAATAATAATAATAATTTTAATCGGATTTAAAGTGATACAAATTATGCAACATCAAAGGGCTCAAATTTTCCTATGGTCGAATTACACATTGTCGTTACTCTCAATACTCTTTATAAATGTTTGTTGCGCAACTCTTTCGACTTGGATTTCGAGTTAAATGTGCCAAATGTGCTAAATGTGGTTGAATAATTCATTAAAGAGCTGAACTAACTAACACTAACTTGCATGACTTTAATTTTGCATCCCATCCATATACTTACCACATGCCACCTTGGCGTTGGGATCTTGCTTTAGATGTGCGTCCAAGATAGCGTCACTGATTTGATCGCACATTTTGTCTACAAATGGATAGGATAGGGTATACAGTTAGTTCATACAGTCAAAATATATATATTTGCATTGTATATAAGTTAAATTATCTGCCAACATAACACTTCAAGTACGAGGAATTGCGAGTACTACAAGTCCAAACGATCCCAGATCCCATCGCTCCGACGCGTCGGTCAACCCGCGTGGACGCGCCAGCAAAAACTGTGGTGCCCTGCAGTTTATTTTCATTTTAATTTTGCGTATGACAGCGAAATTCAATGCCACATAATGTGCACGCGCATCGCAGCTACGTCGCCGAAGTATAACAAAAAAAAAAACAAAGTCTACCGTGCACTAAAATACATACAATATGTAAGAATTCAATGATGATATCGCGACGATTCGTAACATTTGACACCCGAAAAGCTGCCGAAATTATTGAATCTCAATAAACCAAGGGGATTATAGTACGAGTGTACTTAAGCTTCCCGAAGGGAACAGGTAGAGTCATAAAATTCGACATACAGACTGCTAGTTTTCTCGCGTCTCTTTCCGAACCCACAAATAACCAAATTATATAGGACTGGGAACAGAGAATTCTGCAGTCGGGTGCGTCCGACTGCAACGTTCTTACTTTTTACTATCGTGGTTAGGAGTGCTTTATTGAACTGATATAACTAAGAACCAACAATAGTAATAGATCGTCAAATTATTGAAATTATATCATTGTAATGGCGCAGCGCTTTCTATACATATGTATGTATATTGTACGTATTACTTACATATATTCATAAGTACATATATGCACACATATTTATATTATCAGAGTGTGCTCAAAAACAATCTCTAGTTTAAAGCAATATAGCAATATATGATTTCTGAGGCCTTAGTGATGCTGATAACCTTGCCTTAAGTGTCCGACTGTTTACTAGAATGACGATTCAAAAATTGAAAATCAAAATGCCACATCATGTCCAGGAGAAGGTTGAATGATCAGGATTGTATGCAGACAATTTTCATACGTTTGCTTGTAATTTGTTTACATGTGATTCCATTGATTTTATTTATAATTTTACTTTTTTTTTTACAATAGAATGCAAAGAATAGAACAATAAAAAATCCCTTTACTTTCTATTAAATTTCTTCTTTCTTTTTTTGACGAGTTTAGAGTAATGCCTTCAAATTGGCTGTTCATGAAAATAGTACTGGCCAATACAAAGGGGAAAAAAACTTTATAACATTGGTCTAACTTCATATTTTATGTTAAATAAGTTTAATACTTAATTGTATATCCCTTATTTCTCGATAAGGTCCTGGTACCGCTTCAGAGCAGTTTGGTGCCACGCCTCCTAAAAAACTTGCCACAGCTTTGTATTGCTTGATGGTTTTGCGGTTTCCACTACTCTCTTAACATCGCCCCATAAGTTTTCGATCGGATTTGGATCTGGAGACTATGCTGGCCATAGCATGACGTCGATCTCTTTGGACGCAAACCAATCCTTACCAAGCTCACTCGTGTGTTTGGGGTCGTTATACTAACTAACGTGGAACTAAATCTGTCGATTATTGATGTGCCGGTTCAACATAAGTAATTCGCTAGAATCCCCAAATAGGTACTAATTTTAACAAAAATGTACCTAGTCGCAAGAATTTTAGTCTTGTCTTCTGTAAGCTCGTCAGAAAAAAAGAAAGAAGAAAAGTGGTCATACTATTATTTTACAACGCTAAAAACATCTTTAAATTTAATTGTACTCCTAAGACGAGCAGCAGTACTATTTTCATGAAGAGAACTATATGTACATATGTAAAGTGGAAATACAAACTGAAATTCAATGCAACAAATAAATATAGCTAATAGCGAGTTTTGGGGCAAACAAGCATTAGATTTATTCAAGTGAAACACGTGGTCGCCAAGTTTGCAAATAAGATAAGCTTGGGGAATTGAGTAATGCGTGGGTAAGTGCCGCGAATAAAACAAAGGCTATTAGGAAAACATTGGTTACTATTTATTGTACCTTGGTCCATATATTATATACACACATGCATACTTGTACAATTGTACATATGTACTTTTTTGTTGTGCTACATACTGATTCTTAGCTTGTTTTGATCGACATCTACGAAGAGGAACACAATTGCCTAAAGAGAGCCGGTAGCTCGAAAGAGCACTAATCGGTAAAAGCACATGGTGCGCATGACGCAGTGTGTGCTGTGCTCAAGCGAACCAGTCTATGCGTACATACATACATACAAACGTAAGTATATATAATAATACACATGTAAATAGAACACGTTGCCGGCAGCTTCTTCAACACCAACTCTTGAGGCACTGAAAGTGGCCAGCTGTTCTTGGTGGACAAATTATTGCGTCTGATATTATTGTGGGAACTAATATTTTTATATGCATAAATATATATGTACATACATATATAAACAAATGTCAGTGGTATTTGGTACATCGGTCAGTTATACATATTGGAATGTATGGTACATGTATGTACATATGTTTATAACAGAGCTGGCCACTCTGGTCTATGCTTTTGGTACACTGCTGAGTAAACAAGCACGTTTTTCGTTTAAATTGATTTCCTACTAAAGCTAATCACATACAAATAATAATGAATAATATTCACACTCAAACGGTTTAGCTAGAACACGACCTAGCCAGACGCCATTTTGGTAATATTTATATAAACATATGTACATACAGTTATTGTGTGAGATTGTGATTTGAAGGAGCTATATTTATGTACACACGTACATACATATGTATGTATAATGCAAAATAAGATCGGTTCGGTTACATGGCGTAGACTCTCGTAGCAAATTGAATGCACTGCAGCTAAATAAAGCAACCTTATACAATTAACACATGTATTATGTATGAAACGCATACACTTACCTGGGTGCCCCTCGCCCACCGACTCGGAAGTAAACAGGAATGTTTGTCCATCCTCCATGTCGTAGGATTTGCCATTGCCATTGCTGCCATTGCAGCCGTTGGCAGTGTGTCCATTTGTCTTTTGCGGCATTACGAATATTGTTCGTTGTTTGGTTGTGACTTTATTAAGTGGCTACAGTTGATGATGCTGTATAAAAACAAAAGAGTCAGTAGGCATTCAGTAAAATATTGACAAATTGATTTTCCCCGCAAGTTTCACGATAAAAACATCAAATTCTGATGCCCGCTCCAAATTGTTGCCTTCGTGTGCGCGTTTGCCATTCTCGCGATTTTACACACGTTTTGTAGCAAACGATTTTTCGGTTTGTTCTATTTTATATAATCACCAAGCGCATTTTACATTTTATGCTGCGTTTGATGGCAAACCACACACACAATAGCAGCAATATATACAAATGTACGCGTATATATGTATGTACATACATACATATGTACATTATGTATAAATGAACATACGAATATACACACCGAAAAGCACGCGCGTTAGTAAAGGCCGAGAACTATTCAAAGAATATTTGCAAACTTTTTGTTTTTGATATAACAAATGATACAGCCTCTGCGGGCAGTATTAACCGATTTTCCTTATATTTTAGCCAACTGGCAATCAATTTAGCGCAACTAACACGCACGTCCTATCTCCGTGACGGTATTGTAGAAAAAGAGCGCACACTTTTTGCCAGCTACAGAATTTATAGCCGCGAAGAGGGAACGGAAAACGATGGCGACGTCAAATGAGAGCAAAGGCTCTCTCTCTCTCTCTTTCGCTCACAGTGTTTATACGTTTATACCTACATTTATATATGTATGTAGGCGGTTTAAAGGTTTACTTTAGGTTTCTTCTTATTTGGAGGTGCTGCCATACAACTTCCCTATCGTTTTTAAGTTAACTTTAGCACCATCTCCACGTTTTCCATTGCAGTTCATTAAAACAGCTGTTTCTGCGCTATTGTGGGCGGCTAGCGTTGCCACTCTGTTTTACATTTTTGAAAACACGAGATAGTACATTTTACAGGCCACGACTTACATTTTTCTGTGGTATCCTTTTTAAAAATTATTCAAATTAATAAAGCTTCCTGATTGTTCTTGACAATTGCTCGAACTGCGCTTAACTGTAGCTACTTCTCAAAAAAATTTTTGATTTATAAAATTTTGTGGCACAATCCGGAAAGATGATTAGGCAAAAATTCAGCGCTTATCACCATCAGAATACGGTATAAATGGGGTAATTGACTATTGGTCGGGGAATTTTTTTTTTACTGTTTTTATTTTTTACAAATATGTATACACATGTATGTAAATGGGCATACAAATGTTAATAATTTAATTGATAATGCATTGTCTAAGTCATAAACACATGTACTGCTTGTAATACAAGCTTTCAAAAGTTAACGTGACTTGCACAAATGAAAAGCAATATTTTGTTAAAAATATGAAGTCTACATACATATGTATGTACATATATAATAATTTATGAGAATAACAACTTAAAAGTTAATCTACTCACTGATATGGATGAATGTGTGCTCATATGAATATTACGTGTGTTCATATGAACCATTCCAAAAGGAGCGTCACCAGAAAGCGGTCGACAACAATTTTGGGATTTTAAAATAACAAAGAGCCATAGAAAGCTCATGTCATGCTAATCACAAACAAGGTCGCTCAAGATCAAGGCGTTCGGTAATCTGCCTTCTGCATAATAAACACAAAGTTCTATTGAAAATAAGCTGAAATAACAAGCTTCATTATCTTTCAAATGATGTTGACCCCCTAGATAGATTTGTTGGCTGTGCGTTTATAAAATTTAAATGTATACATGTGTGCGCATATTATGTATGTATGTATGTGCGAATAATGATTTCAAAGTGCTTAGTTACAATCCACTAATCAAAATCTATCCATGCCATTCAGGATGCCTTGATCGTCAAACAATGCGCGTGTCATCAGTACTTGACCCTTCTGACCACGCGATCAAAACTATATACCAAACAATGCAAGCTGATGATTAATAATGCTGGTCTTTAACTGATGCTTACTCCAATTAATAGGTATTTTAGGCATACCCTTGTTCAGTTGTTTAAGACCAGTGTGGTAAAATACCATTAAACGGACACCAATAATAAAACAGCTGTTTATGACGTGTTTGTAATTCACTGAAGAAAAATAATAGCAAAAAGTAAAAGTAAAGTTTTTTGTTTGCAATTCGTGTTAAACATGCAACAGAAGCTGTTGCTCTTGTGGAGAGCGACTGCAGCGATTTTAATTTTGCTCGCACTAAAAACGTCAGCAGTGGACTTGCAAAACGGCAGCACAGCTGCGAAGGACAGTGGAGTGCATCCAGTTGTCATACCAGAGAAAAAGACTTTAGCAGTGGCAGTTAACGCAACTAATTCAAATATCAACAATGTCCAGGCTAATGCTAACAGCACTACGACTAATGCCACGCCAAGCCCATCCACCACAGCCTCAGTCGTTTCCCTGAGCGTTAACTCAACCAAAAACTCCACCACGACAGTTACGGAGCCATCGTTAATTGATCCACATGCCGTTGAGCAGGAGCACAATTCCTCGCTGTCTCTATTCTTCGTTATTTGCGTGATCATGCTGGGAATACTTTTGATCCACTCGATGCTACAAACTGGCTTTCAATATTTGCCAGAGTCCATTGTGGTGGTGTTTCTAGGTGCATTTATTGGACTCTCACTGAATGTAATGTCTGGCGAAAATAACAGCTGGAAACGAGAGGAGGTGTTCTCTCCGATGGGCTTCTTTCTCGTCCTTTTGCCACCCATTATATTTGAGTCTGGGTACAATCTGCACAAGGGAAACTTTTTCCAGAACATTGGCTCCATACTGGTCTTTGCCATTTTCGGAACAACTATATCTGCCTTGGTTATTGGTGCAGGTATATACCTGTTGGGCATGGCTGAGGTCGCTTATCGGTATGTATTTATCTAGTATGTGATTAAGATATTATTATTATAGATATTATTTCTTTCCTTCCATGTAGACTGAACTTTTCCGAATCATTTGCGTTTGGTTCACTTATCTCGGCGGTAGATCCCGTAGCAACAGTGGCTATCTTCCATGCACTTGACGTTGATCCAATTTTAAATATGTTGGTGTTTGGAGAAAGCATACTTAATGATGCCATATCGATTGTGCTAACAGCCTCTATCACCATAAATGCTAACGCCGACGCAAGCACCGGCGAAGCAGTGATGAGCGCCTTTAGAACATTTTGCGAGATGTTCTTTGCGTCTGCTGGAATAGGTGTAATATTTGCTCTTATATCAGCATTGTTGCTCAAGCACATCGATCTGCGGAAGCATCCATCTTTGGAGTTCGCAATAATGTTAATGTTCACCTATGCTCCTTACGTCTTGGCTGAGGGTATACATTTGAGTGGAATTATGGCTATTCTCTTCTGTGGAATCGTTATGTCGCATTATACGCATTTTAATTTATCAACTGTGACTCAGATTACCATGCAACAGACTATGCGTACATTGGCGTTCATAGCTGAGACTTGCGTATTTGCATATTTGGGACTAGCAATTTTTTCATTTAACCACCAGGTCGAGTTGTCCTTCGTCATATGGTCTATAGTGCTTTGCCTCATTGGACGCGCCTGCAATATTTTCCCGCTAGCCTATTTGGTGAACAAGTTTCGTGAACACAAAATTAACAATAAGATGCAGTTTATCATGTGGTTCTCGGGTCTGCGAGGTGCCATTTCATATGCGCTTTCATTGCACTTGCATCTGGATAGCCAAGAGAAACGGCACGTTATCATCACAACGACGCTCATTATAGTGCTTTTTACTACGCTTGTTTTGGGCGGCTCAACTATGCCTCTGCTAAAATATTTAAAACCTGGCAAAAAACGGCGATCACGCGGATCTCTACGTTCCGTAAACGGAACCACACATCGAAAACGCAGCAAGTCTATATCTCTATCAAAGACGAGGGAATGGGGCCAGGCAATCGATTCAGAGCACTTGTCCGAATTGACGGAGGAGGAGGATGTCTCGTTTATACAGGCACGAGATCGTTTTGGGCGCTTGGATCGCAAGTACTTCATTCCATTTTTCACACGTCGTTTCAACAGCCAGGAACTTCATGAATGCAAATCCCAAATGGCCGATTTGACTAACAAGTGGTATCAAGCCATACGCATTAGCCCTCTTGATTCGGATGAATCAGATGATGAGATGGGGCTTTCGGCCAGCACTAGTCACAGTAATCTGACACGATCTTAATCTTAGCTGTTTGTCGCCTTAGAAGTGTACAAACATCGGAGTGGCCAAAAAGTTTAGTCTATGTAAAAAAAAGGGTAGCCTTCCACACATGTTTAGTGGAAATGTATTTGCGTAAGTCAAAATAGCTTAATTAACTATACCTTGTCAGACCTTTCCCGATTTTCACAAAGGTAAAGATTTTGCTGATTTTTCTTAATTGTTCCGATTTTTATTATCGCCCTTTTGTTAATGAATTGAAGCCCAACTTAATGTCAAGTTAGTTCAATTTTAGGGAACAGGCCTGTATATTCTGTGTTTGTTGTGAAAATTAGTTGTCAGTGATGGTGGTCTTATATTTTGTCAAACTTACCTGTTAGCGAGCTTGCAAGGTAATTAGTTAATTCTGGCATGGATTTCGTAGTTAAATTTTGCAAAGTCTGCGCTTTAAGCAGTATTTAACATATTATTTTATTGCTGTGAACTTGAAAGTCGCCATTGAAATCAGAAAAGTATACTAAACATGTATGAAATATTAAGCTTTAATATTATTATTATACACATTTTGTTGTACATTATGCTATGTAAAATGTTATCCAAAACCAAAAAGAATTGTATTCCATACGAAATAAATTGTGATACATACATATATAAATTATCTTCATACAAATATGTGAATTTTTAATAGATGAATTACAAAAAAATTAGAAATTAGATTACCCAAAATTATAAACTAATTGAGGGCTTCGCCTCATGCTCGCTTCGTTCGCCAGCCCCCGGCTCGCTACGCTTGCAGAAATTAATATTAAGTATGTTAATAAGATTACATCAAAACAAGAAAGAATAGCTATCTTTGGATAGCATAGCAGTAATATTTTTTATAGAAAACTCAATTTTCCTATGGAAGCTATGTTTGTGGTTTGATTTTGATAAAATGATAGGAAACTATTTGAAGTATAACAAAACTCTCACTTAGTTTGGGTTTCATACAAAAAGTTTTTCATAAAAAAACTAATTTTTTACCCGATCCTATGGCACCTATGTGATATAGTGGTCCGATTTTGACCAAATTTGGTCAGATTGTAGGAACTCTCCAGAGACTCGGTTTGAGGATATCTTCGTAAGCAAAATTTCAACAAAAACATAATTGTCGACCGATGATTCCTATAGCGCTAGTGCTATCTTAGTGGTACGATCCGGCAGGTTTTTGTACATCAAACAAAATAATTCATAGATTTTCTTTTATTTATTTGTTTGCAAATAATGAATTGATACTCAAACTTTTTATGCAAAAACAAAGTTGTGTCCAGATATACAACTACCCACAATTTTACTATAATTATTTTTTGTTAGCAAATAATGCACTTACATTTTTGCAGAAAACTATCGCGTCCAGCGTTCGATATCTATGAAACAAAAGTTTTTCATACTAAAGATTAATTTGGCTCCGATTGTTCCTATGATTTAATCAACGAATTTTTACCAAATTTAGTCAATGCCGTTCTAATTAAACATTCTGTGGTATGGTTGAGATATCTTAAAAAACAACAAAATGTTTAAACTTTTTTGTTTATCTGCTTCAAACTCATTTTCCAAGATCTATACGAAAAATTGACATACATTTCGCTGAAATTGGATGATCGATTCCATGGGCGGAAAATTGCGGTCTCAAAGTTCTATGAGCAAAAGTCCAATTTTATTCCGATCTGGTTCAAACTAATTTTCAAAAAAAAAAAAATAGAACATTAAATAAAAACAAAATGCTAACCAAAAGGAGATCGTTTTTCTTCTAAGCTAACTGATTTCCATAACCCTCTGTGTGGGTTTTTTTCTGAGTTCTGTTAAGGCTGTTAGACTCCGTTTTCAAGTGTCAAAAGTATCCGCTTATGACCCACTGTATAATTTTGTTCAGAACAGCTAGACTCATTTTCACACATTAAGAAATGCGCTACCGATTTTGTAACACAATAATTTGATTTTGAATATTAAGTGAATTCGAATAAAAGTTTAATTTAAGAATAAGCACCGTCAGGAATCCCACTTATAATCGGCAATCATAATCTTTTACCCTTTTGCCTCTGTAATGTATGCTTGGATTGTATTCACCACATGTCCCTATATTTTTCTCTACATTCCATTACTCACCACCCCTTCAATTGTCAATTATCGTCGTTGTTCCTAGGCGAATTACCGGTTGAAAGCATACCTCAATTTGTACTCTTGACGTTCGATGATTCTGTAAATGATTTAAATAAGCTGTACACGGATCTATTTGAGAAGGGGCGAGTCAACCCCAATGGCTGCCCCATTACTGCAACATTCTACGTCTCCCACGAATGGACTGATTACAGTCAAGTGCAAAATCTTTCGTAACTAGCCGATTCTCGGCGTCTGAGTGAAGCATATACTCGAACTTAATGCCAACAGTATAAACAGAACAACCTCTGAATACACAACAAACAGCGAGTACATAGTATGTAGAGCGTCACTTTACCATATTATTACATTATTTATCAAAACCGATTTGGTTTGCAACACTGTTAAGCTTTGTGAATATCATAATTTAATCTGGGCATTTGTGAACACTTCCATCGGATCATTCTTTTGCGAGTTGTCTCTATGACCAAGATACAAGCGGCTGCAGATCTCTAGTGCATACATATACACACATACAAATGTTCATAAGTACAAACATGCATGCATAATTATGTGTGCGTATGCTTTCCAAACTTTGTACATTCATACATATGTATACATGCACTTATGTAAATGTATTTATGTACTTACCATTTTATACGTCCACTGCGCACTGTCCATCGGGACGTGACAATAATAATATCACTTTAAATTGTGGCACAAAAATATTAATTTAGTTCATCGTTATTTGCCGTTATACCCCACAGCAATTGAATGCAGGCGATTGAGTATTTTAGGCGCAAAAAAATATACCGCGCGGCTTGGATTCTGCCTGGCCGCAACAGCGCGGCTGCCGTAGCTAGCGCAAACACAATTACTTGCAGAATCGCGAGACACGACGCGATTTATTGCGTTGAACACAAAGACAAAGGTGATAAACAAACACTATTATTGTTATACAATAAAGACAGCTAATAACAATGTATTTTTATTCACGCGAATCCGTTTGCACATTGCAGCTTTTGTCTTTCAGTTATTACTGGCGTTGCCATACATATGTTCAAACATACATAATTATATGTGCGTATGCTTAGTCCGCATTTAGATGATGATTTAAGCTCGCGATTTTAACTAAAGAGTTTTTGGCTTGTCGGGAAGGGGGGTGGCGGAGCAAGCGTGTCGTACAAAAACTCACGACCAGAGTTTTTGCGCATTTTTGCTCTGTTTTACGCAT
Organism: Hirtodrosophila histrioides; assembly: GCA_037075165.1. Taxonomy (NCBI): domain Eukaryota; kingdom Metazoa; phylum Arthropoda; class Insecta; order Diptera; family Drosophilidae; genus Hirtodrosophila; species Hirtodrosophila histrioides. The sequence goes on from JBAMCL010000789.1 coordinate 66,018, forward strand.
TTTGCTCTGTGTTTGTATAAAATCAGTTCGCGATAACTTAAATCAGAGTTGCAAACCAACGTAAAATCAAGTTCATTGCGTGATTTAAGACTCACCGTCTAAATGCAAGTGATTTTATTCAGTAGTTTTCCAGAAGAAGAATGAAACAAATCGCGACTTTAAATCATCGTCTAAATGCTGACTTACCAAACTTCTTATGTAAAAACCTAAACACAAACAACAAGATGGCAACGCCAGTAATAACTGTGAAAGACAAAAGCTGCAATGTGCAAACGGATTCGCGTGAATAAAAATACATTGTTATTAGCTGTCTTTATTGTATAACAATAATAGTGTTTGTTTATCACCTTTGTCTATGTGTTCAACGCAATAAATCGCGTCGTGTCTCGCGATTCTGCAAGTAATTGTGTTTGCGCTAGCTACGGCAGCCGCGCTGTTGCGGCCAGGCAGAATCCAAGCCGCGCGGTATATTTTTTTGCGCCTAAAATACTCAATCGCCTGCATTCAATTGCTGTGGGGTATAACGGCAAATAACGATGAACTAAATTAATATTTTTGTGCCACAATTTAAAGTGATATTATTATTGTCACGTCCCGATGGACAGTGCGCAGTGGACGTATAAAATGGTAAGTACATAAATACATTTACATAAGTGCATGTATACATATGTATGAATGTACAAAGTTTGGAAAGCATACGCACACATAATTATGCATGCATGTTTGTACTTATGAACATTTGTATGTGTGTATATGTATGCACTAGAGATCTGCAGCCGCTTGTATCTTGGTCATAGAGACAACTCGCAAAAGAATGATCCGATGGAAGTGTTCACAAATGCCCAGATTAAATTATGATATTCACAAAGTTCAACAGTGTTGCAAACAATATCGGTATTGAGAAATAATTGAAAAACGTTTGTTGAAGACTAAGCGACATTCATATGTACATAGCACGATTGAGAGACAGTAGGTCAAGCCATGCGCATGTCCGTTAGTCGCCGTTATTCGGCGACCAAACGTGTGACGTCACAAGTCATGAATATGTGCGCGCGCTTTTGAACTTGTTCGAAATCACTGACTTTTCTTAGTATATCGGCTCGTGTGACGGTAATTCCAGTCCAATTTACTTACCAGCATATTGTAGGGAAATTCATACCGCTTCGATTGATGGGCTTTGGTGCCCTGTATGTGCCATACAAATTAAGTAATACGTATTTAAAGTTAGAAAATGTTGCCAGTCCGAATGTTTACATTCTAACTTATCGCTCAATTTAAAAGCTTTGATTATGAAACTTGGCACAAGTCTTTATTTTCGGCGCAGGCAGTACATATATGAAAAGCAGGCGGATCGAATCTCTGTCATATAGCTCCCATAGGAATAATAGGGTGACAACTATGTTTTTGTATGAAAAGTTTGTTGTTTATAAAGATAGCCTAACCAAACTCACCAAATTTAAGTTTCATTATGTTGTATGCATGCTGACCTGACATGTGAGAGCCAAAAGTTGCAGTCGTCTTGTCATAACCTATGAGCTCTCTTAATCGTGTGTACATAGTATGTTGCTTGGACGCTACCCATTTAAAATGCAAATACATAACTTAAATATTTCATTTTATTACACACATAGGTTTTGTTTTGTTTTGTACAATCATTAGCCCAATACATAATTCACTCGTTGCTACAATATAATTATAGCGCTGCTTTTATCTGTGAATGCAAACAGTTATATGCATATATATATATGTATATATATATATATATATATTACTTAAATTAGTCATTTATATAGTCATTACAATTTCTCATCAGAAAGAAGTATGCAACATATCAAATCAATCTAATACTTTCGTATGAGTACTCATAGTTTACTTGTTAAACTATTCCCTAGGGTTGCACGATGTTCAAATGATCTCCTATGAATAAGTATGAGTGTATGAACCTAGTCTGATGTTATTTCTGGCTGATTTCATTTCTTACAAACACATCAATTGACTTTTTTATGTACGTCCAAAGACTGTTTGACTCAAAAAGTCAGGTACAGCTAAGCAGCACTGCTATAAATCATACCATGAAATATAATGTGAGCTTCATTTATGTCTGCTTTGTTATTTTTCCGTTATTTTTTATAAATCAATATAAAATTATATTTAGGAAATAAAATGTCGTAGATATACCCAAGAGTACTAGGCTAAAAATCCCTTCACCGAATTCCAATGTTATCAGTACTTACATACATACATACGAGTATATACAAGGGTGGAAATAAAAGAACATTATGCTAATTTAATGTGTTTTTGAAAATTGGGTACGTATTTAGTGTAAGTATTTCGGTGTTTGGCTACATCTAAAAAACACAAATACAGTTGAATATATTTATCACAAATTAAATTTACGTATTTATATTGAAACCATTGCAAGTGTGCTAACAAGCAAGGTTTCAATATTCTATATCAATTTTCCAATTAACTTAAACACACCTTATTTTTATAAATTTTTCAACTACAATCTACAATTACGTAAGTAAGTTTTACATGTACATACAAAGGCTTATGCTAATATTGCGTTTTGAACCTACTTATAAGGAATTTTATATAAGCAGCAAACTATAGGAATATACAGTACACATACGCATATATACATATGTATATATATACATATATATATATATATATAAGGTAATAAATAATTTTAAGTAACATGCTTCAAAAAATTAAATAAATTTAGTGTTGCCCTTCAACAAATTAGCTATAGTAATATATCTGAAAGGGGATGAAAAACAGTTTTACGAGTGAATACCGTATTTTGGGCTACTGTCTATGACAATAAGGTATCTACAAATATTTCGTACTTAGTAACGCTTCTGCGTAGATACTTGTGTCTTGCTAAAACGTGTATGTAGATATGGATTACTTAATCATGGATTTTTACTATCATGCCGTTTTACACTGAAAGTGTTTAGTTTTACGCCGGAGTTTCTTCAACTTCGTTGTCGATGCGTGATGAGCGTATGCCTGATTTTCCAGTCCACGGGTAGATATCGGGACAGGGCTGACACGTTTTCATATACCGTACGCCAGACTTGTGCCAAAGATTGCAGACTTTTGGATTATTGCAACGCTTTGGTCGGTCCTAAATTGCGTAAGAAATATATATATGTATAATAGACTTATTTTTATAAAAATGCACATATATGCACAAATATGCTGTGGCTATCACCCACCGAAAAATCACATTGGAATGGCTGGAACGAGTTTATCCGCGATGTAGGTGTCGGATCGCGCACCCATTGTAGAGCCTGCCAGTTGGTTATGATCCAAACATCTGGCATGGCGTTTATGGCATCAAGGAACTTAATGAACCCTTCCTTGTGGTGCGGTTGGGTAAACCAAGCGGCATGATAAAACAATCCAAAAGGCGCCCTTAAGCAAAAAAAAATTCCCTTTCGACATGTAATTTGGTATGATAATTTCGAATATTTACCTATTTGTGGTATAGTGGCGCTCGAAGTTCTTCATAATCATTTTTGTTACACCCTCCGAATCACTGGGATTCGAGCAGGCATCACCCATAGAGCAACGTCCGCCATTCAAGTCCTGCCACATAACCATGGGCACTTGCCAAACACCCGGATAGCTTCGGGTTGGACAGGGGGGTATCATACAGTCATGGAAGATCTTATAGTCCAGAGTGTACGGCCATGAAGGAGGTCGATTCTCATAGACCGGCATGGACGAGTCGTAGGTGAAATTTGAATCATACAGCATTTTGTACATTTTATTGCCACCAACTGAGAGGAAAGGAGCGCGCATACCGCGTACATCGGATAGCTTAACGCCTCCATAGGCCGCAAGTATTTCACGCTGACCAGCAATTTCACGTGTCCATTTTTTTTGAGAGAACTGCTCCCCAAAGCTGTGCCTGTGAATCAAAGTACTTATAAGAGCTGTGACCAGATATTTACATGTATGTTTGTATATGTGTGTGCATGTGGTTAAATATATTTAAGTAAGCATGTTGACCGTTAGGCGTATGGGTCTGTGACTATGGTAAAGTGACGCTCTACATACTATGTACTCGCTGTTTGTTGTGTACTTAGAAGTTGTCGTGTTCATACTGTTGGCATTAAATTCGAGTATATGCTTCACTCAGACGCCGAGAATCGGCTACTTACGAAACTGTGTGGGATGCCATTTCATGTCCATCGGCGTAAAGATTTTGCACTTGACTGTAATCAGTCCATTCGTGGGAGACGTAGAATGTTGCAGTAATGGGGCAGCCATTGGGGTTGACTCGCCCCTTCTCAAATAGATCCGTGTACAGTTGCTTATTTAAATCATTTACAGAATCATCGAACGTCAAGAGTACAATTTGGGGTATGCTTTCAACCGGTAATTCGCCTAGGAACAACGACGATAATTGACGATTGATGGGGTGGTGAGTAATGGAATGTAGAGAAAAATATAGGGACATGTGGTGAATATAAACCAAGCATACATTTAGAGAGGCAAAAGAGTAAAAGATTATGATTGCCGCACATAGTTGATGTTTCTTTAGTTGAAAATAGCTGACAGGAAGCTAACGACAATCCCAACTTACGATACCGTGTGCGAGGCCATTTCATGTCCATCAGAGTACAAGTCCTGGACCATGCCATAATCTGTCCATTCATGCGATATGTAGAAAGTAGCACGCCAAGGACACCCATTGGGATTCTTTCGTGACTTGTTATTAAATAGCTCCCCGTAAAGCTCAATATTGATTGGGTTGATAGCATCATCAAAGGTAATCAAAATGATTTGTGGTATATCCGATACATTTAGGTTGCCTAGGTATTGTGGGCCAGTGTGTTCAATTGTAGACTTTTCCATAGCGACAAAAGGTTAAAAGTACCAAGCTAATACTTACCTAATAATTCAGTAGCCAACAATTTGGCAGAAATTTGTACTCACCAGGTATATCCTTTCCACCGCAATAGCAATCGGGCAGTAGACATACATCCTTTCGGCACTTGGCAGCCGTCTTATCTGGCGTTGGCTGTGGGTATAGTGGTTCCAGGCGTGTTGGGGGATATCTATAAATGTCCACAAACTCTTGAGCCTTTGAGACAATCGTGCCAGCAGGCTTCAGCGTAGGACGCGTCCGTCTATTGGGAGTATACCAGTTGAAAAAGAAGCACCTCGTTGTCATATTCTACTTACGGAGGATGTGTTCCTCTGTTGGGCGTTGATACAGCATCGCGACTCTGATCCTGATTTGTGTATATGGCACTACCGCGGTTTCTATTGTTGTTTCTAAATTCAAATGTGTTAAGAATTTGGTCCATATTAATTTAAGCAGTAAGTACTATTCTCGCGCTTGCGAAATGCCAACCAATTATTTTATAGGCAATTGCTACACAAATAAGTAAGGGATCATACATTTAGACGATTAGAGTGCTTAAAATAGTTGGTGTTAGATGATAACTTGAGTACTTTACATAACCCATGTAAATGTATATTATATGTATGTATGTATATGTATGTACACGTGAATAATGTAGCATTTCTTATCAGCAGCCAATTCGTTGTAAATTAAGTGAGAACCAAAAATGTATAGTATACTTATGTGTCTGTGTTGCGGGATTGGGCTGTAAACCTAGCCTGAGAAGAATAGATAGAATAATACTCGTAACACTTGATGTTCTTTCACTTATAGACAGCTGTAAGATATTAAATAAATTGTATACATATGACTCGCTTATACAAAATGATTAAATTCTGTAGCATAGTTGGGGGCGCAGCTGCTTTGCTTAGCACGAATACTTTCAAGGCGAACCCATACAATTTTTAGTGCAGATTTACATCGTTTGTTCTGTTTACACTTCCACGATCCAGTCGCACATAAAAAATATTTGATGTAAACAGAAATACTAAATCCAAGCTATGTAAAATGTGCGAATGCAGTTTCACACTTAGGACTTATAATAAGTAAAACTGTGAGTACGAATATTAGAAACATTCTTGAATCATCAGTTAAAATTCACAATTTAGAAATGAAATTACGAGCCGCAAATATCGCAGAAAAATGAAGAATATTACAAAAATGTGCAGTTGGATACAATGTAAAGTGCAAGTTTAACTTTTAAGTTCTCACATTATTGTAAATTGTACATACATACATATTTGAAGTATGCATTGTTTTCGTTGGCGTAAAAATAAAAATTTAAAATGTTTGCCAATAAAATCATAACAAAATCAAAACTAGAAAGATCGTAATAATAATGGACAAATAAAACAACTTAAACGGGCCACCACCGATCGGTTACGAGTTGCTTACGTAGAATACGAGTACTTATGATCACCGTTCTGTACATTGTTGCAACATTTTACAGAGCAGCTAATATTTAGTATATATGTATCTTTGCACTAAAAATCGAAATCAACGAAAACATAATAGGCAAAAAACTGAATAGTTTTAAGTGAACTGGGCATTACTGTGGTCTGAAGTACAATAGTTTAGGACATGTTGCCTATTGGTTGTTTACTTTATTTAATATAGTTATACTATAGGCATACTAGAAAGCCAACAAACAACCAGAGCTCTACATAAGTGGGTGAATGTGGGTAATGAGATACGAAAGCTACATAAGAAGTACAGTTGTTGGGTTTATTTAAGGAGACTAAATCTGTGTTGAGAACAAAATTACGGTGAATTTTTGTAAAAGAGAGGAGAGTGATAATGCAGTGGTAACAGCAACTAAGGAACGTTAAAAAGAAATCGCTATTTATACCTTGAGGGAATTTCGTTGCACTTGGCGCTCAGTGTGCTATCGGAGCACTTCACCGAGACGGCACCGACAGCGGCATTGTTGTTGTTGTATTGGTGTTGGTTGTTGTTACTGTTGGGTGCGAAGCCATATTGGGATTTGTTAGCTCTACCTCCTGACATTTGATAGGTGGGTGAGGTAGAGCCTGGGCTAGATGATTGAGCGGCAGCAGCGGCAATTGACGACTTTATGGCATTGTTTACTCTCGAAACTCGTGTTGTCGGTGGACCAAATATAGATACAGAGGAAGTGGCAGTGACAGTGGCAGTGGCAGTAGTAGTTGAAGTGGCGGGTGTGGTACTAACATCTGGAGTGCTACTGTTTGCTATTGTTGCATCTGTGCTTAGTTTGCTAAAAATAGGGGATTGTGGGGGGGCGTGTGATTTGGATGGGTTTCCTAATGGCTTCGATACAAAAAGTGGGGGGCGTGTAGTCGGTAGCAGTGCCGGCGTAGTAGTAGTAGTAGACCTCATTGTAGTCGTCGTCGTCGTCGTTGTCGTTGTTGAATTTCGGCTCTTTGGAGCGTACAGCTGTTTAATCTCATTGACTGCAGCTTTTATCTCAGGTGCAGAGAATTCATCAACGAATTGCGGTGATCCGCTCTCATCACTGTCACTGGTGGTAAGAAAATGTTGCAGTTGTTCCAGTACATTAGCATTACGGAACTTGGTTCGACCATTTGCCGTTGTTATGTAGCCGGCGTTCTGAAGACTCTCCGCCAATGTACGCTCCGCTGTTTGTTGGCGATATTTGTTTGAGTACAGAAACTTGACGGGGGGGCGGTCAGTAATAACAACGACATGCTCTGAGGAGCTAGATACATCGTAGGCAACTGACGATGACTCTGGGCTAACGCTCAATTCAATGCTATTGTCCTGTTTAACATCAAGTGGTTGTTGGGCTATTAAAGCTTCCGCGCGGGGTGTGTCTGAAATAATGGATTCGTTCTCAGTTGGATTGCGTTTGAGTGAATGTAAATTAGCTGCCTCATCAGTTATCGGTTTCGAAGCGGTGGCCCCCACTGGATAGCCATAAACCGCATCCTTGGCCAGCTGAGCTGCCTTGTATGTTTCATATTTTTCCCTCGACTTGGCCGTGGGTTCGGACAGCGTTTGTCGCAGGCTACTGACAACTCGAGCGCGATGCGATTTCCGTCTTGGGTATGGTTTGGCTGTGGAGCTCCTTGTATCAAAGCTATTGGGTAGTTTGAACTTGGGCGCATATGTGGTGGGCTCGTCGACGGTGTCCATGTTATAGTTTACGGTAGCTGCAGTGTACCGCGAACGACCACGTGGACGCATTGGTGTTTCAGACAATTGGATTGGGGGCGAAGTCACTACAGTGGATATTGTTGGTAGCAAACTCGACGTAGTATGTGCTGCCTCTGTAGGGATTGGAGTGGTGGTCGTGGTAGTGGTCGTTGGAGTAGTCCGTAGCATGTTGGGAGCCGGTTTTTGGGGACTAAATGTGCTTAGAATAGCATCACTTATGCTGAAATTGCGGGCATTGCCAGAAGCCATGGCTGCAATAATAGATTGGCTGACGTTTTTTTGCGGAGTGGTAATGTTAAAGTAATTTTTAGTGGAGTTAGGAGTGGTTTGGAGAAACGGGACTGATGCTGGAGCATTGAAATAGCGTGATCTGGTAGAGACTCTAAGGTTGTTGTGTGGCAGCCGTTCATCTTGCAGAAGGCTCTCAAGGCTTTTATAGGGCGAAACAAATCGCATTGACGGGTTGCTCGTGGCACGGTTCAGGTTGTCCTTGAAGAGATTTGCGCGAGCTGTAAAACTCTGCCCAGGGGTAGCTCGTTCGGTACTGGTAGTTGAAGAAGTCTGAGCTCTTGTTGTCTTAATTGGGCTGCTGGGAAGCTCTGTAACGCTCATTGTTGGCAGTGACATCTGTTTGCTATGTGCTGGCTTAATAGTTGGGCGACCATTTCGCCAGATACGCAACGGGGCATAAGTTGTGGGTATAATATCCTCATAGTCCTCGGTGCTAATACGCACTTGAGTAAGTGGTAGTTGGGTAGTTGTTGTTGTTGTGGTCGTTGTGGTTGTTGAGCTGGACATAAGCAGATGCGCACTATCTGTCCGCTCAAAGAGAGGCTCAGACACATTTTCCTTATTCAATGACTCCTCTGCTTTTAAGCTAAAACCGTGCGACCCGCTTTTCAGACTATATTGATAGGCTTTGTTAGGTCGCGTTGTACTGGAGCTATCCAACAGTTCCGCTTGGGTCGCAAATGACGAGCGGTTTGTAGTCGCTCTGAAGCTCTGGGGCTCCACATCGGACAGAACGTAGGCTTGTATACGTTTGCTTTGATTTTGCTCGGTAGAAACAGACTGGATTTTCTCAAAGTCGTTGTAAATATTGTCTCTTATATATGCAGTCTTTGATGACTTTCCAGTAGGCGTGCGCACCAAGTTGCTGGTCCCATAAGCCGCGGCGTTGATGAAATCCAGGAACTTGGGAGAAGTGCTTGTCTCAAATGAACGACTACTGGGTATCTCCGACGTCTGGACGTGCACGTTCTGACTCTCATCGTAAATTGTCTCATCATGATTTGGGGTACTACTATTTGCACTGTCATCTACCGACGTCCACTGCTTCAAGACTGGGGGGAATGGGGCTGTAGTTTGTAATTGGGTCTGTGGATGTGTGCTATTCATATTGTGTCTTTGATTGAGAGCCACAGCACTAACTAGGGACTTGGCGAGAATTTGTAGCTTGGATTTGAGAAAAGGATTGGAATCATAGGTAGGGGGTAGTGGTGGCTTCGTTGTGCTGGTCGTAGTGGTTGTTGTACTGGGTGCTTGTGTAGTACGTGGGGTTGTGGTTGTCTTTAATTTGATTATAACATTTTGCTTAAACTTTTTATTTGCATGCGCTTTTGAGCTGTTGAAGAAATGTGTATTTATAATAAACAATCACATTAGTGTTAGTAACTTATCCAGCTGATTTTTGTGTATATGTGTGTGTGTTCTTGGAATGATGTATCTTAATACTCTGGTTCTCAATATTTGACAAGTAGTATGTACCCTACTTTTCATACATATTATAATAAAGCACATGCCATGCGAACTTCGCGAAGCCATGCGCGAAACACCTAATGGTTACATTATATACTTATATAACGATCATGCAATAAGTTCTAGTGTACGTATTGTATTTAATCGTTTTGCACAAAAATAGTAGAGAAGACAGAGAGATTCAGTAAAAGAGCTGTATAGAGATGATCTGGCTTTGATAGTAAAATGTTGCTAAATTTTAGTCTTAATGAGAGTGAGAGACTGAATCCAATGACTTAATGATTACATTTGCCTAGACTTCGTGCAAATATATGTAAATCAGCTAACTTAAATTGCTTTTAAATCGATTATAGTCAAAACTATAGGATCTATCAGAGTATACTTGTGTAATTAGTGTATAGTATCGAAATTCATGTTGTATAGATGAGAACGAATGAGTCACTTATATTTAATCATTTAAAAGCCAAATGCGCCAATGGGGGCTAACTTTAGAATATTATAGAGACAGTCGAGTAGCAGACACAGTCTATATATTTGATTATGAAGTGCAGCATTTGACTAATTGGGGAATAGAAAGTACCTTGAAGGTTGCAAAGTTGTTCTTGTTGTTGTTGTAGTTGTATGGGGCTTTGTAACGGGTTGTGTGGTGGTTGTGGTAGTCTTTGTTGTACTCCTGCTTGTAACTGGAGATGTCTTCAAGATCGAACTGCGCGTGGGGGTCGATGTCGTGTACTTCCTAGTTTGGTCCACTTTAAAAGATGGCGTAGATTGTGTGACATCATTGGCGATGAGGTAATAATCGTCCATATCTATTGATTTGGGTGCTTGAGTGCTATGGCTACTTCTCACCGGCGTGCGATCGCTCTGGTAGTAGTCCTCTGGCGAATTGTGGGCAAACTCTGCCGAGTTGGAATAGCTAAAATCTCCTTCCTCATAGCTTATGCTTGGATTGGTAATCGTGGCATAGTAGTTTCGCGCATCTTGTGCTGCGGCTGGACCTGAGGTTGTAGAGGCAGTAGCTCGGGCATCCAGGGTTTGTATGGTTACCTCTTCGGCCCTGGTAGATAGATTTGTTGTTGGTTGGGTGTAATGGGTTTGTGTTGGCGTGTTGTAGTTGTAGTTGAGAGATGAAAATGTATGTAAATTTTGATGCATTTCGTGTGTGTTCTTTGTTTTTGGTACTTGACTAGGTCATGCTAGCTAACTGGACTGTTAAGCTCAATTCCTCAAGTACACTGACTGGTTGGGTCACATACATACTTAGATGCGTGTAAGTAAGATATTTTCTGCGAGCTAGTTAGCTTGTGAGGCATGAGTTTAAAATGTTTACAACAAGATGCTACCGAATATGAGTTCAAAGATGAGATACAAGAAGAGAAGATAGTACTTACCGCTGCGGGGTTCGCGTAGGTTGATCGTACACATTGTCCTGTTCGATCTATGATAAGGTAAGTTATTAATCATGCGACTTAGATAGCAGCTGTTTCAGCTCTCATCATCCCATCTGCCCACACTCACCTGTGGATTGAGATCCTCATCATAGTCCGTATTGTAGCTCAACGCAGGCTGATTGCTGTAGCTTGGCCTTTGTGCTGGTGTTGGCGTAGTCAATATTTCCAAGGGACGATAGGTTGTTTGTTGTTGCTGACGTACAGTCGACTGATATTGTTGGGGTTGCTGTTGCTGCTGATGTTGCTGCTGTTGTTGTTGCTGCTGCTGTTGATACTCAATATCCCTATACAAATCAATATCGTCGTCGTAAACAGAATAGTATGATGAATCATAGGGATTTGGTAGGGCTTGTGCCTGTTGCTGTTGTTGTTGCGGTTGTTGGAATGGTGTCGGTTGTTGTTGTTGCGCCTGCTGTGTTGTTTGGTAGCCACCCCCATGATTGAATATGGATGTATTGTAGTAGTTACGATTGGATGCTAACTGCGGCGGTGGAGCTTGTGAGCTTGGTTGTACAAAGATGTTATCGGAAGTTTGCGCCGTCAGCGATGACGGTGAAGATGACTCAACTCTTAACACACATAATGAGTGGGTAGAGTATACGGCGCAAGTTATTTACATTAACGAATATACACAATAATTGAAATTGTTGATGTAATTATATAATACAATGGGTATAGAGGTGATGACAGTTTTCATATGTTACAAGGGGAGAGAAATGCAAAACGAAATCAAAAAATAATTAAAACTCAGAATTAGAATACATGTTTATTATGGACCATTTAGTAGTTAGAGTGAGTGATGAGTTAGAAAGGTTAAAGCGGTTGAAACTTGGGTTAGGCAGCCCAGTCCATTAATTTGTTTAGTCAACTGTACAGCTTTGGTAAGTTCCATCTGTTCCTTCTGGATTTCTTAGTTATGGGTAAGGTCTGAACGTAAACGTATAAACAGTAGCGCCAGCGGGCAGTGGCATTTATATTTATGTTTGTATATTTATATTTATTTACATATAACTGCCATTTTTATGTGTATTTGTGTAGCGGCACAAAATAATTGAACAGCAAAACTCATCGACGATTTTATAACTACCTTTGTCTTTCCGAATTTGGGATGATGTGTATCGAGTTTAATTGCAGGCCACTCAAACCCCCTGTGCTTGCACCGGTCTTGACGTAGCCTGCTCCTCGGTGGCTTTCATTTTTCGGCCGCTCTAATGCCTCCTGATTCTCCCCAACTTGGGCCTGCCACTTTTGGTGTCCGCGCGTGCGTTGCGGGCGCACGGTGTAACGCATTCTTGGTGGCGCAAACGTTGAAGTACTAGTACTTGTACTGGTGGTGCTCGTTACGCGAACCTGTAAACCATCCTGGCTGTTGGCTGAAGTCGTCCCTTGCAACTGTGGCAGTCGTTGCTTTAGTTCTTGGAATATGTCACTTGGGAATCTTATGAAGGCGGGCACTTCAGAACTTGCACTGGATTGATTGAGTTGTGAGAAATTTGTAAAGGGCCTGCGTGTCGTCGTTGCTTGCATGAAGCCTGTCTGAAAGTTGGGGCGTATTTTGACTGGTCTTGCGGTGGTTGGTCCATCAGTTGTCACCTGTGGACGAGGTGGGGACATTGTTTCGGACATGGGCATGTAAGGGGGCATGCGCGACGGTGGTAGCATGTCTTCGTTCACTCCATCATCGTAATCATCGTCGTAGTATTCTACGGTTTTCTCTGTGGTGGTGGTGCTAGCACCACTGTTCTTTGGCCGTGGCATGCTTGTCGTTGTTGATGGATTTGATATGAAACTTTGCTTCTTTAGCTGACTTTGTATACTCTTCACGAAAGTTTCGTAACCCTTAAGGATGCGTGTTGTTGGCACTGTCGTGGAGCTTCCAGTCGGCACACTTGTAAGTGTCGGTTGGGTTCTTAGATTAGGTCGGGATGTTGTACTGCTGACAGGTCGACGTAGAATCAAAGCGTTACGAACATTGCCACTTTCATCATTGCTAACCTGCTTGAAGTACTTGATTAATGGATTAACAGCTGGATTGAAGCTTGCGAGATCGCTTGTTTTCAAGTTTGCCATAAATTCATTTATGTTAAACTGAAAATTGGTTAACTGTGGCTTGACTGTCGTCGAAGGTTTTGAAGACTCCACCAGCTTAGGAACTCCAGTCGAACTGATCGATTTAGTAAAAGTCTGATACGACTCAGGCATGGTGGTATTGGACGCATAGCTAATGCCCACTGGCAGATGCGACAAGTCTCGGTAAGGTATCTGCTGCAGGTCTGTGGGCTTGTTGTAAGCCAAATTAGGGGCCGAAACTATATTAAAATTGGGCGTGACATGCACTTGCGTGACTGGTGGACGCACCTTGACTGCGGCGTGCTCTATTTGATTTAGCTTGGCTGTGTTGTAAACGCCCTTCATCTTTTGGTTTGCAATGATATTGTACTGGAAGTAACTGCTTTCAGTCGTGCCCTGCAGCTCCTGTCCTTGACCAATGCTGTACTGGGATACAAGTTTGCCTGGATAGTTGGGTGTGTTCGGAGATTGTTCCGGAGTTTGTTTGTTATTGTAAAATCCACCCATGGTGCTGTATTGCACATAGTGGCCATTCGGAGTCACTGGTTGCGTCGACTTAGTCGTAGAGTAGTAGTCAAAGGGGGTTCTTGGGGTGGTGTTGTGCACGGAAATCTGAGTGGGTGGAATAGGCTGATTGTCCAAATGAAAGTAGGCAAAGTTTTCAGTTTGTATTTGTTTTCGTCGTTCTTTAAGCTCCTTTAGCTGCTGTATAAGGTAGGGTAGTAAACCGGCTTGGCTAGATTGTTCCTGGTAACCGACCGGCGGCCTCGCGCTTGTCGAGCTTGCAGCGCCATAGTAATTACCCGCAATGGGTCGAAAGTCATCTTCCAACGGAGGTGGCGGCAGCGACAAATTGTAGCCGGTGTAGACCAATGTAGGCTTTTGGCCATATGCCGAAGTCGGCTGCTGCGGCTGCGGCTGCTGCGACTGCGACTGCGACTGCGCCTGCTGTGACTGCGGATGTACGTAAGATTTATAGCCAGGACTTGGGCCTAGATGGTTATAGTTGTGACTGGTGTACGTTTGCTGGCTGGGTGGTGTGAGGTATGGATTAAAGCTACCGAAACTGTAACCATTTTTTTGCACGTAGTGCTGCTGAGCTGGTGTGTCAATGGACCGGTAATTATGTGCGGGCCAGTTTGGAGCCGCATGAGGAAAAGGCCGCAATTGTCGTGAACGTCGCCTCGACTCTCCCGTGACAGTATCGTTGCTGTCTTCATTAAAGTGGGTTTCGTCGGTGTCCTCGTAGGCATAGTCAATCTGACTCTGACTGATTTTCGAAGAGTATTTTTGCGGCTGAACCAAAGCTGGCGCTGCCTCATCAAAATGCTCTTGTGAGTTATTTGAATTATTGGCGCTATTCGCTGGCTCGCCACTGCCCATTTGGGAACTGGTGGCACTATCTGGCTCCATGACCTCGCTGGAGGTATTTGAATCGTTGGTTATTTCGGTTGTGGTTGTTGTTTCCGTTGGCATAGTCGACTCTAGTCTACTGACATCGCGTCGTTTGCGTCTCCTGTCTACATCAAGTCGATTGTGAGACAGTTCGTGTCCAATTGTCACGTCGCCGTCCAAGCTTTCGCTGTTTGCGTACAGAGTTTAGCCAAAAAGCAATTTCAGTCGGTTGGTGTGTCGTTTGGAGCAAAATATAGAGATATTGCAGTATGCATTGTATGAGAAAAAGAGTAGTACAATGAGTTCAGGAAAATTTTAAATAAGTTTTGCATTTTTGGAAAAAATAGCAATAGCTAAGGTACCATCAATAGAGAGCAAATTGATTTCGGAAGCGACGGCGGATGAGGCACTACATTCGAACGGTGAGCTATGGGCGCATAACTTACCTGTAAGCGGTGCCGAAGGTGTACGACCCAATTTTTCCGTGATTGGGTATTGCGTTTATGCTGGCCTGATGTATGATGCCATCACGGTCCCGCTGCACCTGGCTAACAGTACTCGGCTGGCCACGGTAAACACGCTGCTGACGATCGTTTTCCTCCTCCTCAACGGGTGGCAGTGATTCCTGTGCCTCAACATAAAGCTACAAACATAAACGTGCATTCAGCGTATGCATGTTCCCAGGTTGCCTGCAACTCACCTTGGCTATTTCTTCCTGCGAGTCCAGCAGCGACTTTGGCTGACCGCGCGACGTGACCACCGGATTCGGCGGCACGCGCAGTTCTGGTGGGGGCGGTATGTGCTGAACCTGCGCCTGAATGATCTGTGGCGGCGACCGATGATATTGCGGTGGCACTGTGACTGTTTTCTGGGTAGCCGCAGGGCTGGTGAAGGCGGCTCCAAAGCGAATGCGGCTTGGAACGTGCTGATGCTGCTGTTGTTGTTGCTGCGCCTTGTTACGTGAGGCGCCACCTACCTCGGTAGAGGTGGCTGACGTGCCACTGTCCATCAGCTCGCAACCAACATTTCTGGGCCAATCGCAAGTCTGCAGCTCGTGCGAGTACATTAGACCCCCAGTGCAGCTCTCGAGCAGTGCACCGCCGAACACGCATACGTAATACTGTGTACAGTCCGAGGGATGAGGGTAGTATCCAAACTCTTCGGGGCAGTCAAAGCTGACTCCATTTGAGCTGGTTGACTTAACGTTGGTGCCGAAGCTGCGTGAGTTGGTGATGCGTGATGCACGTTTGCTTTGTGCATCTGTATATCCTGCAAAGAATATTGCCAAAGTATGTTGTCAATTTTGTCATCTATGTATATCTATATCTATATATATATATCTATATCTATATCTATATCTATATCTATATCTATATCTATATCTATATCTATATCTATATCTATATCTATATCTATATCTATATCTATATCTATATCTATATCTATATCTATATCTATATCTATATCTATATCTATATCTATATCTATATCTATATCTATATCTATATCTATATCTATATCTATATCTATATCTATATCTATATCTATATCTATATCTATATCTATATCTATATCTATTATCTATATCTATATCTATATCTATATCTATATCTATATCTATATCTTATCATTCTATATCTATATCTATATCTATTTTCTATATCTATATTCTATATCTATATGTATATCTATATCTAATATCTATATCTTATATACTATATCTCATATCTAATATCATATTTCTGTATCTTTATCTATATCTATGTCTATATCTATATCTATATCTATATCTATATCTATATCTATATCTTATATTCTTAATATCTATATTATTTTATATCTATCTCTGTGTCGCTATATCTATATCTATGTCTATATCTATATCTATATCTTTATCTTGTTTTCTATATCTATATATATTTTCATATCTATATCTATATTATATCTATATCTATATCTATATCTATATCTATATCTATACTGTATGACTATAGTAATCTATATCTATATACTATATCACTATATCTATATATATACATAAAAGAGTTCGTACTGATTGATTGACTGAATGACTGATTGACTAATTGACTGACTTCGTAACTAATCCGTAATTCTTGTAGCTATTTTTGTTTTGTTGTTTAGTTTTTAGCTTGTATACTTTTGACTATGTTCTGGAAGTGCTTATCTACCTAAATGTATTCACTTTATTGAGATCACTTGGGTTTCCTTTTCTAGTCATTATTATTGAGTAGCCAATGGAAAAGTTCGTGCCGCATATCGAGTACATATCTTTTTTTTTTCATATAAAAACTCGGTTAGAATTGAAATTGAAATTAAGATGCCAGCTCACGATCGGTAGAACGAACACCATTTGCCGTTGTGTAATTCTGAAGTTTATGGTTTAATAGTTATCGCAATCTGTATTGAACAAAGAAAAACACCAAACTTGCTGCCGAAACGAAATTAGTTTGGTTTAATCAGCGATCAACTGGGTGACAATTCGCTATAATAAGTTTTAATTATAAAAACGTGCTAGCCGTGGAGCTTACATACGTACAAAAAAGCCAGCTGCACCCAAATAATGCCTAAGGCACAACCGTTGCGTTTTGAAATATAAATGGGGAATCCAGTAACAAACCTACAAAATGCCATTTAAAGTCAAGAAAATCTCAACCAAACTCTAAAACTGATTAGTAATTCAAACAATTGAAGCTCAATTTGAATTCAATTGAAACAAATTCGTGGCAATCAAAGTTATTGCAACTAAAAACAAAACTAACGCAACCCAGACAGCCCCAAGCCAACGGCGCGACCAATTGGAGCGGCTCGCCCAATCTATGGGCGCATTGTAATAATTGAGGCGGAAGTTGTTTTTGCTCTCGGAGCTCAGTATTTTGGACATATACATATATATCGGTCTGGAAATATTTTTGTGCTGGCAGCCAAAACCACAGCTACCCGTAATAAATTAACCGGCTTGCAACACATTTAAATTATGCAAGGAGTCCGCTCCGGCACGACGTCAGTCAACCTTCGATTTTCATTCAGTTTGTAGGTTGGATACCTTAAGCTTAGAATGTGCACCAAAGCTTAGTCCACTCATTTTATTAATATCTCGGCTTGTCTTGGGGCACGGTTTATTGGAGCCTGCACTCTATTGGTTTAAGACCCACCTACACGACAGACTGCAACTGAGTACGAGTATTATTATGCTGCGCTTTAATTGTAACGTGAGATTTTACAAACAATAACAAGTTATTGTAACGCGCCGTTAAGTTGCACTTTTGACCAGACATGAAACGGCACGAGAGGCACCTTATATTTTACGAGCAATATAATATTGGTCTGTTTGAAACACCTTTTCCTCCAACAAATTTACATTCACTTTTTTTATTGCGGCCATAAGCAGTTTCTACGGTTAAAGGCAGATAAAGACCTAAGGCCCCGACTGCCACTCTTAGCCATTCAACATTATTATAATTGGCCGTAGATGAATCGTTAATTCGTTTTGGATCAAACGCAATCTACGCCCTACTACATAATTGCATACATCAAGCTAACAACACACTGTCCGACTTACACTGCAAGAAATTCTATTGCTTATACTCGTGTACGTATTTCTAATGGCTCGGGCTGGACGTCACATGTGAGTAATCGTGTCAAGGCTGATGGATGAGATCTACTTAGCATGCACTGCAGACAGTACGCACCGCAAATTATGCAATTATCGCACAAAACGTCGCAGCTTTTAGTCTCTGGCTGCCCCGTCTGTCCCGATTGCCCCTGCCGCTGCCCCTGCCCGACAAATGCAGCACTGGCCGACTATCTAAGTATCTGAGTGATACACGCCTGTGGCTGACAGTGGTGCAAAGTAAGCTAATCACGTGCCAATGCCCAATGGCAATTGGCCATGCAAAAGCCTAGAGCCGCTATCGCCTGGGATGACATTTGTCTTAGCCAGTGCAAGCACACACCTGGCCTGGCAACACAATCGTCGATTCATTGTTGCTGTTTGTACTTTCTGCTCCACTAAACAAAATGTGTACGTGGCTTTGCTTAACCAGAGCTAGAGCCAGAGGCAAAGGCAGAGCCAGAGCCAGAGCCAGAGCCAGAGCCATAGTCAGAGCCAGAGCTAAAGCCTAAACTACAGGCAGAGCCAGAGCCTGAGCTAGAGCTAGAGTTAGAGCGTGGCTGGGTCGTTATGCAATGCACAGTAATTCGGCCATAAGCCTGATTGGCTTTATTTTTTGAGAGTTTATTCGCCGCTTGTCGATTGCTTCGCTTTTTGCTGCTCTACTTGTTCGAAAATAAGTGCAACACATTACGCGACTTTTATTGAAAGTGAAGTACTACACACACAGCAGATAAAAAGGTAGACCGACAAATACTCAGATAATTTCAGAGTTGTACATAATATCTATTGATACGATTTTCTGTCACTTGCCTGGAATTTATGGTGCTTAAATAATTTATTGAGCTTCTGACTTCCGGTCATTGGTTTCGATATATTGTGACAATTAGCTTTCTAATATGTTTCTTACGCACTCAATATTGCATATTTCTGTTGAACTTGTTGACAAAATCAGATGTCGATCAGTTTTGTAATTATTGTTGAAATCCCCAAAAAAGTGGAAGCTATTTTGGATATTGGATAATTAAATACCATTTATTGTAAATAAACTCAGCTTATATTCCAGACACACAACTATAAGCCTGTACCGCTGTCTATTAAATCACTTTTAGTTTTAAAAATCGAACTACTTTTCAAGCAAACCTATTGAATATTCATAAGTAGCACTGTTTATCAATTAAGTGTGTGGTGTGAAACCCAAAAAACGAATATAAAGAGTCTCATTTATAAACTCATATCACGTATACATATGTATATCACTGAGTGCTTAACATTGATTAGTCCGAGAGGTGTCAATTTATGCTCAAATTTATTTGGGTGTCGGTCTATGCGTAAAAAGCGTTTACGCTTTGATTCATTTAGTAATACTACATTATTTTATTTTTTCCGTAGACTAGGGATGTTTTTATCATAGATACCGTACACATTTATCGTTGATAGGCCTTGTTTGATGGTTCAATTAATTTCG
Source organism: Hirtodrosophila histrioides (assembly GCA_037075165.1). Taxonomy (NCBI): domain Eukaryota; kingdom Metazoa; phylum Arthropoda; class Insecta; order Diptera; family Drosophilidae; genus Hirtodrosophila; species Hirtodrosophila histrioides. The sequence goes on from JBAMCL010000789.1 coordinate 85,871, forward strand.
CCAGTTCGCCAGTATTTTCGCGCTTTTATTAATTATGATATCGTCCACCATCATGTTTTTTTCTTTATTGAGTCTTTCGATTCGCTGGGTGCGGTCCAAAATTAAACGCACGCTTCGCAGTTGAAAAATAAATCACTGGTCGGCTTTCAGTTTTTAATCGATTGCACAATTCAACAAGAAGGCGTATCGAAGACCTCGAGGCATAGTTTCGGCAAGTAACCTTAGTTTTGCACGAGTCTTTCGTATGCTACCAACATTAGATAGCTTTCATAGCTGACCAACGATTGCCTTTCAATCGCTTTGCATGTGCTCAGGAAGTTTGTGATCATCAGCTGGGATTTTCCTTTCTAATGGAGCGCTGCGTCGCGGTTGTAGTGTCATTTCCTGGGTGCAAAGCCATGGCAAGTGTCTCCCGTGAAGTCTTATTATTTCATTACTTAATGCGTGTGGCATTACTCCTATTGGCTCGAAAAGCTCATGATTAAAATGTTCGACTGCTGGCTTTTCAGGCAGTTATAGTTATCATGGAGTATACGATAGATAGATAGATAGTTGGTAGCAATTCGATGGCAGCTTCAAGTGACTTGGAATTGGCGAACCCTCTTGTGCTAGCAAAAATTCCAGATTAAATATAAGCGCAATAAATATGTAAGTTATCGACGTATGCGAGCAGTCAATAAATTACTTTATTGATTTGCATCTTGCGGCCGGTTTTGTTATAATTAAAGATTTATGCGCTTACAAATTGCAGCCAAGAGTTGTTGCTGACTGGCAGTATTCGCGTTATTGTGAACTATTTTACTGCCTCTTATTTGGGTGTCAATAAATTATTTGAACCTGACAGGTGCTATATGACAGGGCTCTTTAGCATTCCGGTGATTTTAAGCAATCTTACGTTCAGGCAATTGTCACAGAAATCCCAGCTCAACAACCGTACAGTCTCCTTTCGATTCGATATATCAAAATGATGTTGATACTATTGCAAGCCCCAATCGCAAAAGTGAGAGCATTTTTGCAACCCACTATTTTATGCACCACAAACAGGAAATATGCCACAACAACAACACTATCCAACACTCGCCTGGATTTCTAGTTATTGCTACGGTTGCTACGGTCGGCTCGATGCTGTGGGCCCCTCTAAAAACATTGGCTAGGCTGGAGCTCTAAATGTTTTTGGCAGTTATGTAACAAGGCTCCTGGCTACCATTAAATTGCTACATATAAGTAAGCAAATTTTACTTTTTGCCTATGCTTTGTTTTTCAATTGTGAAAACAAGAATTCTCTAATTTGATAGCCAACAAAGAAATGCCCTAACTAGAGATTTATTAAGCTGAGTAACACTTAAACAATTAAACTTTCTTTACAGGTTTTTTCGGTAGATTTCTGTTTAATGCGGTGGTCAGCACAACTAGTTTAGTTTTTATTATTACTTTGCGGCTCCCTATTTTAATTATTTGTTAATTCATGTCGATAAAGTTTTAAATACCCGGAGTAAAAATGTGGTGAAAGTTTGTCAAAAGAACCCTTACACTTTGTCTAATTTGCCAATTATTCTCGGCTATTGCTACTAAACATCAATTCAACAAAAATTATTATGTATAGGAGACGTCTGATCAAGAACCAAAACAATTATATATTTTGTGTTTTATCAATTTAACTGCAGTAATTACTTTGAAAAAGAATCCATTACATATATTATTTTGCATATTTTGAACACTTTCAACAAAAGTTGAAGAACCAACCCAATTTATTACCTTGCAAATTTTGAAAATTTATCAATTGTGGTAAAAAGGTTCCATATCTTTTCCTACTGAGCACTAAAATGTGTTGACATTTTTGTGGCTTTGCTGTTATTGTGACGACTGCTGCTGCTCCATTTGGTGGCTTTAGTAAAATGGAACCACCACCTGTACATGTCATGGAACGTACGGCCAAACAACTTGACTTTTGTGGCACGCAGCATTAGTAAAGGCAATGGCAACGCTAGCTGCGACGGGGACGGGGACGGGTACGGGTACGGGTACGGTGGCTGTCCGTCGTTTAGTGCTCGCCTGCCTGCGACTGGCAATATGACACTTGTGGCACATGATTTTTATCAAATTTGCAACATTTGAAAATGTTAATTGGCAGCCAACTTTCAAATGCACTGAAAATATTGCTGTCAGTCGCGCTGTAGACACTGATACAGGATTAAAACTTTGCACTCTTTCATTGAATACTCTGCGTATCAAATCTACTCGGTGTCTTTTAAATGTGGCTTGATTGTATCCCCAAAGATTGTATTGATTATCACTGTCGAATAAGAAAAAACAAAGCATTTCTACGCAGTGAAGCTTGTTCCTAAATGTAAACAAGAACTTTATTGTATAGCTGAGAAAGACAATAAACATCTAGTTTTTAATATATGTACGTGTACAATCAAACGTGTTTCGATTAAAATGTTTTTGGACACAGTGAATGTTGCCCAGCAACGCCAACTTCGATCACAACAAAAAGCATAAAAGCAACTAGCACGAAAAGTGGGTCAAACTGAGAATATTGCATAAGATGTAGACACAACACTCACCAGCATACTACAGAGACAAGCTATTTCAAATCTTGCTGCTAGTTGCAGCAACTAGACCACGCGACGTCGACATTTCTGCCAACGACAACCAAAGCGACAACTGCAACAGCAACAGCAGCAACAACCACAGCAGCAACAACGACAACAACAACCACTACAGTATGGCGCAAGGCTTGTGGAGCGCATTATAAATGCGGTGGGCCACGCCTGCTTCAAAATCGATCACTTTCGCATGCTTGTAAATCGACTCGGCCAGCTGGGCTGCAACGTCAGCGGCAGCGCCAGCAGCAGCGGCAACGTGGGTTGCAACTTGCAAGTATACGGTGCAATGTTTTTGATGATTTGAGTTCGAGTGTCGCATTTGCAATGAGTTGCATTGAGTAAGCTTTTAGTCTCCGATCCGATTCGATCCGACAGACCGTCGCGTTGCGTCGCGTCGCGTCGCAGCGTGGCCCAGCCTTGCAACTGTCGCCAATGAAGGGGGCTACTTGGGATTTTGGCCAGGCTTGCGATTACATCGTGTGATTTGCTCCATAAATGCTGGCCAAGATTGATGTTGTGAAAATGGTCTGGGGCAATGCCTTCCATGTATATACTAATTGACTGGTATTTCTTGTGGTTTTATCAATCTTCAATCATGATGCTAAATATACATACAAAGACTCTGTCGCCGAAAAGTTCAGCGACTCTTCCTCTTCCTAAACTCTGTCAGAACTGAACCGAATTTTGTTTTCTCACATATCTGTGGCATTGACAGATTCTTTGAGTTTCCACTGCGAGTTACCAGCCTGTTCACTAACTATGTAGTATATAAGATATGTGTATGTTATAGTTTTACTTATCAGAGTAGCTGTAGACCTGCAACTAACCTCGGGGCACCATACCCACGGAGGTCAATGTCCAAAACATAGCGCTACAGAAGATTGAAAAGCCAGTAAACCATAAATTTGGCGAAAATTTCAACCGAAAGCCACAATTAGCAAAGATGAAGAAAACACTTATAAGATCGCAAAGTGTGACAGCCAAAATTTACATACCGTACGAGTAAAACAATTTCAGCATCAGCGGACTGCAGTTAAAACAACTGCTACTCCACGGCCAACACGCTCATTTTTCAGTTCAATTAAATTTGAAAGAAAAACGCCCCATTGACTCTAGCAACAGAGAGGTCAAGGTGCTCATATCTGTCTGCGGTGTTTGTGGCTTCTCCGTTGGAGCTGACATGGTTGATGTTACCAGTGTTGCCACTGGCAGCCCCCACCCCCCTACTCGGTCGTTGTGCGCTGTGTTGCGGTACTTTGAGATGCTTTTATTATTGGCATTTGTCTGAAACGCCGGATGCTGCTGAATTTCAGATATTTATACATACCCACAAGTGTGCTGCATACTTATATATGTATATACGACATGCTAAGTACATACTTGGAGTGAGTATAAACTGATTGTGCTTAGGAACAGATACACAATTTGTCCCTCCACAAGCATCAGGCAATGGGTCTACTTTGTCACTCCCGACTCGACTCCTTTTGATTACACACAATCCCAAATGCACAAAGTAAAAGTCGCATTGAAAGCAGCCTGTTACAAAGCATTCACTCACAAATAAAAAAACGAGTATAAAAATGAGACAACCCAAAATAAAGCGACCACGAATCGTAGCACCAAAGCGAATCTGCACAGCAGTGGAGCTGGCAGATTGTCTTCAGCAACCGTTACTATAATTTGCATATCCAAAAGTGTGTGTTGTTTGTTGTGTGTTGTGGGTGTGAGTGCAGCCATCGAAACTGCGAAGAGATAAAACCCAGGTATTTCAATGCGTTTGCATTTTTGTGGTTTTCTTTTTGCAGGTGCGCGGAAGTCATCCAACTGCGTTGACAGTTGACTTACTGTCCAACGGAGGTCCCAAATATCCGATCTTTTGTATGTAGTATATAGTAGAAACATATGTACATATGTATGTATATTTCGAAGCGATGCTTTGCTTTCAAATTGAAAATTAAAGCTTAACACACCCACCAACTGTCAGCCCGCTACGCGAAAACGTTGTTGTGTTTACGTTTTGGCAAATTGCATTTCTGTTTAAGGTGCGTGTCGGGCAACAATTTAGGTTCAGTTGCATGTTTTTAAAAGCATAAAAAAGAAAAAGCTTACGGATTTTAATTAACCAAGTATTTAGCCAAAGCATAAGAATAGTCAATGAGCATAGACTAGAAAGAGCCTCATGCAAAGATTTAAATTAGTAGACCAACTTAGTGACTGTTGTTCCAAGTAATAATTTGCCTTTCACTTTTCACTTAAACAAATTTGATAAGCGTCGAGCAACTATGACGACAATGGTAATATGTAACACCACCACCAACAACAACAACCACAACCACAACAACAACATGTTTTCTATGCCGGAAGTATGTTTTGCCGGACAGCACTACTCTAGCTGCTTTACATGCCCGTTTTTGGCTTAGCGCTCGTTGCCTTAAACTGTGGCACAGTGAGTCTTTAAACGAGACTATGGCGAGTGGTTGAGTGTTCACTTCGTGGCTCACAACAATGAGTCGTAATACTATATTAAGTACAATACTATCAAATGTTCTCTTAATGGGATATATGATAGTGTGTACTAAGTATTTTGTCTTTGGCTAGCTTTGTGGGGCCAATTGACACTTCCGCTTTTGCACTTTCACGCTCGCTTGAAGACTCAAGTCATAAGTAATTACCAAGTATGTCTACTTGAATGCATTTAGCATGGCAATTTAAACAATTTTCATTGAAATTTTTCAAGTTTGGCCGGCCACATGGCTATTGGATGCGCTGTCTTTATGTCTTTGCTGGATCGATTTGATTGTTTTTTGGTTTTGTGGCACGTTGACGCTTGCCTTCGGCCACTTTCAGCAACCAAGTTAATTATTTATTCGACGGAGCAAAGGCGTGAGGCATGGTGATTACTCTGGTGTGGTCTGCATACACTTGATTTTCATGGCAATTTGTGTGCAGCATGCACCTGGAGGCTGGAAAAGCCGAGTCCACCGCAGACTGTACATCATATTAATGTACGTCAACTTCTTCATTGGCGTCTTTATCAGACTAATTTAACTTGAAAGAAGCCAGTGGCTGAATTAATGACTCTATTTCGGTTGGCACAGAGTGATAATCGTTAATTAATAGTCAATTAAAATCTTGACAATTTTCATAGTCATTTCGTGTATTTTTGTTGACCAACATTGCAGGTCCGCGATTACATATCTCCTAATAAGGTTACGCTATGTTTGTATACTCGTACTTTCACTGTATTTTCACATGTACTGACAATTAAATGTTTCGTGTAATGGCAAGGTTCAATAGAGACGGATTTTGAACTCATCTTTATCAAACCCATACCACTTATGTATGTCAATACTACGCACGATTACGTCTTTCATTTGGAGCAAACTACAAGCATACTTGACACAATACACAATACACAACACACAATACACAATACACTGACATGCTGAACACACACTGAAGTCGATAATTTAAATCTTCCGCATTGAAAAGAAATTGCGATCAATTGTCGCCGTCCGTCTTAGTGGCACATAAATAAAATTTCTGCGCGCATCTGCAAAGAGGTGAGAAACCAGTTTAAATACACAAATTTTGTGTGTTTCATGCATGTCTGCAAGACATACTATGTACATATAGTCTTAGAAATTGGACTATTGTAGCGACAAATATAGACGCAATTGGGAGGACTGATCGTGACTATTTGCCAACTCCGTTACGGCACTGATGTAACCACTGCGTAGTGCGTGGGTAACGGCTTTGGTACTAGTTCCAGTTCCAGTTGAAGTTTCAATAGTAGTGTCTGAGTCGGGTCCTGCAGGCTAAGATGAAACGCTTACTGCACGTTTTGAACGTTGGTTGCCACAAAACGCGATGGACCTAGGCAATATCGATAATCGTGATGTAAGCGACGAGCATCAGTAGTTACTGTTGCACCTATTGCACGATATTAAAATTGAGCTTATAATTAGCATTCCCCAGTGGTTTGCAGTTGTTGGGCCTACTCTTAGGAAAACATATTTGAAATTCAAATTTCTTCACATTTCATGCAGTCTTCATTTGCTAGCCTGGCTTTTATTGAGAGGCAAAAGTAAAATTAGCAAAGATTCGCATTACATTGTATGTGTGCACTTATCTTTGATTTTCACATGATATGCATGCAGAAAATCCAAGTAATTCAGCTAAGTTTCCGTTGTCCCCTTTAAAAGTGTACATTTGAAACACTAGTTAATGAGCCTATAACTACACTTTTTCAATTTTCCCCCTTTCAAAACGGAAATGCAGTATAACATTTTGCCCTGTGTATTCCACATTGCGTTCACTACCTTCAATGCAACCATTTACAACAGGTTAATCCACTCCTTACCCCAAATACCAAAAGTCAAACAAAGGCGACCTGAACACCCACCCGTACAGCACCCCCAAATCGAGTGAGCGATCAACCCACCCAGCCCACGCCCAAACCGATTTAGCCAAGAGACAGAAGTAATTACCCCAAATGTTTTGTAAACGCCAATTACTCGAATACGAGTATGTGGTCCGTGCTCGGGTAGCTAAATAAAGCGGCTATGGCTAAAGTTAGACTGGTTCGCGTGGAGCCGTCTTAGATTTTGCCAATTGCTGTTTTCATAAATATGGACATCTAAGGCAGGCCAACTGTGGCAAATCGAAAAATACTAAGAATACAATTTTATGATGAGATGACATGTTTGAGAGCGCAGTAGATTTCAGACTTTATTAAGTCCTCACGTCCGTAACTGGAGATTTCATTTTCGGGATATAAGATTTTGGTTTTTGTTTTGCCGTTTTACCGTTATCTTTGAGGTCATTGGACGAATGTTCTGTGGCGAACACCATTAAAGGCATACAAATTGCGACTATAAAGAGCTCTGCCATATATTTAGCCCCTTCCAGTTTATTGGCTTACAAGTGACTCGGCGCATGGAGTTTTTGGAACCCAATGACTGATTATTCTGGAAATAAATAAGATAATCTGAGCAGTTAGCGCCAGCCACCAACGCCTTCATATTGTGGTGCTCCAGCTGGTCTGAGATCAAGACCAGCCCGGCTGTAATTGTACGGTGGGCTATAAATGTTAACCACATAACGTGTGTATCTGAATGATCGTGTGTAAGTATGTACGGGCATATTTAATTTTACTTATTATATATACATATTTGTGTGTGTGTGTGTGTGTCTGTGTGTGTGTGTTGAAATGTATTTTATAACCAACGAAATACTTGCCGAGCTGGCATTAGAATGGAAAAGTGAGCGGAGTATTTGTGTCCGGTCTGGCGCTTGCGAATTTGTAGGTGCCACGACACATTTTGGGTGTGCCGTCGAGAAACGATTTCAAAACGAATACTCGTATTATGCATAGTCTCAATATACGGTATGGTGCCCGATACAAGATCTTAATAATCCTTGTGCCATTTTTGTTGCCTCTTTTCAAGCTTAAGGTGACGAACAATTGACATCAAAGTTCAGTATTTACGCAAAGTAACTTCATACTCTGCATTGTAATTACCACTCTCAGCTAGATCAGAGCAGAAAATCAAATGACATATTAATTGTGTACAATTCATTTGGCTTGCGTTCTCAACGCGAACTCCGAGTAGAAACCAATTCAGGGTCACTCAACGCCTCAGCTTGGCAACCGACGCGTCGCCTATAAAAGGCGACCCGTCGCGACGGCTGCTGTCATTGCGCAAGAATAAACGCCAACATGCAGAAAACTACAGAAACAATAATTGTTTCTGAGCTAAGATAGATGGCGGTAAAAGGCCTTGTTTAAAGAGCCAAGTTATGACAGTCCAACAAATGGTAATAGTACCTACAGCCAGGTAATAAAGGCATGATCATAATTGGGGCAAACAATTGTTTCTTTTATTACTGTGTATTTGCGTACTAATAAAGTAAACCACAGTCTCATTTCAGCTTGGCACAGTCGCATACAATTGCAAGCAATAAGTACGATCAATGCTTATAAAGTCATGATTCTATATTCTTTGGTATAATATGTACATATATGAGTATCCGTCTTGTAGCGCCGACTTGCCAAACAAAATAACGTTGACACCATGCTACTGCAAATATATATGTATGATACTCCCAGTAGAACTCTTTCGACAACACTCAAAGTTATAAATATCGAAATATGCGCCGAAAAGCGACTGGTATTTTTGTGAATATGACTCATAACTGCAAAGGCAATTGCATTCCAAACTACAGCCAAACCCACCGATCTAATATGCCGCAGCACGGCGTATTGAATTGAATTTCGGCGCTGTTGTCAATCGTAAAATGAACAGAAAACAGTAAATAACTATTTAATTATATGACTTTCAATTGTATCTTGAAGTCATTCTTGAATTGAAGGACTTGTGCCAGGTCTTAAATATAATTGCGTTCCTTTGAATTCACATTAACAATGCTTCTACAATTCCCATAAAACTCTTATAATTGGCTCATTTAATACACGCTGCTTAAAGAAGTTAATGTGGCTTTTAGGCAACACATTTGTTAAATTAAATATAACAGCAGTTTAGCACAAGCATATTTAAAGTCCCACACTAGTTTGTGCAGCTGAAAATTGGTTGAGAACTGACTTTGTTCCCAGGCTTGGGTAACTCAAGGGAGTGGCCACGTCCGTACAGCAGCACTGTAACTCATAATATAATATAGAGCAAAAGTCCGTAATGGTGGTGTTACTTTGGGCCAGCAACAGAGCATAATGTGACGGGTTCTCACGACTGGTAAAAATTGAGAACTGACACCTTGAAAAATAATATGATCGAGTTTTTATGTACATTTTCTATGCCAAAGACTTGCAACTTACATAACACTTATAAAGTGCATCGACTCACATGCGGTTTGGTTCTCTGATCAATTTGTTTTACATATAGAAGAGTGATAGGGAGTGTTATCTTCATAGACTTAAAACTCGCATTGATTGTCCTCGCAAGAATTGATGTACCATCTGTTATTTGTGTTCAAATATGATATAAACAAATTGTAATTTCTGTTACGCGCACTCTTTAGTCCTCCTTGTTGGTAATAATCTGAATTTTAGGCGTGCTTTATTCCTTACATATATACCAACTTGACTACACAGGTACTATATTGTTGGGTTGCTTGATGATTAGCTGTAGGAACGTTTAAACAATTTGGTTACGGTAGTCCCACAACCTACTAAACTGTTGGTTGGTGAGAAGACGGCTACCGTTGTTTCCACTATTGTTCTTACAGTGCAATTTTAAAAATTTTTAAAAAGGTTGAATGTTCACTTTAAAAATGTGGTAACACTTGCAGACAAATGCAACACATTAAACTGATAATATTTACTTATTTTTGTATTTTTTGCTTTGTTCGAAAAGCATAGTAGGAATGTGTGCATTTTGTAGTTTTTAGCTTGTCGACAATTCACCTTGCAATATCTTAAAGGTTACTCTGTTTTCTGCCATCGAGTTTTGTGTACGACCTCAAACATGTAATTGACTATTTATTCATAGCAAAACACAATTGTAAATGAACCCTTGCTGGGTAAAATAAAAAATCAATCCAAATAATGAATGACTGAAGCGACAAACTTGATAATCAGCAATTAAATCCACATGAGAAGCCAAGCGAACAAGCACACAATTCCAGTTCAGCCTTAAATGCCTTTAGCTAACATTAACATCGGCGCATAGCCTTCACCTTTTGGTTAGTTAGTCAGACAAGAGAGCGGAGCGATGAGCAACGATAATTTACATGAAATCAAATATGTGATCAAAACGATTGGCAGCAAAAACCATCTGGGTCAAAGCAAACAATCACAAGTAGATGAATCAAACTACGGGCATAGTTCGTAGTAAGCAGGGACCCATCTTCTAATTTCAGAGCTGCTGCCAGATTTTCCTCAGGCGAATCTGCATAGTGGGGATATCTTGTAGCAAGGAAAGTTGTTACTGACGGTTAAGTGCAAATTTGGCCGGAGCTTTGCACAAGACTGCAGTAATACAAGTCGCGGATGTTTGTCTGTTTGCCGTTGAACTTGAGCAGACGTCATGCATTTGGAAGGTAAATGCACAAGCCACAACCATAAACTGAACAAAACACGCAACGTATTTATCTATTGAAAAGCGAAAATAGCGGGTAATCATAACGTTGGTGGCCAAAAAGGAAGGTGTGTGGCCGGGAGGGGTTAAGATCTGTGCAGCCTGTACCTCCAACCAATAATACTTCCAAAACATAATTTAGTTTTGAATGTCACTCCTGAATTTGATTTTGTTGAGCCCAAAAAAACATTTTTGGAACTTGCTTCTTGTTTACCAAACTTTTAATTGGCTGCGATTAGTTTCAAGACGGGGATAACGAGCGTGGTCTTGCCAGAACACCGACACAGCCTTAAGAATAAATTGCAATGCACTCCAGCTGATCCGAAAAAGCTTTTAGGCGCAGTAATTAAGGAGTGGATACGTAAATTGAGTTTCTTTGTAAGTTTTGTAAGAAAATTGCAGGGAAAGGATAGTATCCCATAAATTAGGCATATCGCTGACTTCGAAAGGAACATTTACCTTGAAATTACGAAATATGAATCTAGTTCGGCCACTTCGCTTGCCTGCAAGTATGCATTTACTTATATAACAATTATTCTCAAGTAATTCACAATTTAAGAGAATGCGAATTTAACAAATGGCCCATTTCCCAATAGAATAACAATGTTAACAGCATTGGTCACGAAAATTGCTAGATGATTAAGAAATATTTAAACAAATCAAGCGTTAACCTGGTCAAATTCATGTTGCTTCACATCTCTGTGCTCACGCATTCGAAAACCCAAAGGCTTCAATAACAGCTGCTAATCAAATTGTCTAATTGCCAAAGCAAATATTATAGAGGCCGCAACTGTGCAGACAGCTAAGCTACACAACAATTAGCAAAAATAAAAAAGTCGTCATCATATGGCATTATGAACAGATTCACATACAGCTTACACGCAAATACAAGTTTATTTACATACAAAAAAGCCCCTATGTATTTAAATAGATTGATTGAGAGAGGTACCACACAGGCGTGCGAAAAGCCAAAGTCAAGGTTTAAGTTGAAATAGCTTGTGTCTTGAGAGAAGTTTAGTAAACTTCAGTTTGCGAACTTGAGTCGGAAGTTTGTGTGCGGTTTTTCGCTATGACTTTGACGGGCATTCTTTGAAATACTCACATGCGAGTTGATACTTAAATTCGATGAATGGACCGTTAAGTATGCATACTTCCGATAGCTGTCTGCAAAGGTATATCACCTGCATAGCCAAAACAAATATATGTCTCCCTGAGAAATTATTATTTTTGTTTCGGTTTTATTATGTTATTTCTGTTAATAATTTGATGACTAATAACATGTTTCGCAGCGCGATCGTCTAAGCGGATATCATTTGTTCAACGTATTTTACTTATGGGTTTTTATCCGGTTTGATTGTGAACGTCGATCTAACATTTTTTGAGACTTTTTGGTTAGATAATTGAGTTAAAAAAGAGTAGCGTTAACTGAAATTATGTTTATAAGCTACTGACAAAAAATTGAAGGCCAATGTCTGATCATGGATCAATCAACGCCAAGCTTGAAATATCGATACCTTAGGCCAGTATAGAGCTTAACTGATGCCTGGTACCCTGTTCGCTATATAAATTTACAAAAATCAGCTGACTGTAAGTATAGGGCATAATTGAAAATGGATTTAAAGTATGCACTAGTCCTACAAGTCAATGTCAGAGCAGAACGTAGAGGTATCCTCGCACATGTACAATGTACAAGCGGTTTATCGGTGTGAGATCTACGTTTTTGAGCTATGTTCTGCACAGTTTGCGCCTGGATGTCAGGACATGAGCAACACAACTCAGGTGACATGGACAGTGAACAATGAACATGTTAAAAAATTATTGTTGGCGTGTAATCAGCAGAAAGGCATCTCTTAAAGTGCAAGAAGGCGAGCTGAAGACAGCGGCTGCTGGATGTGCTAGGGCTCCGGGGCTACGGGCCTGGGCTGAGTGGTTTGCCTTGTCTGCGGCTCCCAGTACTGAAGTGATTAAGTACATTACCAGCGAATCCTACGCAGCCTCGACGAAGCCTGAATGCCTACGTCATACCCAACGCCTTCTGCCAACACAATCACAATTTATTGCGTTTTGAAGGTACAATTGATTTATGTGTACTTTATCAGCTATCATGAGGTGCCATGTCCGCTTGCATTTCGAATCCTTCAGCGGGCAGTTCATATGGGTGATATTTAATTGTCAATAGTTTCTGTCATAAAACCTGTGCACGGTACTCGTAAATTTGTCTCAAATCAGACCAACAATTTCCCGAGTTTGTTGCGGTTGTTTGCTGTTGGCTTTTGGCTGTTTGCGGCCACCGACAACGCCCCTGCGCAAAGTGCGCTTAAGGTTGGATGACCATGCAAAACTCAGCGGCTGCTTAAATGTCATTAAGTTTTTATTGTGCTTCACACATGCTGCTAACCACAACTGAGGGGGCGCATAGAGCAAAGCAAATTGAAACAAATGTGCTTCAAAAGTATTTGTTGTGCTCCGTAACGTTATAGTCTCTATTTTTTTTTTTGGTGAAAAACAAGTATTCACGCCAACTTACATATTTGTATGTACATACATGCATATGTGTGTGTGTAGTATGTACATATGTGTGCATGCATAACAATCGCGCGCATAACCTTCAGTTTGTGCATGAACCAATTTAAGAATAACACAACAATTGATTTCAATGCATATTAATTGCTTATACTTATCTTTTTATAAAAACTAAATAGATTTTGCTTGCGTTTCATATTTGATTGCGAATAAAGTTGAAAAATTCATTGCTTAACTATTATTATTACCTCTTGTGCTCTCAATAGGCAATAAACATAATTTAGAGTACTATTATCAAAAGATTGAAACGATTTTAATAAATCGATGGTCGTTTAAAGTTCATTTGCGGACGTTCCTATAAACCAGTTAAACATCACACTTTCCAATTGAATAAATGCAAAAACGAGTATCAAATACCGTTAGCATCGGCAAGTAAATTTGATACCGCTGCGCCCCTTAAAAACAGAGACTTGAATAAGTTAATAAAAATATATAAACAAAAGCCATGACGTAAACACAAGCCAAAATACTAAATTTACATTTCATAAATGCATCTGAAATGCAAATGTAGCTCAATAAGGATTCTCAACTCCAACGGCACTTACTTTGAATCAATATTGAGAAATATCTATATCCCTGTACGGGGAGCATTTTATGAACATATGCAATGGGTGTAAATGGTTGTAAGAGCCGCAATCGGAGTTCAATGACTCGGCCTGCGCTTGATAACAAACGAAAACCAAAACTTTTATTGCCAATTGGCATTTGGATGCGGAGCCGAAGCTTGTCTGGCCAGGGGCTCGAAGCGGTAAAAGTGCGTCAATAAATTTACTTTACGAGTATAGCAAATAAAGAAGCTGAAGCGACTTAACGTAATGTCATCAAACTGTGAGTTGTAATTGGAACCAGTTGTAAGTTGTAAGTATGTTTTGCTGTTTGTCTCCTTCGTCACTTTGGCGGCATTGAAAATGCTGCTCGCCACATCAGGTTCCCGCTGTGACTAACCAAATTGGCGGCGTTGCTGCAATGAACGAAACCACAAGCCAAAACATGAATGGCTGCATCAGGTAATTGACTTATATGGCAATTACAAGAAAATCACAAACTTCGACCAGCTGTGCGCTGATAAAGACCTAGAGTTCATATTCAACTATGCAGTGTGAACAAACTTTCGATGACCCCATATCTGACACAATTTCGATAAATGCGTTGCGTAGATGCGTCAGATTGGCCAACAGCAACCTGACATCCCAGGCTCTTCGAGTGATTAATCGATGGGAGCATGTTGAAAGAGCCACGGCATTTACGCCTAATCAGTTCAGTCGGCACTCATTACATTTTCTTCAGTTAATAGAGCACCTAGCTGACAGACGGACACCAGTCAGTACCTTATGTAATCGACGCTAGCACCATTAATCGATAAATACGTTGTCACTGTTCACATACATACATAGCTTACATACATACGTATATTATGTATGTATATTTAGCAGCTTACGTAGTGAAAGTGAAAGGTTAGCACCATGCACATCGCTGCATAACTAATATTTGAAAAATGACGAGTATGTGCAAGCTAACGGTAACGGTCTGAATACTGCGTAGCCTGCGAATGTACGGTTACTGCCTTTAACTGAAAAGTTGCCCTTGTGGCCTTGAGCGTTGACGCTGTTTTCGTGTCGTACAAATGCCAACAATAACAAAAACAAGCCCCAAGGCCGTTGTACATCTGCAAAAATCCAGTTTATCAATTTGCCAGCCTACACAGGCGACAATCAGTTACATACATATATACATACATATTTATGTACTTTAGAGCCTTAAAGGCCAACGAGCCTTGTGGTTGATCAGAAGCGTTAAGTTAACTTCTTCTCAGAGATGGCCGCAACAGCATACATCAGTAATATTGACTTCCAAAAATATAATCCCTTACAAATATCGATCTTCGATCAACGTAGGTTTTAGCGGACAAAAGTGATTTGGGAGCTTTTGGATAGAATTCAGCCATGTAAAGTGCAGCAGTGACTTGTTCCAAGCTGACTTACTTTGAAAGTACTTGTACATACTCGTACTCGTGCATAATTTGCGCTGCGGGGCCTGGCCAGGTCGACCGTTTAAATTGGACTGTGTCCTTGCCGCATTTGCACGCCCAAGACCCATGACGCTGTCAAAATCATTTAGCATGACTGCCTTTCTAAATTGCTGGGTAGTTATGTGCAGCAACAGCCTTGAATTGTTTCAGTAGGCTTCTCGTTGCGATTGCAATTGCCACTGCAATTGTGCATATACATATATACATACATACATGCAACCGCAACTCAACTACTCTTTGTACTTACAGTGGGTATTGCGGAGCAGGGCACCCAATTTTGAGATTCCCTAATTATTATAATCCAATGGGTGCCATATAAACAAGCTTTGTAGACTGTACAAGAGTTCCTAAACATGTGTGCCTATTGCCAGGCCGATGACCAGCAGATTTTGTCAGCAGTAGCCACAATAGAACTGATTGGCTATTCATACAAGACAGGAAGTTCGACCCCCACATATTTCAACAAACAACTGTATTTGTTATTATACCCCAGCAGAGGGTATTATAATCTTGTCTCGAAATGTATAATGGACTGAAGGAGACGTTTCCGACCCAACAAAGTATATATATTCTGAATCAACATAAATAGCCGAGTCGATATTGTGATGTTTTTTTTTTCTGCAGGCAGTATATATATCGGAACTGGCCGGATCAGACCACTATAACATATAGCTGCCATAGAAATGATCTGTCGACAACTATGTTTTCGTACGAAAAACTTTTTTGTTTATGATGATATCCTTATCAAATTCACCCAAACCGGGTCTCTGGAGAGTTTATAAAACCTGAGGAAATGTGGTCCGAGGTACATTTCGTGATAACATTATAATACCCTCTGGAAATGTATAAAAATAACAGTTGATGTCAAATCTGTTTCTAAAGGTCTTTCTACTGAGATTGCTTGTTATAGCACACACTGCAAAGAAAATGATTAACTTTCTAAGTCTCAAATGGGCATATGTAACTGTCTAGTCAGCTATGTATAACACTATACCATGACAATGATGCATGGACATGTGACTGTCTATAAATTATAATTTCCACACGCTCTCGCACATCGGTTCACATAATTGTGTAAATCGTACATACACACTTATGTATAAATCATTTGTGTCTCGGATTTGGTAATTATGAGCAAGCGGATAGAATGTCGGGACCACAGCCTACTCAATCAATTACAAAGACACGGTGTGAAGTCGCCTTAGTTCATATGCTAGTGTTACAGGTGCCCGCCAGTGTCAGTGAGTGTGAATGTGAATGTGAGTGTATGAAATTTTAGGAGCAACGAGCCGTAAATGTAAAACACGCATAAAATAATCATAAAAATTAAGCGATGCGATTTACGCAATCCTCACTAGTCTGTTAGCCATTAGCCACAGGCCGTCAGTCCGTCAGTCCATCAGTCCGTCAGTGAAAAAAGAGAGCAGTCTGGATGCAGAGCTTGGGGCTGAGACAGGTGTTAGAGTGTTAAGTGGAGCAGTCGTGCCAGTCAAGGCAACTTGCTGCTATTTCATGATACAATTTATAGAGACGTCAAAGGTTTGCTATATTCGCTGGGTATGTTGTTAGAGTGCAGCAATGCTCATTGCGCATTGAAAATGATTTGGTCCGCAGACAGATAGTTAATGTGCACTTGTACCTGCTGTGTGTGGACACAACGTAAGTAAAAGGAAAGTAATTCAAGGTGAGTTGCGTCATTCGAAAAATTGCGTAGAGCTCTTATGGTACGAGTGTGTGATAAGATTGGGAAGTGTTGCAAACAGTTAGGTGTCGTATGCGTATGCGTGCTGTTATCTACAACAACTTGCCCCTCCACTTTTGACTGAAAATGTTAAATTCAGCTTTCCTTCATTGTTTTAAGTCAACAGTCAACGTCCCTCCCACATCTAAATTAGCGCTGCTACACATGTCAATGCATATACATAAGTATGTAACTCGTACTTACTTGTTACATACATACATATGTATGTACATATGTGCATATTTATGAATGTTCGCCGGCGTCTGAATAGTTCGTTGCCTGAGTCTTTTGTTTTGCCCTGCTGTCAGTGGGAAAACGAAAGTGCACACCGGCTACTGGCTCTGGGAGCTGTATTACGCCACACATATGCATGCACCTAAGCACAACTCTCAAATTACAATAGTTTAAGAGTAAAAGCCAGGAAGGCGGGGGCGGAGGCGGGAGCGGGTGCGGGCGCATGCAGCCTGTCAACTAGTCTGATTATTTAATGACGCCCTTCCGCATGTGCTAACTGTTTCGCACGGTGTGCATTGACGCCGTCTTCGGGTGCACTTACAGTAGCTGAATGGCTATCATTGTGTGGCTTATTGTTATCGCCGATTTGGCATTGACATTTCTGCACCCACATGTTAAGGAGGTAAAGGGAATTCGTTTTCGGTCTTTATGATGGCTTTTCTAACTGAGGGAAGTCAGTCGCTTCGAAATACTTCAGTAACGATCGGTTTTCTACTCAACTTAAATGTTCTTATGTGAAAAAGTCAAAAAAACAAAACTTCTTCTGGCTAGTTGTTCCATTTTTTGTTCAGATACTTCCCCTTTTCCCCGTGTCGAATTCTGTTAACAAAATGTCAACACATTGCCTCACACTTTTGCCAATGAGCGTAACAAGTTCACGTGCTCTACTTCACAACATACCACATTTGTTTTATTTCACTCAACAGTGAAAACTTAATTGAGCAATGTCACAATGTAACAAGTAAAGGAAGCACACGAGCAACAAAAGGTTTATTTGTAGAAACAACAACAAAGTTATTTTTATAGCTTAACGAAATGGAAAGCATTGTCACTGCCCTCTTCTTAATTTTGAATGCGTTTCTTTACTCACTACTTTTCTTATAGCAAGTACTTTTTGTCATAACAATTTTATTTTACCTTCATTTTCATCGCAGGAGAGCTTTCCATAACTTAAGTTTCTCCCTTAAATTAATTTGCCATTAAATTTTTTTTAATTTCAGAAAATTTGTGCAAAAATTAACCCTACACATTTTGGAATGGAAAATTTTGGAAAAGTGATTTTTTATATTTTTATTATCGTATTAAATTAAAATAAGTGTCAGCCAACATTAAATCGAGGTAAGTCCTTTAAATATATCATTATCATTATTCAAAATACAATATCCCGATTCACTTTGTTTTAACCGTTGAGTGAAAGGGCAATCGTCTTGTCTAAAAGGTATATACATACATATATGTATTATATATGTTTTAAAATATCGAAATCTATTCCTGTCACTATCACGCACATTGCGCAAAATAAGGGTGAAGGCTGACCGATTAGCTCAGAAAACGCCTACCAATTGTAAGTGAAGTCTAAACTCGAACTTTCATTAGAAACCTGAGTGGCACGTAGTTATTGTGCATAATCATAATGAGTACAAGTAGTCGGGTATGGGACTGACAACGCATGCGACGTGCCTCCATGTTTATGGCTTACTATGCCACAGATATAGATGTGTTGTAATTGTATGCAATAACACCCGCCGACCCACGATCATCCCGTCCCGTCCCTCTGCGGTCACTGCCGTTCAATTAATGACGATTGACAGTAGCCAACAGCCAATGGCTCCGACTACGAGTACTTACCTATGTGCTAGTACGCAATGTGTGTGAGTATTTAATATTAAATATATTACATGCGCTACACCTAAATAGTTTTCGGAAAATGAAAGTGGAACATGCAGCGCGCCACCGCGCACAGTCCAATGAAGGCAAAGTAAATAGAGAGAAATAATATGAAATTACGTGCAAGTAATTTAAGATTGCCTATACTGGTGTTATTTTTATTTTTTATGTTACCAATTGTATTTTTGTTTATGAAAATTATTAAAGAAAACGAGTGTGAAGTGTTTGGCCCAAACAAATTCCACTTATTTGATTTAAACTTTGGCAACTTACTATGTGTATCTTAGCACCAAATCATAAAATGCCTCGATATTGGTCTTACTTTTCGATGTCTGAGTCACAAGTCACTAGTCCCTATGTATGTGGCAACTAGAGAGCTTCAAAAGACTTGGCTACTCCATTAATATCTTATGTATATTTTGTGGCACACTCGTATTTGCATATTTGTAAGTTTAGAAAACAATTAAGTGAGCTATGTGTGCAAATTATCAACAGTTATTATAACCGCAATTTGTTGGTTACACACATACGCACACACATACGCATACGCATACACATACACATACATATACACACTCAGTCATCAAAACACTCAATTCATTCATGCCACTCAAGTCACTATGTTGTATGCAATTAATATCTGTGCCATAAGCTGGCTAGTTGATTGGCATAGCTTACATAAGTCCGATATCTGGCGTTTCGTTGAGTGGACAAAGCGAGCTGACCAATTGCTCCGGTTGCTTGTTATGCTCGAAAATGATTATGTTACATATTATTCATATAATTAATTTAATAATATAAGTTAGGTAAATATTTAGATCAAGTTGGCGAGCAGTTTGTGCAGACTATGTATATATTGTACATATTTGTCTATATCTTGACTAGGATGTGTCCTAGCCCTTTTCATACAAATCAATGAAATTTGGGATTAATGTTATTTATTTCCCACAATTCGTAGGAAAAAAATCTTACAAATTTCAATGTTTTCAGTCTCATAAGAAAAGAACAACAGTGGTAAATTATTAAGATGAATAACTCGTTTTCAGTGTTAGTGCATTGTATTTAAAAGCCGTATATGTAATCCATTGTTATTGGCAAGTGTGTTTTGTGTATACTCCTATACGCGCTGATAAAACCAGTTCTTTATTAGAGTCTCGAAAAATGTATAAAACTCAATTAAAACAATACATTTAAAGCTTATATGCATACATATTGATACAAGCGTTTGCCAGGCTTACAGATAAAAATACAATTAATGAATCTTATTATCAGGCACAATCTATCTTATTTAATTTATTTTAAAAGATACAATCTCGCTTTATTTATCACTGCGCGCAAATTTCAAATGTTCATACATATGTGTGATCTTATGTTTGTTATGTAATGTTCAAGTATGTTCTTGGTTTGCCCAGATTTTGAATTGCTATTCTGTCCATGGGTACGGACGGTACATACGCGCAAAGCTTTAACTTATAGCCAACACGCTTATAAGATTACTGAATAAAATTACCTATAAGAACCAACACAGAGTGCTCAATAAGCTGATACTCTGTACCAAATTCTTAAATCAAAAGCAATGGATCTAAAATCAAAAAACACGCCCATGTGGCTGGAATATTCGATTATAGACAATTGTCTCAAATTTATCATATTTTGCAAACTATGTATGGTGTAATAAAACTCGTGATTGCTCAGTTTGGTGTAAATATCTGTATGTGTGGCTTTGATATCTTGGAAACAAAAAAGTTTCCTTCCGCCCCCACAAATACGCAAAAGAAAACGGACTGTAAAGTCGGGGTTTTCCCACTGCAATGTTGTTACTTGACCTTTTCACCAATTTTTTTGTATATACAGGGTAAAAATGAAAATGAATTGATGTGCTAAAAGTTGCGACTCGCTTGTTGGCAAAATATTTGAATTGACATCAGACTTAATTCAGATCTTGTATTTTGTGAACTTTACTGAAATGAAAACGAGTTTCGCTTCTTCATCATTTTTTCCGTATCAAACTGCCGTCTCGCTAATACACACATATGTATATACATATTATTTAAATTTTTGGGCTGTTTGCTGAGCTGACTGAGTGTTTAATGACTTTTTGCTGTCTCTATTTGACAGTAACATGAGCTATCACTCGCTTTTTTTTACTCCCTGTACCCATATGTATATTCTTGATCAGTATCAAAAGAAAATTTGATTTGGCCATGTCCGTCTGTCTGTCCGTCCGTATGAACGTGTAGATCTCACCAACTATAAAAGCTGGGACACTAAATTTTGAATGCAGGTTTCTGTATACCATACGCAATTTGTTTCCGATTGCAGATATATAATCTCGCATATATATAATCTTGCAAAATAATTCAAGTCAATCAGATTATAAACACAGAAGCTATGCAGGAAAGAAGATTGTTACTGCCTCGCTTGCGCTGTCATTTGTGTATGTGTTTGTGTAAATGTAAGTGGACTAACATGTGTTTGGGAGTTGTAGACCAGGTCGTAGTCGGGTATACTCGACCAGAGCATTCTTACTTGTTTTTATTACGTTATCGATTACAATCGACATTTTAGTGTTCTCGTCCCTTACCCAAAATGTATGTACAGTCAGTTTTTTAGCATAGTACAAAGTACATCATTACGCGCCTTAAAGAGACAATTTCGGATAAATTTGCAGCATTAAGTGTGTAAACTGTTAACTGTTAACTGTTAGAATGTTATGTTGGTCTACTGCCTACTTATCCCATGCAATACACAATTTCAGTACCTTGAGCTTAGCCAATGCCTTGAGTGATTTCTATTATAATAAATACAAGACACGTTGAGTGTTTGCAAAAGACTTATGAAATTCTGCTTCGTGGTCTGGTTAAGAGCTGTTAGAATATTTGTGCCGAGGTTTACTCTGTCCTTTGGCGGTGATTCAGCTGACATGCTGCCTAAAGCTCATTTAAGTTGATCGAAAGGCGTTACTTATTGCAGCTGAGACCGAGCAACTATTAAGTCGACAATGCACATGACTAGTGAGCAACAAGTTTGTGCCTTAAGTCATTTGATTTTTTGAACGTGTTGCCAACAGAAACTCACCTGTTTCGAATAACAATAGGCATAATCCCAGAAGCCAGTATAAACTTCGTCGATGTGTTGAAAACTCCATGTTGCTGCTGTTGTTATTGCGCATCGCCTTAACTGTAACTGTAAATTTGCTTGTTGTTGCAGTTGCGTTTTTCAGGTTAATTCACAGAATTTGAAATACCAAAATGCAAGCACAGGCCGACAGTCAAACGGCACGGCAACAGCAGCAGCCGAAAAAAGGCCAGTCTCAGTCTCTACTGCAAACAAAGGCTAGATATACATACATATGTATGTATATAGTATATGTATAAACATACCTACAGACCAACATACAACATTCATACACACGTATGTATGTAAGTATGTAAGCATGTACATATGTATGCAAGAAGACAATGTCGTAATCTTTCAATTTAGATTTTTTCGTTTTCAAACTTTTGTGTTACAGTTTTCTTGAACTGTTGGCTTTTTTCTTCGACTGCGGCTGCACTTTAATTCAGTTTTGTTTCTATTTTTCGCTGTATGTTTGACTGCTGCTTGCTGCCTGCTGGCTGCTGGCTGCCCCCTATTATTCGCACTTTCGTTAGAGTTTTAGGCAAGCCACACAACTTGGTTCACACACACACACACACACACACTAGATTTGCAACACTCGGTTTTTGTCTTTTGTTTTAGCAAACGATCTTTTCGGATTTCTTCTTTGTCATGCTGCAATGACCGACAGTTGCGACGGATATGTTATTGAGGGGAACAAATTTGTTAGGCTGTCTTAAGATGCTGGGATCGACCGAATACTGGGCAGATTTCGATTTTCGGTTTTCCACGCGCTTTTCGTAAGCGCTCTTCAAAATCGGAGAGGTCTGTGCAAGTCAATGTTTGGCGAAGAAAATGTGAAGCAAAATAAAACAAATAAACAAACAACAAGACTAAGAGTTTTTGTTTTTGTTGATGTTTTTTTTTAGCAAAACTTTCTTTTCGACGTAAAGCCAGTCTGTCTACGTTTTCTGTTGCTTTTCGCGCACACACGCGCGTTTCTTGAACTACAAAATGCAGTTGTGGCTGCTTTCTATATGTTGGTAAGTTGGGTGCAATAGTCACGAATTTAACGAATTATGTGCCGGATAGCTTGCCAGATCACAGTAGGCACATTGCCATCTTATACATTTGTAATATTTTAAGCCGATTTTTGAACTTGACACATGTTTCTAAGCAGCTAGGTACTGCACCACATCAGGTCTCTTAGCCAAAACACTTCTTACCGTGCGCTCAAGCGAACCACACGTCCTAATCGGAACAACTAAGCAACGCGACTGTGCGCAGCAAGTGCTTCAAGCCAGTCAGCTGGCCAGGTACCCACGGCAGGCAGGGTCTGAGCTGTGCTTCTCTGTTAGTTTACAGTACCACTGTTACTGTTAGCGTTGCTGTTACGGTTGCTCTTGCTCTATGAAGGCATGAGTGTGCGAGGCCGTTTGCTGCGACGGCATCTCTTAAGCTTTTGAAAGTAAGAGTAAATGTATCTCATTCACAAAAGCTTTCGTGGACTGGTAGTTGCGATAGTTGCTAGATGAGATAACTCTTTGCCTGGATTGTCAATTTCTGCCAATCAACTGTAGATTGCTGTGGCATTGCAAATACGATATAACTTTATTGTTCATTTAAGTATTGCTAATTGCATTTCGATATTATCTTTTCAATTAATGATTTTCCAAAAGCCCTACTTAAGTCAAGATCTATATTTTATTTAATCGGCTGCCGGCGACAATCTGTCCACCTTGAGAATATTTTCCTGCCACATGCATGTCACAGCAGTGCGGTTCCTTATATATATTTTTTGCAACAAAGCATAAATTGGAATATCTCATCGTAGCTGAGCTTACGAGTACATATATATGTTCTATAGCTGCTTATTGTCCTTGATATATTCAATTTGTTATACCAGTACCCCCACCAGTCCTCTAGAAACACTTCAAAGCTTAGCGCTTTGTTCAGTTCACGCCATTTTGAGGCACAGAATCGAAAGTGAAACCGTCGAAAAGCAACGGTAACGGCCAAGAACTGGGCTGGGGCACTCAACCAAAACCGAATCTTACAAATACTTCAGCGAATGGCGACTGGCTAATGGGACTTGGTAGGTTTGGACACATACTTATAAATAATTAAAACAACGCATAATTCAAAATATAATTTTCCAAATTTATTTTTG
This sequence comes from Hirtodrosophila histrioides, assembly GCA_037075165.1. NCBI lineage: Eukaryota > Metazoa > Arthropoda > Insecta > Diptera > Drosophilidae > Hirtodrosophila > Hirtodrosophila histrioides. Next base: position 110,100 of record JBAMCL010000789.1, read on the forward strand.
CTCAAATGTTTTTTCACACGACTGTTTGCCCCGTGTTCTCCTGGCAGTTAGCTTCACAGTTGAGCTAATTTAAGGTCGTTACTAGACCCGCAAGGCAAAGGTTGGCGCATCTACGTATACTACGTTATTATTTGTATAAGTTTATATAGAACATTCCGTTCGAAATACTTAGTTTTTATTGCGTTTCACTTTGTACTGCGAGGCTATTAATCTGCCCGTAAATGAACTAACTTTTGATCATCATGTAACAATGGGAATAGAAAACTTCAAACAACAAAATATCTTATTAGGTATCTTAGTTGGAATTGGTATTCGCACAACTTATTTGTGGCAAGTATATGTAAATCTTACTACGTTTGCAACAAACATTACTTAGTCCGTTGTCGACAATGGTCCAAATTTACAAATATGTCATTGTTTCGCCAGCAAGTTATCAAGTTTAATGCACAATTTCATAAACAAATTATAATAATGTACCTTAATGTCTTAATTACAAAGCCAGCCCAACAGTTGACGCTCCAAATCGTTGTGAATGTTACAAATGTTTTCGTCATTTTCAGTTCCACATGCCATTGCAAAAAGATTCAGACGGCGCCCCTAAAATGTTCGCCATTCACTTCACAAATAGGCAGCGATAATATATCAAGATATAATAATCTTGTTGCTGTGCAAAGCTTTTTTAAATACCCTGTAAACTGTACTTGTGGTACAGCCAATTGCGAGTGTAAACATACCGAGTATGCACGTATAGTTAGATGCCTATTCGCATTGATTGTTGTACTTGCAAATATTCACGTATTTCAGGTAAGCAAAGTTGGAATGTTTGTGCAAACTTGATCCGAATGTATAAAACACGGTTATGTAGATTTGGGGCACTTTAGCCCTGGGTACAGGGTACAGAGTACAGAGTAACTCCTAGTCATACACTCCATTTTCGTGTTGGTTTCTCGCTTTGACAAGTCTTTAATGGATTCATTAAAATGGAGCGCGCAATAAGGCGATCATTGGTTGACTTGAACTAGTACAATGCTATGCTCTGAAGTCCCTGGCAGCTACTCGTATAATTATGGTACACAATCAATTTTACTACACTTGGGGCATTGACAAAAATACCGATAATTCGTGTATGTAGTATGTAGTATGTATGGTAGATAGGTATGTATGTATGTACGTTCAACCGTTAAACATTCAACCTTGATAACTTCCCTATTAGTGGCGGAGTAAGCCTAAAAACTAACATATGCGGACACACACATGCACAAATCCACATTTGTAACGGCCTTCATGGCAGTCACTCATTGTAGCTGCTTACTGTGGTCGAAACACGGATCTATTGTATTCGGCGGAGTTCGGCCAAAAATGGGAGTGCTGCACTTTAGAAAAGCTCACGATATAATGGCCCTGATAATTGAAAAGCCATTGTGGAATAGCCTGAATAACACAACTAATTAAAGCCCACCAGAATTAATTGCGTGATAATAAGCCCAACCAACGCTCAGTACAACTTGGTGACAAAACACAAATAATTGCTTTAAGTACGCCTCTCTCTTATAACAACAGCCTAAAAGCCTTTTACTGAATTCCGTTTCCGAATATATTTCGCCTAAATGAGATAAGTCTACAAAAGTGAGGTTATGGGTGGTGGTTCTATTCTTATCCAAGTAGATTTCCAGAAATAAGGGAGCAGGTTTTTTGCTTAGATTGTGATTTTACCATTATATTTTGGTGTCTGGTTAAAAGTATTGTTACGCTTTGTGATTTCCATTAATTGCAAAGTTAGTTATTTTAATTGCCTTCGTCAAAAATGTTGTTTTTTTTAATCGTGTTTCAATTAGCTGGATGAAGGCGTGAATTGAATCATTCAAATATTTTATAAGGCATAACTAAAGTGATTTTTGGTAAAGTGCGTGAATGTATATTTGAACATTCCAATTTAAATGAATTAAAAAACCATTTGACTTCGAACCGACTCGAAACATGACGAAAATCTAATTAATTATAAATAATGTGCAAACATACATAATTAGGTACGCCGTTTCGTAGGCATGTGTACATACATGTACAACACAATAAGGAATATATATTTAAGTAGAGCTAATGATGTCGGAGAAATAGTAGCTACGACCAAGTCACACCTTTGGTATAAATTATACACCTAAAACTTGCTGCCAGTAGTTCTCTTTCTGAAGAATTAGACGCACCCACAAACTCACAGCGAATTTTGTAGCCACAGCTAAACAATTCAAAATCAAAATCAGAACAGTGACAGAAACACAAACACAAACACAAAGACAACTTCAACAGCAACAATGTGAATGCAACGACAACAAAGGCAGCAACAGCCAACTTGCTGACCTTCTCCACGCCGTAGAGTGACGGTTTCGCAATCCCCGACCACTCGGCGTCTGGGCGGCTTCTCAGCGGTACAATTGTTGTTTCGGGTGCCATAGAAGCCGGGCCCGGCAAGGGGTGGGGTGTGTGTAGTGCAGTCTTATGCATATGGAAGCAGCCGCAGCCACAGCCAGCAGCCAGCAGCAGCACGACCGCGCCATTTAAACTGTGGCAACTAGTAACTAGAATTTACGATAACCGGCTAGTAAAACAGATTTTCCATACCAGAGTGTGACGGCAGCTGCAGGCCAAAGCCAGCTGACCAACCACGCCTTGCCAGGTTACTTAGCTAAGTTCGAGCTTACTGCATGTCGGTAATACAATATTGTTGCTGTAATTAAGAATAATTGTTATTGGAGAACTTGGCTTTTACTTATTGGTGCCTAGCGTTCGTATTAGTCTATCAGTAGGTGCATTAGAAAATTGTTTTATATTCAAAGTGTCAGGATTAATAAATCTAAAAGATATGTCGTTGGTTGAGTGACAAGCCGAGCACCACTCAACCTGTTTGCGACAATATTAATAATATCAGGAAAGAAAGTTGCATTCGAAAGCTCCCGACTGCAATATACTCTGTTGCCATTGTAAAACCAGGCAACATAATGAAAGAAGAAAGAACGGATATCTTCGCCGTGCCGATGAAATATACCCTTGTTTTTTTTACCCAAATACACTTTTCTTCATCTACTTATATAAAGTATCGGAACACTTGATCAAATTGTAGGAAAGTAAACTATAATAAGAATCGCAATTGGGGATTCAAGAATTTTTAACTCTCTGGCACTTTCACGTTCTTATGCAGCTCGCATACAATTTTCAAATACATTTTTCGCCCACATTCTGATATATTTTTAATAAAATAACTTCAAAGTGTCATTTAACGATTTAATATTAAATTACTATGTATAAAAATAGCAGCTTTCGATTTTCTACTGTTTGAATTGCTTGTGAGTCGCCAATAAGTCAGTCAGGTTAAAGAGTTTTATATATATAGATGCATAAAATATTTGGTTCCCTTTAAGAACAACAGTTTATTAAAATAATATGTCGCATCAAGCAATGGGATCAGAGTTTTGCAAATGTTTTAGCTTTTTTGGCTCTCCATAAATCTGGATAATTTTTGGTATTTTAGAATGCATTGTATACCATAACTGGTATGGACGAAATCGCAACAGTGATATAATGTACCTTGTATAGTAACTTTATAGTAACATTTATAATATTATCACACGCCTCAGCTCAATGTACATAGAAGCGAGTACTTAATGTCCAACGGAATGAGTTGAATGCGAGTAAACCGGATTGAAAACAAAACTGTAGCAAGTATAGTATACAACAAATTCAGCAGGCGTTATGTTCATTACCTCAAGGTCGCTGGAAGACTGTTGACTCAACCAGCTTCAAATCCGCCGAGTGTGCTAAGTAATAAGTAAGGTAGCGGCAATCCTTTGGGGAAAGACCTAATCGCAGACCGCTTTAACTACCAGAAACAGGATCCAGTTCCGTCGGATCAGCTTGCAATACGGAAGTGAATGCCTTTTTCACAGAAGCACCAAGTGAAATAAATAAATAAATACATTAAGTCGTATGCAGTGTATCAGAAGGCAGTATTATACCCATATTTTCTGATGTGTGCGTGCAGTGTTGTCTTCAAGGCCCGAACGCACAGGGAAGTTCTACTACTACTAATAACAAAACTCAGTTACATATCAGAAACAGTCAGTTTGTCCAAGGCCAATTTGATTTTTCGTCAAAGTGTCAACAATTCCGGGCTGCAACGTGGGGTTGGACTGTATTACGAATTCGGCTTTCGGACAACACGTCTTAGCCATGCCTTTCTAACCACAGCGAATGCAATTAGCCAGACTTTGACTGTTTCCCCAGTTCCTAAAAGCATGTCCACAATTGTCAGCAGTGTGTCTGCATTCTCCCACCAAGTAGTTACCAAGATTTACTTTTGTTATATATTTCATTCAAACTCGTTTCTGTGGCAAATTGTAAATCAAATTGCTGGCATTTAATACGCTCTCATTTGTGCAAAGAGTTCCAAAGACAATAAGTACTACCAGTAAATGCACTCTCTATGCGGAATAGCTTTGCAATAATTAAATCAATTTGTAAGTTGATATATTTTTTTGATACCTAGAATAATTTGCCATAAGATATAATTTAATTTACAATCTATTTTTACTATCAATTTTAAACGGTTGGCTTTTGCATTTATGCATAACCATTAACTGTGTTGTATTGCTTTATACACATACTGAAATGTACTGAAATGGAGTAGGCTACTCCATATGGACCAACAGGTCACTACATTGCAAGGTTCCAGGCCAAAAAACGAACAATTAGTCCTTTCAAATATGCAATACAAACTTATATAATTCCAACTCAAGATACAAGATACAAATTCGTGAAGTTGCGACGGCAACTCAGGCCGCGAAAGGCAGACACGATTCAAAGCAGAAGTCGATGAAACGGCTAAATGCATGACTAACTGAGCATGTATTCCTGGCCAAGCATTTCAAAGTAGATTAGCCAAAAGCCATTGGGTATGGGCCATGGTAGCCCAGCTAAACTATGCCGCTGTCCATTAACAAGCAGAGGAAGCTGGGGTGGGTGTTCTGGGTATAACTTTTGCGGAATATCTATTAAGAAATTAGATTATTGGTTTATTCAATTAGCCACCGATTAGTTAAAACACGATAGTTTAAGCAAATTGACAACTCGACAGGTGTTTCTACGTAATAATTATTACACTCAATTTGGCGAACAGTTTTTAGTTGCATAATTCGATTTGAAAAAAACCCTTCACAATTATTATTATTTTTATTTTATATCTGCTTCTTTTTGGGGTAAATTATTAACGCACATTTGTCACTCTCTATTTGCGCTCGTTGTTTGTTATTATTTGCATTACTTTTGTGTTATTGCCAAAATGTAAAAGTACTTTATGTGCAGCTTTTCAAGCCAGTTTTATTACACGAACAATGCCATGGTCCCGCATCGATCTCTTGTCTTTTGTGATATTTGTCACTCTACTTAAATGTTAATAAATCGTCAATAAAGCATGCAGCTGTGGCCTTAATGTTTTCCGCCATAATTTGGCATTTACAAGCCAGGTGACACACCCAGGTTATAGAGCTGGCTCCAGCAGATTTGCATTTGAAATAATTAACAATGAAACTGCATCATTATTAACATTTTTATATGCCATGCAATTGATTTGTAATCATAATAAGTATGCAAAAATACTCCAATCAATAGAGGTGCGAACAAAAATGTGAATATAAACTTGTTCTGCGCAAAACCTTCATATCACAGTTAGTTCAAGTTGTTATTCTCTGAGATCGATACGAACATCAGGATATGCCTGCTAAATGAACACCAAAGTTTTCCGTTTTGCCAAGCAGAGGAATGTGTCCCGGGAATACTTTACTAGAATATTCCGACTTGTTTAATATGATGTTTCTGCCAGATGCTGCTCTGGTTGTGGTTATTGTGGTATATCGCTGGAACAACTTTGTGTATTTCAACTACTATTTTAGCCATTTCGCACCAAACTCTACCCTCCTACACCAACCCAAAAGTATGATTTTGCAATGTCAGCCCAAAAGTATACCACATTTGTTTTCCTTTAACTTAGACCTTGGCCGCGCCACGCCTTCACGTACTCTGTCCTACTACCATTCAAGGATGCGGGAAATCATTGTGTAGACCAATCGTATAAAAATACAATTAGCATCCATGGAGCCAACGCCGAATCGCTTTCATTGATATAAAAGACAAGTAAGAATGTGCCGGTCGGGAGTTCTTGACAAATACACACACAATACATGCAGTATACATTCGCAGAGTCAAGGCTGCAAATTTCCACTGCTACCCGTATGGGGGGACAACTTTTTTGTTTTATTCGAAAATATGATATAATATGATATCAAAAACGATTCAAAATGAAAAAAACTTTGAAATGGTAACAGGCCTGATTATTCAATCGTTATAAAACCATAGACAAATCGTTTTAATTAAAGGAGTGAAGAAATGAGGGACTTATACTTGAACGGCGAATGATATACCTGAATAAATTGTGTATACATTTGGACAATAATTCGTTCACAAATATTAACGTCGGATTTTGAAACTCACCTAGAGTTTTTATTCTTTATAGGATCGCATGTCTTTTTCTGCGTCTTATATTATTTTGTTTAAGTTTAGCCACATTTAATGGATACGCGTATAAAATGATTCTTTCATGAAATTTAAAACAAGTAAATGATCCAGATATAAGTTGGTCACCTTATAGCATTGCATACTTTCATGCGACGAAATTTAAATCCGACCTGTTGGGAGTCGCCAAGGGTCCATCCAGGAAAGTATTATCAATATACCACAAGTATTTACAACACAATTAAAATTCTTCAAAATGTTTATTATATAATGTTTGCAGCACTTAAAAAAACTTATCCGATGTATACTTTCATTGATTAATTTTTAGTTGCATACTTTACAATCGATATAAAAAGGTGTCCATATTGACGTACTCCGTCCTTGCCAAGAATACTTACATAAGTGTAAACTTTTTTTTGTAAATAAATACATACATATGTATGTATGTAGTACGTCAGGAAGACTGCGTCTCATTGCTGGCGGGGACCAGAATTTCTGAAACACTACTGTGTGACCGAAAGGTTCCCTCAGCTGTACCGTCAAGGAAGCCCCTCCAACCCAACCTCCCTGGTCAGAGCTTTGGTTATCCAAAGTTGTATTCGGCGTCAGAGAAGAATACATCCCAATAAATTTCAGCACGGGCGACTATCAATGCCAATAGTCTCCCTTGGTTTGTTTTATATTTTCATGTATTGAGTTAAAAGTGCATATAGTATATACATATGCATATGTCGTATAATATATGTATGAACTTATATGTGTACATAGATAGAATACTGTTAATCAGGTTAACAAATATTCATTTGATCCCTTAATTGTTACTAAACTTTTATTTGCATATATAATTATGTGTGCATGCATAACTACATATATACGTACGTCTGCATATATGTAAATTATGCAGGACATATGTATACCGCTTTCATAAATTCATATAATCGTATATACCTGTGGTACATGTGTAAATATCTTAATAGGTTACAAAACGATCCCTAAAATGTCACTATATAAACCTGGTATAGAATACCTAAAATAGCATAAAAAAAATGGCAGCCACATTTATAATTAACCCACATACACACACACCCGTGTCTTTCTGACCACTTCTGTGGTTAGGTATGTACACATACATATGTACATGTATAAGTAAACAAATTAATTATATCCATGCATATGTACATACATGCATATAGTACATATGTATGTGTATGTATGTAAATATGTATGTTTAAAAAAAGTTGAAAATATATGAATGTGTATGTGTATGTAGTTATGTTTTCCAATGTCAAAAAAATGAATAAGAATATGAAGAAACAACGATAACGTTAGGCAGAATAAACAAGCAACAAAAGGAATGCTACACAAAATGATGAATAATATTCGTGTGTGAGTTTGTTCATCGGTATTGGTGCGTGTCGGTGGGACACGAAAAAGCAGAGAAGCGAAGCAAATAAAGATCACGCACACACACACAGGCACACAAGCACGAACTGGCAACGAATGGCGTACGCAAGATAATGTAAAATGAAATAAAATGAACGTCGAGAGAACAAGTTTTATTATAAAAAGAAAACCCCCACTAAAATACTATAATAGAGGAGAAGCACAAACATACATATGTATGTATGTATGTATGTATAAAATAGTAAGTCTATACACACATATGTATGTATGTAAATAGTATGGGTTGCATACATTCATATTCATTATACATACAATACGTATGTATGTACATATGTATGTACGTTAATACATACATACATATGTATGTATGTATGTATGCGTGTATCGACGCAATTCCCACATACACAGCGGAAAACTGGCTGTACGCCATCAAAATGTCTGCAACACAGACACTCACTCATACTAGTACAAAAGTGTCATGAATACGAGCAGTACAAAATAAAATATATGTGTATGTATGTTTGTAATAAAAACAACAGACACGCACTCACACAGTCAGCGACACAACGCAAAGCGTGAACAACAAAAACAACGTGGATTGCAATGCAAGTGTGTATGTGTGGCAAGCCGTCGTAGAGTATATGTATGTGTTTTTTTCAGTTTTCTTTCAGTTTCTTTTCGCTCGTTCGTCGAAACGCAAGTGTTGGTGAAATTTCGGCCGTTTTCTGTACGAAGGACTGAAGGGAAAACTAACCTGCTCGTATTTCATCAAAAATAAATTTCTAAACCGTTCAAATTTGATTTTTATTCAACAAAATACCTAAAACATAAAGAGGTGAACTTTTGCCTGAGTGTAAGCATTGAAAGAAGAAGAAAGCAACTCGCTCTCTCTTTTTTCGCTCTCTTTCGATCGTGGCCGCTTCACATGTTCATTGTAATTGTTGTTATGATTAGTTTCATATTTTGCCATTTTGCGCTCGCTCTCTCTCATGCGCTCGCGACTTTCACGAAATTGTAATAGTACAACACAAAAAAATAAAATAAAATTAAAAAATATACATAGTAAACAAGGCAAGCCACATTGTAGTAGTGGCAGTGTATGAGCGCGTATTTGTATACATATACATATGTATGTACATGTATGGGTGTGTGTGCGCAAATTGATGACAACGAAGTGTGTGCGAAGAGAGCCGTGCGTAAATTGGCTGCAGTGAAATGAGTTTGTCGAATTTGCAGAGTTTTAGTTGAAAGAAGTGCATTTAAAAATAAATATATGTGTATATATGTACATATGTATGTACATACACACGCTTATGTTCATACATACCGGTGCCTGTAAAGAATTGGTAAATGCAATAGCAAAATTCAAGTAAGTTGATTTTAAAAGAATGTTTGTGTGTTATGATGTTTACTATTCTATTCTTGCAGCATGCCAGAAATGACGGATTAAATTTGAAGCTACTTTTATACATACATATGTTTGTCCACCTGTTCATCTAATCTTAAGCCTTCATAGCGAGTTATTGCCGCCCAAAACATGGATGCACAGTTTGAGCATTTGTGCCGCATTTGTGCGGCGAACACGAAATGTAAAAGCAATTCGGTGGTCGAAAGTGTTTTTATTTTCAAAACAATGGGCTTGAAGGATAAAATAGCTCGGCATCTCTTCCTGAACGTAAGTGTAACAAACTTGTATTAACATCTAATTATAAATATCTACGTACATACATAAAAATTCATAAGAATTCATACTGAATGCAAGCGAAAGCAATTTGTATTGTCGTTGCAATAATTACGTAAAGTCTCAAAAATTTATCGACGTAATATAGCTGAAAACGTAACGTAAAAATTCTAAATATAAAAGAAATCTACTTACAATAAAGCAGAACTACAACTGGCATAAATTCCGCCAATAATACATATGTATGTATGTTTATATGTATATGTATGTGTGTATGTACGTGTGCGTATATATGTATGTACATGTATACTGTAGAAACATGCTTGTATTTGTGTGTGGGCGCATATGACGGTTGGGTAAAGTAGGCAAAGAAATTTTTTCTAGCAAGTCGCGAGAAACGACAAACAGCAAAAAATCTCGTTTAGTAACATCAATACAAGTGTATAAAAAGCTCAAGTGTGCGTGCGTGTTTCTGGATAAAGACAAAAGCAATCAAAGCAAAGAGCAAAGCAAACGCAGAAAGAGAAAAACTAGACAAGCTGCAGTTGCTTTACCTCCTGCATGCATGATGTTGCCTTTCCCTCTTTCTTTGATTGAATATGATCGTATGAATGCATGCATGTAACAATATACCATTTTTTTGTCTCTTAATGTTGTAGAAATTTGTTAGTACGCCGTTTTTTAGAATGTAGCACTCCTCGATATTAGAAGGTACTAGTAATAAATACACTTTCAGGTGCTATTAGAACTTTATCACTGAATAAATATGTATGTATGTCATGTATGAATGGAGTATGAATTTGTATCTATTTTAGATCAAAACAAGGACTTAGTTCATAATGTATACTAATTTCTTAATTTCATATTAGAATTATATGGGTTAGTCCGCATTTAGACGATGATTTAAACTCGCGAGTTTTGTGCTTGTGGGGAAGAGAGGTAGCGGAACAAGCGAGTCGTTTAGAAACTCATAAAAAAAAGAAAGAAAAAACTACCGTGCACACTAGTGATGTAAAAAAATCATTGAAAAAATATTACAGACACATTTATTATTAATCGATTCTTTGTGGTTCTAGGTTGCGGAAGATGATCCTTTACCAAAAGTTCTGTGTAAATCCTGTTATCGTCAGGTGGAAGCGACCGCCTCTCTTTCAAACATAGCCAAGCACACCCAGCGCGTGTTCCGGGACTTTGTGCTTAGCACTGTGGTATGAATGGATATTGTCTTTAAATGGAAATAAATATATTGTATTTAACTTTTTTTCGCAGCCCAAACATGCGCGCGAAGCGACGGCATCACTGCTTAATGTGTCTCCAGTGCCGCCAGCACAGCCAGCGCCAACTCAGGATACTAGTGACTTCAACCACAGCAGCAGCAATGTTAAACAGCATGGTAGCAATTTGCACAACGATACATTTAAGCCTATATTGCTAACACGTCCGCCGGAGACTACCATCACGCCCACACCGCATCAGCCGGCTGTCAATCAAAAACATGACGATGTTGTGATCAGCTTGACTAATAAAGACAGTGAGATGCGTCAGCAGCAGCAGCAGCTGCAGCTGCAAAAACAACAACGCGTTCCGACTACTGCAGCTACCCAATATACCAACAATCGTAGCAGCGTAAAAGTTGGAAACCTGATGCTCCCTACACGGCGGAACAGCGTATTTGTGGACACGCGATATAGCTCAGCTCCTATGTCAATAGCGCAGCGTTCTATGCAACAGCCACCGTCTTTGGCGCCGCTACATCCAGAGGTGACGCTTTCAAAACCCATAAAGAGGAATCCAGAAAAGAAGACCTCACCGGCCTGTGTCATTAACTTTATACAGACTCACGGACGCATTACAGGCAGTGCACCGACAATCACTCCTTGCCAAATGAATAAAGGCTACAATGACGAGACCAGCAGCTCCATGCATGTTAGAAATAAACCAGCCGCACCTTCGGCTCCAACATCAACCACCGGTATCAGCGCCGGTGTTCCAAATCTGCCCAATAGCGTGCTTCAACAAAAGCGACGGAACCTTAAAAACGCCTTAAGCAACATCAGTGCCATACGCGATGGGCAGGTATCTCTATTAAAATCCTCGCAACAACGTCAAACTGCGCAAGATGTTGATATTCGACCCTTGGTTACAACTACCGTAGTGCCGCACTTGTCGTTGTATGGCATAGAGCCATCTGTGGAGGAGGCGCTTCCAGAGCATATTATTATAGCAGCACCTAAGAAAAAAAAGGAAGAACCTCCTCCTCTGGCCCGTCCAGGTCCACCCAAATTACAAAAAATCACAACCCCTGCGAAATCGTCCCAAGTCCCTTACGACGTTAGTCCCCCAGCAGAGGCTCCTTCAGTGGCCGCCAAATCGATAACGCCACCCAGCATGAGCAGCCTAACTGACGCTATTTCACTTGGGAACGTAATTCGAGATCCAGATCTACTGAAGCTAATACTCAAGGCCCTTAAATGGCCAGTCACAACGGCAAACTGTGAGGAGCAAATGGCGAGACTGAAGAACTCTAAATTTGCCGTAATTATGTCAGATAGCAATCTTTTGCAGGATACCGACTTAACGCAGCTGCTTGGACCTTACCTGGGCCCTATAATGGCTGTTGTTCAGCAGCAGCAAAAGCAGTCATCCGCTGCTACTATTAGAACACCTTCACCGGCCGCAAGTCCGCCACAAGCAACAGCTGAACTTCAGACGATAGGAGACTGCACGATGCCTTATAAATTACCCCCAGAGACATCGGTACAACTGGTACCCTCTAGTCCGACTGAACAGGATCCCCCACATCCACTCCCAACTAAACCAGTTGGACCCATCTCAAAGCGCACGCAGCGAAAGTCGCGTGTGCGTGAATTCCTTGCTGATAGACAAGCCAGTACTGCGGCCAGAGCCACAACTTCAAATGCGGCACTTGTTACTAACGAATTACTTAATATTCCCGCCTTGTTGATGTCACAATTTGGCACGAATCCTGCCGATGCGCTTAACGAGGCACTGATTTCAATGTTAAAGCAGCAGCAGGAATTTAAGGATAATCGCACTGCTCGCCGACGCCGCAGTGCTTCGACAACAAGCACCTCTATTAACTTGGAGGACATAGTACTTCTTGAGCCACAACCGGTACTAGAATCTCCGCCAGAAACTAGCAGTGATGTTACCAACTTTAAAATGCCGCCTCAAAAGGTATCATCCGAACATCCCCCTATAACGCGGCCCATTATTAAGAGGCGCAAGATCGCTATGCAAACATCGGAGCAAAGTGGTGCAAAATCTATAAGCACAGAAGAAATTGTAATGCCCAACGAGGATACTGCTTCTAAGACAGAGGAAGAACAATCTAAAGACACACAGGACACATCAAGTACTCCCGAGCCTTCTAAAATTGTGGAAACTGAAGACATCCAGCATACAGAGGAGGCTACACAAGCACCTACGAGCACTGTTCCGGAAGTTATTCCTAGTAACAGCTCAGTAGAACTTGAATGTGCCACTGAAGATGCAGCTGCTAGCAATTCCGTGAGAAACAGTCCCAGCAAACCGACTATTGCAAGCGTTCGTAAAACGGATGCTAAGTCAGCGTTAGGCCAGAAACTTCTGGAAGCTATTGGCTTACCGCAGCCTGGCAAGGATATCCCACCGGAAAGTTCCCGAGACACATTACGCAGTGCATTAAAGCGATCGCTGAAGCAGGCCCAAGAACAGCAGCAACAATTGAAGCGCGTAAAACAAGAGGAACCCGTAAAACAGATGGCGGACTCGACTACTAAGTCGGGCGCTGGTGAGTCTTCGGAGGAACATAAAAAGGCCATCGCAGAGCGGGAACTGGAACTACTGAAGCGCAAAACAAAGAATGCAGAGAAACACAATATGTCGATCAAAGAGTGAGTATGTACAAACACTTAGTGTCCGTTTCTATAAATGCAAACATAATTTTAGTGAGAAGTCTGAGCGCACGGATGTAAGCTCATCATCGTCACGCAATCGTCGAAATCGCAACAAATTCAAAACTGATGGCCATGAGGAGGACTGTGGCATTGATGATAAAAGAAGTGAGCGGTGGGATGAAGATGATGATTTGCCATTAAAATCTGAACTTGAAAAATCAACGGAGCATATTAATCGTCCCACACGCACAAGCAAGACGATGTCCAAGTATTACAAGAGCCCAGGGAGCGACAAGGCGTTGTCCACACTGAAGTCGCAGTCACAGCATGCCATGGGCACGCGCTCAACTCGGCAACGTTAATTTGTCTATCAGCCTTTCAGTTTTAATTTACAATCTTAACTGATCGCGCTTACGTCTGACATATAAAATATGCTCAGACATTGTTAACACTTCTCATTTTACTTTAAACCGCAGTGTACACAGTATATAGGTACTTTATTCATAAATAGTTTAACTATTACTCAACATGAGTTAAATATGTAGTTTGTCCTCATCGACAATCATATAAAATGAAATTATTGAAGATTTAATTTAACATTGTTCATATTCATTACTTAAGAAAATGCACATAGAAAAGTGTGCATATAAATAGTTTATACTTAAGACATTTAAATTGTTTTTATAAAGCAAATTTGGCTTAAAATTATGCTTGTTTTTGTTTTTCTATCAATTTCGCTTAACTGAGTTAATTCTATAAGAAATATTTTTGTTTATTTGATTACTCCTTTGTTATTCAGGGCGTATTATATTTGTTCATTCTGGTGACGTTCCGGAAACCAATGTTCTGGTGGACAAGTCAATGCCGGCAAGTTGATTTGGACAACAAAATCCTAGTGGTTCAGTGTTGAATTTGAGTGCCTTTCTGACAAACAATAGTCACTGATTTGTATGTACTATAATCCCCTTGACTATCATAATTGAATTCAGCACGATTCAAATTTATCCGTGCGCGAATTTAAGTGATCCTTGCTTCTCGTAACCGAGAGCGTGGCCGTACACTGCGTTCTCGAATATCTTGTCTTCGCTTTGCAAGCAGCATGCCCCCTGGGATCAGTAGATTTTTGGATATATATATTCTATATATGTATTATTCTGTTTTCTATTCGATCGGGGTAAATTTGCCCACAAGATTAAGGGCCAAAATCATACATTGAAATCAAGGCAATATACATACATTTAAATGTTCCCCACAATTCGATTTTATTGATTTGGTTTCCTAGCTTTTGTAGATTCTGAGATCCTTGTGTTCAAGAATACGGACCTAATAAGGCAGATCGACTTGGCAATTAAATATCAAGAATGTAAACCTTTATATTTTACAGTTTGAATTCCCTCATTTAGTAATTAATATACTATTTACAGTCGGCAGTCTGTAAATGGTCCATATGTACACTGAGAACAACAGTTGTGTGCATGTGATGTTACGGTTAGCTACTACAACAGCTGAGTAACATTTTAGCAATGAAAGCACACACATTTATGTACATACATATGTGTATAAATATATACACCTCATATAAAGTCATCAAAATAAAAAGCAAAACACCAGTCGAATATTTTTCGCGACTTGCGACGGTTGTACCACACAGAGAGCAGTGCAAATATACTAAATCTGTGTTAGCAAGGTTTACCTTCTCGAGAACTGAGAGTGAACTAATGTAGAATATTTTAATGTGACGTTAGAATAAGTTCACATATACATATGTGTGTTTTTGTATGTATGCTTAAATAATACATATGTATGTACACATTTGTATAATGCTATAAGTCTATGCGTGCAAAAGCAAAGAAATTTTGACTCACATTAAATTATTTTATCTACAATTTATCACATTAAGTATTTAGTGTTGTTTGCTTTTTGCCAGGCTCGATAAGAACGGAAATTATTTAACCCCACCAATACTTTATATTTCTTAAAGTGGGTTGTAGGTCAGTGCAATGAGTTGTTGCTGTGGAAAACGCAAGCGGGATTGTTACAGCAGTGATGAGGAGAACCGCTTACATGTAAACACTGATGACGTAAGTATACTTCACACATATACACTATCATAACTAACATAGATACTACTACTATATACACTATTTAAAGCTTGGCGATTTGGGAAAAGTAACGCAACTGTTGATGGCACATAATACTATATACAGGTGTATGTACATATGTCTTTAGTCTGTATCAATTCGTATATAGGCGTTATCAAAGTAAGCCTATGCCGAAGACGGTGACTGTCATGTAGCGTTTTTGCTTGTACCAAACCATATTTATGGAACAGTCGATAACTTTAGTACACAGTGGCAGCACCATTTTTACAGCTGGGAGAATAATACAAAAAGTGAGGCACATCTCGTTTTCTCTGCCAGACAAAAGCCCAGAAAGATACATACGTAAATACATACATACATACTTATTGGCAAAGAGAGAGAGACAGTGAGAGAGAGAACTCGTTGGGTCTAAGCTCCATAGCATCTCAAATGCGAGAAGTTTGGTCGTGCTTGCCAATTTCCCGTCAGTATGACTGCAATTGCGTTGCTAATACGCGAACTCTGCGATCTGTCGGATGCATTTTGGTATAACAATTTCAACCTGGTCCGGAGTTTACATTATTATCACACAAAACGGCGCCTGCAAGTGTTTGAGTATTACTGTCAAGAACACTGGTTGCGTCAGTGTAGGAATAACCCCACGGTCTATAAAAAACAAAACAGAATGCAACATGCTGCGTACGCGGACATCGATTTTGCAGCCGTTGAGGCGACTACAAATTTTCAAGAGATGGAACGGTTTGACCGGCAGCAAAATAATTATTTGAATGACATCGAAATAGTTAATGGAATGGAGTTTAACGTACGTAAAATAATTACATAAATAAATACACATTTGTATTTATGTATGTGTATGGGTATCATATGTTATTGTGATATTCCAGTCCAGTAAAGGGATCTATCATCGCCATCAATTACAGCTACTTACATATGTACATACATACACACATTCATATAAATTCAGCTTTTTTTTGTTAATTTTTGCCATGTGTGAGTTCAGATAAGAGTGATTTTCAACCATTACGTTTTCTTCTGACATTTAGCGCGCCTTCCATCGATTATTCTCTTCTCTTTCTTATTATTTGTGCTCGCAACTTGCGAGCTTTTACTCAGCTGTTTTGCACAGTGGTGGCATACAAATTAGTCGCACCCTGGGACTCTGTCAATAATTGTATTTATTTTTTACAGATTCATAAAAACATACACAGTAAAATATACGTTTAATTAGGCATAGTAGCTGGTAACTTATATTTCTCTATAAACATACATATTCACCCGCTGAATACCTTGCATACTAATTACAAGTTAATATACTAGTACGTACTTGAGCATATGCATGTACATCATATACATGTGTGTATATGTTCATAAGCTTTTCAACACTGCGCTTTTGTTTTGAGTCTCTACAACTTCCAGACGTTTGGGCGAGTCAAACGCGAAATGTGAGACACAAAAATAAGTAGAAACTCCTGCGGTAGTTGCAACAGAAATTCAATAAAGAAAATAATAAATCGTTGCATGTAGTGAAATCTTAATTGTTTATGAAAAACATAACGTTAACTGTGATAATATGTATTTATGAATCTGCAATGAATTGTGTCTGGTGCCAGTCTTATACACAAACGATTGTTTTACTTTTGTACCCTTCTGTTTAACGAACACGGCACACTTCTTCAAGAGTACAAACATATGTACATACAATATGTACATGCTCACATACTCAAAACAACAAAGCGAATTGCAACTGAACAATTGACTTTATTCTTGCTGTGATAATATTTATGTACATATTCGAATCTCAAAGCAACATAACAATTGTCAGAGATGTGTTTTAGGATTTTGTGTAGAAAATTATTTTGCTGTTGCCACCGAGCCAAAAAGGGTGGTTTGAATGAGGTAAGCAGTTTGAATGAGTCAAGGCTTGCCGTTGGGAAGTCAATAAGTAAATTAGTATATATAGTATATATTTATACATACATATAGTATGTATAAATTGATATTTGAACTCGCGATTTTGATTGTTTTGGATATACCCTGTGTTTGTATTAGAAATAAATATGTGTAAGGCAAATGATCATTTTAAACTATTTAACAAACTAATTGTGTTTGAGATCATATATATACATATGTACATACATATTTGAATATATGTATGTGCACTCCCAGCCAAAGTACGCTTAAAAGCTTAGCAGCAAGGTTGTCAGTAGTTTTGGTCAGGTTAACACAGTAGGCCGCCTTTTTTATAACACTCAAACTGTTGAAATGTCGATGTTGTCTTTTTTTGATATATTCCATCACCAAACGCGGAGAAATGAACAGTTAGGCAGCATTGTAACGTATTTGACTTTAATTCTGACAAGACTTAATGCACATGCTTTATTTTAGACTTCCTTTTATGAATATTCTGATGCACTGCCCAAATATCGTAACGATGAAATTGGCCAACTTTGCGAAGGTGTCAGCTTTACCTTCAGTGGAAAAATTGCCATTAATTGCGAACGGTGAGTTGGATTGTTTCAAATCACTCTATACTAAATAAATAAATAAATTCTCTATATATACTCTAAACCTCTAGATTCTCCATTAACTTTGTCTATAACAATGATGCACGGGATGTTGCTCTGCACATCAACCCTCGCCTTCCGCAGAACTACATAGTACGCAACACAAAAGTAAATGAGGTTTGGGGCCGTGAGGAGGTTTCCTCAGCACTGCCGTTTCTACTCCGTCGTGGGGATAGATTTGCGATTCAAGTGCTCGTTACGAATGCCTGCTACATGATATCGATAAATGGCCATCACTTTGCTGAGTACGCACACCGTTTGCCTTATGCTGCGGTTCGAACTCTCGAGGTCAAAGGTGACGTGGAGGATGTGCAGATGCAGCGCACCATGGTTGAAGCCTACCCACAACGTTTGCCAGAATCGGCGGCACGAACAATAGAAGAACACTTAGAGTCAGCTGCGGACGAAGTTGATGGTGACGCTGTGGACACCATCAGTATACCGCATGAGTGGTGTCTAATCAGCACATCCGCAAAACTCTCTGAAATTTCACCAAAGAGTAACCACAGTGGCAGAGATCAAGGGCTTACGCTTCCATATTATGGGAAACTGATGCCAAAATCATTAAGGGAGGGCCGATGCTTGAGGATTGAGGGCCGAGTGCGCCTACTGCCACACTCCTTCTACATTAATTTGCAGCAAGGTCAGGACATTTGGCCGCATCCTGTTATTGCATTCCACTTGAATCCACGATTCTCAAAAACTAGCAGTGGTGCCATAGGCAAAGCGGTGGTGTGCCGTAACGCTTGGTATAATGGTAGCTGGGCCGAAGAGGAACGCTCTGAACTGGACACAAACTTCAGGCCCGGTCGCACATTTAGCTTAGCAATCGTATGCTGCAAAGATTCTTTTGAAGTGTATGTTAACAGGCAGTTTCTTACCGAGTTTAAGTACCACGTTAAGCCAGATATTGTGGACTCGGTTTACATACAGGGCGATGTAAAGCTCTGGAATGTGACTCTCGAGCATAATCCAATGATAAAGGGCAAAAATGTGCGCATCTATCACAACCCTATATACTCGGAGGAATATTAGCTTATTAAATCTACAGCAGGTCGACACATACTGCTCGAAGAATTATTACATTTAGTTTCTACCAGTTGCCTTTCGTGACAATAATATACTCCTAGGTTTAAGTACATGTACTTTCCTAACAATTTAAGTTTCAAAGCCCAGTTAATTATGTAAATGAGTGCAAAAATACAATGTTAAATAAGATGTTTGAATTTGTTTTATTTTAATATTATACTTGAATCTAATCTATGTATGTATTGTAAGCAGATTGTTATAATTCATTGTCATTTTTGTAATTCCTTGTTAAATATTGTGTTAAAACGTTTGCTTTACAAGTACACCAAATCTAGTTTTAGTTAATAAGGTTTAAGTATGTGTTTATAGCACGATCGATCTTAAATTATTGGGCAGGAAGATGCAATGCATAATTAAACGTTATCGAAATATGAGATTGTATGTTTAAATGTTGAGAAAATATGATTTCACTCTTACATAATTATTATTAATTACTGGCATAAATGCGGCTAAAAAATCCAAGATTTTAAACAAGTAAGAATGGTCTTCTAGTCCAGTATACCCGGCTACAAAACTCCCTTTTACCTAGGTCTATAACTTCCAAACACACACATACACAAATACGCACGCAAAGGCGGCTTTTAAAGTGGAGGCTGTGCTGCTTCTTCCTTCCTACTTTATTGGGTCGAAGATGTCTCCATCTGTCTGTTACATACATTTGCAGAGATTTAATATAAATATTGCATATTTTTTGTAGTCGCACTCTGTTTTCTGTTGAAATTTAAACATAATATTTTTGCCGATGTTCGCAAAGATTGGATTAACGCATTTGAGCTTGCAACAATGTAAAAGCGGAGGATACCATCTATGGCGACTTGTACGAGATCCGAAAAAGGACTGTATATAATTTATTATATTCGTGTGGGTGTGTTCTGCCTTTAATTGAGTGATCGAAGAACATTTTTATAAGTGTCGCCTGCTTTCTAGGCTGCTAGTCATGACAGTATCTCAAAATTATTTCGGTAAACAATTTAAATTCCACCACAGAACGTCTCTTGAAGAAGCGGTTGTTTGAGTATGTGTAACAGTCGCGAACGAATGGAAAGCCATGAATATCTTCAATGGCGCTCGCAGCATCGCTCTGCGTCGCGATCTAGATGCCATGTCCATATTCTATGAAGAACGGAGCGCTGCGAGTCCACGTAAACACTTGAAGCTGGTTGACCCGCCAAGGCCCGGGCTCTGTTTCTTCTTGCACGGACTCATTCTAAGCGACTGCGAACACTTTGCAATAGATCTTCTGGCCAAGCGAAGGAACCAAAACTGCGTTGGTTGCGACGTTGTGTTGCAGATCGGGACCCGTCTTCCGCAAAACTACATTGTACGCAACTCGCGGCTAGCTGGAAAGTGGGGGCCGGAGGAAAATTCATCCGGTTTACCTTTTCAATTGGAACGTGGAAAAACTTTCTGGATGCAAGTGCTGCTCACAGAGGACTCGTTTTATATTTCGGTGTGTGGTTTTCACTTTGCAAAGTATGATTATCGAATGCCGTACAAATGGCTGACTGCGGTAGATGTACGCGGTGATGTCTCTGATGTGGTCATAGACACTTTCAAGCTTAAGGAGTACCCAATACGTGTGGCCCATTCTGTTGCCTCTGTTTTGCCATACGTCTACGATACCTCAAAAGTACGTTGGATTCACGGTGGTCACACCATGCCGGTTCACTGGCTGCGAATTGATGTTCCGTCGAAATTTCTTAGGCGCACAGGTCGTCCTCAAGCCGAATTGACTCTGCCATTCTACGGCCGTATACCACAAGGCAAGGGTCTGATCGATGGCCGTGACTTGCGAATTGAGGGTCGCGTAGTTCTTATGCCACAAACTTTCAGTGTGGCTCTACAGTGTGGTCAGAACATCTGGCCGCAGCCTACGGCATCGTTGGTATTTAGTCCTTGTTTCCAACGGAACAGTCGCGCCAAGGTTGGAAAAGCCATAATAACGAGGAGCGCTTTCATAAATGATGCGTGGGTGAAACGTGAAGTGTCGAGCCTGCACACAGATTTGAGGCCCGGGAAGCCATTCGTCATTGTAATCGCCTGTCGGAAGCAATGCTATGAAGTGTTTGTCAATAGCAAACTGCTGCTATCCTTTAAACATCAGATGAATCCTGCAGACATCGATATGGTAAACATTCGAGGGGACCTTAAGCTCTGGAATGTTGTCATTGAGAGAACCACCCCCACGTTGAACATAGTGAATGATAAACGTTAACATAATTTGACTATCGATCTCTTGAAACAACTACTTCTTTGGCTCCTCCTATTTTAAAAATGTTTCAAAACTACTTGTTTGTAGTTAATGTGTATGTGTTGCTAGATGCAAGTATAAACTGTAAATCATGTTGCAAAAATGTTTAAGAACCCTTGTCTTCATTGTCAGTCTCTCGGCTCGCCAGCAAACCACATTCAATGAATAATCGCCAGCCGCTCATGAAGCGCGTAGATTTATGTTTTCATCTCTATCAAACATACCACATAAGTCCTTTCTGCAATTAAAATAGCAAATGGAACAGCGGAGTTCAAACAGGTCTGGCGCTTCAACTCATAAATGTCAACGTGCTGTCAACTCGACCGCTGCCCATAATAAGAACGCAGGTGGACTGCATAGGTTCTCGTCAATTGATTATTAAAAATGATAATCGATTAAAGTCGCCTCCTGCCAGTTGCCGAGGCACCGTCTGCGGACCCGCTGCGCTTAACTGACGTTTATGTCTGCATGTGTTGAGCAAGACAGTTGACATTGTTTTGGCATGTGCAAGAAAAAGCGTCATCAAAATGGGCATAGCCGAAAACGTCGAGTAGACGGCAAATATTTCCCAAGGTTGCCAAAGGAGGACGCTATTGCCGCAGCGAGGTAAAAAATTAATATTATTTATGGTTCAAGTTCGGACGTGCTGCGCATGCTTTGTCTGTTTTGTTAATGAAGTGGATCATTGGCAGTCAAGAGGCTCAATACTCAATACTCGTACCATTTTCTGTGCCTTAATTTTCGATAAAGTTAAAGTTCCAACTACGGTGCACAGCGTCCTTCGTTATCTGCAATATTTTATACACATGTACATAGCACCGACAAAAATGTCCGCGCACGATGCAGTTTTCTAACTTGGGCATCTTTTAAAAGGCGGTTCCACTAATATGTGCTGGAAGAGCCTTTGAAATTGAATTATAACATATGCATAATACCCACAGCAACAACAATGATTTGTATACTCTTGTACAGGGTATTCTTATTTTGTCGTGAGCTGTGTAACGCTTGGAAAAAGGTGTTTCCGACCCCATAAAGTATAATATGTACTTATGTATACTTATGTATATTATTGATCACCATCAAAAGCCATATTACAATTACCACGTCTGTTCGTCTGGCTATCTGTCCGTCCGTCTGTTTCTAAGCCAACCAGTCGTGTCCGACTTAAAACTTTCTTAAACTTGGCACTCATCCTTTCATTTCGCTGCATACTGTATATACTACGTTGGAGTCGGTCACATCGGAATAATATAACATATAGCTGCCGTAGGATCGATCGGTTAAAAATTGAATTTTTGAATGAAAAGCTTTGTTATTCCCTTCTTTCCTTGTGAAATACATTTTGCCAAGAACACAATGTCAGCCCAAAAATTGGTGCATTGGTACCGCGTGTAAAAATTCTCAAATTCTCAATTGACAGGCTGCGCGATGGAGTTGCGACTACAAGTGATGGACTTGTCGTCGATCGGGGCCGACAGGCAGGTCTGCTGCTGCATCCATTTTCTGTAATTAATCAAACTCAGAATTAATTATGCGCTCATGGTAAGCAGCGACCAAAAACTCACCCGCTGCTACCTTTAAAATCTTGTTTGCCGCGCCGCCGCCGCCGCCACTGCAATTAAAATGTCGTCGCACCGAAAAAAATAAAATGCCAAAAGCCTTCCATGTTTTGGCCAATTTGAAGCTATCCCTGCATAACAGCTTGGAGCAACTGTCGCTCGATTGTTGCTCCGTGCGTGTGGCAATTACTGCAGGCCTCTCCTTCCCGGTGTTGGCCGTGTAGCTATTGATGCGTCGGGTATTGTTGTTGTTGTCGCTCCGAGATGTTATTAATTATTAATTTCATATTTTTTATGCCCTTTGTTCGGGCTGCTACTGGGCAGAGCCATCCCAGTCATCGTCTGATGAGTTTACTTGATCCGTTTTCGCATTTTGCACATAACTCGGTCATCGATGCAATTTGTCACCATTGATGATGTTATTAGCTGCATCAATTGGACGATGGCCTTGTCTTCTCTTGATGTCTCTTTTTGGGGTTGCCTATTACGAAGGGTCTGAAATTACCAAAAACGTCGCTATCCTGAAACAGCTGCTAACTAAATAACTAAGCAATATTTTTGCCATATGTTGTCGAATTAATATTGATACCGCATTCTATAATTGAAATTTACCGTATAATTGGTATTTTTTTAGTACACATCTATCTTCTATATTACGAACTCATCTCTGTCGCATAATTATCAGTTGAAAAGTTCACCTTCCATAAGAAATTTTTAAAGTATACTGCGCAATTGATTCCAAAATGGGATTCGGGACAGACCTGATAGAAAGTAATCAAGTTAGTAGAAATCAAGCTCTAGGTGTGTTCGCAATCATAGCCTGTTCAAATTGTTGCAAAGCTTGCCAAAAAGGTTACAGACTGTGTTCTTATGAGTCAAAATATCGATTTAAAAATAAATGTACCCCGCATTTAAGAAATGGTACCCAATATTTCAGACGACGTTTTTTTGGTCAGCGATTTTAAGTAACTGGGCATAATAATATTGGAGCTCAACCAAATAAATTTCTGTGAAAACGGAGAAGATATTTCAGTCCGGCAGCGAAATGGCAACAAATGCGTTCGCACCAACTGACAACATGTTGCTCTCGTCCCTGTGGTCAGTGCCCCCCGATTAGCCAGTCAGACGCAAAGAGAGCTGTCGGTGTTACCATTATTGCTGCGTCAAGTGGCTTATCAATATTCCATCTGTGTAGTGCAGTCCCACAGAACACGGCACAATCAGTGCCTCCGCGGTGCGGCAGTACCGGCAACATTCTAAATTAAACCTCAACTGAAGCTCTGCTCTCTGCCACTGCTGTAGCAGCTGCTTCTGTCAATTGTTTGAAATGGTCAACGGAATGCAACTTGTTTCCCATACAACGCACTCGCGAGATCCAAGTCTTAAATAATAGCTGCTTGCCGGCCGAATTACAAGTCGTCCAAAAAACAAGTCATCGAAAAACTGCCCAGCATAGGGGCACAGATATTTTAGAGAAGCAGCAGCTTTGGCCATACTTGATACTCGTATATCGGGAGTAGGCTCATGAAATCAATCACTTTTTGTGATACGTGTCTTGAAGGCGTTTGCTAATCCCGTGGATGCAATGCTGACTGCTGGTTTCCTTATAGTAAGGAGAGTTAAAGCGCTGTCAGAATCAATTACGCGCTTTTCGAATGCGTTGACAGCGTTTACTGTGCTTCTGTGAAAAGACCAAGGACGCGTTGGGCAGGACCCCAGTGGCTCGCTGAATTTATGCGTATGTTAGTTATCCGCTGGTAAATGCAAGCAATGTCAGGAGAGCAACTTTTGCTGTTTCTAAGTATTCAGAAATGGAATACTGTAAAGTTTAAGCTATATATACAGCGCATCATTGTAAATGCAGTCGGGACTGTTTGGAACGTTGGACGGTTGGACATCGTCTAATTTTATAAAAAATGGAATGTTTCGTAACAATTATTAGCATTTCAGTCGGAAATTTCTGGATGCAGTATCTGATTAAAAAAGAAAAACATATTTTTCGGACCTTGACAACCCCCAAATCCCGCCCGCAGTATCACAATTCACTTTAAGTAAAAGTGATCTAGTCAAGTATACCGGACTACGAGACTCCCTGTAACCAGGTCGAAGACTTACATCTTCGTACACTTAGCGGGGATGCGGGTGGAGATATATGAAATCTGAAACAAACTTGATCTGCGTATGGTATACAGGACCTACATTCCTAATTTGGTTTCTCCGGCACTGATAGATCGACGCGTTCAAACGGACAGGACTAGATCGACTCGGTTATTGAGACTGATCAAGAATATGTAAAATTCTGCATTTGCACAGTTTTAATATCCCCTTTTTACCCAGTTTATTGATACAGGGAGTAAAAATTTCTGATATGTTTTTTTAAGTCAGTCTAGAAGGAGAATTCAACTAAAACTTGTCCATAACTTTACATAACTAACCGAACTGATCTCCTTGCGGAATGAATTTTTTTGTTATGGTTTCACCACTAGATTTATTTGGCATTTCAGTTTTGTTCAAGTCCCTGGATCCATATTTTGGCAGTTTTCATGTTCTGTCAATCTAACTTTCAACTTGGCAGCATATAGACATTATTTCAAGACTTCCATAACTTTGTTAAAACTGAACCAATTTTTATAAGGATTGCCATTTTAGTTATGGTTTGACCTCTAGATTGATCTGACATTTCAGTTATATTGATATCTCTTTACCCATATTTCGTCAATTTTCATGTCTCGAAAATATAACTTCTAATGTACAAATAGTACTTATACATTCCATCTAAACTTTACCCTTCCATAACTTTGTCAAAACTGAACCGATTTTCACAAGGAATGCCATTTTAGTTATGGTTTGACCTCTAGATTGATCTGACATTTCAGTTTTATTGATATCTGTGAACTCATATTTCGTCAGTTTTCATGTCTCGAAAATATAACTTCTAATGTGCAAATACAACTTATACATTCCATCTAAACTTTACCCTTCCATAACTTTGTCAAAACTGAACCGATTTTCACAAGGAATGCCATTTTAGTTATGGTTTGACCTCTAGATTGATCTGACATTTCAGTTTTATTGATATCTGTGAACTCATATTTCGTCAGTTTTCATGTCTTGAAAATATAACTTCTAATGTACAAATAGTACTTATACATTCCATCTAAAGTTTACCCTACCATATCTTTGTCAAAACTGAACCGATTTTTACAAGGATTGCCATTTTAGTTATGGTTTCACCTCTAGATTGATCTGACATTTCAGTTTTATTGATATCTGTGAATTCATATTTCGTCAGTTTTCATGTCTCGAAAATATAACTTCTAATGTACAAATTGTACTTATACATTCCATCTAAACTTTACCCTTCCATAACTTTGTCAAAACTGAACCGATTTTCACAAGGAATGTCATTTTAGTTATGGTTTAACCTCTAGATTGATCTGACATTTCAGTTATATTGATATCTCTTTACCGATATTTCGTCAATTTTCATGTCTCGAAAATATAACTTCTAATGTGCAAATAGTACTTATACATTCCATCTAAAGTTTACCATACCATAACTTTGTCAAAACTGAACCGATTTTTAAAAGGATTGCCATTTTAGTTATGGTTTGACCTCTAGATTGATCTGACATTTCAGTTTTATTGATATCTGTGAACTCATATTTCGTCAGTTTTCATGTCTCGAAAATATAACTTCTAATGTACAAATAGTACTTATACATTCCATCTAAACTTTACCCTTCCATAACTTTGTCAAAACTGAACCGATTTTCACAAGGAATGCCATTTTAGTTATGGTTTGACCTCTAGATTGATCTGACATTTCAGTTGTATTGATATCTCTATACCCATATTTCGTCAATTTTCATGTCTCGAAAATATAACTTCTAATGTACAAATAGTACTTATACATTCCATCTAAACTTTACCCTTCCATAACTTTGTCAAAACTGAACCGATTTTCACAAGGAATGCCATTTTAGTTATGGTTTGACCTCTAGATTGATCTGACATTTCAGTTTTATTGATATCTGTGAACTCATATTTCGTCAGTTTTCTTGTCTTGAAAATATAATTTCTAATGTACAAATAGTACTTATACATTCCATCTAAAGTTTACCCTTCCATAACTTTGTCAAAACTGAACCGATTTTTAAAAGGATTGCCATTTTAGTTATGGTTTGACCTCTAGATTGATCTGACATTTCAGTTTTATTGATATCTGTGAACTCATATTTCGTCAGTTTTCATGTCTTGAAAATATAACTTCTAATGTGCAAATAGTACTTATACATTCCATCTAAAGTTTACCATACCATAACTTTGTCAAAACTGAACCGATTTTTAAAAGGATTGCCATTTTAGTTATGGTTTGACCTCTAGATTGATCTGACATTTCAGTTTTATTGATATCTGTGAACTCATATTTCGTCAGTTTTCATGTCTCGAAAATATAACTTCTAATGTACAAATAGTACTTATACATTCCATCTAAACTTTACCCTTCCATAACTTTGTCAAAACTGAACCGATTTTCACAAGGAATGCCATTTTAGTTATGGTTTGACCTCTAGATTGATCTGACATTTCAGTTGTATTGATATCTCTTTACCGATATTTCGTCAATTTTCATGTCTCGAAAATATAACTTCTAATGTACAAATAGTACTTATACATTCCATCTAAACTTTACCCTTCCATAACTTTGTCAAAACTGAACCGATTTTTATAAGGATTGCCATTTTAGTTATGGTTTGACCTCTAGATTGATCTGACATTTCAGTTTTATTGATATCTGTGAACTCATATTTCGTCAGTTTTCATGTCTTGAAAATATAACTTCTAATGTACAAATAGTACTTATACATTCCATCTAAAGTTTACCATACCATAACTTTGTCAAAACTGAACCGATTTTTAAAAGGATTGCCATTTTAGTTATGGTTTGACCTCTAGATTGATCTGACATTTCAGTTTTATTGATATCTGTGAACTCATATTTCGTCAGTTTTCATGTCTTGAAAATATAACTTCTAATGTACAAATAGTACTTATACATTCCATCTAAACTTTACCCTTCCATAACTTTGTCAAAACTGAACCGATTTTCACAAGGAATGCCATTTTAGTTATGGTTTGACCTCTAAATTGATCTGACATTTCAGTTGTTTTGATTTCTCTTTACCGATATTTCGTCAATTTTCATGTCTCGAAAATATAACTTCTAATGTGCAAATAGTACTTATACATTCCATCTAAACTTTACCCTTCCATAACTTTGTCAAAACTGAAGCGATTTTCACAAGGAATGCCATTTTAGTTATGGTTTGACCTCTAGATTGATCTGACATTTCAGTTATATTGATAACTCTTTACCGATATTTCGTCAATTTTCATGTCTCGAAAATATAACTTCTAATGTACAAATAGTACTTATACATTCCATCTAAACTTTACCATTCCATAACTTTGTCAAAACTGAACCGATTTTTATAAGGATTGCCATTTTAGTTATGGCTTGACCTCTAGATTTATCTGACATTTCAGTTTTATTGATATCTGTGAATTCATATTTCGTCAGTTTTCATGTCTTGAAAATATAACTTCTAATGTACAAATAGTACTTATACATTCCATCTAAACTTTACCCTTCCATAACTTTGTCAAAACTGAACCGATTTTCACAAGGAATGTCATTTTAGTTATGGTTTGACCTCTAGATTGATCTGACATTTCAGTTGTATTGATATCTCTATACCCATATATTTCGTCAATTTTCAAGTCTCGAAAATATAGCTTCTAATGTACAAATAGTACTTATACATTCCATCTAAACTTTTCCCTTCCATAACTTTGTCAAAACTGAACCGATTTTCACAATTATTGCCATTTTAGATATGGTTTGACCTCTAGATTGATCTGACATTTCAGTTGTAT
This sequence comes from Hirtodrosophila histrioides, assembly GCA_037075165.1. Classification (NCBI taxonomy): domain Eukaryota; kingdom Metazoa; phylum Arthropoda; class Insecta; order Diptera; family Drosophilidae; genus Hirtodrosophila; species Hirtodrosophila histrioides. The sequence continues at coordinate 139,147 of JBAMCL010000789.1, forward strand.
TGATATCTCTATACCCATATTTCGTCAATTTTCAAGTCTCGAAAATATAGCTTCTAATGTGCAAATAGTACTTATACATTCCATCTAAACTTTACCCTTCCATAACTTTGTCAAAACTGAAGCGATTTTCACAAGGAATGCCATTTTAGTTATGGTTTGACCTCTAGATTGATCTGACATTTCAGTTTTATTGATATCTGTGAACTCATATTTCGTCAGTTTTCATGTCTTGAAAATATAACTTCTAATGTACAAATAGTACTTATACATTCCATCTAAACTTTACCCTTCCATAACTTTGTCAAAACTGAACCGATTTTCACAAGGAATGCCATTTTAGTTATGGTTTGACCTCTAAATTGATCTGACATTTCAGTTGTTTTGATTTCTCTTTACCGATATTTCGTCAATTTTCAAGTCTCGAAAATATAACTTATAATGTGCAAATAGTACTTATACATTCCATCTAAACTTTACCCTTCCATAACTTTGTCAAAACTGAAGCGATTTTCACAAGGAATGCCATTTTAGTTATGGTTTGACCTCTAGATTGATCTGACATTTCAGTTATATTGATATCTCTTTACCGATATTTCGTCAATTTTCATGTCTCGAAAATATAACTTCTAATGTACAAATAGTACTTATACATTCCATCTAAACTTTACCATTCCATAACTTTGTCAAAACTGAACCGATTTTTATAAGGATTGCCATTTTAGTTATGGCTTGACCTCTAGATTGATCTGACATTTCAGTTTTATTGATATCTGTGAATTCATATTTCGTCAGTTTTCATGTCTTGAAAATATAACTTCTAATGTACAAATAGTACTTATACATTCCATCTAAACTTTACCCTTCCATAACTTTGTCAAAACTGAACCGATTTTCACAAGGAATGTCATTTTAGTTGTGGTTTGACCTCTAGATTGATCTGACATTTCAGTTTTATTGATATCTGTGAACTCATATTTCGTCAATTTTCAAGTCTCGAAAATATAACTTCTAATGTACAAATAGTACTTATACATTCCATCTAAAGTTTACCCTCATACTGGGGGGGCTAACTTTGTCAAAATGAACCGATTTTCACAAGGATTGTCATTTTAGTTATGGTTTAACCTCTAGATTTATTGACATTTCAGTTTTATTGATATCTTGAATCATATCGTCAGTTTTCATGTCTCGAAAATATAACTTCTAATGTGCAAATAGTACTTATACATTCCATCTAAAGTTTACCATACCATAACTTTGTCAAAACTGAACCGATTTTTATAAGGAATGCATTTTTGGTTATGGTTTGACCTCTTAAATAAATTGGCATTTTAGTTTTATTGATATCTGTGAACTCATATTTCGTCAATTTTCATGTCTCGAAAATATAACTTCTAATGTACAAATAATACTCATACATTCCATCTAAACTTTACCCTTCCATAACTTTGTCAAAACTGAACCGATTTTTAAAAGGATTGCCATTTTAGTTATGGTTTGACCTCTAGATTGATCTGACATTTCAGTTTTATTGATATCTGTGAACTCATATTTCGTCAGTTTTCATGTCTTGAAAATATAACTTCTAATGTACAAATAGTACTTATACATTCCATCTAAAGTTTACCATACCATATCTTTGTCAAAACTGAACCGATTTTTAAAAGGATTGCCATTTTAGTTATGGTTTCACCTCTAGATTGATCTGACATTTCAGTTATATTGATATCTGTGAACTCATATTTCGTCAGTTTTCATGTCTCGAAAATATAACTTCTAATGTACAAATAGTACTTATACATTCCATCTAAACTTTACCCTTCCATAACTTTGTCAAAACTGAACCGATTTTCACAAGGAATGCCATTTTAGTTATGGTTTGACCTCTAGATTGATCTGACATTTCAGTTTTATTGATATCTGTGAACTCATATTTCGTCAGTTTTCATGTCTTGAAAATATAACTTCTAATGTACAAATAGTACTTATACATTCCATCTAAACTTTACCCTTCCATAACTTTGTCAAAACTGAACCGATTTTTATAAGGAATGACATTTTTGGTTATGGTTTGACCTCTTAAATAAATTGGCATTTCAGTTTTATTGATATCTGTGAACTCATATTTCGTCAGTTTTCATGTCTCGAAAATATAACTTCTAATGTACAAATAGTACTTATACATTCCATCTAAAGTTTACCATACCATAACTTTGTCAAAACTGAACCGATTTTTACAAGCAATGTCATTTTAGTTATGGTTTAACCTCTAGATTTATCTGGCATTTCAGTTTTATTGATATCTGTGAACTCATATTTCGTCAGTTTTCATGTCTTGAAAATATAACTTCTAATGTACAAATAGTACTTATACATTCCATCTAAACTTTACCCTTCCATAACTTTGTCAAAACTGAACCGATTTTTATAAGGAATGCATTTTTGGTTATGGTTTGACCTCTTAAATAAATTGGCATTTTAGTTTTATTGATATCTGTGAACTCATATTTCGTCAATTTTCATGTCTCGAAAATATAACTTCTAATGTACAAATAGTACTTATACATTCCATCTAAACTTTACCCTTCCATAACTTTGTCAAAACTGAACCGATTTTTAAAAGGATTGCCATTTTAGTTATGGTTTGACCTCTAGATTGATCTGACATTTCAGTTTTATTGATATCTGTGAACTCATATTTCGTCAGTTTTCATGTCTTGAAAATATAACTTCTAATGTACAAATAGTACTTATACATTCCATCTAAAGTTTACCATACCATAACTTTGTCAAAACTGAACCGATTTTTAAAAGGATTGCCATTTTAGTTATGGTTTGACCTCTAGATTGATCTGACATTTCAGTTTTATTGATATCTGTGAACTCATATTTCGTCAGTTTTCATGTCTCGAAAATATAACTTCTAATGTACAAATAGTACTTATACATTCCATCTAAACTTTACCCTTCCATAACTTTGTCAAAAATGAACCGATTTTCGCAAGGAATGCCATTTTAGTTATGGTTTGACCTCTAGATTGATCTGACATTTCAGTTGTTATTGATATCTGTTTACCCATATTTCGTCAATTTTCATGTCTCGAAAATATAACTTCTAATGTACAAATAGTACTTATACATTCCATCTAAACTTTACCCTTCCATAACTTTGTCAAAACTGAACCGATTTTCACAAGGAATGCCATTTTAGTTATGGTTTGACCTCTAGATTGATCTGACATTTCAGTTATATTGATATCTCTATACCCATATTTCGTCAATTTTCATGTCTCGAAAATATAACTTCTAATGTACAAATAGTACTTATACATTCCATCTAAACTTTACCCTTCCATAACTTTGTCAAAACTGAACCGATTTTTACAAGGATTGCCATTTTAGTTATGGTTTGACCTCTAGATTGATCTGACATTTCAGTTTTATTGATATCTGTGAACTCATATTTCGTCAGTTTTCATGTCTTGAAAATATAACTTCTAATGTACAAATAGTACTTATACATTCCATCTAAACTTTACCCTTCCATAACTTTGTCAAAACTGAACCGATTTTCACAAGGAATGCCATTTTAGTTATGGTTTGACCTCTAGATTGATCTGACATTTCAGTTATATTGATATCTCTATACCCATATTTCGTCAATTTTCATGTCTCGAAAATATAACTTCTAATGTGCAAATAGTACTTATACATTCCATCTAAACTTTACCCTTCCATAACTTTGTCAAAACTGAACCGATTTTCACAAGGAATGCCATTTTAGTTATGGTTTGACCTCTAGATTGTTCTGACATTTCAGTTTTATTGATATCTGTGAACTCATATTTCGTCAGTTTTCATGTCTCGAAAATATAACTTCTAATGTACAAATAGTACTTATACATTCCATCTAAACTTTACCCTTCCATAACTTTGTCAAAACTGAACCGATTTTCACAAGGAATGCCATTTTAGTTATGGTTTGACCTCTAGATTGATCTGACATTTCAGTTGTTATTGATATCTCTTTACTCGATATTTCGTCAATTTTCATGTCTCGAAAATATAACTTCTAATGTGCAAATAGTACTTATACATTCCATCTAAACTTTACCCTTCCATAACTTTGTCAAAACTGAACCGATTTTCACAAGGAATGCCATTTTAGTTATGGTTTGACCTCTAGATTGATCTGACATTTCAGTTATATTGATATCTCTTTACCCATATTTCGTCAATTTTCATGTCTCGAAAATATAACTTCTAATGTACAAATAGTACTTATACATTCCATCTAAACTTTACCATTCCATAACTTTGTCAAAACTGAACCGATTTTTACAAGGATTGCCATTTTAGTTATGGTTTGACCTCTAGATTGATCTGACATTTCAGTTTTATTGATATCTGTGAACTCATATTTCGTCAGTTTTCATGTCTTGAAAATATAACTTCTAATGTACAAATAGTACTTATACATTCCATCTAAACTTTACCCTTCCATAACTTTGTCAAAACTGAACCGATTTTCACAAGGAATGTCATTTTAGTTATGGTTTGACCTCTAGATTGATCTGACATTTCAGTTTTATTGATATCTGTGAACTCATATTTCGTCAATTTTCATGTCTCGAAAATATAACTTCTAATGTACAAATAGTACTTATACATTCCATCTAAACTTTACCCTTCCATAACTTTGTCAAAACTGAACCGATTTTCACAAGGAATGCCATTTTAGTTATGGTTTGACCTCTAGATTGATCTGACATTTCAGTTTTATTGATATCTGTGAACTCATATTTCGTCAGTTTTCATGTCTCGAAAATATAACTTCTAATGTACAAATAGTACTTATACATTCCATCTAAACTTTACCCTTCCATAACTTTGTCAAAACTGAACCGATTTTCACAAGGAATGCCATTTTAGTTATGGTTTGACCTCTAGATTGATCTGACATTTCAGTTTTATTGATATCTGTGAACTCATATTTCGTCAGTTTTCATGTCTTGAAAATATAACTTCTAATGTACAAATAGTACTTATACATTCCATCTAAAGTTTACCATACCATAACTTTGTCAAAACTGAACCGATTTTTAAAAGGATTGCCATTTTAGTTATGGTTTGACCTCTAGATTGATCTGACATTTCAGTTATATTGATATCTGTGAACTCATATTTCGTCAGTTTTCATGTCTCGAAAATATAACTTCTAATGTACAAATAGTACTTATACATTCCATCTAAACTTTACCCTTCCATAACTTTGTCAAAACTGAACCGATTTTCACAAGGAATGCCATTTTAGTTATGGTTTGACCTCTAGATTGATCTGACATTTCAGTTTTATTGATATCTGTGAACTCATATTTCGTCAGTTTTCATGTCTTGAAAATATAATTTCTAATGTACAAATAGTACTTATACATTCCATCTAAACTTTACCCTTCCATAACTTTGTCAAAACTGAACCGATTTTCACAAGGAATGCCATTTTAGTTATGGTTTGACCTCTAGATTGATCTGACATTTCAGTTTTATTGATATCTGTGAACTCATATTTCGTCAGTTTTCATGTCTCGAAAATATAACTTCTAATGTACAAATAGTACTTATACATTCCATCTAAAGTTTACCATACCATAACTTTGTCAAAACTGAACCGATTTTCACAAGGAATGTCATTTTAGTTATGGTTTAACCTCTAGATTGATCTGACATTTCAGTTTTATTGATATCTGTGAACTCATATTTCGTCAGTTTTCATGTCTCGAAAATATAACTTCTAATGTACAAATAGTACTTATACATTCCATCTAAACTTTACCCTTCCATAACTTTGTCAAAACTGAACCGATTTTCACAAGGAATGCCATTTTAGTTATGGTTTGACCTCTAGATTGATCTGACATTTCAGTTTTATTGATATCTGTGAACTCATATTTCGTCAATTTTCATGTCTCGAAAATATAACTTCTAATGTACAAATAGTACTTATACATTCCATCTAAACTTTACCCTTCCATAACTTTGTCAAAACTGAACCGATTTTTAAAAGGATTGCCATTTTAGTTATGGTTTGACCTCTAGATTGATCTGACATTTCAGTTTTATTGATATCTGTGAACTCATATTTCGTCAGTTTTCATGTCTCGAAAATATAACTTCTAATGTACAAATAGTACTTATACATTCCATCTAAACTTTACCCTTCCATAACTTTGTCAAAACTGAACCGATTTTCACAAGGAATGCCATTTTAGTTATGGTTTGACCTCTAGATTGATCTGACATTTCAGTTTTATTGATATCTGTGAACTCATATTTCGTCAGTTTTCATGTCTCGAAAATATAACTTCTAATGTACAAATAGTACTTATACATTCCATCTAAACTTTACCCTTCCATAACTTTGTCAAAACTGAACCGATTTTCACAAGGAATGCCATTTTAGTTATGGTTTGACCTCTAGATTGATCTGACATTTCAGTTTTATTGATATCTGTGAACTCATATTTCGTCAGTTTTCATGTCTTGAAAATATAACTTCTAATGTACAAATAGTACTTATACATTCCATCTAAACTTTACCATTCCATAACTTTGTCAAAACTGAACCGATTTTCACAAGGAATGCCATTTTAGTTATGGTTTAACCTCTAGATTGATCTGACATTTCAGTTTTATTGATATCTGTGAACTCATATTTCGTCAGTTTTCATGTCTCGAAAATATAACTTCTAATGTACAAATAGTACTTATACATTCCATCTAAACTTTACCCTTCCATAACTTTGTCAAAACTGAACCGATTTTCACAAGGAATGTCATTTTAGTTATGGTTTAACCTCTAGATTGATCTGACATTTCAGTTTTATTGATATCTGTGAACTCATATTTCGTCAGTTTTCATGTCTCGAAAATATAACTTCTAATGTACAAATAGTACTTATACATTCCATCTAAAGTTTACCATACCATAACTTTGTCAAAACTGAACCGATTTTCACAAGGAATGTCATTTTAGTTATGGTTTAACCTCTAGATTGATCTGACATTTCAGTTTTATTGATATCTGTGAACTCATATTTCGTCAGTTTTCATGTCTCGAAAATATAACTTCTAATGTACAAATAGTACTTATACATTCCATCTAAAGTTTACCATACCATAACTTTGTCAAAACTGAACCGATTTTCACAAGGAATGTCATTTTAGTTATGGTTTAACCTCTAGATTGATCTGACATTTCAGTTTTATTGATATCTGTGAACTCATATTTCGTCAGTTTTCATGTCTCGAAAATATAACTTCTAATGTACAAATAGTACTTATACATTCCATCTAAACTTTACCCTTCCATAACTTTGTCAAAACTGAACCGATTTTTACAAGGAATGCCATTTTAGTTATGGTTTGACCTCTAGATTGATCTGACATTTCAGTTTTATTGATATCTGTGAACTCATATTTCGTCAGTTTTCATGTCTTGAAAATATAACTTCTAATGTACAAATAGTACTTATACATTCCATCTAAACTTTACCATACCATAACTTTGTCAAAACTGAACCGATTTTTACAAGGATTGCCATTTTAGTTATGGTTTAACCTCTAGATTGATCTGACATTTCGGTTTTATTGATATCTGTGAACTCATATTTCGTCAGTTTTCATGTCTCGAAAATATAACTTCTAATGTACAAATAGTACTTATACATTCCATCTAAACTTTACCCTTCCATAACTTTGTCAAAACTGAACCGATTTTCACAAGGAATGTCATTTTAGTTATGGTTTGACCTCTAGATTGATCTGACATTTCAGTTTATTGATATCTCTTTACCCATATTTCGTCAATTTTCATGTCTCGAAAATATAACTTCTAATGTACAAATAGTACTTATACATTCCATCTAAAGTTTACCATACCATAACTTTGTCAAAACTGAACCGATTTTCACAAGGAATGTCATTTTAGTTATGGTTTAACCTCTAGATTGATCTGACATTTCAGTTTTATTGATATCTGTGAACTCATATTTCGTCAGTTTTCATGTCTCGAAAATATAACTTCTAATGTGCAAATAGTACTTATACATTCCATCTAAACTTTACCCTTCCATAACTTTGTCAAAACTGAACCGATTTTTACAAGGATTGCCATTTTAGTTATGGTTTGACCTCTAGATTGATCTGACATTTCAGTTTTATTGATATCTGCGAACTCATATTTCGTCTGTTTTCATGTCTCGAAAATATAACTTCTAATGTGCAAATAGTACGTATACATTCCATCTAAACTTTACCATACCATAACTTTGTCAAAACTGAACCGATTTTTAAAAGGATTGCCATTTTAGTTATGGTTTGACCTCTAGATTGATCTGACATTTCAGTTTTATTGATATCTGTGAACTCATATTTCGTCAGTTTTCATGTCTCGAAAATATAACTTCTAATGTACAAATAGTACTTATACATTCCATCTAAAGTTTACCATACCATAACTTTGTCAAAACTGAACCGATTTTCACAAGGAATGCCATTTTAGTTATGGTTTGACCTCTAGATTGATCTGACATTTCAGTTGTATTGATATCTCTATACCCATATTTCGTCAATTTTCATGTCTCGAAAATATAACTTCTAATGTGCAAATAGTACTTATACATTCCATCTAAAGTTTACCCTTCCATAACTTTGTCAAAACTGAACCGATTTTCACAAGGAATGTCATTTTAGTTATGGTTTAACCTCTAGATTGATCTGACATTTCAGTTTTATTGATATCTGTGAACTCATATTTCGTCAGTTTTCATGTCTCGAAAATATAACTTCTAATGTACAAATAGTACTTATACATTCCATCTAAAGTTTACCATACCATAACTTTGTCAAAACTGAACCGATTTTCACAAGGAATGTCATTTTAGTTATGGTTTAACCTCTAGATTGATCTGACATTTCAGTTTTATTGATATCTGTGAACTCATATTTCGTCAGTTTTCATGTCTCGAAAATATAACTTCTAATGTACAAATAGTACTTATACATTCCATCTAAACTTTACCCTTCCATAACTTTGTCAAAACTGAACCGATTTTTAAAAGGATTGCCATTTTAGTTATGGTTTGACCTCTAGATTGATCTGACATTTCAGTTTTATTGATATCTGTGAACTCATATTTCGTCAGTTTTCATGTCTCGAAAATATAACTTCTAATGTACAAATAGTACTTATACATTCCATCTAAACTTTACCCTTCCATAACTTTGTCAAAACTGAACCGATTTTTACAAGGATTGCCATTTTAGTTATGGTTTGACCTCTAGATTGATCTGACATTTCAGTTTTATTGATATCTGTGAACTCATATTTCGTCAGTTTTCATGTCTCGAAAATATAACTTCTAATGTACAAATAGTACTTATACATTCCATCTAAACTTTACCCTTCCATAACTTTGTCAAAACTGAACCGATTTTCACAAGGAATGCCATTTTAGTTATGGTTTGACCTCTAGATTGATCTGACATTTCAGTTGTATTGATATCTCTATACCCATATTTCGTCAATTTTCATGTCTCGAAAATATAACTTCTAATGTACAAATAGTACTTATACATTCCATCTAAAGTTTACCATACCATAACTTTGTCAAAACTGAACCGATTTTCACAAGGAATGTCATTTTAGTTATGGTTTAACCTCTAGATTGATCTGACATTTCAGTTTTATTGATATCTGTGAACTCATATTTCGTCAGTTTTCATGTCTTGAAAATATAACTTCTAATGTACAAATAGTACTTATACATTCCATCTAAACTTTACCCTTCCATAACTTTGTCAAAACTGAACCGATTTTCACAAGGAATGCCATTTTAGTTATGGTTTGACCTCTAAATTGATCTGACATTTCAGTTGTTTTGATTTCTCTTTACCTATATTTCGTCAATTTTCATGTCTCGAAAATATAATTTCTAATATGCAAATAGTACTTATACGTTCCATCTAAACTTTACCCTTCCATAACTTTGTCAAAACTGAAGCGATTTTCACAAGGAATGCCATTTTAGTTATGGTTTGACCTCTAGATTGATCTGACATTTCAGTTGTATTGATATCTCTATACCCATATTTCGTCAATTTTCAAGTCTCGAAAATATAGCTTCTAATGTACAAATAGTACTTATACATTCCATCTAAAGTTTACCATACCATAACTTTGTCAAAACTGAACCGATTTTTAAAAGGATTGCCATTTTAGTTATGGTTTGACCTCTAGATTTATCTGACATTTCAGTTTTATTGATATCTGTGAACTCATATTTCGTCAGTTTTCATGTCTTGAAAATATAACTTCTAATGTACAAATAGTACTTATACATTCCATCTAAAGTTTACCATACCATAACTTTGTCAAAACTGAACCGATTTTTAAAAGGATTGCCATTTTAGTTATGGTTTGACCTCTAGATTGATCTGACATTTCAGTTTTATTGATATCTGTGAACTCATATTTCGTCAGTTTTCATGTCTTGAAAATATAACTTCTAATGTACAAATAGTACTTATACATTCCATCTAAACTTTACCCTTCCATAACTTTGTCAAAACTGAACCGATTTTTAAAAGGATTGCCATTTTAGTTATGGTTTCACCTCTAGATTGATCTGACATTTCAGTTTTATTGATATCTGTGAACTCATATTTCGTCAGTTTTCATGTCTCGAAAATATAACTTCTAATGTACAAATAGTACTTATACATTCCATCTAAACTTTACCCTTCCATAACTTTGTCAAAACTGAACCGATTTTCACAAGGAATGCCATTTTAGTTATGGTTTGACCTCTAGATTGATCTGACATTTCAGTTGTATTGATATCTCTATACCCATATTTCGTCAATTTTCATGTCTCGAAAATATAACTTCTAATGTACAAATAGTACTTATACATTCCATCTAAACTTTACCCTTCCATAACTTTGTCAAAACTGAACCGATTTTCACAAGGAATGTCATTTTAGTTATGGTTTAACCTCTAGATTGATCTGACATTTCAGTTTTATTGATATCTGTGAACTCATATTTCGTCAGTTTTCATGTCTTGAAAATATAACTTCTAATGTACAAATAGTACTTATACATTCCATCTAAAGTTTACCATACCATAACTTTGTCAAAACTGAACCGATTTTCACAAGGAATGTCATTTTAGTTATGGTTTAACCTCTAGATTGATCTGACATTTCAGTTTTATTGATATCTGTGAACTCATATTTCGTCAGTTTTCATGTCTTGAAAATATAACTTCTAATGTACAAATAGTACTTATACATTCCATCTAAAGTTTACCATACCATAACTTTGTCAAAACTGAACCGATTTTCACAAGGAATGTCATTTTAGTTATGGTTTAACTTCTAGATTGATCTGACATTTCAGTTTTATTGATATCTGTGAACTCATATTTCGTCAGTTTTCATGTCTCGAAAATATAACTTCTAATGTACAAATAGTACTTATACATTCCATCTAAACTTTACCCTTCCATAACTTTGTCAAAACTGAACCGATTTTTAAAAGGATTGCCATTTTAGTTATGGTTTGACCTCTAGATTGATCTGACATTTCAGTTTTATTGATATCTGTGAACTCATATTTCGTCAGATTTCATGTCTTGAAAATATAATTTCTAATGTACAAATAGTACTTATACATTCCATCTAAACTTTACCCTTCCATAACTTTGTCAAAACTGAACCGATTTTCACAAGGAATGTCATTTTAGTTATGGTTTAACCTCTAGATTGATCTGACATTTCAGTTTTATTGATATCTGTGAACTCATATTTCGTCAGTTTTCATGTCTCGAAAATATAACTTCTAATGTACAAATAGTACTTATACATTCCATCTAAAGTTTACCATACCATAACTTTGTCAAAACTGAACCGATTTTCACAAGGAATGTCATTTTAGTTATGGTTTGACCTCTAGATTGATCTGACATTTCAGTTATATTGATATCTGTGAACTCATATTTCGTCAGTTTTCATGTCTCGAAAATATAACTTCTAATGTACAAATAGTACTTATACATTCCATCTAAACTTTACCCTTCCATAACTTTGTCAAAACTGAGCCATTTTTAAAAGCATTGCCATTTTAGTTATGGTTTAACCTCTAGATTGATCTGACATTTCAGTTTTATTGATATCTGTGAACTCATATTTCGTCAGTTTTCATGTCTTGAAAATATAACTTCTAATGTACAAATAGTACTTATACATTCCATCTAAACTTTACCCTTCCATAACTTTGTCAAAACTGAACCGATTTTTAAAAGGATTGCCATTTTAGTTATGGTTTGACCTCTAGATTGATCTGACATTTCAGTTTTATTGATATCTGTGAACTCATATTTCGTCAGTTTTCATGTCTTGAAAATATAACTTCTAATGTACAAATAGTACTTATACATTCCATCTAAACTTTACCCTTCCATAACTTTGTCAAAACTGAACCGATTTTCACAAGGAATGCCATTATAGTTCTGGTTTGACCTCTATATTGATCTGACATTTCAGTTGTATTGATATCTCTATACCCATATTTCGTCAATTTTCATGTCTCGAAAATATAACTTCTAATGTGCAAATGCAACTTATACATTCCATCTAAACTTTACCCTTCCATAACTTTGTCAAAACTGAACCGATTTTCACAAGGAATGTCATTTTAGTTATGGTTTAACCTCTAGATTGATCTGACATTTCAGTTATATTGATATCTCTATACCCATATTTCGTCAATTTTCATGTCTCGAAAATATAACTTCTAATGTACAAATAGTACTTATACATTCCATCTAAACTTTACCCTTCCATAACTTTGTCAAAACTGAACCGATTTTCACAAGGATTGCCATTTTAGTTATGGTTTGACCTCTAGATTGATCTGACATTTCAGTTTTATTGATATCTGTGAACTCATATTTCGTCAGTTTTCATGTCTCGAAAATATAACTTCTAATGTACAAATAGTACTTATACATTCCATCTAAAGTTTACCATACCATAACTTTGTCAAAACTGAACCGATTTTTAAAAGGATTGCCATTTTAGTTATGGTTTCACCTCTAGATTGATCTGACATTTCAGTTTTATTGATATCTGTGAACTCATATTTCGTCAGTTTTCATGTCTCGAAAATATAACTTCTAATGTACAAATAGTACTTATACATTCCATCTAAACTTTACCCTTCCATAACTTTGTCAAAACTAAACCGATTTTTATAAGGAATGCCTTTTTGGTTATGGTTTGACCTCTTAAATAAATTGGCATTTTAGTTTTATTCATATCAGTGAACTCATATTTCGTCAATTTTCATGTCTCGAAAATATAACTTCTAATGTACAAATAGTACTTATACATTCCATCTAAACTTTTCCCTTCCATAACTTTGTCAAAACTGAACCGATTTTCACAATTATTGCCATTATAGTTATGGTTTAACCTCTAGATTGATCTGACATTTCAGTTATATTGATATCTCTATACCCATATTTCGTCAATTTTCATGTCTCGAAAATATAACTTCTAATGTGCAAATAGTACTTATACATTCCATCTAAACTTTACCCTTCCATAACTTTGTCAAAACTGAACCGATTTTCACAAGGATTGCCATTTTAGTTATGGTTTGACCTCTAGATTGATCTGACATTTCAGTTTTATTGATATCTGTGAACTCATATTTCGTCAGTTTTCATGTCTTGAAAATATAACTTCTAATGTACAAATAGTACTTATACATTCCATCTAAAGTTTACCATACCATAACTTTGTCAAAACTGAACCGATTTTTAAAAGGATTGCCATTTTAGTTATGGTTTCACCTCTAGATTGATCTGACATTTCAGTTTTATTGATATCTGTGAACTCATATTTCGTCAGTTTTCATGTCTCGAAAATATAACTTCTAATGTACAAATTGTACTTATACATTCCATCTAAAGTTTACCATACCATAACTTTGTCAAAACTGATCCGATTTTTAAAAGGATTGCCATTTTAGTTATGGTTTCACCTCTAGATTGATCTGACATTGCAGTTTTATTGATATCTGTGAACTCATATTTCGTCAGTTTTCATGTCTCGAAAATATAACTTCTAATGTACAAATAGTACTTATGCATTCCATCTAAACTTCACCCTTCCATAACTTTGTCAAAACTGAACCGATTTTCACAAGGAATGCCATTTTAGTTATGGTTTGACCTCTAGATTGATCTGACATTTCAGTTGTATTGATATCTCTTTACCGATATTTCGTCAATTTTCATGTCTCGAAAATATAACTTCTAATGTACAAATAGTACTTATACATTCCATCTAAACTTTACCCTTCCATAACTTTGTCAAAACTAAACCGATTTTCACAAGGAATGCCATTTTAGTTATGGTTTGACCTCTAGATGATTGAATTTCAGTTATATTGATATCTCTATACCCATATTTATTCAATTTTCATGTCTCGAAAATATAACTTCTAATGTGCAAATAGTACTTATACATTCCATCTAAACTTTACCCTTCCATAACTTTGTCAAAACTGAACCGATTTTCACAAGGATTGCCATTTTAGTTATGGTTTGACCTCTAGATTGATCTGACATTTCAGTTTTATTGATATCTGTGAACTCATATTTCGTCAGTTTTCATGTCTCGAAAATATAACTTCTAATGTACAAATAGTACTTATACATTCCATCTAAAGTTTACCCTACCATAACTTTGTCAAAACTGAACCGATTTTCGCAAGGAATGCCATTTTAGTTATGGTTTAACCTCTAGATTGATCTGACATTTCAGTTTTATTGATATCTGTGAACTCATATTTCGTCAGTTTTCATGTCTTGAAAATATAATTTCTAATGTACAAATAGTACTTATACATTCCATCTAAACTTTACCCTTCCATAACTTTGTCAAAACTGAACCGATTTTCACAAGGAATGTCATTTTAGTTATGGTTTAACCTCTAGATTGATCTGACATTTCAGTTTTATTGATATCTGTGAACTCATATTTCGTCAGTTTTCATGTCTTGAAAATATAATTTCTAATGTACAAATAGTACTTATACATTCCATCTAAAGTTTACCATACCATAACTTTGTCAAAACTGAACCGATTTTCACAAGGAATGTCATTTTAGTTATGGTTTAACCTCTAGATTGATCTGACATTTCAGTTATATTGATATCTCTATACTCATATTTCGTCAATTTTCATGTCTCGAAAATATAACTTCTAATGTACAAATAGTACTTATACATTCCATCTAAACTTTTCCCTTCCATAACTTTGTCAAAACTGAACCGATTTTCACAATTATTGCCATTTTAGTTATGGTTTAACCTCTAGATTGATCTGACATTTCAGTTATATTGATATCTCTATACCCATATTTCGTCAATTTTCATGTCTCGAAAATATAACTTCTAATGTGCAAATACAACTTATACATTCCATCTAAAGTTTACCCTTCCATAACTTTCTCAAAACTGAACCGATTTTTATAAGGATTGCCATTTTAGTTATGGTTTGACCTCTAGATTGATCTGACATTTCAGTTTTATTGATATCTGTGAACTCATATTTCGTCAATTTTCATGTCTCGAAAATATAACTTCTAATGTGCAAATACTACTTATACATTCCATCTAAACTTTACCCTTCCATAACTTTGTCAAAACTGAACCGATTTTCACAAGGAATGTCATTTTAGTTATGGTTTGACCTCTAGATTGATCTGACATTTCAGTTTTATTGATATCTGTGAACTCATATTTCGTCAGTTTTCATGTCTTGAAAATATAACTTCTAATGTACAAATAGTACTTATACATTCCATCTAAAGTTTACCATACCATAACTTTGTCAAAACTGAACCGATTTTCACAAGGATTGCCATTTTAGTTATGGTTTCACCTCTAGATTGATCTGACATTTCAGTTTTATTGATATCTGTGAACTCATATTTCGTCAGTTTTCATGTCTTGAAAATATAACTTCTAATGTACAAATAGTACTTATACATTCCATCTAAAGTTTACCATACCATAACTTTGTCAAAACTGAACCGATTTTTAAAAGGATTGCCATTTTAGTTATGGTTTCACCTCTAGATTGATCTGACATTTCAGTTTTATTGATATCTGTGAACTCATATTTCGTCAGTTTTCATGTCTCGAAAATATAACTTCTAATGTACAAATAGTACTTATACATTCCATCTAAAGTTTACCATACCATAACTTTGTCAAAACTGAACCGATTTTTAAAAGGATTGCCATTTTAGTTATGGTTTCACCTCTAGATTGATCTGACATTTCAGTTTTATTGATATCTGTGAACTCATATTTCGTCAGTTTTCATGTCTCGAAAATATAACTTCTAATGTACAAATAGTACTTATACATTCCATCTAAACTTTACCCTTCCATAACTTTGTCAAAACTGAACCGATTTTCACAAGGAATGCCATTTTAGTTATGGTTTGACCTCTAGATTGATCTGACATTTCAGTTGTATTGATATCTCTTTACTCGATATTTCGTCAATTTTCATGTCTCGAAAATATAACTTCTAATGTACAAATAGTACTTATACATTCCATCTAAACTTTACCCTTCCATAACTTTGTCAAAACTGAACCGATTTTCACAAGGAATGCCATTTTAGTTATGGTTTGACCTCTAGATTGATCTGACATTTCAGTTATATTGATATCTCTATACCCATATTTCGTCAATTTTCATGTCTCGAAAATATAACTTCTAATGTGCAAATAGTACTTATACATTCCATCTAAACTTTACCCTTCCATAACTTTGTCAAAACTGAACCGATTTTCACAAGGAATGCCATTTTAGTTATGGTTTGACCTCTAGATTGATCTGACATTTCAGTTATATTGATATCTGTGAACTCATATTTCGTCAGTTTTCATGTCTCGAAAATATAACTTCTAATGTACAAATGTACTTATACATTCCATTTAAACTTTACCATACCATAACTTTGTCAAAACTGAACCGATTTTTATAAGGAATGCCATTTTAGTTATGGTTTCACCTCTAGATTGATCTGACATTTCAGTTTTATTGATATCTGTGAACTCATATTTCGTCAGTTTTCATGTCTTGAAAATATAACTTCTAATGTACAAATAGTACTTATACATTCCATCTAAAGTTTACCATACCATAACTTTGTCAAAACTGAACCGATTTTTAAAAGGATTGCCATTTTAGTTATGGTTTGACCTCTAGATTGATCTGACATTTCAGTTTTATTGATATCTGTGAACTCATATTTCGTCAGTTTTCATGTCTTGAAAATATAACTTCTAATGTACAAATAGTACTTATACATTCCATCTAAAGTTTACCATACCATAACTTTGTCAAAACTGAACCGATTTTTAAAAGGATTGCCATTTTAGTTATGGTTTCACCTCTAGATTGATCTGACATTTCAGTTTTATTGATATCTGTGAACTCATATTTCGTCAGTTTTCATGTCTCGAAAATATAACTTCTAATGTACAAATAGTACTTATACATTCCATCTAAAGTTTACCATACCATAACTTTGTCAAAACTGAACCGATTTTTAAAAGGATTGCCATTTTAGTTATGGTTTCACCTCTAGATTGATCTGACATTTCAGTTTTATTGATATCTGTGAACTCATATTTCGTCAGTTTTCATGTCTCGAAAATATAACTTCTAATGTACAAATAGTACTTATACATTCCATCTAAACTTTACCCTTCCATAACTTTGTCAAAACTGAACCGATTTTCACAAGGAATGCCATTTTAGTTATGGTTTGACCTCTAGATTGATCTGACATTTCAGTTGTATTGATATCTCTTTACCGATATTTCGTCAATTTTCATGTCTCGAAAATATAACTTCTAATGTACAAATAGTACTTATACATTCCATCTAAACTTTACCCTTCCATAACTTTGTCAAAACTGAACCGATTTTCACAAGGAATGCCATTTTAGTTATGGTTTGACCTCTAGATTGATCTGACATTTCAGTTATATTGATATCTCTATACCCATATTTCGTCAATTTTCATGTCTCGAAAATATAACTTCTAATGTGCAAATAGTACTTATACATTCCATCTAAACTTTACCCTTCCATAACTTTGTCAAAACTGAACCGATTTTCACAAGGATTGCCATTTTAGTTATGGTTTGACCTCTAGATTGATCTGACATTTCAGTTTTATTGATATCTGTGAACTCATATTTCGTCAGTTTTCATGTCTTGAAAATATAACTTCTAATGTACAAATAGTACTTATACATTCCATCTAAACTTTACCCTTCCATAACTTTGTCAAAACTGAACCGATTTTCGCAAGGAATGTCATTTTAGTTATGGTTTAACCTCTAGATTGATCTGACATTTCAGTTTTATTGATATCTGTGAACTCATATTTCGTCAGTTTTCATGTCTTGAAAATATAACTTCTAACGTACAAATACTACATATACATTCCATCTAAACTTTACCCTTCCATAACTTTGTCAAAACTGAACCGATTTTCGCAAGGAATGTCATTTTAGTTATGGTTTAACCTCTAGATTGATCTGACATTTCAGTTTTATTGATATCTGTGAACTCATATTTCGTCAGTTTTCATGTCTCGAAAATATAACTTCTAATGTACAAATAGTACTTATACATTCCATCTAAAGTTTACCATACCATAACTTTGTCAAAACTGAACCGATTTTCACAAGGAATGTCATTTTAGTTATGGTTTAACCTCTAGATTGATCTGACATTTCAGTTATATTGATATCTCTATACTCATATTTCGTCAATTTTTATGTCTCGAAAATATAATTTCTAATGTACAAATAGTACTTATACATTCCATCTAAACTTTTCCCTTCCATAACTTTGTCAAAACTGAACCGATTTTTAAAAGCATTGCCTTTTTGGTTATGGTTTGACCTCTTAAATAAATTGGCATTTTAGTTTTATTCATATCAGTGAACTCATATTTCGTCAATTTTCATGTCTCGAAAATATAACTTCTAATGTACAAATAGTACTTATACATTCCATCTAAACTTTACCCTTCCATAACTTTGTCAAAACTGAACCGATTTTCACAAGGAATGTCATTTTAGTTATGGTTTGACCTCTAGATTGATCTGACATTTCAGTTTTATTGATATCTGTGAACTCATATTTCGTCAGTTTTCATGTCTTGAAAATATAATTTCTAATGTACAAATAGTACTTATACATTCCATCTACAGTTTACCATACCATAACTTTGTCAAAACTGAACCGATTTTCGCAAGGAATGCCATTTTAGTTATGGTTTAACCTCTAGATTGATCTGACATTTCAGTTTTATTGATATCTGTGAACTCATATTTCGTCAGTTTTCATGTCTTGAAAATATAACTTCTAATGTACAAATAGTACTTATACATTCCATCTAAAGTTTACCATACCATAACTTTGTCAAAACTGAACCGATTTTTAAAAGGATTGCCATTTTAGTTATGGTTTGACCTCTAGATTGATCTGACATTTCAGTTTTATTGATATCTGTGAACTCATATTTCGTCAGTTTTCATGTCTTGAAAATATAATTTCTAATGTACAAATAGTACTTATACATTCCATCTAAACTTTACCCTTCCATAACTTTGTCAAAACTGAACCGATTTTCACAAGGAATGTCATTTTAGTTATGGTTTGACCTCTAGATTGATCTGACATTTCAGTTATATTGATATCTCTATACCCATATTTCGTCAATTTTCATGTCTCGAAAATATAACTTCTAATGTACAAATAGTACTTATACATTCCATCTAAACTTTACCCTTCCATAACTTTGTCAAAACTGAACCGATTTTCACAAGGATTGCCATTTTAGTTATGGTTTGACCTCTAGATTGATCTGACATTTCAGTTATATTGATATCTCTATACCCATATTTCGTCAATTTTCATGTCTCGAAAATATAACTTCTAATGTACAAATAGTACTTATACATTCCATCTAAACTTTACCCTTCCATAACTTTGTCAAAACTGAACCGATTTTTATAAGGAATGCCTTTTTGGTTATGGTTTGACCTCTTAAATAAATTGGCATTTTAGTTTTATTCATATCAGTGAACTCATATTTCGTCAATTTTCATGTCTCGAAAATATAACTTCTAATGTACAAATAGTACTTATACATTCCATCTAAACTTTTCCCTTCCATAACTTTGTCAAAACTGAACCGATTTTCACAAGGAATGCCATTTTAGTTATGGTTTGACCTCTAGATTGATCTGACATTTCAGTTTTATTGATATCTGTGAACTCATATTTCGTCAGTTTTCTTGTCTTGAAAATATAATTTCTAATGTACAAATAGTACTTATACATTCCATCTAAAGTTTACCCTTCCATAACTTTGTCAAAACTGAACCGATTTTCGCAAGGAATGCCATTTTAGTTATGGTTTAACCTCTAGATTGATCTGACATTTCAGTTTTATTGATATCTGTGAACTCATATTTCGTCAGTTTTCATGTCTTGAAAATATAATTTCTAATGTACAAATAGTACTTATACATTCCATCTAAAGTTTACCATACCATAACTTTGTCAAAACTGAACCGATTTTTAAAAGGATTGCCATTTTAGTTATGGTTTGACCTCTAGATTGATCTGACATTTCAGTTATATTGATATCTGTGAACTCATATTTCGTCAGTTTTCATGTCTCGAAAATATAACTTCTAATGTACAAATAGTACTTATACATTCCATCTAAACTTTACCCTTCCATAACTTTGTCAAAACTGAACCGATTTTCACAAGGAATGCCATTTTAGTTATGGTTTGACCTCTAGATTGATCTGACATTTCAGTTATATTGATATCTCTATACCCATATTTCGTCAATTTTCATGTCTCGAAAATATAACTTCTAATGTACAAATAGTACTTATACATTCCATCTAAAGTTTACCCTTCCATAACTTTGTCAAAACTGAACCGATTTTTAAAAGGATTGCCTTTTTAGTTATGGTTTGACCTCTAGATTGATCTGACATTTCAGTTTTATTGATATCTGTGAACTCATATTTCGTCAGTTTTCATGTCTCGAAAATATAACTTCTAATGTACAAATAGTACTTATACATTCCATCTAAACTTTACCCTTCCATAACTTTGTCAAAACTGAACCGATTTTCACAAGGAATGCCATTTTAGTTATGGTTTGACCTCTAGATTGATCTGACATTTCAGTTTTATTGATATCTGTGAACTCATATTTCGTCAGTTTTCATGTCTCGAAAATATAACTTCTAATGTACAAATAGTACTTATACATTCCATCTAAACTTTACCCTTCCATAACTTTGTCAAAACTGAACCGATTTTCACAAGGAATGCCATTTTAGTTATGGTTTGACCTCTAGATTGATCTGACATTTCAGTTTTATTGATATCTGTGAACTCATATTTCGTCAGTTTTCATGTCTCGAAAATATAACTTCTAATGTACAAATAGTACTTATACATTCCATCTAAAGTTTACCATACCATAACTTTGTCAAAACTGAACCGATTTTTAAAAGGATTGCCATTTTAGTTATGGTTTGACCTCTAGATTGATCTGACATTTCAGTTATATTGATATCTCTATACCCATATTTCGTCAATTTTCATGTCTCGAAAATATAACTTCTAATGTACAAATAGTACTTATACATTCCATCTAAAGTTTACCCTTCCATAACTTTGTCAAAACTGAACCGATTTTCACAAGGAATGCCATTTTAGTTATGGTTTAACCTCTAGATTGATCTGACATTTCAGTTTTATTGATATCTGTGAACTCATATTTCGTCAGTTTTCATGTCTTGAAAATATAACTTCTAATGTACAAATAGTACTTATACATTCCATCTAAAGTTTACCATACCATAACTTTGTCAAAACTGAACCGATTTTTAAAAGGATTGCCATTTTAGTTATGGTTTGACCTCTAGATTGATCTGACATTTCAGTTATATTGATATCTCTATACCCATATTTCGTCAATTTTCATGTCTCGAAAATATAACTTCTAATGTACAAATAGTACTTATACATTCCATCTAAAGTTTACCCTTCCATAACTTTGTCAAAACTGAACCGATTTTCACAAGGAATGCCATTTTAGTTATGGTTTGACCTCTAGATTGATCTGACATTTCAGTTTTATTGATATCTGTGAACTCATATTTCGTCAATTTTCATGTCTCGAAAATATAACTTCTAATGTACAAATAGTACTTATACATTCCATCTAAACTTTACCCTTCCATAACTTTGTCAAAACTGAACCGATTTTCACAAGGAATGCCATTTTAGTTATGGTTTGACCTCTAGATTGATCTGACATTTCAGTTTTATTGATATCTGTGAACTCATATTTCGTCAGTTTTCATGTCTTGAAAATATAACTTCTAATGTACAAATAGTACTTATACATTCCATCTAAAGTTTACCATACCATAACTTTGTCAAAACTGAACCGATTTTTAAAAGGATTGCCATTTTAGTTATGGTTTGACCTCTAGATTTATCTGACATTTCAGTTTTATTGATATCTGTGAACTCATATTTCGTCAGTTTTCATGTCTCGAAAATATAACTTCTAATGTACAAATAGTACTTATACATTCCATCTAAACTTTACCCTTCCATAACTTTGTCAAAACTGAACCGATTTTCACAAGGAATGTCATTTTAGTTATGGTTTGACCTCTAGATTGATCTGACATTTCAGTTATATTGATATCTCTTTACCCATATTTCGTCAATTTTCATGTCTCGAAAATATAACTTCTAATGTACAAATAGTACTTATACATTCCATCTAAACTTTACCCTTCCATAACTTTGTCAAAACTGAACCGATTTTCACAAGGAATGTCATTTTAGTTATGGTTTAACCTCTAGATTGATCTGACATTTCAGTTTTATTGATATCTGTGAACTCATATTTCGTCAGTTTTCATGTCTCGAAAATATAACTTCTAATGTACAAATAGTACTTATACATTCCATCTAAACTTTACCCTACCATAACTTTGTCAAAACTGAACCGATTTTCACAAGGAATGTCATTTTAGTTATGGTTTGACCTCTAGATTGATCTGACATTTCAGTTTTATTGATATCTGTGAACTCATATTTCGTCAATTTTCATGTCTCGAAAATATAACTTCTAATGTACAAATAGTACTTATACATTCCATCTAAACTTTACCCTTCCATAACTTTGTCAAAACTGAACCGATTTTCACAAGGAATGTCATTTTAGTTATGGTTTGACCTCTAGATTGATCTGACATTTCAGTTTTATTGATATCTGTGAACTCATATTTCGTCAGTTTTCATGTCTCGAAAATATAACTTCTAATGTACAAATAGTACTTATACATTCCATCTAAAGTTTACCATACCATAACTTTGTCAAAACTGAACCGATTTTCACAAGGAATGCCATTTTAGTTATGGTTTAACCTCTAGATTGATCTGACATTTCAGTTTTATTCATATCTGTGAACTCATATTTCGTCAGTTTTCATGTCTCGAAAATATAACTTCTAATGTACAAATAGTACTTATACATTCCATCTAAAGTTTACCATACCATAACTTTGTCAAAACTGAACCGATTTTTAAAAGGATTGCCATTTTAGTTATGGTTTGACCTCTAGATTGATCTGACATTTCAGTTTTATTGATATCTGTGAACTCATATTTCGTCAGTTTTCATGTCTCGAAAATATAACTTCTAATGTACAAATAGTACTTATACATTCCATCTAAACTTTACCCTTCCATAACTTTGTCAAAACTGAACCGATTTTCACAAGGAATGTCATTTTAGTTATGGTTTGACCTCTAGATTGATCTGACATTTCAGTTATATTGATATCTCTATACCCATATTTCGTCAATTTTCATGTCTCGAAAATATAACTTCTAATGTACAAATAGTACTTATACATTCCATCTAAACTTTACCCTTCCATAACTTTGTCAAAACTGAACCGATTTTTAAAAGGATTGCCATTTTAGTTATGGTTTGACCTCTAGATTGATCTGACATTTCAGTTATATTGATATCTCTATACCCATATTTCGTCAATTTTCATGTCTCGAAAATATAACTTCTAATGTACAAATAGTACTTATACATTCCATCTAAACTTTACCCTTCCATAACTTTGTCAAAACTGAACCGATTTTCACAAGGAATGTCATTTTAGTTATGGTTTGACCTCTAGATTGATCTGACATTTCAGTTTTATTGATATCTGTGAACTCATATTTCGTCAATTTTCATGTCTCGAAAATATAACTTCTAATGTACAAATAGTACTTATACATTCCATCTAAACTTTACCCTTCCATAACTTTGTCAAAACTGAACCGATTTTCACAAGGAATGTCATTTTAGTTATGGTTTGACCTCTAGATTGATCTGACATTTCAGTTTTATTGATATCTGTGAACTCATATTTCGTCAGTTTTCATGTCTCGAAAATATAACTTCTAATGTACAAATAGTACTTATACATTCCATCTAAACTTTACCCTTCCATAACTTTGTCAAAACTGAACCGATTTTCACAAGGAATGCCATTTTAGTTATGGTTTGACCTCTAGATTGATCTGACATTTCAGTTTTATTGATATCTGTGAACTCATATTTCGTCAGTTTTCATGTCTCGAAAATATAACTTCTAATGTACAAATAGTACTTATACATTCCATCTAAACTTTACCCTTCCATAACTTTGTCAAAACTGAACCGATTTTCACAAGGAATGCCATTTTAGTTATGGTTTTACCTCTAGATTGATCTGACATTTCAATTATATTGATATCTGTGAACTCATATTTCGTCAGTTTTCATGTCTCGAAAATATAACTTCTAATGTACAAATAGTACTTATACATTCCATCTAAACTTTACCCTTCCATAACTTTGTCAAAACTGAACCGATTTTCACAAGGAATGTCATTTTATTTATGGTTTAACCTCTAGATTGATCTGACATTTCAGTTTTATTGATATCTGTGAACTCATATTTCGTCAGTTTTCATGTCTCGAAAATATAACTTCTAATGTGCAAATAGACTTATACATTCCATCTAAAGTTTACCATACCATAACTTTGTCAAAACTGAACCGATTTTCACAAGGAATGTCATTTTAGTTATGGTTTAACCTCTAGATTGATCTGACATTTCAGTTTTATTGATATCTGTGAACTCATATTTCGTCAGTTTTCATGTCTCGAAAATATAACTTCTAATGTACAAATAGTACTTATACATTCCATCTAAACTTTACCCTTCCATAACTTTGTCAAAACTGAACCGATTTTCACAAGGAATGTCATTTTAGTTATGGTTTAACCTCTAGATTGATCTGACATTTCAGTTTTATTGATATCTGTGAACTCATATTTCGTCAGTTTTCATGTCTTGAAAATATAACTTCTAATGTACAAATAGTACTTATACATTCCATCTAAAGTTTACCATACCATAACTTTGTCAAAACTGAACCGATTTTTAAAAGGATTGCCATTTTAGTTATGGTTTGACCTCTAGATTGATCTGACATTTCAGTTTTATTGATATCTGTGAACTCATATTTCGTCAGTTTTCATGTCTCGAAAATATAACTTCTAATGTACAAATAGTACTTATACATTCCATCTAAACTTTACCCTTCCATAACTTTGTCAAAACTGAACCGATTTTCACAAGGAATGTCATTTTAGTTATGGTTTAACCTCTAGATTGATCTGACATTTCAGTTATATTGATATCTGTGAACTCATATTTCGTCAGTTTTCATGTCTCGAAAATATAACTTCTAATGTACAAATAGTACTTATACATTCCATCTAAACTTTACCCTTCCATAACTTTGTCAAAACTGAACCGATTTTCACAAGGAATGCCATTTTAGTTATGGTTTGACCTCTAGATTGATCTGACATTTCAGTTATATTGATATCTCTATACCCATATTTCGTCAATTTTCATGTCTCGAAAATATAACTTCTAATGTACAAATAGTACTTATACATTCCATCTAAACTTTACCCTTCCATAACTTTGTCAAAACTGAACCGATTTTCACAAGGAATGCCATTTTAGTTATGGTTTGACCTCTAGATTGATCTGACATTTCAGTTTTATTGATATCTGTGAACTCATATTTCGTCAGTTTTCATGTCTTGAAAATATAACTTCTAATGTACAAATAGTACTTATACATTCCATCTAAAGTTTACCATACCATAACTTTGTCAAAACTGAACCGATTTTTAAAAGGATTGCCATTTTAGTTATGGTTTGGCCTCTAGATTGATCTGACATTTCAGTTTTATTGATATCTGTGAACTCATATTTCGTCAGTTTTCATGTCTCGAAAATATAACTTCTAATGTGCAAATAGACTTATACATTCCATCTAAAGTTTACCATACCATAACTTTGTCAAAACTGAACCGATTTTCACAAGGAATGCCATTTTAGTTATGGTTTAACCTCTAGATTGATCTGACATTTCAGTTTTATTGATATCTGTGAACTCATATTTCGTCAGTTTTCATGTCTCGAAAATATAACTTCTAATGTACAAATAGTACTTATACATTCCATCTAAACTTTACCCTTCCATAACTTTGTCAAAACTGAACCGATTTTCACAAGGAATGCCATTTTAGTTATGGTTTGACCTCTAGATTGATCTGACATTTCAGTTTTATTGATATCTGTGAACTCATATTTCGTCAGTTTTCATGTCTCGAAAATATAACTTCTAATGTACAAATACTACTTATACATTCCATCTAAACTTTACCCTTCCATAACTTTGTCAAAACTGAACCGATTTTCACAAGGAATGCCATTTTAGTTATGGTTTGACCTCTAGATTGATCTGACATTTCAGTTATATTGATATCTCTATACCCATATTTCGTCAATTTTCATGTCTCGAAAATATAACTTCTAATGTACAAATAGTACTTATACATTCCATCTAAACTTTACCCTTCCATAACTTTGTCAAAACTGAACCGATTTTCACAAGGAATGTCATTTTAGTTATGGTTTAACCTCTAGATTGATCTGACATTTCAGTTTTATTGATATCTGTGAACTCATATTTCGTCAGTTT
This sequence comes from Hirtodrosophila histrioides, assembly GCA_037075165.1. Taxonomy (NCBI): domain Eukaryota; kingdom Metazoa; phylum Arthropoda; class Insecta; order Diptera; family Drosophilidae; genus Hirtodrosophila; species Hirtodrosophila histrioides. Next base: position 166,492 of record JBAMCL010000789.1, read on the forward strand.
TCATGTCTCGAAAATATAACTTCTAATGTGCAAATAGTACTTATACATTCCATCTAAAGTTTACCATACCATAACTTTGTCAAAACTGAACCGATTTTTAAAAGGAATGTCATTTTAGTTATGGTTTAACCTCTAGATTTATCTGACATTTCAGTTTTACTGATATCTGTGAACTCATATTTCGTCAGTTTTCATGTCTTGAAAATATAACTTCTAATGTACAAATAGTACTTATACATTCCATCTAAAGTTTACCATACCATAACTTTGTCAAAACTGAACCGATTTTTAAAAGGATTGCCATTTTAGTTATGGTTTGACCTCTAGATTGATCTGACATTTCAGTTTTATTGATATCTGTGAACTCATATTTCGTCAGTTTTCATGTCTCGAAAATATAACTTCTAATGTACAAATAGTACTTATACATTCCATCTAAAGTTTACCCTTCCATAACTTTGTCAAAACTGAACCGATTTTTAAAAGGATTGCCATTTTAGTTATGGTTTGACCTCTAGATTGATCTGACATTTCAGTTTTATTGATATCTGTGAACTCATATTTCGTCAGTTTTCATGTCTCGAAAATATAACTTCTAATGTACAAATAGTACTTATACATTCCATCTAAACTTTACCCTTCCATAACTTTGTCAAAACTGAACCGATTTTCACAAGGAATGCCATTTTAGTTATGGTTTGACCTCTAGATTGATCTGACATTTCAGTTTTATTGATATCTGTGAACTCATATTTCGTCAGTTTTCATGTCTCGAAAATATAACTTCTAATGTACAAATAGTACTTATACATTCCATCTAAACTTTACCCTTCCATAACTTTGTCAAAACTGAACCGATTTTCACAAGGAATGCCATTTTAGTTATGGTTTGACCTCTAGATTGATCTGACATTTCAGTTATATTGATATCTCTATACCCATATTTCGTAAATTTTCATGTCTCGAAAATATAACTTCTAATGTACAAATAGTACTTATACATTCCATCTAAAGTTTACCCTTCCATAACTTTGTCAAAACTGAACCGATTTTCACAAGGATTGCCATTTTAGTTATGGTTTGACCTGTAGATTGATCTGACATTTCAGTTTTATTGATATCTGTGAACTCATATTTCGTCAATTTTCATGTCTCGAAAATATAACTTCTAATGTACAAATAGTACTTATACATTCCATCTAAACTTTACCCTTCCATAACTTTGTCAAAACTGAGCCGATTTTTAAAAGCAATGACTTTTTGGTTATGGTTTGACCTCTAAAATAAATTGGCATTTCAGTTTTATTCATATCTGTGAACTCATATTTTGCCAATTTTCAGATTTTTTAAATCTAACATCTAGCATATGGAAAGTACTTACACATTCCTAGTAGACTTCAAACCTTACTGAAGATTAGATCTACTCGACTGGTGATGTGAATCAAAAACATATATGCCTTATATGTCCTGTAAGACCTCCAAATTTCAGTTGAACACTCGTTATTGAAGCAATTTAATGAATATGTCTTCAAGGGTATCAAGTCTTCGGTACCCGAGGATAACTGTTCTTTCTTGACTTTAGTTATTTCAATTCTGGTGGCTCGATTCGGCAACATTAAATCAGAGTTAACTGGTGCCGCTTTTGTAGCCTATCGACCGTAGGCAGGCTACCGCTAAAGTTGTTTTCGTGTAAGCGATAAATACACAATACGGCCTGAAACTCGTTCCTGGCTTCTGAGGGTCTGATCCTGAAACGTCTCACAGTGCATTGCGTTAGTGTGTTGGAGTAAGGGACCGACAGAGTCGACTGCTACTCGAGCTCCCAGTTTCTCGGAATATCGCTCGAGATCAATCTTTCACTCGTCTGATTGCATATTTTTATTCTCATATGTATGGTAGTTGGGCACATCGTTCACATCCTTTTTCGGCGTTCTCGCTCGCCTGCTACTAGTTGCTGTTTCTTTGCTTTGTTTTACCACGTGCCCCTTTACGTTCATGCCTTTAATTTTCGGTTGGCGATGCAACAAAAATTCCAGAAATTTCAATGCGACAACATTGTTTCATTGATTTTGTTTGCTTTGATTTTGCCTGCTTTCAGTTGCGCATTTTATGTGAGTTTTTAACACTTGTATAGCTCGCAACGCGTTCAATCTAGTTACATATGCGTTGCGCATCCTGCGCATGACAGCCAGTTGATACATTTTTGTATCCATAACGTGTGAGCTCCCGATCAGGAGATTGCCCTTGCCCTTGCCCACATGCCATACCCAAATCTGTAAACTGTTGAGATCTATACAAAAAAAAAACCCTATTGACTGTTGGCTTAGCCCGTGGTGCAGGACACTGACATAGATGGTTTTAATTGGTGCCAATATCAGTATTTTTATATTGTTTATCATCAACACCCTATATAAAGCATATACTTACATTCTCCGTCATTAACAGTCGAGTTGAGCTAGACATGGCCGATAGGCTTTCAATATGACCGACTCTAACTCCCTACAAAACTATTACATCCGTATTTTTAAAAGCGTGTTGACAAGATTGAATAGCTATCGTGAGTTAGAATCGTTATATTACAAAGGAAATACCAGTGCCACAATTTCTATAGAGTCAGATATAGAGATATCGATATGTTTGCATCGAACGTGCATGAATAAATTCGTGGTTCATAGAAATTCACTTACCAAAAGCTGCCAACAATCGCAGCCACTAAACGCACTGAACTTCAAGCGACAAGAAGCAGAAGTATACAACTGGAACCTCAGCTCCGCCAAGCCACGCATATTTCATTTGCAAAGTGCCACTCTCAGTGGGGGAACGCAGGGGGCTTGGCAGGGGTCAGAGCTGGGACACGTTGCGTGGACACACTGACGCCAGGCGCCAATCGTCGCCGCATGTCTTGCTACGCTGCGACTAGGATTACGTCTGGGCCGGCTGGACTGCCCTAGCACTGGAACTGGCACTGGCACTGGCACTGGCAGTGGCAACTGGCCACAGCTGGCAGCAGCGCAAACGTGTAAATTATGGTGCGCTGATAAGCATCTCGGGGCTCGCCTTGGCGATGGTTGTTGGCTAAAAGGGCAAGAGTTTGCGCTGTGTGGGTGGACTCTTAATCCAGGCTGCGAGTGACTGCTCTGGTATTGTGCATTTACCGGCATGGTGCAGGTACGAAGCGACCAGGTGTTGGTCTGGCACAATTAGCAGACTCGGCAACGTACTGGTTTGACTTTGGCTGTTAAGCAAAATTGATGACCGGCCATACTTGAGGTTGTTGCCACAGGGTGGAAGGTATTGCTTAAGTGGCGCCAATGCCTAGACTGCGCCATCACTGATACTTATGGCTGCGACTTGTTTATTTGCTCACGGCGCCCACCGCAGATACTAAACTAGCTGATCAATGGCAACGCTTGCATCTACCATTTGATGATAACTAAACCGAATTTGATAACTTTCGAACCGATGTTTCTTCATTAAACAGCCCATACAAACACTGATTAAAAGTTAACTAGAACTCAGTTAGCTTACCTTAGATGATATCGAAATCAATTAGAGCATGCAATAAAGCATCGTTAAATGTACTCGGCTGGAACAAATAGCCTTACAAATAGTCTTACAAAATTGTTACACCTAATGTGTTTAATCAAATTTAGTTCGCCCACAATAGCTTTCCGATTGTAAATAATATACTTACATATATGCACGTAAGTATGTATGTACCACTCTTCTGTATGCTACAAACGGCATCCACATTGAACTGAAACTTACTCCTACATTAAGGTCGATAAGCGAACTTAAAATGCCGAACCTGTCGATCTGGCATTGAAAATATAGGGACCATGTGCATCTAAAAGTTATGGCAAGCTTGGATCCTTCTGATACCCCCCACTTTTGTAAAAAAAAGCATTTTTGAATATCTAAGCTTCAGATAATCAACATGTCTTTTAGCAACGACTAAAGATTTAAGAAGATGGTTCACTCCCGAACAATTATAAAAAGAACACTCTCCAAAACGATAGCGGGCAGCTCTAGCACAAGCACCACAGCTGAAGTGCTCAAATCGCCACCTTACTTACAATAGGTTGCTGCTTTTGAGGTGGGACGCATAATAAATCCCACCGCCAGTTTTTCATATACCACACGTTTGTATGGGAGTGAACCATCTTCTTATATCTTTAGTCTTTGCATTTAGTCAAGTGCAGACAGATAGAGAGACCTGCATAAACTGTTTTTATTTTGTTTTTGGCTTTTAATAGAGCCTATTTATGCGAAATACTGGCGCCAACCATCATTTACGCATGGCAAGATGAATTGACAACAAATACTGGCCCCGACAACACAGTTGACGACACGTAAACGTTTGCGTCTGCGTCTGCGTTTGCGTCTGCGCACATGCGCACCTCCTATGCACACAAATGTCAATTTAAATTCCTGTCTGCCACGCCAATTATATACACAAAGTAGCAACAACCACAAGCAGACGGTGCCTGTAATTTATAGACAATTACGTGCTAATTGGACACTGTAGCGTTCAATGTGCTACAGTTGCGTGTTGACGCTGTTCTGATGGCTACTTAGTCCATCGCAACTGGGTCACATTTTGGGCTTGGGTCCGAGGAGCCGCCAATTACAATCAATATGATTCATCTATACGCGCTGCGTCTGATGTTTATCATTTCGCGATATACAAATTAGCAACAGGGAGATTATCATTATCGGCTCTCGAGCGGCTACGCATCGATTGACACCCGCGCCCTCCTTTCGTAGTCCAATGCTCTTGCCTGCATCTAATTATACTAGTATTCAACGACTAGTATTCAATAACGCAACGTCTTGATCTGATTTAAATGCATCTCACATCAGTTCTTCTGTTTATTAATTAAAAGTTTAAATCGTTTGTGGAACAGATTAAATAATGTAAATAGAAACGGTTGATTATTTCAAATGAATATTTTTTATCAAATGTAATAAATATTGCCGATTTATCTTTTTATTTTATTAAGTTAATTTTTTATATTTACATTTTTAAATTATATTACTCCAATATTTAATTTGTTTGTTAACTTTTTTGAAGTTAGTAATAAATGTATAAACTATAAACTCATACTTCGGAGGGATAAAATATAAGTCAATTTCCCGATTTTTACACTTTTTACAAGATGGAGTTTGAAACACGATTATTTATCTCTGCGCAGATAAATATTGGCTACAGTTTGGGAAAGCCACAGAAAACGTTGGTATTTTATTTTGTATCGCTTGGTCAACAATTGTATGGCAACGACTCTGTCAGTTGGCCCCAGTCTTAGCATACCCTGTACCCATCACAATAGGTAAAAGGGTATAACAAGCGTGCTTAAATGTATATATCAGTATTAAATCAAGATTGATTCGATTAAAGTTACAATATTGAAAAGCAAAGATGTACATACCTATATAGACATAGTACATTCGTTAATAACCCACCTGTTCAAACTTGTGTACAATATGTATGTAATTACTATTGCTCAAAAGTCTTGGTATATGAATGGGAAATGAAGGGTACTTTTGACCTGGGAGGAGGGTATATTCAAGTCGAGCACCCCCTGTTACAGCATTCTTACTAGTTTTATTTTAAGAATGTCACTTGTGCATTGCTCGCTGGGCGCCAATGTTTCGTGCGTTCCGATGCACACGGACAACTCTGCCCCCCACCAGTGTCTAGCCCCTGGCCAGGCTGCTTTGACTTGGCGTGCAATTTAGCGTCAGTATGCAAATAATTTGCTTTTGCGTTGTTTTTAACTAAGCGACACCAGCTGTTGGGCCTCCATCTGTACATACATGTGTATATACATATGTAAGTATATGTGCTGTATGTACACATTTCTTAGGCATACCAGTTCCACTTAAAATAGTTATTGTACTTATACAGTCGTAACGGCAACGCAATACAATACATACAATATAAGTTGTAATATTAAAATGATTCCGAATTTTAAAAACAAATATACAGTTACATATGTATTTTTTACAAAGATGCACATACAGATTTCTAAATGTGACCATTGTGGGAATTATGCTAATGAGTATTATCTCCTATATGTACATACATATATGCATGTATAAGTATATTTGGCAAATCACGGTAGACACGTTGGACTTGCCTCGAGCGCAGGACAGAGGTCACTTACTTTCCATCTTAATTCGATTATAATTTGGAAACTCCTCAATAGTTTATTTCAACAAAAATTAATTACACTGCTTATTTGAAGCCATAGCCACACATTTATTTCTTGGCTAATTGAGAAATCAGCAATAGCAGCCAAGCCACCGAAAGTAGTGTTAATTTAAAACTCATATTTAATGCGTAGATCACGCTTGTTGTCAGACAGCATGTGATAAGATGATGATAACGCCCCCGCAAATGTGATGGGTATAAAAAACGGTCGTTATACGGCCCAGAAATAGACGTCGAGAGCGTTTATTGTCTTCAGTAAGTTTAAAAAAGTGCACAGTTGGTTGAGCTATTTTTAGGCAGTATTATGCCCAATATTTGTGCAAAAATTTCTCAGTTAGCTGCCACTATATCAACAGCTTATCGCGACTGCGACATGTGATCGACCGACTTGCGGCAGTTTTTGTTTCAATTGTTTACACAAATGCTAATTTTTTGCGCTGACAGTAGAAACGCCATAAGCATTTTTGAAGTTCGTGTGCTGCCAATGCCGTTGGTTTTAACGATTTCCAGCTAGTACAATACATGTATGGAGCTCCTCGGATGGCGGACAAGGGTTGCGCCTGTTTGGGCACGCAGGAGTTCTTAATGTGAAAATAAATCTTATTAATATCAGTAGGCAGCGGCATTCGGATGCATCGTTTCCATGCCATCCTTTTATTTCTCTCTCTGACCGTGCGTTCTTGCCATTTGCTGCGCTGACGGAATATAAATTAGTTGTGAAGCATTTTAAATGCGTTCGCAAGATTTATTTCATTAATTTTTGATGTCTTCTGATGATTGCATCAATTATTTTGCTTTCAAAATAATTTTTATGCGTGCTCTCAGAGCACAGTCCAGGCAAGCATTTGTACATAGTTTAAGGCCCGATAAGAACAAACTCAGATGTATATCTTTAATTCGTTATAAAGGGTGATGTAGGTTCTTGTAAAACAGCGTACAAATTGTCGCTTACCAAATATTATTTTATTGTTTATCGAAGGCTTGAAGTCGATTTTTGCAATTCCAGTATATATGTATGTATTTAATACCTAATATCCATAAATGGTTTAGGAATGTTATTAAAAAGTTGTAAAAATGTGACACACAAAAGATTCTATATATATTTATTATTTTGCTTGATCAGAATAAATTTTATAATGATCGGACAAAAAACACAAAAGATATTCTTGATTTTCATACACTTCAAACTGCAAATATATTTTATACCTCACATCATTAAAAATGGGCTTACAGTGTATAATAAATATGTCTATATTTTAGTTTATTCTTTTAATTTAATTTATTTTTAATTTTAATTTATTCTTCAATGAAATATTTTATAACGAAAAATAATCATTGAAGTTATTCAAGAAACTATTGGACATCATGAGAGATAAAGATATTAAATAAACATTGGTTGCAACGCACTGCTTGATTTCACTGCTTTACGGTCGCTTGCTATTGGTTAATGGGTAATATTTAGTTCAGTACTGTCGACTAGCGCATTCTTATTATTAACAAGCATAAGCATAAAAACCATCACACCATATGGTGATCGAGGTGCGGGCCTTAGTTCAACGAACTTCCCTTTTTTGTGCATAGTTCGCAAAAATCTTTTGGTATGGAATAAAATTGCCGACAAATAAATATGCATTTATTATTTTAGATAGTGCTCACCACATATGTACACATACATACATATGTAGTAAAATATTGTCGAGATAATTAATGAAACACTTAAACAGTTACATTACAATTCTTCACTTAGCATTATATTTTTATGCAAAAAAATTCAACTTCAACTGTGTGCTGTCATTGAAAATATGAATAAAAAGTGATTACTAGTGAATTAATCAGCTTATAGTCTCAGAGCCCACCCGATGCGCAATCGAATATCACAATTACATCATCTAAAGCTGATGTCAAATACATAACGTACACTATATTCAAATTAAATCAAGTGAGTTTAAATCTGATCAGATAATAATTTCTTGGCATGCCTTTTTACTAAAACTAGTGACAAGTGAGCAATTAGTTGACCATAAGCTATAAATATTCTATTTTTAAATATACAATTTACTGTAAGTGGTGGTAATTAAAAGACCCAGCATTAAGATACACGATATTTCTGCACTATGTTATCTCATCAGGTACTTGAAAAATATCTTAACATATTTTGCAATGTGTCGCGACAACTGTTTTTATTCAAGTTTATTTATCTGACTGCATATATACTACTAGCTGGTAAAATCTTTTGTCAAATTCGGATGACAATTTAATTTTTAGTATGAATAACTTTCTTGTTTCTTTAGATTTTAAACGCTGGACAGGATATTTTTCTGCACAAAGTTTTCAGTGCATTATTTATAGTAAAATAGTGGGTAGTTGAAATATCAATGCATTATTTGTAGCATGTTAGTCGACATTAGTAGCTCAAGTTTAAGAATCGCATATATAAGCTTAAAGACCCAGAATAAACCAAATTCGTTTTAGATTTTTTGAACTTGCGCGTAAATATTACTTATAATTACAAGACCCTTTTTATTTACTCAATTTGATTAACATACTTGATCTTAATTTCCGCGAGCATAGGGCCCCCGTCTCGCTGGTGAGCGAAGCGACAGGGGGCGAAGCCCTCTAGTTGTGTATATAGGAGACGCAAGAGAAGAGAAGTTTTTCAAATGAAAGTGCGACTGAATATACATATATTTTCCTTTGGAAACAAATATAAGTAATTATTCAATGTTATGAAAATTAATTATTATTCAATGTATAGAAAATACGTACTTGTACCGACGCAAACACCTGCAACCTACAGTCGTCACAGCCTAATAGCCTGATCTAATTAACCTGTTTTATAGGCTACGAGCTGATGTAATTTAAGCCGGCTATTGCACACTGGGTCAAGTATATGCATGGTAAAGGAAGATAAACTACTTCTCTTTAATATGCGTCATTAGTGCACATGCACCAACTACGCCAGTTCGATATCGTAACACCTTGTGTTCGCTGGTTAGATTAGCTGGCTATATCGATATGTACTTTTGTGACTGATAAGTGGTCGCTGGCTAGCTATGGTGTCCCAAAACAGCTCGTGAGAACTCGGTGCACTTGAACCGGCCTGCTGCCGTTTTGTGCGCACCTGTTCAGCTTCGACTCTCTCCTCGTTCAGTATTCCATCAAATGCCTTGTTGTGGTCTGATAAGATTATTTAACATATAATAATATATAACCCCAATACGTCTACCTATACGTTGGGGCTTTAGCGCTTGGATTCAATTCCTCGGGTGCGCTCGCACTAAGGTGATTAATGGTCAGTCCCAGCTACATGCAAACACATATTTCGTACTCGTATCATAGTCAATTTTATATTTAAGCTTTCTGCTTTTATGGCACTTAATATTTATATAAAATGAGATTATCGGTTATGCATAGAGAGTTATTTACATGGAGATAAATTACCCAAAGTATCTGTATATATTTTTCATTACATTTCATGATTGTTTTACATTAAGAACATACAAACATTTAATTTACTTAGGTCCTGATCAAATGAAGTTATTTACACAAGCTAAAGCAATACATTATGACATACATAAGTACGTATGTATGTAGTTTAACCCGAAATTCTTTATAGTTATTTTAAGTTTCTTGCATGTTGGAAGCTACAAAAAGTCGTACAAACGTAGATAGTCTATATTTATCTTTAATATACTCGTTTTGTGGTGCTTAAAGTTTCTTAAGGTCGGTTCTTTATATGTTGAAAATTATTGTCATAGAGGTTTTCATTTCGCATGATTACAGTTATTGTCTTTTAACAAGTAAGAATGCTATAACCGAGTATACCCGACTACGAGACTCCCTGTACCCGTGGCTAAAAATTCCAAGCACATCTTCGTGCAGTTACACATACATACACACTAACATACACAACTACGCATATACAAACACACACACGCTTTGCAGTACTGAATCTTCTTTCGTGAAAAACTTCCGTGTTTATTATCCGATCGACTTTAAATTTTGACATTAGATTAAGAGTGATTAAAGTTTTATATCGAAGTGCAGGGGCGTGGGGGAGAATATCTCGGATTCAAAATAAACTTGACCTGCGCCTTCTATAGACGAACCTGATTTCCGTTGTCTCTAGCTCTTATAGTTGTTGAGATCGACGCGTTCATACATTCGGACGGACAAACAGACGGACATGGCCAAATTGAATTTTCATTTTATACTGATCAGGAATATATATACTTTATAGAGTCGGAGATGTTTCCTGCCTGTTACATATATTTGCATAGACTTAGTACCCTCTTTTTACCCATTTTATGGGTACAAGGAGTAAAAATAGTTACATTTTTTTGCATTGTTTGTACTGCCGAACATGTTTTGGCTTGTGCCTTAATTCTTATACGTATGTATAGTATATTTATATTTGTTACGTTAAAAGCGAGTTTAAAATAAGATCACATTACAGGTTTTACATCCTAAAAATATCATATTTTGATTATATTATCTTGTATATACATGTATGTAAATAACCCCCGTTGTGCATTATCTTTTCCCCTTTGCACAAATCTAGCCAGCTTAATCCTATTAAAGAAGCTTTGAAAACTTATAAAGCTGTTTGGTCAAATGTGACTTCAACTATGCTTAAAGTGTGCATAACCGCCTCGTCCTATATGCACTTGAACTATTAGGATGACACTTAAGGACACTCAATATACACTAATAAGTAGTAACTCAGTCACATTAAAAGTCTTTATAAATTAATATTTAACCGAATTAGTAAACAGTGCCCTTAATCTTCTTTCTTGCGCTTAACCTTCCCCTCGGTTTGAATAGTGGACGTAATAGCCTCGATGCAGTCAGCAATAGTCGGCTCCGACTGGTCGGAGCTGTAGTCCTCGCCAGCCATGCGACTCAACGTGAGTATGTAGGAACAGGCCACGCGGAGCACAGAGAGCTTGGACAGTTTCTGGGAGCTGGCATACGCTGGGACAGCGTGGCGCAGTGTCTCATAGGCGGCTGAAATGGTATGCACGCGAGTGCGCTCGCGCGCGTTCGCCTCGATTCTGCGCTCCCGGGTCATGTTCTTGTAGTTTCGCTGCTGTGGTCTCGATAGGGAGTCAGTGTTGTCTTTGCTTATGTCCTCATCGTTGTGTTCCATTGTAGCGTCGCTCGATGTTTTAGGTGATTTTTTGTGTGCTGAAGTCTTCTTGGCACTCTGACGGTCGGAATGCAGCTGCTGCTCATTGGCTTCACTTTCACAAGATTGCGGCTTCCTTGCTATCAATGCCAGGGGTTCTTGCTGTTCTGGCTGTGCGGTGAAAGCGAATGCACGGTGCAGCGTGGTTACGCCAGGATGACGCACAAAAATGTGCGCAGGATTAGGCATTCCTTCAGTTGGGAGAACTTGACTAGGATCCCATACGTGCGCCGATGCAGTCGTAAAATTGCTGTTGCTCATGGGAGGCGGCGACGCAAGTGCCGGAGGCGTCAGGATCACCGCCGAATCAGCCGAGGACGTATAGCGTATACGCTTCTTGAGCGGACCTGAAGTTGCCATACAAGAACTACTAGCTGCTGAAGATGAGCAGAAAGTTGCTGACGGCAATGTTGACTCCACGACTTTTGACGGTTCCATGCTCTTGCGTTTATTGCGAACCTGCACAATAGACTTTTCCTTAACTGCGCCATAGTCCTCCGTCGGTCTGATGGTGGGACTACCGCTACGTGCATGTTCTAGCGTTAAGTCGTCACCGCCTTCGCTCTCCGAACTAGCGGAGCAGAAGCCTGCGTCACGGTCGTTTGAACTGGGAGAATCTGGAAGAAGTCAGACGAAGAAAATTTCTAAGCTTAGTAACTGACTAACGTGCTATTCGTAGTATTAAATTTTAAAAAGTATAGAGTATGAAATTGGCAAATAGTACAAATTTTATAGCAGACAGAAACAGGCATATCGGTAACTATGAAGTGTATGTGTACATATGAACATGTACAATGTACATACATTGTGCATGCATACTACTTGATCAGTCTCAGCAATGCGTAGTTGTCAGAGGCTGTAATAGGTATAGAAACCAAATACTTATATTTTGACTTCCCTAAAAAAATGAATTAAAGTTGCAAATTTATTGGCCCGCACTCGAAGACCTATAAATGTTTACGTGATGCATTTTGCGCACTTACATATTTGCGTACAATCTCATATAAAAATCCTTGCCCGTCTGCGTCCCATTGTTAATTTCCGAAAACGTAAGCAACTGTGTCACATTTCAGTTGGTCGGGGCAACAAGTATAAATAAATAAAGCCCCAAAAATGCAAATTCAAGTTATTCATCGCACACGAAAATGAAACCAGTTTCCAGCCGTTCGTTCGGTCTGTCTACCATTGACCTCCACAAGTATTTAAATACGTTTAAACACAGCTCACTTGATGCATTTCTTGCAAGCTTGGCGAATTAACGCAGTTCAAGTTCAGAGGCAGTCCCAACGCCAGGTTCGGTGAGTAATTAAGTAGAGCCATAGAGGCATAGGATACCATCCATAACCAACAGAGTGGAGTTTGGTCAAATGGTTCTTTCAATTGTACAATGATTGTAATATGAAGTAGTGGGTAGCTGTGTCTAGTTCATTTCAATCTCTTGGCCTATCAACTACTCATACAGTAAAATTGGTTAAGCGAACACCTTTGCCTACAAAGTGTGAACTTAGCTTCTTACACTCCCCATTTTTACACTTATACGCTGTTTATCTTAACACAGCCAGCCGCTCGCACAGACACATGTGACTTGGTGTTTTTTGCATGTTGACACAACTATTTATAACCACATTATTTAGCTATCTTTGCTAATTTTAGACTGGCAAACAGCTAAGCAATATTCGAGCAACTGACAGACATTGCAGAGACAGGCTGTACAAATAACGGTAGCATGCATACTCAAAGTATAAACATGCTCCCATGTAGCTCCCGAAATGTAGCTTGAACTGTATTTATATAATTTGGAATATGTATACATTTGTAGTATGTGTAAATAAACAAATGTTTTACTCCAATCCAGGTCTAAGCCGATGCACCTGTGCGCATTGTAGTCTTCGCCTTAAAAATACCAATAAACAATTGGGAGCCTGCGTAAGAATGTGACTTATGTACATACACATACATCCGAGTAGTATGGGTGTGGATAAGTAGATTAATGGCTTGATGCCTGCAACCCCTATATGAAGTAAGACTATTTTTTCATTAAGGATCCCATGAGAGAATCGAATGCAGTACCTGTCTACCAGTCTACCTGTTGTCGGTACTAGTACTAAAGAAAAGCAAGGCAGTTGATCGGAAAGTCGACTTTTACACTCCGTTGTAGTATGTATTCTTATTTCATTTTGTACGATAATCTTACGATTTTTATTATAACGGGGGTGCTAACAACCTGTTTACAAACATGTCCATATTTGGGGAATACATGAAGCGATTCTGATTCTGCAGTCTGCGTCTTATCGTAGTAGTTTCAAAGGACACCTAAAAGTGGGTCTATAGAGTTGTTTGATATGAATCTGTTACGCTTTTCAACCCCAAACTCAATCTTGTAATTTTCGCGAATAAAACTTCAACCGTTCAGATATAATTGGCCTTTTTTTCCAAGAATGAATGACTGCCAGTGAAATCAGCTGAAACCTATTTTAAAGATGCATATTTAAAATGTATGAGACAGCTAAAACCTAGCACTCATACTGAAAGTCATGCAAAGGTTATCGGCCAGAGTCTGACTTATATTGGCGGCTTGTTGGAAAGCTGTCAGGGTTCCGTGTGTGGGAAGTCTATGCTTATCACCTACGCGCAAGTAAAAGGGCATTAGACGATGATCTTGTGTTCGTTATAGTAATATGACGCGTCATTTTTATGAATGAAACAATAAATAATTAAATACAAACGATAAACGGCAATTCCACGCCCCTCTGTTAGGATACACAAAAAGTTAATATTAAGATCAGCTTAATATGGATACATACTTAATATCTACGTAAGTATATCTGGAAATGTGCACCAAAGACGGCCACGTTACCATCTCATGTAATGTCGTTAGTTTTACATAGACGACCCTTTAAGTTTCTGTCATTTTATCTGGCAGCTAATCTCAATCCTGTTCGGATTTAAACCATTCCATATCCCACTGTTTTGTCGGAAAATTGCTTGACTATAAATGGCAGAACATACCGCATAGCACAGACAGTGACAGTTTCCTGCGATCCCCTAAATGTCATTAAAATATAGACAACAGATGGTCCCTAGTTGAATACTGTTCGGAGTTCTTAACGTTAATGTGTCGTACTCGAATTGTCACGAGTCAATGGGCACTGCACACCACAACTTTAACTGCTAAATCTAACAAGGGCCTTGAAGTAAAAAAAACCAAACCTGAGCCGGATATTTATCAGAACAGATGGCGCCAAGCGCAGCATCAACAATTTCGGAGCCATGGTAACTGCAAAAGGCTTTGTCTACGAAAAAATTGCGGAAAAAAGCTCATGTCTTAGCTGAACCGCACGAAATACCCGAGGAGCACCACGGGGCCAGAGACACACCGGGTCCTAGCAATCCAAAACAAATATTCTGCCAAAAGCTACGTAACTGCTAGCCGAGCCGGATTAATTGCGAAAAATCGTTGAAATGTATCTTGGAGGCAGCCACGACTGCAGCAGTCACTATGTCAGCTGCTGACAGTCTACCCCACTCTGAAGCCGACAATCAGAGTCTGGTGGTCCTGGGAGGGCTGGGGCGGCGCCACAGACAACTGAATCCCAAAAACTAAATGTGATTGCCAAACGGCGCCCTCTTGGGTTGGCGCCGCCGGTGACGGTGACGCGCGTCCGATGTCCGACTGGTGCTGGCAAACGTCGCAAAATATGAAAAAAGCAAAGTGGGGGGAGGGGAATAAATCTATGAGAAATGGCTGGGAAAAAGAATGTGTTGGGTCTGCAGTTTAAATTAAAGCACAATGCTAGAATAGCTCGCCAGACCCAAATCGTCAGTCTGTGGGCCTCGCCGTACGGGCGTCGTTGGAGCAATAATCGAATTGCTTTAATTAAGTGTTTCCATTTTTAGTAGTGCTAACTAACTAACTGGCCACGCGTGTATTGCTACGCCTTTCGCTGTGAGAAATGAGCGTTTGCTAATGAGTTGTATGTTTAACTGTTTATAGGCTGTGGAGAACTTAAAGAATGGGTACAACAAATGTGTACTATGTATATTACATATAAAGGCAGAACGAGATATTCACTTGTACAAGTGTGTATACACTTATTCGTGATTAGCATCAACAGCCGAGTGGATCTAGCCAAGGCCATCTCTGCTTCTTAGGAACAAATCTATTTTTCGATATCCATGACTCAAATCCTGTTAACACATCCCATCGAATTATTTGCTCGAATCCTAGCCAAACTGGTTTCGCATTGTCGTCCAACTACGCCACACACAAATTGCCAATATGTCTGGATATGCCGTCCTTGTTATTGTCGTCGCCAAGTGGGAGTCTAACATATGCGTCACGAAATCCAAGCCAAGCGTCGAGGCCACAATCAAGTAGCGGCAGGAAAGCAATTGACATTGCTGCGAGTCTGTTTGCCACCCCCAACAGCCCCAGATACTGCTCCTTTTATGATGAAACTGCGTGGAGCAACTGGGTGGGCCGTGAAAAGTGTAGCACTGGCGGGAGCCATAAAAATCTCTTGTCATTAGTGAAGTGTAATTTATACAATTTTATTTAGAGTTTGTACACAGCTGGATTTTTCCTAACCGCTCACCAGACATATCGTCGGTACAGTTTTCATTTCAAAAATTTATTGCCAGTTTGCCATACGTTAATTTTGATGGGCAGTGTACTGTTACTGCTTAAACCTCCGCTAGAAACAATATGTTAGCAGCTGTTTTGCGGTTTATTTACTTAGTTTTGTCATTAAACTTGTTAGTGAAACCACCCACCAGGCTTTAGCGAGTTATTTTTATAAAATTATATATTGTATATTGCTTGTTTTCTGTTTCGCATCGCGGATATAAGCAATATACTCGTAAAGAGTGAAACGATGACCGATAGGTGGTGTAATGATAATTGCATGTTCAACTGACTATAGCCTTGATTTGGGCCAAAACACACACTGGCTCGGTATTTCTTTGCAGAACGTACTATGTACGCGCAGTGGTGAAAATATGTTTTTTGTAACAGTATCAAATTGTTTTACAATAAACAAAAAGCACGGCTATCTTCGGGGTGCCGAAGACTGAATTCCCTTGCACATATTTTAATTAAATTGCTACTACGAAGCTCTCCGATATGGTTGTCTAAAATATCGTCAACCCATAGAGGGTAAAGATCAACGCAAATAAATCAAGTGTGGCGTAGTTAACTGTATAAGTAATTGTGTTCATACAGACAGACGGACATAGCGTAGACTGAATCGGCTGTTGCTGTTGCCAATCAAGGATATACATAGTATTTATGTATGTATATACATTAGGCTTAGAAACCCACGTTATCAGACAAATAATCAATGGAACTCCATCCCGATGGTTTCGAGAGAAATATTTTAAATTGAAAAAAATATATATATATATGTTTAAAGGAAAAAATCCAAGTTGTGTTTTAAGATTAAGCGGCTTTTTATTTAACTATTGACACACTAGCGTAGAAGGAGGCCAAATTGGTACTATCGATAATTGTATACATTTTTTCGAAGCTCTATAAAAGGGTATACTAGAAAAGTTTTCGAACATATATTTAATTGTCAATTCATTTAACTTAAGATAAACAAATTTGAAGATATGTATTGTAGGTATTTTTTATATTGACAACAGGTGGCATTCACCGTTCTCTGACAATATATAAGTATGATAGACTGTCGATCAGATTCTAACACCTTACCTTTTTTGATGATGGCTTCAAGCTCCGCTGCATTTAATTGCATGTATAGTTTGTCTACTTTGACGACTGCCATAATTGAAACAAATAAATCAGGCAAGATCTTAAGGTGAACGCGTAATCCACAGAACGGCTTTAAGGTAGCAGTAACTTCACTTGAAAAACTGATAAGATATCAATATCACCTAATAGATATCTAGTATTTATGAATGCAGCCTTTGACGGTGGCCAATTCACCCAAATTAAATGATTTCGCAATTCAAGTTTTCCAGAGCGTGAAAACATAAATATATTTAGCGATTTTTTAATTTTCACAATATTATTATTTAATATTTCATATATTTTGCACTCTTCTTGTTTTTATCACTTTTTATAACGCATTCTTTCAGAACACTTCCGACAAACAGCACACAGCACGTCTGTTCACCACGAGAGTATTTTCCGTTTTGAGAGACCAAACACGCTCGCTTCATGCTAAAAACAACACGCGGTCGAACCGGTTGTGTTGCAGTTAGAGATGGGCGCGTGTCAACTACTCAATAAGGTTGGTGTAGTATATACAAATTTTTCGCATTACTTCTCTTCATATTGTACTTATCTTGCAATACTAATTAATGTAGTTCCTATCCTTGCTAAGTTTGCCGTTGCTCTTAGTTAATTGTCTAGGCGTCCGAGCTATTAACGAAGTTCGGGTTCAACTCTCAGGATGGGAAAGAGGATACAGGGTACAATAATATTTCCTTTTATTAACCAGAACATGATAAAAATATCTATTTTATGTATTTATTCACCTTAAGAGGTAGGAGATTCTGCATCTTACATATTTCATGCATGAAACATAAATATATTCTAAGTAGTGTTTAATATCTCGGTATTTTCATATTTCACGCGTTGTTCTCCAATGTGGGGTTCGATTATTTCGAAAATCATTTTCCATCGAGCATCGAACCCTCGAACATGTTTGATACGACGCCTTATCGTTGATTTCATGAATGAAACAAAACCGACAAATATGCGGCGTTTCTGCATGTTGTATGTGGGGGATTTTGGTATCGGTAAGTTGAGCCCGGATATGCATGCGAAACGATAAAAACAATCATATAACATAATGACCTTGTGTATGACAAGTTATTGATAACGCTACGCATCTTAAATCATAATCATTTCGCCTGCTATTCTTTGCACCTTCGACTTTGGCAAGGCATCTGCTTAAACTGCAAGTTGTCTACAAGGGACACTTAATTCAATTCTGACACCCAGTTTAATACCGAAATGAGCGAACTAGTTGAGATACTTTATACAAGTGCATGTAGTACACTGAATT
This sequence comes from Hirtodrosophila histrioides, assembly GCA_037075165.1. Taxonomy (NCBI): domain Eukaryota; kingdom Metazoa; phylum Arthropoda; class Insecta; order Diptera; family Drosophilidae; genus Hirtodrosophila; species Hirtodrosophila histrioides. The sequence goes on from JBAMCL010000789.1 coordinate 184,925, forward strand.
TGTATATCGCCTCTTTGGCAACCAATGCAGCAGCAATTCACTAGGGGCTATACATGTGAGTTGTCTGAGTAGTGGAGCACAGATGGGGTGAGGTTGCAGTACGCTTTGTCTGCTGTTGCGGCGGCGCCAGTTGTGTCATATATTCAACTGACTTTTGTAGTTGCAGCATCTGCAGTTCTATATGCTATATGGTTGTGCGGAGGGACTTCGCGACTGGGACTGGTAGACGTATTAAGGCACAACTGGCATGATGTCTCGGTTCTGGCCTCGCTCTGGTCTGTTGCTGATGATGATGATGCCACATGCAAACGAGTTGTTGCTGCAGCGGCTTTTGAGTCAGTTGTCGGGTTGTCATCGTCGTTGGCGTTGTTGTTGTTGTCTGGTGGTACTACGCAAGTGAAATGAATTCCGCTTGCAATAGGCGGCATTCTTAAAAAAGATTGAATTGTGCGGATTTTAGCTCCACCGCCCTAGTCCGAACCCAAAGACAACTTGATCGGCCAGCCGGCCGTTGCAATAATGCGGGCACATTGTGTGCTTAGTGTGAAGTGAATTATAATGAGTCAGTGGTACGGATGCTGTGGCTATGGATGCTGCCTCTCGAACAGCCAGTCAGTTTTAACGCCGCCATGTGGAATTCCACACAATTGGTCACTTCCCCACTGGTGTGCAGCAGTTTTGCAACGCTTGCAACACATCCAACGTCCGCAACAACAGCAGCTTGGGCAGCCGTAGCCGTGTGCTGTTTACATAAATCTCAGGCGCTGGCAATGGCGGTTTGACTCTTAATTTTTATCAAGATGCATGTAAAAGCGTTTGCAATACGAAGTTAAGAGCAGCCGCGAAGCATCCTCAGATGCTCCGCACAACCAGCTGCACTGTCTGCTCGCCCAAGTCTGTGATTGCCCGTAGCGTTGGCGACGAGGAGTGTTACATGAAGCAGTGCCACACGGACTGCCCACGCTGCCACCATTCGATTCGGAGGAGCTGGGTGTAAGTTGCCTGCTGTCATTGCCAGCCAGCCCGGAAAATGTTTCCCTTTATACAGCGACACACACTCGCAGTTGGTGGCAAATGCGTCATATGTTATATTATTGGAGTGATGCTACGGCGATGATGAAACAACGCGGTTGGCATTGGCGTCATCAACCTCGCCTAGTTATGTATGTGAGCATTTGTCGCACGCTTGGTTGTAATCATGTAAGAGTTCTCTAGTCGAGAGTGCTTAGATAGGGGAGGTATACTCTGTAACAGCTGACGTATCGCTCAGCTATCAATTGTACATATATAGGTATTTTGAGCACATATCTCAAGATGTACTAGTACAATGATTGGTATTCATAAATACATATGCCCATTTATGCATCCAACGTGTGGACCATGTATACACATGCTTACATACACATACAAACGGATGGAAGGGCAGCATGTGATAGCACATTGCACACAACTCAATGCACAAAATACTCACACAAAAATGCAAATGAATTGACTTTCGGCCATTCTGTCCGCGCTTTGTGTGGCATGCTGATAACCCCACTAAGGCAAAATGAGTCGGGAATCTGCCTGGCTATTCATTAACATTTTGCCCGTGCCAATAAACCAGTTAAGACAACACGGAACGCAAACAGGACCATCAGAGGCCACAGCAGCGAATGTACGGACAGTAGATGGCGACACAATCGCCATAACAGTTGCCACTCGTGACAAGTGCTACCAACAATGGCGCAGCCATGGAAGCTGCTTTGGTTTACCCCCTTTTATCTCTGGTCCGGGGTCTGGCTCTAACACCGCCAGGTGTCAACTTCAATGATTCCCTTCTACTGTTTTGAGAAAGTACAAGTGAGACCAAAATAGATAGATACATATATGAATCATAAATTACCTCGTGCTTCATATACATTTTTCAAGTCGTACTGAAATCTAACACCTTAAATTTAACGCTGTCCCGAATCTACATAGTATTTCACGCATCTTTATGAGTGTTTTTGTTGTATTTGTTTCCTTTTACCCCATTAAAAAATTGTGGCTACGCAAATGGTCAGTGTCGTTGAGGTGAACATGCAACAAGTGCAGCATACTGCAGGTTCATAGGGAAAATACAGGTGGCATTGTCGCAATCACCCTGCTGCCCATGGGCCAGAACGTGCATTGTTTGTGGTTTTAATTTAAACGTTGTAGAGCAGCGTTTTCGGATTAATCCTTAAACTCTTGAATCGTACGCTAAAAATTGATTGAGCCAGTCAGACATGTCTGGATCGATACATTCAGTAACTAATATGATTAGTCTATAAATAGTGGTGCGAGGGTGTACGCTTATACTAAGTAATAAAATGTTTCGCCTCTTATCCTTTAAAAGATAAAGAATGATGCTGAATCCACAGATCGCAGGCGTTACATCCGTATTCTCAACATACAAATGCGCGTATATATGTATTTATGTGAGTGCCCTTAAAGAGGCAATGCATAAAAAGGGACAACTCCAGCGGCAAAGAAGAGAGACCAAAAAAGGCTCAAAGAGCAGAAGACCAAAAAAGAATTTCTAGGAAAATGTTTAAATTTCGCATGATCATGCCTTCTTAAGGAGCCCAAACCAAACCTGCCGTCGTGAAACAGAACTTCAGAAACGAGCCACTAATATCGTTAGGGGTCTTTCTGGTTGCTAGGTCCATCAGCCAACATCTGAGCAGCGCCGCAAAGCCATTCTTCCCAATCAGTTCTCAACAGATGTACGCTGTGCACGAGTTTCTTGTTGTCGCCCGGTAGACCATTTAAATGATGACTTTCGTGTTTATACCCTGTACCCACACCGATTACAAGCGTAGTATCTAGAAATAGTCCGAATCGCATAAGAAGAAATTTAGATCCATATGTGTATACTGTATTGGGGATAAGCATCAAAGCTCATATCATATTGTAGGCTTCATTTACAACACTTGAACTCTGCGCAGAGTATCTCGCTGTCGAGCAGTCCGCATTTGCATTCGTGTTTTCTTTTAAAGTCCTACGGCGCTGCGTACACACACCATACTTACACACACATATGCAAGAGTCGACCGCCGGCTAACCTGTTTACCTGTTGCTTTGACCAGACGCCACAGTAGACGCAACCCGCACAGCCGACGAACTGTGGGCGCGCCGAAACTTTTCAACTCATTTCTTTTGTCAAGCTGCAAGTTCAAGGATATAGCAGGAATGTCTTCCAAACGTTGTTTGTGTACGTGTCGGCGTAATTTGATAGTCCCTTCTAAAAAATCAACAGTTTTTTTATAACCCTAGCTAGAATTACCAAGGTATTATTTCTTTATCTCTCGCCTGAAATTAGCTAAAGTTGCAGTTATTGATTTGGCTTCTGTAGGGAGCGCTGTTGCATAAATATTTTCGGATTTATTATGGTATGTTTCTGTTTACTTAATTGGTCTCTACTGAAATTGCAAATATCGTATCATATGCCGGAAGCGCTCAAGACTCTCTTTATAAAATATATACATATGAATTTAAAGTAAAGTGTTAATTTATCACATTGCCAGCCAACGGGAAACAATACATACATGTATTCAAAATCTGTAACTATTGCTTTTTTTTGTATTTAGCCTCGAAGTATTGCAAGTTCTCCCATAAATGACTACCTGTTGCGAACCAGACTTGTGCCAGACGCGGTCATCGCTTATTTATTTTGTCAAGTCTCAAACGCTAATTGCTTTTAGTCTGCTTAATATAATTACCGACGATTGCTAGACTGTCGGCCGGTCAAGCGGGCCGGCCGATTGATATTTTCCGGGTTTTACCCGCCCATGCAACTAAGATGCCAGGTAGCAGTGACTTCTTAGAATTTCCATAATAAATTTGCACTTGTTTTCCTTTCAGTTTTCTATACTGTGTAACTCTAATGACTTTTGCGCGCCTTATCGCGAAATGTTTATAGCATTTGGTTTGGGCCGTCAGTGATGCATGTTAATGATGCAGCTCTTTCCATAATGTATTGTTCGCTCGGACAACTAGCTCTCACTTAGAATTATGGAGTTCACTTTCAAGTCATAACTAAATACATCCAAGCAAATCTCTCGGAGTTAAATAATAAACGATATAACATCGATGAAAGTTTATTGTACACCAAATATGAGATAATAAAATACACAGTCTCCAAATTACCAAAAGTCGGTCGAGACGACTGATTATTTCTATAGAAAACTACGTGTGACATATGATTCTAAACATTACAGTGATTTCTTAAACGACCCTGCTGCTGAGGGGGCTCAACCATAAAGCAACGAGTTGATGACGATGCCTGTGGCGGATGGAGGAGTTTTGCTGGTCACATGTCTGGCTGCGAAGCTCTCCCGAAACGTACATAGCCATGAACCCCAGGTGTGTACTTAAGCGCCAGCTACATACACGCATACACGAACATACATAAACAGATACATACATATGTATGTACGTACCTTCCATTCGTTGTCGTAATGCGCACATGCTCACACATGTGACGTCACGGTGGAAATTGCATGTTACGTGCGACTAAGAAGAGCTCAGCAACAGCCTGGCAACCGTCCGTTTGGTGACTCACGTGTCAGTTCAGCAGTAGGCACCACCCCCAATTTTGAACATGGACCTTTGGAAACAACATCACCTCGTTGTTTCGTAGGTTGTGGGCCTTCATTTGTGATTTGTTTGCGTTAAGCGCTTAATGCCTGGGCCCCAACGGACGTCTGTGCATCTCTGCTGACTTGGTGGACTGATTGAGTGTTCCTATGGTTACACTCGCTGTGGTTAAGCAGGACATGCATCAAAACTTGCAAATTAGTCATTTTGGCTTGTCAATGTTTGCATTTTATAGGCAAACAAACATCGAAGAGTCTTTGGGTATTTTAATTTAAAGCGTCGTCCGAAATCCCGTTGTACGTCTCACTATCATTATAATAGGAGACTACTACCTTGTTCGATTTGGACTGTTTGTTGAGCGCCCTCGAGTCTGTCTTATATTTATTTAGTGTACATAGATATTTAAGCCTGACTTTCCTCACTCCAATCGGAAATCAGTTCAAATAAAGCGAACTCAGCACAGTCAATTGTTGTCTTCACTCAAACGCGAAAACTAATGAAGTTAGTCCACACACATCCAGTTGAATACCATTTGGTGTACTCAGTTAAATGTTTAGTTTGACAAATTCATCAGGAGCCTTCGTCAATGGCGGTAACGAAATCCCATTTTTACCTAGTTCGCTTGATGAAGAACATATGTATGTATGTATGTATATAGTAAGTACATACATATATGTTTATCTCGAAAGTGCAGAAAAGGATTGCTTCCTGTGTTCGATACAAACAAATAAACTGCTATCTTCGGAGACGCAAAGATAGAAGCCCCTGCAGACATATTTGTACACTTACAGAGGTAGTGAAGAAGGCGTTTCCGATGCCTCAAAGTAATATTTATACATATGGTTGATAATCTTTAATGAGGCGTGGAAGAAAAAATTTAAATTTGTAGACTTATTTGCAAAATAACAAAAAAGTTGGACTATGGCTATGTATGTACTTATATCAAATCCGTTCGTTGTCCGGGTAAGGAGCATGTACGAGTATACTTGTATTTCATAAATATGGGTATCGAAAATCGGATTCAAAGTGTTTCCCTCGATGGGACACTATTTTCTTACAAAACAGTAATACCCTCGCAAGGTTATAAGAATGTCTCTCAATGGGAAGCAGCTAGTTGACGTAGAGACAGAATGGCGACACAAATTGTAGTATGTATTCCCTGGCACACATGTGCGCAGAGTGCGAAGTTGGCAGAGACAAATAACACATGTGCGCGCCTTGCGACCTTCGGGCGGCGTCAGCTTGACTCTTGCGATTTTTCATGGAAATTGCACAGTCGGCGACTGATGGCACATATGGTGACCAGAACCTGAAGACCAGAAGAGAAAGTATACACATGCCTACGTCCTTACAAATTGCATGCAAAATGTGTGAATTGTGAGGCAGACACGCTCAACCAGGAGGCACAGTGTCTTACAAGATTTGTTCCTTACAGCGTGGTTGCGTGAGAATATTTTTGGGAAATTTTTGTTTCATTTAATGCGCTTGGGAAATGGTCTCGGCACATGTGTTAAGTTTTGGACTTGGCCTTGCACTGAGTTCAAGTCAACTTAGTTTATAACGGCAGGAAATGCAAATTTTGCAAATAGAGTAGGAGAATTGATATTAACGTTACGCACTTACCCTTGGGGCGCGGTTACTACATGGAACCAAGCAGCCACTGTCTGGCAGGCAAACAAAGCATGCTCCAATCAAATAATTAAATATATCAGACGGTCATTTGGAGCTTAAGTGCGTATGCACAAATTAGAGACAAGCAGGAGCTCCCTCAACAACGTGACAGCCGCAAGCGAAACTCAGGAACGAAGGCGGCAATCAAATGCATGCGAACATCCCGATAATACACAATTAGATATCAAAATTTAAGCTATTGATGTGCAAAGATTCCCAACAGCCGTCTGTCGAGACAGTTGGTAGGTATCGCACAATTTAAATTCGTAGAAGCTTATCACGCAATGTGGTGAAGACCAAGACTCACAGTTATTTCCCACGCTTCTTAGTACGGAAAACACCCTCAAGCTTAGAAGCAGGAGAGAGAAAATAAGGCAAAAGGCTTGCACTTTTCATGAACGGCCTGCCGACATTCCATCCTTATTGGCTACTGTGCGCCTCCAAGTCACCATGAGTTGCACAGAAGCTGTACAGCATCAAATTGTTAATACGAAAAACGAGATCGCTTTGGGCTAAAACTGCCACTAATCAACTTCAGCTCCAGACCGAGCCATGGGAAGGGTTAGAGTGATAAGAGTGTCTGCGCATATCTTGGCACGTAGCTCTGATGGCAATGCTTTATATTTTCTATTTGCGTCTATGTTCAACTTTTGGGCCACACTTGGCTTAGATCTATTGCTCCCTCCCCTACTGTAGTACCCATATGCATGTGCATATGACATATGTATGCGTTGCATGAGTGTGTATTTTATACTTGGTCTATTTTTAAGGACAGCTGCTTAAGATTCTGCCTGTTCATTGGTGTTATGAACTATGCTTTTGAAAACTTTGTGGAACGCCCGTAGGTCTATCCATCCATCCGTATGAACGCAATTGTTTCAACACTGTTAAAGATAAAGCTATTAGATTCCATTATCGAATCTTATTTAGTTAACCTTTTAATATATATTGGTAGCCTGAAAGTAAGTCTGTATTAACCGAAACCTTAAAATGATTTTGTAATACGAAGCGACAACGCAATACTTCAACAAGGATACCTAATTTCTGAACTGACCTAGATCATTTGACTTTTGGCTACTTAACAAGAAAAAAGTACCTGTTGTCGAAATATTTTTGGTACCTGTTATAGAATTGCCCTGCTGTGTTACTTCCTAGTCTTTGGCCATTGTAGGTATGTCATAAAATAGCATTTGTATCTTTGTCTTTTGTTACATAGTATATGAATAGTCGCCTTTATTTTTCGCAGTGTTTATTTACAAAGGGCTAGACACGAGACTCTTTCCTAAATTTAGCTGGCGCCAGACGCACAGTAGGTCACCCCAGAACCGGACAGACAAAGTGCGAGCTTGACATGGCCACGTCATAGGTGCAATAACAACTATTGAAGCCATCAGTCCACATGCAACGGTTGCAAGGCCCAAGGCTGCATGGAACATATTGACACCACATTTTGGCGCCAAATGAGTGTCTGTTATGTGTAGCAGACGTCTGACCGTCAAGTTAGGCAACCACCAGGCAGAGGTGCCATCAAAAACTCTGCCTGCCAGAGCCAGAGCCAGATGCGTTGCAGGGACCGCGCGTTGTCGTTGACACATGCCACAGAACGTGTATGGCGGCCTATTGGCCAGTCTTTAGCCACTTGTCGCCGAGGCTACAACTGGTTTGAATTCTTCATTTGCGTGCTGGACGATCTGATATCCATACATCTGAACTTAAGCGCTCGTACGAGTTTGTATACTCCTTATGCCTTTTGTTGTCTTGAAAGTGTAAGATGTGCTCAGCTGTCCCGCGTCCCCTTGAGATCGTGTCACTTGAAAGGTGCACAACAACTGCCACTGTTGATATGCCAACGGGCATTCGTCGTCGTCTTGCCTAAACTAATAATTGCCGTATGTGGTTGGGCTTGTCAGGTGTTTTTGCACAGGTCGTCCAGGGAACGATGCCACCAGCAGCAGGTAAACCGAACCAGTCGAAGCTACAATGGCGGATTAAAGGCATGCAAAAGTATTTAATTTTCTTCGAAAATGAAATGCAAAATTTATTGACAGTTGTTGCAGCTGATATATTGCTATTAATTACTAATTGCTAGCTGCACATAATGATTGAGAGTTCGACATGACGTGAGGTAACAATATCATATGCTCAGTTCCATCACAAAAAGGTCTACACCCAAGTAAAGAAAAATCTTACTGTTGCAAAACTATCGATGCCTACTATCGATAGTATCGGTTTGTATAGTACTAGAATATATATAAGCTATAAGGTTTACTGAACGCTAGATCACGGCATTTACGACCTGGAAATGAATACTCGTTCCGTTTCGGCTGTTAGCGGTGGCGCCAGACGCTCAACGGGTGGTGAACCTAAGCCGTCTGAGCCGGCGCTGACTCAGCGTCACCCATTTCAGCCGGTGAAGCGTGCGATCGTCCCAGGTCGAACATAGAATAGATATTTACGTGTGTTTGGCATTTCGCATCTGCATACGGGTGTTTGTGGATGTGTTCGGAAAATTTGCGGAGAACAAAGGTGTTCAGATGTCTTAAAAGAATCCAATCGGCTTGTTGTGGAACGTACTGAGGGTAGAAATTTATTCTTTGCACTAGCAGGTATTACCTGTCTAACGGCGACCAAATCTATCCCTACAAATTTCTAAATTGTTTTATTGAATTCTCCTTCCAGCTAGAGTTGGGCTCGTGACGTGTTTTCTTTCGTAACACAAGCTTTGACCCTTGATAAAAAGCTTAGATCTAAAGTCTAAAATTATATCACTTTATATCATATATATACATACATATGTATATTGGTAAGCAAAATGTGCATATATACATACATACATTCTGTTCAGTAGTTGAGGAAACTACCACATGACGTATACATATAATCTAAGCTATAAGTATATATGAATATTTTTACTACACGTATGTACATATGTACTGTACATATTACTATATCAGTCACTTTTCTTATCGTTCTTTACTTTGTGTTTTGCATTTGCTATTGAGCCGAACTTTTGTATCAGCACAGCTGTTAAGTATTAAGAATTCTCCACAACAATAAGGTGTTGACTTAGGTTCTTGAAAACAAACCTACATCTGTCAATACAAGACGTTTTCAATGATAGGAAAGCGCAACGCTTGGTCTTTACTGCTGTACAAATAATAAATTAACTGCCGACCAAACACTTCTGTATTTTGCAATTAACGCTTCCGATATAATTTGTTGGCTTACAAATCAGCGCGGCTAATAGATCCATAGCAATTACCGGCTTGACATTTTTAAACAGTAACAAAATCTCTAGCTGTGATAGTTTTCTCTGATATCGGTGCAGAAATCGTTACCCTATTTTAAATATGTTCAAATACATTTGCATTCTTAATATACTCTGTTCACTTCATTAATAAGAAGATCCAATACATATTTATGTACATACACACTAACATCAGCTTGTTCCTATAGCTATAATTTATGTCTCATATTTGAACAATTGGCGATAATAATAGTATGGTTTCCTAATGCCGCAGGCGCTCCGCTAAAAGAATTGGCGCCAGACGTGCAAAAATATGCAGGCAATGAGAAAAGTTTTTCACGTTGTTTTGCTTTTCATTAATTGGTATGTATGTATTGTATGCATGTACTACGAATACTTATGTAGAATCAGATACATGTGTGTGCACTTGCAAACACATGAATCTAAACATATCTACATATACATATGTATGTACATGTATGTACGTAGGTATGTCAAACCAACGATACACGAGGATCCGAGCAACAGATTGTCAGAATGTCACAAAATGGACTTTGCACGCAGCCAATATTCTTGGCGATGTGTTGCGGCGACTAGATGGTCGTCTAAGTTGTCGCTGAATGCAGTCGCATCTGTCGCTCAAGTGCTGCCATCAGATGAAAATGAAATCAATGGCCAACAGCTTCTATGGTTTCTGGCACAATAGTTCAAACGCCCAACTGAGGAAGCACTGCGGGCACAGGTCACCGAGTGGCGCCAGCGCAAGAACTGCATCCAATCACGACAACAATACTTTAGGTATATATGTATGTACATATGTATATTACGACATATATTCGAGTGTAAATAACTTGTATCAATCGAGAAATCATATAGAAGCAACTTGTATAGTTATATTGTACAATGCGGCTGTTAGTTTGTAGAAAATATATTCACAAACAAGTATGATTGATTTGGACGGGAGTACTGGAGAAACCTAATGTTAAAACAAACTTGATTTGCCTATTATATACATTTGTACAACCGTACTCTACTCTATTTACCAATTTTTAGGTGCAGGGTATTGAAAATTCAAAACAGGTTATATTCCCTTCTCAAATACAAATATATCTGCAACTTAACCAATCTTATTTAAATCCTGTGCTTTGATTTTCGTACAAATGTACATACGTTTACGTACATTTGTACATTATGTCATCAAATTTCCGCAGCGTCACATCAACAGTTTACATATGTAGTACCTATTATATACATGTGTGACCAAAAGTTCAAAATTTAAATTAAAAGATATCAAACTTATGTCGCCCTAAACATCCGGCCAGCAACTAGTCACCTAAAAAATCTCTTTCATGCTCGCTCATTAATCTAATGAGCCGCCAACAGCCACGAGTTTAATACCCTTGCAGAGGATATTATAAATTTGTCAATAAATATCTAACACATTGAAGAAGTTATCCGTTCTTTCGGTTTTGATGCAACTTAATACAGAAATCTGTCTGCGTTGCTTGAACTAGTCGGTACAATGATCAGAAATAACCTGCTTTTTATAGCATAATTTCTATTATGAACAACTTATTCGTTTTATAAATACATAGAACAGATGGCTTGCTAGAAACTTATTTATCTTATCTTGTACAACCATTACCTGTAACTGCTTTGGGGTGATTTGAAATCAAATCTGCAAGGGTATTGAAACTTCGGCACGCCAAAGATGTTGCTTCTTTCTTATTTTTGTTGAATTTCGCTTTTGGCAGGGACGGGATCGGTTGCTCACCGAGTGGCCCAAGTGATATGAACTCATCAAAAAGTGAGCCACATGGCAGTTTATTTCAATTTGCATGCGTTTCCGGCAAAACGACTGTAGCTGGGCCATAAGTTTTCACTTTCACCCACAGCTGGCAGCTGCTGAAGATTTTTATAGATTTAGAACGCACTGCAAACATTCCTACATCCTACGAGCTGCAACAAGCTACAAGCACCACATTACGAGCTCGAGTGCCAGGGCGACAGTTGTGTTTTCCTTGTGGGTGTTGAAGAAATTATAGGTTGGGTTAGATGTCAGATTGTGCCTGGCGGAAAACAACTGTCGCCGTTTTGTCAGCTATTCAGCCCATTCCATGTGTACATCTGTACACATACATACGAACTTGTGTGTGCATACATGTATATGCATGCATGTGCTTTATATGTACATACGAGTATGCATGCGCCTAGGTGGCCACAGGCTGATAATTATCAGTATAGAAGATATTTAAGGAAAGAAGTGCCCGAAATTTACGCTGACATCATTCGATTCAAGCTGTCACCGCAAAATGTTTTAAAATCTGTGGGCATGCTGGCTTTCAGGTTATTAAGGTCTATATGAGTTTTAAATTGATGGTTGCTTTTTGTTATTACGACTATATTTTCTATAATACTGTAGCACAGCTGATGCCTAGAAGAGAAAGAGCGACAACTGTAATGTCTTCGTAAACAATTAAGATTACTTATTAATTGTGCCTTAATCTGTTTTTATGTGGTGTTAAAATGTATGGGCTGTCCAAGGTGCGCCTTGGCCGCGGCCGGCTAGCGGCACGGCCGTTTGCTGCATTTTCGTGCTCACTGATGTTTTCGACGACAAATTATGACAAACTGTGAGCAATAATTCGACTCACATATTCGAACGTATACGCACACAAACACACACACACACACACACTCCGAATCAGGCGGGCAGCTGTGTCACCCCCACTTTTGTTTATGTGCTTTTTAACCCAGGGTTGCGCCTTATTGGCCGTTAGCGCTATGGGGCGTTTTGGACTGCGCCCATAAATTTCCACATCTTGAGGCGATGCAATCCGCGGTTATTATACCCTTGCAGGGGGTATTATAATTTTGTCACGAACTGTGTAACGCATTGAAGAAGCCTCATAAGACCCCAGCAGATACATTACATACATATTATCATACTATACATAAGAATGGATAGCCGAGTCGATGTCCGTCTAGCCATTTGTGTGTCTATTGACTCTTTCTATGCCAACTAGTCTCTCCAATGAAATGAAACTTGACATACTACATATGCTTAATTTTATTGCAGGCTGTACATCTGGAACCACTGGAACCGCTCTCTATATAATATAGCTTCCATAAGATCGGTTGAACATTTAGTTTTTATATGAAAATACTCACCACATACTTACATATTCTTTCTAGACGTCAACCTTCAATAACCATGTTAAATTTAATCAGATTTCCACGCAGAATGTCATTTTGTCAATAGATTTATTCGGCATTTCAGTTTTATTCATATCTAAATTCATATTTCGGCAACTTTCATTATCTGTACGTCAGTTACGTTAGTCTGAAAAAGCTTATTCACCTTGTCGATAAATCAGGCAGTCAATAGCTGCCGACTATAGAGTTTCGTAGCATTTAGCTTGGCGACTGACATCAAACAGTGTTGCTGGGCGCTCACTGAAATATGGATAACCGTAATTTGGACCACAACAGACGCCGATCACACAAATTTACCGGGAAAAGTGTAAAACGATTTACGTGCGTGAGGGTAATAGCGTTGGTTTCTAAAAGCAAACGACGGTTCTGCACTCTTACGTTGCTTGTGTAATTGATAGGTACGTTTTTGTATACTTTTATTATAGTATTTAGTTTGTATTTTCATTTTCGCGATCTTCGTTACCGCACGTTACGCGGCGCGCCCCTCGGTCGGTTGTGCGGGAGGTGACGAACAATAACGAAAAAAAGTGCCCGCGGTCAGTATAAAGATAAAACAATAACAATTAAACATCACGATAAACGAATGTGTGTGTATGTTCGTTTACAGTTTAATTTATAATCAAAGTGGAAATCATGTTATTGCACCGTTCAAGCACTAACTGCGACAATTGATCAATATTCACTGCAATTACTTATGTGTACAGGTGCGTACGAACGTTTCAAAATATCCAAATCCATACCTTTATTTGTAGAAATTACCCAAAATATCACTGATGATATGTATATACATACTGTATATACATACATACATATATACGCCTAATCACAAGCTCGGCCATTTAAAATGTATATAAATATTGTATATGTTAATCCGTACAGTAAATGGCATAAACGTATCTACAAAAATACATACGAATAATGCATGCACATATGGATGTATCTACGGATGCATGTTTTCCCAGGATCACACATAGTATGTGATGCATTTTAACAATAATATTCAATCAATATTAAGCATATAGCTTATGACCAAGTAGAGTTAGGCTTACAGAAAACATCAACTAGTAATTATACGATGTAAAATTAAAATGTGTTCTCAGCAGATGCATGACATACGCAACGATCGGATTTTCTGGCGATTTTTTTAACCGCCTGCGTATCATGATGTAGGCGGCACTGGTAAAGATGAAATAGAATCCCATTAAACACGCCACAGACCATAGATAGTTCATGTTTTCAAAGCCGAGAAAGACCAATAGAAATTTCGACTTCCTGAACATACAAAACATCTCCTCGTCTTCACAAATTGTATCTCCTCTCCCATAGTCGTAGAGAGCAGCCATGAGACCCTCTAAGCCATGGCGTAAAAAGCTGAGCGACATCAGGAACCTCATGATGGGCGAGATGTAGGTATCTTTGCCGTATCCAATGCCATAGATGGAAAGTAAAATGAGCGGTACCGCAAGGACGGGTCCCATGAACATGCCATTCTACATTTTAGAAATTAGGATTATTAACACATATGTATACGTAGTTGTGTGGTACTTACCACCAAGCTAAGCCTACAGGATATTAGAAGGCCAAAACTATCTGAGGTGAGGGCGGTCAGAAATGCTATGGTAAACAACATGGCGAATCGAAACCATTCGAGGGGCTGACTGGACATAAGGTACACAATTGACAAGTAAATGACGGCCAAGATGAACATTGAGGGCAATTTGGCAGAGATCATGGCGGCGTAATAAGAGCTTAATCGGTACCACTGATTAAAGTATTCTCGCTTCAGAAGTTTGATTTCCGTAGGAACTGTAATTATGAAAGAGGGGAGGGAGGTTATCGCAACTGTTCAGAAACATGATTGTATAGATAATGAATTTACATTGCAACAACACCGGCATCATGGGCAGATACAAATAGGCTATAACAATGGTGAACATAAAACCAAAATTAAACAAAGCTTTTGACGCGTCTTGTCCTACTCCCAAATATATGCCGCCAACAATCAGCGCCAGAATTATATTCATGTAGAATTTTAGTTTGATGTACGACTGCAAGATATATTATTGACTATAATCGGTTTAATCGCAAGCACCTGTTACACTCACCTTGTCCCGCCACATCTGCAGCAGCATTCGCGTGACCAGCAGTTTATATTGCATCCACCAACTGGATTTGGAAGTCAATAAATTCGGATTAATTTCCTCCTCAAACTGCTCAATTTCATAGTAGGAGGAAGCGCCCGATGTTGTGTCGGACTTGGTGGGTGTTTCCTTGCCATTCTCAGCTGATGGCGTCCAGCGTGCAACTCTACCATTGTCCACTGCCTTCACCATGAGGTCATGGTAGCTGCTGCCGTACTCCTGACAGGCCACTTCAATTATGAAGTCAGCAGGGTTGTATGTCAGCGGACAGGATAGCCCTATGTTTTGCATGTACGGAACAATATTGGCTCCACTGCCTTGGTAGATGCACTGACCCTCAGCGAGTACATAGACTTTGTCAAACATTTCAAAAATTTTGGCAGACGGTGTGTGTATAGAGCAGATGACGGTACGTCCTCCGTTTGCTAACGTTTTTAGCAGGTGGATGCATTGTGAGCTAGAGAGATCGTCCAGGCCACTGAAGAAATACAAAATGAGTTAGGCGAGTCATTTCATATTGATTTTTTGAAACTTACGTAGTCGGCTCGTCCAGAAAAATAATTGGTGGATTGTTCACAAGTTCCAGTGCAATGGAAAGCCGTTTGCGCTCTCCGCCAGAAAGCTTAGATGTTTTCGTATTCTGAGCATTTTTTAAACGCAACATGCCCAAAATTTCATCAATCTAAATAGGTGTAAAGAATATGAAGTTAAATCAATTAGAATTTTATTTTATGTGATTACCACTTCAAGTTTTTGCTCAAACTTCAACTCATTGCCCAGTTTTAAATTGGCCGCCAAGAGCATCATCTCTTTCACGGTAAACTGCAGGTCTACAACATCCGTCTCCATGTAGAAAATCATGTTAATAAATAAAATATAATTTTCGTACATATCGCAATATTTATACCTGCATAATGTATCGGGACATTTTACGAAAGAGTCTCATGTCGCGTGGACTGTTGTTGAGCAGAATTTCACCAGATGCACAGGTGGTGCTGTAGATAAAACACATTGAGGTTGATCTCATTTTGATGCAAGTATGTAATACCTTACCCAAATCCTGCTAGTAGGTTTAACAACGTTGTTTTGCCTGCTCCAGATGGCCCCATAATCGCGGTTAGCTCGTGGGATCGGAACTCGCCGTTAACGCCACGTAATATTTGCTTTGTCATTTGCGCTAAAATAAACAAAAGTTGATAGATTAAATATTGTCAGGATTAGGTTATATTAATTGACTATAATTAAAGCGATATAATAAGTGGGTTTTGCACTGGTTAATACAATCCAATGGCAACCGCGTGTCATTTATATTTAAAGGCAATTATCGCTGTCATTTTCTCACACGTGCCACAAAGTTTCAACCGACACCTTGATCATTAAATACTATTATGTCTTTAATAGATCAATTTTATCTATCAATTAATACAATTAAATTTCATTCACCTGTTACTTAGTACTAATCTGCCAATTAATAGTTTTAGAAAAACTTACCATTTCCTTGATCAGGCACTTCATACGTTAGTCTTGAAAACTCCAAGTTAATCGCTGGCCAGCTAGGCAAATATTTCAATCCTTTTACGGATTGACAGTCCTCTGTGTCGGGCAGTTCCACGCTGATGGCATTTATATCGCTGCTGTAGTCGAGTGAGCTACCACTCTGAGAATACGTGGTGCCCCTAACACCATGATTCATCGGCATTCTGTCTTCGAAGAGGTCCGACTTAATGTTCACCAAATGAAGTCATTACTAGTTCAGTTCAAGTTGGTTGCTGAAGTAAAGTTTATTTATACATAGTTGGATTTTGAGTATACGCTTAAGCTTTCAAATATGAGAGTTACCGTCAAATGTTTAAATGCGGTACACAGAAGATCTTTAAAATGTTCTATGATAGTGCTAGTATGTTTGTAATCACACTAGTTTGAAAACATTGTTTGTTTTCATAGTACAGTCAGATTGCAAGCGTACAATTCAGTGGGTGAGATAACCTTTGTGTGAATTTGAAATATACATACATTGATTCAAGTATAAGTGTATAAAGAGATTTTAAAATATCAGTTCTCAGCAATAACAATACAGTCACATTTTGTATACTTACAAGTGTGAAATTTGCGATTACTTATATACACATTAGCTTTTGATGAGTTTTAAGTGGCATTTGAAATACCCAGAACTCTATAATTACGAGTATTTATACTCAGCGTTAATCATCAATCACAAATTTAAATATCTTTGATTTTTTCGCAATGTATGGAACATTATTGACACTGTGGCTAGTTACGAAAGTTGATATGGAATTTCGTATATACCCCCGCCATGGCACATAAGCGATCTTTATCTCCCACATTTCACAGATAATGTCACCAAATTTCATATCAATTCCGCTGATAATCTCCTTGAAAGATTAGAAAATACATTGCTTGTTTATAAAATTACGATGGGATACGTTAAACCAGGAACTTTGGAGCTCCGCATGGTACCCTCTATTGAACGGTAGCTTAGAACATGAGATTCTTATACTTTCAACTCGCATAAGTTTGCCAAAAATTCATTAGCTGAAATGGCAATTGGGTTTCTAGACGTATTTTGCTCTATATTGGATTATTTTTTAATTTCGGACAACAAAGTTGCTAGGAGTTTTGTTTATATTTTTCCCAAACTTCCGTCTATGCAGAATCCATATTTTATGTGGCATCGATTATTTTTCAGCCTTACCACCATATTGCAATTGTTTCAATTGTTCATTAGGCTTGGGATTGTGTGAATTTGAAATTTATTCAATAATTCCCTTCTGAAACTAAGTTTGTAGAACATATAGTGATTGCTCGTGTGCATTTGGCGATGACATCAATTAAAGTACTTCAAGTAAAATACTTACGATGTAAATAAGAATGTAAATTAGTTCGGTAAATATACAAGTATATCTTATAGGGTTCAGCTGTCCCCATTGAACGCTCAACACTCACTGGCGACCCAAAAATATTCGTATGTGGGTATTATTAAATTGCTCTCTTGTTCCGCTTCAATTAAACAGAAGCTTTTATTATCATTTCTCTCGCCTATCAAAGCAGCCGTAACGCGTCTTTTGAAAACCAATTTTGCACTGAATAAGTTTACGAAATAAATTTGTTTCCCTTGACTGGCGCGTACTCGCAAAACGGTCTGGCCCGGCTGAGACCGTTTTCAAAAATGAATTGGGATTTCCAATTGATTTCAAAGTACGAGTAGCAAGCGACTAACTGACCGACTGCCTCTTTATATTGTATTCTATTCTATTCGATTTTCTCTGGGGGCGTGCGAACAAGCAGCCGATTGTCGGAACCTTCTGGTGAGTAACGTACTCGTATTCCGCGCAGCGCCAATGAATCTGGCTTGAAGTCTCCAATTATCACGTTGTGCTGTGCAAGCTGCCGATAAGCTGCGGGGGCATGCATTATATAGAGTAGTCGTATTAGTTTTGAAAGATTATCAGGCAGTGCTTAGATGCGCCGGAAATCATAGTCATTCTATGGCCCTTACTGATAGCAGCAGCTGCGCCTTTGTCGGGGGCACAGTGCGTATGCCGCTACGTAATGCAAGCAAGTATGAGTATGTAACACATAAGATAACTTATTGAATTGGTTTATTTGTTGACAGCAGTGCACTCGTTGATAACAAACTACACACTGTACGTACATAAGTTTATTTACAGAATGAGTGCTACTTGGTAAAAAGTTTCTCTCTGTTGCGCTACTGACAATTAAAGCATTTCGTCACTTCTCAAGAATATAATACATACATATATAGTGCACGTGAATTGTAAAGCAAAGTTGGTGAAAATCAAGTGCGTGCCCATCACAAAGCCCTCTCACCTGTGGTGTAAATATCTAAATATTCATTGCAGGTCTACTCTTAGTGAAATGGACATAGTAAGTTGTCAATAGGTTTTCAAATATTTGTACTATCCGGCGCTAAAGGCAATATGTATGCATGTGCATTTCTCCACGCCATCAAAGTGTGCATCAAATTCAATGCTCCTTGAATGAGACCGATGTTTGCAACAAAAGCACCTAGAGTATACAACATTCGGTTGATTTCATTTTTATTGTTTTGAAATTTATTTCGATTTAAGTACAGGGTGACTAATGGCACATGCAAATGCAGTGAAGCGGCAAATGTGAACTTTGTGTTGGTTATGTGATATACATATTGTATTATATGAATAACATATGTATGCGAATACTTTGTACGCGATCAGTTTATAATACTTGTGAGAGTGAGAACGTATAAACACATGAATATGTATACGGGTATGTGGGTACGAGTATAAGCGAAGAGGACTTGATGTTTCTAATACTTTGATAAGAGTAACAACATGGTGCAATCACCGGTTTGCATTCAAAATAAACAAAAGTTATCTCCTTGTGTGCTTAATTGAATGCACATATGCATGTATGTACATATATACATGAGTGTATTACCATATACTGTTACAAAGCCGAACAATTTACGTCGTCGTTGACTTTCAGGTTCATTGAACGGATTTCAAGTACTGTGTACCCGTCCGTACTATTTCATTTAGATATATATTTCAGAGTTCGCCGACACAGGCTTAAAGCTGCACTACACTCACTCCACTTTCTATTTGGGTTGTGTTTGTGATTGCCGTGGACTTCCACTCTCTTTACCATAGTTTAGCGGGCGTGTTGTATGCAACAACGGCGACGGTGACGACGACAATAACGACTTGTTGCACCGAGAAACGAAAATGTACTGAAAACAAATGAAGGAAGAATGACAGAGTTGTGGCCTGACAGGCAGGCACACAGATACTACACACATAAATGTGCATGTATGTATGTGTATAAGTGCATACGTGTGTGTGTGTGTGTGGTACGCACATGAAAGCTTGCTGCGCACTCAAAAAGAGAGAAGAGCACTTAATACTAGAGACAAAGAAATACTGAAAGAACTCTTCTAGGCAAAGAGAACATTTTTCATCTGACTGCAGAAGGAAATCCAGTCTATTTTTAGGAAGACTTGCTTGGGAATGAGTCAGGATCTTGTTTTCAGATACCATGCAACAGATTGTAGGATCAAAAATATTTTGTTTTGTTTAATTTTTATAAGACTGCCGGCAATCTTTTCTTGTATCTTTCTCGGTTCTGTGAGTAAGATTTTCAAGCATCGTAAGGGTGTTGATTTCCTGACCTATCACAAGACGTTTCGTATTTTACAACTTCCATAAAGTGTGCATTTGTTGGGGAGTTAATTGACCACTTTTATATTTGTATACCCTGTACTTTTAAAACCGATAAAGAGGCTTTACATACTCCGAATAATTTGCAACTGAACTGTTTTTGTATGTACCAACTTGTAACTGTAAGAGAAATGTCCACAGGTTCTAAAATCAAATATCAACATATATAATATATATATAATACAGATTTATAACAGAAAGGTATATTTTTTAGACGGCTTATTTGTATAAAACGAATTAAGGGGCGGGCTCCAGTGGGGAACCACAGTGCGACTACTGTGTGTTTCTGCATTTGCATGCATATGTAACCTAGACACAGGGTATTTCCTAGTCAAGCAGTCCAAACCAAAGCATTCTCACTTGTCCCTGTTGGACTTGCTCTTAATGCCGACTCATCGTATTTCTGCTTTGTTTGTCAAAAATCATTAAGCGGTTTCCAGTGGCTACGAATCGGCGACAAAAATAAGCATACATATATACATATACATATACATATATGTACATGTATTTTATGTATTTCATCAGCTTGGTTGAAGCATATTGTTACTTCGATAAGCCAAATTTGGTTGGGATAACTTTATAAACAAAAACAATTGCACATAGAAATTGATCCGAGATCGGCCGAATTTATAAGAATCTATTGAATCACTCCTGGAAATTATGTTTAAATGTTTGTGAAATAGAAACAAAATAGAAAAAATTTCATGTACGCTTTTGAACAATATTGAAAAATAGACTAATAACAACAGAACACACGAGTGTCTAGTTAAAAAGCGCCGACAAGCAGCAAAAAACTTTTTATTTGTTACTACTGTATAACAACATATTGACGCTTATATACAAGCATATGGTTTATATGTATGTAGTAGTATATCTGTATACATGGACATTGACTGCCTCACCGTACGATCTTGCAGCTCAGCCACACTGCCGAGTCGGTAAATGAGAACATAACACAACACGATTCCAAATGTACATACATGCATGTATATGCTGTGTATCACGCTTGAAAGTACTCGTATTTGTATTAAATCTGGCTAGTCACCGGCTTCGCAGCTGTATGTAATTATCCCAATCACCAGCAGGCTTCAAAACTAGCCGGTTGCTGTTCGCTGATTTCAAAGTTTAACGTCAGGTATGAGTACTCGGCTTAAACTGGCTATTACCGGTAGATGGCGCTAAGCTAAAGCTTCGAAACTCGAAATGAAATACATTTTTTTAATAAACCATTAAATAGTCTTCATGAAAGATAAATAAATATTTTCTACTGGATAGCATTAATACCAAAATGAATGCTCAGTGCTGTCTATGAAGAACATTTACTGTGAAGTTGGAAACTTTACAAGTCAAATTTACATCATCAATATTTAAAGCCTCATAAATTGTTTTTAAGTATAATAGTTTTATACTTATGTTGATTATAACTTTATGAGAGACTGTCGTCCCGTGCTCTGGAATGAAAATACATGCAATATAATTCCTTGAAGGCAAATATTTGTAAATTAAACTATTTCTTATAATTTCATTGATCTTTATTACATAAAAATTTCAATATAAAATATTTTAAAAATCATGGTGCCTCCACTAACATTAATGTGTATAATTTGTTCATGTATATATGTATGTATATGTTACATCCAATACAAAATTTTATAAAATGGCATTATAAATGTTTTTAATTTTAGGCTTTCTAATACCGATTCACGGTTTCGCATTTTGGTTTGTTATTAAAAATCATACATCACAATGTATTTAAAATTGTAATTGTTAATTCTCAGTAGCAAAACCTAAACCCTACCTTTGGGTGTTTTATGTAAAATTGTTCAGTATTTTTTATTTTTCTTGTAACATCTGTGGCTAAATTCAGATCACTTAAGTGAAACCTTTTCATTTTGGTCCTATCACACTTAAACTAAAAATGTTCGGCATACATACAACTAACAATGATACTAATAAAAAAACTAACGACTTAACTACAAGAAGTGTTAGTGAAATATTAACAGATACATTTGGATAGATATACATACAGAAAGCTTTTAAACCCAAAAATTATTTTATATCAGATTAATTAGCGCGTTGTCTTAAGCTTCCAGCGCAAAAAGAGGTAAGCCGAAATCCGCAGCACCACAAAAATAACAACAAGCGCTACTATATCAAGTGTAAAATTCGCTTTGACCATGTCCAGTTCCTCCAGCGTTGTTAAGGGCGACTTAAAGTGACAATAGGTTTGGAAGCACTTCAGTTTCTCACGTCCATAGCCGTAGGTGGCCAGTGCCGTACCCTCGAAACCATAACGTATATATGATAGATACGTGATCCATCGTAAATATACCGGTATAGCGTCGAACGAAACGAAGAAGCCAGAGAATAGCAAGAAGGGTACAGACATGACGGGCGCCAGGAAAACTCCGTTTTGAACGTTCATAGCTGCTCCGACGACCAGACCCACAGATTGAGCCACGAAAGAAATCAGAAGGCAGGCGGATAAGAACATGGCGAATCGGAAAAGTTCCCAGGGCTGTGAGGTATAGTAATATACTATGGATACGTAGACGACGCAGAAAATCGCCTATAATAAATAAGAGACAATATTAAGTAAGTTAAATAAGTCCACTGTTTATAAACCACTTACCTGGAATGGTAGATCAGCAACTGATATAGCTAAATAGTATGACTTTAGGGAATACCAACGGTTGAAGTTCTCCTTTAGCAATACCGGCATTTCAAGTGGGACTGTGAATGTTAGAGAATGTGGTTAGTATGTGCATATAAGTATGAGTATTCAGTTTGAACAACTTACATGACAAAATAGTTATGGTCATGGATGTGTACATCAAGAACAACATGTTGAAAAACAGGAAGCCCAAATTACTCAGCACCTTAGCACCATCGTTACCAATATCGTAGTAGAGAGCTCCAATAAGGAAACCAACCAAGAGATGGGCAAACAAACGCAAATACATAAGTGTCTGAAAAGAAACAAATCTATTAACTTTGGCTCAGGCGTAGCTATTTTAATAACTTACCCAATCACGGTAGCTAAAAAGCAATGTTCTCTTGAGCACTACCCAAAACTGGTGGAATTGGGATGTTGGATAGCGCTCGGGCGACATTATCTCCTCGGTGAGCAGCGCGGTTGTGCAATTGTCTGTCTTCTCCACATCAATCATCGCATCTCCCTTCTCATTGGTGGTCACCACGGCCTGGGCCCCTAAGCCGTTCGTCTCCTTTACAATGTCATTAACCATTCCATTCAGCAAGCCGTTGTTCAGAGTTAGGTTGTCCTCGTACTTGCTACCACTAACGTTCGACACATCGTTCTTATCCAAAATAGCTTTCAAATTTTGCACCTTGACCAGATCGTTGCGTGCCTTTACACTAGCATAATCTGCTGATGAGCGAATGTCCCGCTTGCCATTGTCAATGGCCTCCACCAGCTTGCGAGTGTGATCTCCGTGCTCTCCACAGGACACTTCAATTACATAGCTAGCCGGATTATGGTAACTGGGGCACTCCAGGCTCAGAGTGGATAGGAAAGGCACCAGCTGTTTAGTACTGCCTTGATACACGCATTGTCCATCGGCAAGGGTGTACAGCTGATCGAACATTTCGAATAGACGAGCGGAAGGCTGATGTATGGTACAGATGACGGTTCGTCCGCCAGCGGCCAGCATTTTCAACAGATGAATGCACTGAAAACATGTTGAACTATCCAATCCAGAAGTTGGCTCATCAAAAAACATGATGGGCGGATTGCTGACCAGCTCCAGTGCGATCGATAGACGTTTCTTTTGGCCTCCTGACAAGTTGCGCGTCATCGTGTTGCGATGTTCGCTGAGACTTAGCGTGAGCAGAATGTCGTCGATCTGAAAGCACATTTTAGTTTAGATACTTTCTGCGAGTAAGGAGTATAATTTGTTAAATGTAGCTAACAGTCTCTGACAATTAGTGATTCATAATCAACGCACAACCGTAAGAGCTAGAATTCTGAAATTTTCAGAGTAGGTTCCATCTATGATGAAAGTGTACACAAAGACGGGGATTTGGAAAATTATACCCACAAGCGTTAAAAATCGTTTCCATCCAATCGGCTTCATTTTCAAAGATTTTCACAAAAATTCATTGGACACATATTTCGACGATTTTGAAAATTTTCCCCCCAGGTCGGAAAGTTGGCGGAAAACTGTTGTATGAAAATTTTTTTGATTATCGTCCGATTGCCTTCAAACTAATTTTCAAACTTTTTTGTTTATTATTATTATTATAATTATTCGATTATTTTAAAACTAATTTTAAAAGCGGAGAAATCGTGGTGCGTTTCTTTGTGTATTTCTTACGATTGACAAAATAATTGACGGTTTATAAATAAAAAGTGTCATGTCATCGCACAGCCGCAGAAATAGACAAGGGTATCCCGCAACTGGTTTTGTTCAGGCTCTAAAGTTAAAAATAAATGTCGAAGCAATTCGCAAAGCTACTTTAATTGACCTTTTCGAATTATTTGTTGAACGTGAGTACTCTTTTGTTGAATTGACTACTGTCTAGACATACGGGTAATGTTTCAATCCCAACTGTGTATCTGCTGTTAAGTTACCATTGAGTTCTTTTCCAGTTTTGTGAACTTCTTGCTCAGTTTTAAATTCGTTGCTACTGTCATCGCTTCCTGAACTGTTAGGTTTCCATGCAGCTGATTGTCCTGCATTATGTATGCTGACAGTTTACGGAAAGTACTCAGGTTTCGTTCTGATCCATTCATGGTAACGCTTCCTTCGATACTTGAAGTTCTGTAAATTGAAAGAAGTATAAGGTTAAGGACTGCAAATGTTGAATTCAATACTTAAGATGTGCATTTCCATTCATAAAATGTGTACATCTATAACTCATGTTAATCAGTTTTGGAATAAACAAGATAAGTACAATACTAACTACATACATGCGAATGTACAATCGTCACGCGCACATATGTATACATATTATATAACAATCGAACCTATACTATTACTACTTTTATACTATTATTAAGAACGTCACATGTACACACAAATGTACATATGTATGTACATACATTCATACATACATACATAGGTACGGTTGGTCCGAAGTTCAGTAAAGCGGTAGAATTCCTACGATCGCTTTGATCAATAAATACTTATGTACAATAAAAAGTAAATATACTATGTACATATACCGCCGATTACATGCCGGAAACTTATGATAGCCGCAATACCGTTCCATGACTACCACTCAGAAACAAACTAAGCCAATTAAATAACGACTGCAATCTCATAAATACGGTAATATATATTTCTGTTATTCGATTCATAAAACTTACTTGTATCCCGACAGAATGTTGAGTAGCGTACTTTTTCCAGCACCCGAAGGTCCCATGATGGCAGTAAGCTCTCCCGAACGCAACTGCCCACTGACACCTTTGAGAATAGTTTTGGCATCTACAAAAAGATGTATAATGATTAATTGTTTCAAAAGTGTTTTGACGAACTAAGTAGTATGATGGTATATGAGTTATTTAAGTTAACAGAATACCATTGAACCAAAGCGTTGCCACTTAACACATCTTATGTGTGTATATAGCTGAGTGTTGCATTGCTCAGGCGCACAGCAGTTAGTTGAGTTTGAAATCAACAAAATAAATAAAATATACAAACTTCAATGAACACCAACGGCGGGGTCATTGGCCTTTATTCATTTTGTTGCCCTCCACAACTGAGAGTCAATAATGCTAATGAAAATCTTGTTAACTACTATGTATAGTTAACAACAAAGGTGTATAATATTGTATATTTGCAATATTGCATTGCACTCAACATTTCGTGGACATATTCGTGTAGGCTGTAAAAACTACTATCAGTTTTCAATCTTACCATGTCCCCGAGTCAAATGTTAATTGCTATTAAGAGATTCACTGTGACGTAGTCTTCTTTTATGAAATGGAGATGATGCGGAAGTGTCGGATTCTAGCATATATTTATGTACAATACATACCGATGTTTGTGATTGTATTCCTAAGCTGATACAGAAAATGATCGCCTTGCGTTGTTTAAAATGGTAATAAACTTGTTTTGTGGCATTAGCCACAAATATTATAAAAAATGCTTGTTCATCGCTTAACAAAAGATACTTTCGTATCGGTTGATATTGGACCATTGATTGTGGACATTTGTAATGGTGAAACACGTGCATGTGATAAATTTGTTTTTATATATTCTGTCAGACTTAAGCATCTGGGTATATGCCCCATTATGGTATTTGATCTATACTTATATAAAGGAATGTTGTTTACTGTGTATTGTGTCTATTAATATCCTTGTTTATCGTTGTCTTTAAGTGCTGTATTATACAAGCACATACTAGTTAGTTGTGGGATAGCGTTAAATTTTGTTCAAGCACATCAAAGTCATAGTGTTTCACTTGCATTACAAAATTTCTGAAAACTAACTGCAGCTAACTGCCATGACCTGAACCTTTCAGTCATAAGGCACATTACTTTTGACAGCTCACTTAATACGTTACAGTCTTGGGCAATCTAATGATATGCGGGCCTTGTCAGTGAACGTTGACTGACAGAAAATGGATAGAAGACCACATAACCACGATGACTGCGCAATGTTTTCGCATTGAACTACCAAAAGCATTTACGAGTAGTGTTTAAAGTTACATCTGTAAAAAACCGGCCAACCGGCTATAACTGCGCAAAATCTGGTACCACTTGTCTGTATGTACATAGTATATACAAATGAGATTCGCTTGACGAAGTAGTGCCAAGCACTAAGGTTAGTTAATTATTAAGTAGTACGGTCCGCTGTCTATCAGCCCGAGTTTTCCATGATGCAGCCATGAAGAGCCTCTTGATGAAGCATTCAGTGAATGAATGAAAGAGGACCGCTGGGAAATTATGCAAGGCTAAGGCTTGCTTTCAGTTACTCTGCTCATTTTGCTTATTCTATTTCGCGGGCATACATTCGTATGTATGAATGTACATATGTATGTATGTACGTAGGTATATAAATACCTACTTGCCTAATAAATGCAACACTCTCAAGGTAAGCAATTAAAAGTTATCTGAAATTGTGTGCGAAGAACATACTCGAACCCAGCTAAATTTTGGAATGTTTATTTTAAAATCACATAATTTGCATGCAATAAGCGGCTGCTGTTGCCACAACACTTGCTGTGTTGGTCACTTTGTTGTATTTATTTGGCCCAGCACTTGGCACGTTTGTATCTTCAGCTTGTTTGCTATTTAGATCCCTGCTATAAACAGGTAATTCTGAGCACTTGATATGTTGATAAGATTATAATTCATGAAGCCTTAAGTACCTTATATGCTTCTATAGATGACCTTCGGTGAGTTGCTTTCTCGACCTTTTAATTGCTGTCAATCACATAAACTTCTACTCGTTGAAACGAGTTTAAATTTTAAAACATTCGGTAAGCTGTAATTAAGTACGGCATTACAAAGTGCACCAGCTTGATCTCGTGCATATACATTGTTGATTGACAACCCGTTTCCTGACTTACATCGGTGCACTTCCAAAGGTCGTAGTCCAAACAAATCCTGGTGCTCATCACAGCCCCATTCTCAATTAAATTATCGACCTTAAACTGGGACAAGCAGTGCGAAATGGAATAGCCTACTCTCTGGCCGGTGCACGCTTTAGCAACAGACCTTTCAAGCGTATCAGTACTGTCTGTACTTTATACCTTCTATACTGCATACATACACACACACATACATACAGACATATATGCATTTTATATGACGCCATTGATTTACGAATACCTGAGAACAAAAGCAGCTGTACCCATCGCACTGTGGGGTGGTGCGAATACATACTACTCTTACTCGGTAGACTGACATATTGGGAATATTTCCACATGCATATAGTATGTTCACATATGTGTAGGTGCTGATTGATTATATTTATGACCTGAGAGATATCATTAAAATCTTTTTACTGGGGTCAGCACAAATACGCTGACGTAAATAAAACTAGTTAGGTAAACAAACGCGTACATATTTGCAAAGCAAATATATAAATAAATAAATATGTATGTATACATAGAATATATGCATACATATGTATGTGTATAATACATTATATACACATCAAAGTACGTGCGTATATAAACCTTGTGTTCTACCAGCGCTCATTAAATGAGGCACATGTCCATTGTCTCCCGCCCCAACTCTGCTCCAGCTCGTGTGTACAAATTACTCTCTATATGTATATGTAAACATTCAGGCACATATGTACACGCTTAGTACCCAGAAGCAGGCAGACATGTTTCGCATTTGGAACAACTTGTTGACTGTCCGAACCCAACAGAATGAATGTACGAGAACCTATGTTATGATAATGGGTCTCTAGGTCGGAACTTGACGCTGGATAAAGGGCTTAGGTGTTTGCTAAGTGCAAGTCGCCAGTAATTACTCAGCGCTAGAATGTCCAAGTCCAAAGTTCCAATGAAAACTTTGCTCCACCAAGCCCGATGTGGCAACGCTGCCACATAAGTGCTGATATGGCTGAGAACAAAGAAACCAGAAATCAACACAGAGCGCAGTAGACACGCAAAGCAGAACTGGATTAAATCGCTGAGAGAGAGCGCAGTGCTTAATACAAGCAAGAGCGAGTAGAGAGCCAGCTAGCGACATTGAATAAAGTTAATGCAGTTCTCGAGAATCCCAAAAATAAATAAATATAACGCAGCGAAAACAGGTGCAGCAGAAACCACTGCAGCTGATGAGACCCTTTTACTGTGTTGGGTGTACTGTGGCATCTTCTTACTTATACTTCTTACTAGGTACTTATTTGGGAGTGGAATTCGAGGTGGGTACTTACTGCTTCGGTTGCCCTCCTTGACGCGGTAGGTTAGATTGTGGAACGCCAAGTCCACGGCTGGTCGCTTGGGTAAGTGCTGCAGCGTCTTGGGCTGCGCGGGCACAATCTGTGCTTTCTGCTGTCCAGCGCCTCCATTTCCGCTAACGCCCAATCTGTTGTCGTTTAATAGATTTTTATTTTCGCTCGTAACCATTTTGAAATGGGTTGATAAGCCAGAACTATGTAAATGTATCTTATTGAAACTGCAGTTGCAGCTTCATACAGCACTTTTATCGTTATAACTAAGTTATTTCTTGATATTTTATTTTCTCGTGTTTATAGGCTCGCTAAATCGCTTTTTTAAAATCTTTTTTCACCACTATTGCATAGGGTTCTATTAGCCGCCCCTTTAGCAGTTCTGCGTTCCAACCACCGTCAACATGGGGTCGCAAAAGAAAATTTTCCACCCGTTTGTATAAAACGGCTTTTCCGCTTTTCTAGCTTCTAGTACTTGACACGTTCGCGGCGCGATCGCAACTGAATGCGTCGCAGTTGCGGCGATGGAACAAAGCCAAAATTCGAATCGGCTGAGTACTCACTCACCACCACCAACACCACCACCACTCAGACTCACACAGTCAGGCAGCTCCAACGCTAGCGCCAATGCATTAGCCGGGCGTGCGAGTGCGACGTCAATAGTCAGTCCGAGTTCTTACTCTCTGCTTTATGAGAGGGGCTGCGCGTGGGGGAGAGTTCTCCCTGCTGAATTGATCGATTCTCAATGTATTTGTATACATGGCTCATTGTTTTCATACCATGAAAACGAAACATACTCGTACATACATACATAAGTAGTATATGTATGTAATTATTAACATGAGTTTTTGTCTTTATGACATGATTATATTTCTACACTTTTAAGGCGACCTGATGGTACCTACTTATTTAGAAGTCAAGTTTACATAATGTTCTAACTAAATGACTAATTTTTCATTTATTTATTATTCCAAATAGTCTTAGATGACAGCAATTCAGTATTATAATGTAATTATTTGACAAGAAAAAAATTGTAAGTACTTTTTTTTATCAATATTTGTGCAATGACTAATTGAGAGTTTTTTTTTTTGTATTATTAATTATGAATATATTAGATGTGTATTAAAAAATACAAGCTTCCTTCAATAAGCGGCATACAATTTCTTTGGGTTCGCCTCCAAAGAGAGCCCCTCTCTCTGTAAACGCGTGTAGTAGTTGATTCACTGCTGATCATTCCTGTTGCTTATCAGTTAAACTTTATAAGAATTTGTTTTACTATACATATGCATGTAGTACATACATACTATTTAGGAAAATAGTTTGGACAATTTCATACAAGAACTTAACTCAGCAATGTGTTAACGTGGTATTTAGTGTTTCAGGCATCGAAACACTTCCCCATTTTCTATGCGGTTTGTTTTCTATTATCGCTAATGAATTGATAACAAAGTTGGCGGTAGTCGATGGTCCTAAAAGCAAACGCCAGTAATGGACTTTGTTACTTTATATCATCAGTACGATTACCAACCAAGTTCGTGCCGTTACGTGTTCAATTTGATAATTGGATAATGCAGATAAGGTATGTATATTCTTGTTGTTTATGGTATCATTTCTTTATGGATGGTAACAAAACTGTTTAGCTGTGTTGCCTATAAGGTAATTGCTGACCACTTATATGTACTATGTATGTACATACATACATATAGTTCGCTTTATCGAACACAATTTTCAACATAAAAGTTTGAACATAAAGTGACGTTGTAATAACTATGAATTAACCCAGCTCTAGCTTGGCTTTGACGGTTTGGAAAAAGGCATATGGTATTAATTGATTTAACTTTAAGAATTAAAGTTGAGTAATCAAATTGAAATCGGGAAATGTACAGAATTAACGATCTCTTGAGATTTTGCCGTACGGTTCAGCAAATATTGCAAAATGCAGCTAAAACAAACCGGTTTGTGTTTCTCTGACTTAGATGACAGATACATATTATTCAACCGAATTCGCTGTGCGATTTTTATCTATTTGCGCTTTTCCTGCGAAAAACGTGTAACGATTTTAATATTCCAGTTATGCAAATCGACCGCCTCTCTACGTACTTTGGTCGTTTCCCATTGCCACGTCTGTGGGGCTTTTAGGCCTTAGGATGGATATATTTTATTCAATTCAAACGTTTTTATACAAATGGAAATTCCATTTTGTTGTACACTTGTTGCGACCTTATTAAAGTAATTAGGTAAAAACAAAGTAAAGCTTTTTTATAATAGTCTTACAGTGTAATTGTTCGCACAACAGAAGAAAACAAGTAAATATAATATCTACATTTACTTGTGTACATACTTAATCAACTACTCACAAGTTATTGTTTTCCAAAAACTGCTCCCAACTAAAGGTATCCATGGTTATCTTAAGAGCTCAATGGCGTTGGTAAGACAGTAGACCTGGTTAAGATTTCACTGTTTTCATCGTCGATGATAGCCTGCCGCGGCAGCTTAACGCAACAAGTGTTAATTCAACTGAAATGCTTAATCCGGCAACTTTTCATATGCATATGTATGTATTTATGTACATATGTATTTGGTGAATACATATGCAATTGGTTTCGACATGAGTCGCAACGAATATAAACAATTGTGCACTTTAAAACAGACCCAGCATTTTGTTGCTTCTTGCGAAAGAAAAACTCAAGCCGGCGGCCACTGGAAACGATGCCACACAACTGGAAAAGCATAGTACGCGCAACTAAAAATTGTGCAGCAGTTGCAAACACCGTCACTCACACTCACTCAGGGTATGGTGGAAAACCGCACTCATACATACACATACACTAGCAGGCACGCTAGTGTGTGTCGGCCAAAGCGACTTGAAGCTTAGCCAAAATTACGTCAGGCGAATATACAGAAAAGCAACAGAGCCATATATGTATGTATGTACGTTCGTATGTATGTATGTACATATGAACATGCATTGTACATAATAGCAACAGTTTTTCTTTCGTCGCCGTCAGTTGGAGAACAGAAATGGTTAGCAGCTGCAGTGAAAATTTCATTTGTAGTTTTATTTTTATAAATTTTGAATACATATTTCTGTTTTATGTTTTAAACATATTTATTCAGGAAGTCAGCTTCTGTGAGACTCCATGTTTAAGGCAGCAAACACTTAACTGCAGCGCTGTATGCAACACCCAAGCACCAATTTGTTCCTGGAAGAGCCTCTGTTCCTCGTTTTCCTGGACTACTGTCGTTACTCCTAATTCCTTTTTTTTTTTTTTGAATTTTGCATTTTATTAACTTATCTGCAGTTGATCGTCCCTCTCTCTGATTCTCAAGAATTATTGGTAGTCCAATACAATTGCCTATTTTGGAGTTCTAAATTGATCGCCCTTCTCAGCGATTATCCAGAATTAATGGTAAATTAATATTATTTTACGGCCAAAATCACATTGTATGGATTTTCTTCGACCGCTTCAATCTCTGATCTTGTATTTATCCCAGAATGATTTCATTTATTTTGTGTTTAATCTAGGACATTGACGCACAAAATCATATTCAAGAAACTAAAAAGAAACAAAAATTGAATTTGCCGCTTCGACAAATTGATAACAGAACCGCATAACAGAGCCATAACAGAATAACTACACGCGCAAAATATGTAGCATACTTAAGGGGATGGTTCACAATTGCTTGGAGTTTCGGAATTATGAAAAATCGAGTGGCACCAAAATGTTTGCTTTGTAAAGGACACATTCGGACTGAGTTCGAAACATTCTAAAATTGATTTTTGAAATTTACAAACAACCGCCCTGACATGGAAATCGAGCGGATGGTAATATGCGCGAATCTTTTTGAAAAACAACGGCTTGGAAGGAATAGAAACCGTCTGGAAAATAGTGTTTTTGAAATTGGAATTTCATTCCAGGGCAGTGGTTCCAATTTGCGAGGCTTCATACTATGGAAATACAGAATTCTTATCGCAAAACGTTTTAAGTTTTGCAATAACATCTGGCACAGCTGCAGGCATATTTGCATATGCCAAAGACTTAAGTACTAGTCACACATGGACTTACATATAAGCGTACAAATGCATTTTGGAAATTTTACGGCAAAGCAAGAGAGAGAGAGAAAGCATCAGAGAAAGAAGAGAAATGGACTTTGTACCAACCGCGTGAAGAAAGAAAGATAGCTCTTTATGTTTTGAAAAAGAGCGCATGTGCGGTAAAAGTATCAGAAGGCCCATGCCTTGTCGCAGTTTTATGACCTGAAAGATGGTTTACAGCGCACCAAAGGTCAAACCACATGATAGCTCAAGCGCAGTGATAAAATAAGAGAATGCGGGTGTCGGAGTATTTGTTTGTCTGTTGGAATACAGCGTAAAAATGAGTAAGATTATGCGCATTGGGCGTATAATTGCTCTCTCGTTGTTTACATTTTTGGTTGATGCAGACTAGTTTCTACAGTGAGCCCCAAGATGAAGGAACCCATTCTATATGCTTTTAGCAAAAAGTGTCTTCTTCAGGACCTTGACGGATGTAAAAAAAAGGTTGAAAATCGAGGACAACTGGGAAAAATACAGCATGCAAAATCTATAATATCGATTTGATTTCAATTGTGTAAAAAAGTAGGTAAGCTTTCGATATTGAGGTTTATTCGACAACCACAACATGCGATTTAATCGGAGTCGTCAAAGAAACGGTAACCTGCCAGTTTTTATTTATCTCTTCACTAATCTCTCTCCGAGATAACGATGGCATGTGTGTGAGGGCGCATATTCTGGCTCTCTGTTGCCCATATGTGTGTGTGTATGTTTGGGACACGCTCTTGTTGGTATCACTGTAGGACGCGTCGTCACAGCCGATGTCTCTGCCTCTGCTGCTGCTCTGCCTCTGCCTCTGCCGCTGCCTTCGTCGTCGTCGGCTGAAAATGCGATAAAGAAAAATCGAGACTGGCGAGCCAAACGAGAAAAGTGAATGTTGTGTCGCGAATTGTATTCACAAACCTTCCTAACTTCGTATAGGTTGGGCGTCCGAAGCAGTCGATCCGCAACTGTCAAAACAGCGCGCAAGTTCCGTGAAGGCTACCAAGCAGAGAAATACAAAGTTTCAAAAAAATATATACACACAAATAACTGTACAGTGCAACTATTGCAAGCTGTAAGTTGAGCGAAATAATAAAGTATATGCATGTAAATACAACCGCAATACATACATGTCAATACTTATGCATACTGTATGCATACGTATTCATGTAGAGTTCAGGAAAAGACTTGTGCAGATCGAGAGTATTTGCAAAAAATCGAAGTGCGGAAAAGTTAAAAGTGAAATGTTGTGACATTGAGATGACTTCTCGTGCGCAGCGTCCTCATATTCATTATCCTTGAACTTTATGTATACACACATATGTGTGTATGTATACACACATACACACAGCGCACTCATACTTACGCATGTACCTCCCACCTACCTCAATTCAAAAGTAAACGTATCCTTTTCTTCACTTATACACAAGCACCGATATGGCATTCCGTGTCGCTGGACTCTTCCTGAAAAAGGAGCTCGCCGGCCCCGCAGGACAGCAGTTGCGCCTCCTGCGCACTTCAAATGCCACCAGGGCTCAGTTTCTGAATAACTCGCCCAACACAGCGCTGGACAAGAGCATACTCCAGCGCTACCGCAACCTGGAGACTCCTGCGAACCGTGTGCAAGCAACTTACCTCTGGATCGATGGAACTGGCGAGAATATTCGCCTGAAGGATCGCGTACTCGATAAAGTGCCAAGTTCCGTGGAGGACCTGCCAGACTGGCAGTACGACGGCAGCTCCACTTATCAGGCACAAGGTGAGAACTCAGACACGACCCTTAAGCCGCGAGCTGTCTACCGCGATCCTTTCAAGCCGGGAAAGAACGATATCATCGTCATGTGTGACACCTACAGTGCCGATGGCAAGGCAACGCCCTCCAACAAGCGCGCCGCCTTCCAGGCTGCGGTTGACAAGATTGGCGACCAGGAGCCCTGGTTTGGCATTGAGCAGGAATACACATTGCTCGACGTTGATGGGCGACCCTTTGGCTGGCCCGACAACGGTTTCCCGGCACCACAGGGACCCTACTACTGTGGTGTGGGTGCCGACCGGGTGTATGCCCGCGATCTCGTTGAAGCTCACGCCATTGCCTGCCTCTACGCTGGAATTGACTTTGCCGGCACCAACGCTGAGGTGATGCCCGCGCAGTGGGAGTATCAAGTCGGCCCCAGCAACGGCATGAAAGCTAGTGATGATCTCTGGGTGTCACGCTACATCCTACAGCGCATTGCTGAGGAGTACGGTGTAGTCGTGACTTTTGATCCCAAGCCTATGGAGGGCCAGTGGAACGGCGCAGGCGCCCACACAAATTTCTCCACAAAGGCCATGCGTGCCAACGGCGGCATGAAGGCCATCGAACAGGCCATCGAAAAGCTGAGCAAGCAGCACCAGCGTCACATCAAGGCCTACGACCCCAAGGAGGGCAAGGACAACGAGCGTCGTCTGGTCGGTCGCTTGGAAACCTCCAGCATCGACAAGTTCTCTTGGGGCGTTGCTAACCGTGCTGTCAGTGTCCGTGTGCCACGTGGCGTGGCAACGGCTGGCAAGGGCTACTTCGAGGATCGCCGTCCCAGCTCCAACTGTGACCCCTACGCTGTGTGTGGTGCCCTTGTGCGTACGTGCCTTCTCGATGAGTAGGAATGGGCGCCAGTCGTCTCTGGCGCTACCAGTGGGCGCTAAATTTTCGATGTACATATGTATACATAGTTGAGTTTGCAGAGGGCGATGGTCTATCTGTATAATTTGGCTATTTTTCGATCAGAGTAAAATCATGAATTGTTTTACTTGCTTGTGTGTAAAAAGACAGGAAAGGGTGAGATGAGAATATGTGGCTAGCATTTAAGTGTAACAAGCAAGCGTTAATGACACAGAAACTAAAACCGAGATGATGTTCTGCCATAAATATGTTTATTAATTATGTATAAATAAATATTGCTTTATTATAATTTTCTAATTTATGTAGCTTGTATAATTTAATTTTGTTTACCGCATGACAAAAATAATATTTTTGTGTACGGAAAAGTAATGTTTCTTTATTTTTCCATTCCCTTGATATCTACATACATGCATTATATGAATACTTATGGTATGTAGGTAAATGCATTCCGAAAATGCAAAGACCATTGCGTTTTTTAATTGATTTTGGTAACCTTTTTGTATGAAATTAATTAATGGCTCAATTTGTAGGTGCGAAATGCTAAAAGGTGTTAGATTGTTAAATTGAACATATATCCCATACATATACAAATACATATACGTACACACAGGTACACACACACATACTGACTATATGCTCTATCAGATGTTATTGTTAAGCAAAAATTTAAAATGAAATTGAAATCGTTAAAAACTGTTGAATTTGAACACGCAACACGCATACACATATTATACTTATATCAATTAAAATATCAACGATCCTAACTAAATTAGAAATTTCAATTTTGAAAAGAGTACTCGATAAAATTTTAATCAAAATTCTCAAATTTGCAGTTTCTTTTGGGGTATGAAAACGTGTACTCACACACATACATACTTGTATGTAGTTGTGTTGTTTATCGGTGTTTGTTTTGATTTGCTTTTCATTTTACTTTGTCTTTGTCTTCCTTCGCATGGTGCCCGGCATTAGAGAATATGGGTAATACGTAATTGGCGATCGCTTTGCGTTTGTTGTCATTGCTGTGCGGGAAGAAAAGCCCCGAGTTTTATCGAAGAAATGGAAAATACGTATGTACCTATCTTACGAAGAAAGGCTGCCCCATGAGCGAGCGATAATTTTGTATTAATGGAAATTTTCCGACAGTCAATGTCGAATATAAATATGTACACATATATACTTGACACTTGGGATGGTCGTGTGCGTATGTATATATGTACATATCTACATATTGTGTGTATGTTTTGCCGTACACACAATGTATGTACATACATACTTATTTACGTACAAGAATCAATTGTACAGCTTATTATTTTCTTGGGCGGGGACTTTTATTGACCCAGCTCAACACTTAGCGTACAGAAACTGATTAATTGTGCAACAGAGCGAGCACAAAAGCGATGCGACCTTAATCGCTACTGAAAGGGTATTCACTCACTCAGGCAGCCAGGCAAACAAGTGTGCAAACAGTGCAGTAAACGCCTGAGCGATGCACTTCACCTTGAGCCGACGACATTTGTGACACTTGCATCGCCGATTAATGCATTGGCACAGTTTGTTATTGCCACTGGGACAGCCCACCTATGGGTTGGGCTGTCATTCCCTCTATATACTCGATGTATTACGGTGTACGGCGTACATACATATGTACATACATGTGTACCTACTAGCCTTACTACACAAATAATATTTGCTCACATTTCAGTCCGCGATTGGCCAGCTTTTATTAAGGCACCGCAGCGTTGCCCCTCCATATATGTACATACATACATACATACATATGTATGTTCATATAAATAGAAGTATAATACTAGGTTGCAAGCTCACAGTTTGTGTAAGTGTAATGAGGTCAGTAGCCTGCAATTATTTGTTATTTACATCATTGAACACACGTGCTGTAATAGTCCGTGTGTGTAATACATATATAAAGTATGTAAATACACAATATGAATTGCATATGTATATAGCATTCAATTTTGTTGCTCAACTAGTTTCATCTTTGATCATTTATTTGCCTGCAACACAATGTACATGTGTTTTTATACTGTTTCCAAATAAGCTTTTGGGAAATAACAGTCTATTAGGCTTGTATACTGCTCACCTGTCCATTCGATGGACTGCCTCACTTGCAACTTGAGCAACCAAACTTGTTACACATCTCTACACTCCTCTATCTTCTCACCATTATAGCTAGAGCGACCAAATATCATATGAGAACTACTGATGATCTCCTTGAAAAATTTGACCAAATACATACATACGTGTTGGCAAAGACATTGCATTGGAAGCAGAGTATACCACTGTCGGGAACTTCCGATTACAAGGTTCTTACTTGCTTTTAGCTTCCGATATGCACTAACAAAACTTGCTCGACACTTTTGGACTGATTTCATAGGTTTCCTTCCCGCCTGATATTTCGTTGTGCGGATACGGTTATTTTACATTACTTAAGCAACCAAACCTGCCAGTTTCATAAAATTCCATAAACAATCTTAAGTCTATGCCTAATTATGAACGCAATACGCTTGAGTTCCGCACCTACTGCTATTTAAATGAATGAAGTTTATTTATATACGGAAAACTAGTTTCTACATGCATATATATATATACATGTGTACATATGTTGGGATCTTACAGTGCAGGTCTTTCGAGATCAAGCTCAGCCCGAGCCCGTCCAATTATGTTTTTCTCTAGAAGATTTGCATAAAAGACGAAACAAGCTATGGGCATACTTAAAGCCGCTTTGAGGCACAACAATCTTGTACACCTGATTTGATACTGCATTTCCATACCGATGTCGATTTAAAACAACATTTCTTGGAAATAAATGTGCGAGCATTGTGAAATCTTATCAGGTTAAATCTTATCAGTAAAGCTTTGAATGCACGAACTGAGTGGTCTATAGAGAAATAAACAGAGCCAAATAGTTGAGGACATTCCACAGAGGAAATAAAAATATATAAAAGCCAAGTGATTGACCAATAAGTCACTTGACTTACAAGTATCACGCAACAACAAAATGATTTACCTTGGTCAGAAGCATCAACGAGATAGGAAAATACTACTAGTTGATAAGTGCCAGAAGGCACCTGCGCCACTCGCAAAATACGATATCAATTACGCAATCGATCATATTGGCATTAAGTGAAGTTATAGCCGGCTGCCCGCCAATGACGCGTGTAGAGCAACCACGATAAGGTGGACTACGCCGTATCGCAAGGAAGTGGCGAAAGTACCCTCAAAAAATGTATGCGTTCTGTTTTAAATACTCGCCTTTAAAACAGAGCATTTGCCAGTTAGCCGGCGTGTAAAGTCCAAAGGCGTTTGATAAGCCGGCCACCAAATGCTTTTGAATCGCAAGGCGAGCCGTCAGTTGGCGTGATCTGTGCGATAAGGACGAATGGCTCAGCTCCGTGTGCCACTTACTTAACTCGGTCAATAGATGACAGAATGAAGCTATCAGGCCTCGTTATCGTGCCGCCATAAATCATTTTATAAATTCGTATGCCACTTGCGAATGGCAAAAGCGTGTAGTTTCAAAAATGAGATTGATCTAATCCGAGAGGCACAAATATAAACTTTTGTACACACATATTTAAATATACTCGTATGTACATACATACATACATACATATATATTTATTATGAACTGGCGCACGATCACGTTGCGTGATAATGGTGTCTGCTTGACCGTACAGAGTTTATCGAACGGTATGGCACGGATGACTCACAATAAATATACTGACTATACTCGTACTTACTACATTGTTTCATCTTACTAACTGCTGCCTAGTGTATATTTGATTGCACTTTGACGCACTTTCTGGGAGATCCGGGAGAATTCTTCAGCACACTCTCGCAAGCCTTATCAGAAACTGGAATTGGGGCAGGCCCTTACGGACAACTGAAAACAACCCGAACATCATTAAGTGATAGTACATGATTTACAGGGTTACTCCAAATAATTGGCTACGTCACGTACAATAAAAAAATAAACAAGACCCTGAAAGCCCGATTATGCTTGTATTTGTCGCTCTCTTTGTTGGTGGCCGTATTTTTATTAGTGTGTGAATTGGCGTTATCAACTGTCAAATCACCTGGCAATAACGATTATTGTACTACTCGTAAACACACTGAGTGCCCGAAAATTATAACCCGTGTTCGAATTCAAGTGCTCGTTGAAAGTTAATCTAAAAGAGCGACATTAGTAACGAGATAAATATACGACGATCGAACAAATTCTTGTAGTATGTATGCATTTGCGTAGTCTATAAAACACTTCTGTTCATTGGAACATAATTACCTTTTACTTATATTTATACCTCAATCCTGTGTCCAATTCAAACTGGACACGTACAAAATTTATGGAGCTCTGTCAAAGCCTTTTCATAATCAGAATTGAGGGAAATCTTTGTTGCAAATCCCTTATCAACTGCGCGTGGCAAATTCTGTGGGGCTTTGCTTTAGTCACATGGAAAGCAATCACATACAAATGTTCTTTTAACCCATAAATAGCGTGAATCGGGCATAATATACTTTATTGAAATACTGTTTCAAGCTATATATGTATGTACATATGTATATGTAAACGTTGATTATCAAATCTAGCTTACTTCTTGAAACAGTCAGGCGCTCTTGATGACGAATTACGTGTATTTTAGAAGTAGATGGTAGGGATTTTCTTTGTGATATACACTGTTAAAAATAATATAAACAAGAAAGAACGGCCATCTTCGGTGTGCCGAAGCTATATACCCTATCAGGAATTAATTTTATACAAAACTTAATTTTGTATGAAATTATAGGAAACTATTTAAAGTATAAAGTTTGGATGAAATATTTGTATAAACAAAAAGTTTGATATAGTGATATCGTGGTCCGATTTTGACCAAATTTTGTCAAATTATATAAACTCTCTAGAGACTCTGTCTTGGGAAAGTTTGGTGAGGATACATCTATAAACAAAATGTTTTTTATACAAAAACATAGTTGTCGACCGATCATTCCTATGGCAGCTATATGTTATAGTGGTCCGATCCGGCTGGTTCCGACATATGTACTGCCTGCAGTAAAAAGAAGGGTCTGTGCCAAGTTTCATTAAGATAGCTTTTAAACTGAGAGACTAGTTCGCATAGAAACAGACGGACAGACGGACATCGCTATATCGACTCGGCAATTCATGCTGATTCAGAATATATATACTTTGTTGGGTCGGAAACGTCTCCTTCTGTTCATTACACATTTCGAGACAAAATTATAATACCCTCTGCAGTCGGACGTACCCGACAGCAGAATTCTTGGTTTCAAGTCTGGTATAATTTGGTAATTTGTGGGGTGGGAAAGTGACGCGAAAGAACCGTAGTCTGTATTTTTTAAATTTGGTAAATCTACTAAACAGGTGTTTGGAGATAGATTATGACACTTTCTAAACTCATGGTATACACCAACAAGTCTACCCACTTAAGTTGCTCTAGCTTCAATGGTGTGGACAAAAATTGCCTCCATATAGACGGACGTTTCAAAAACCCAATATACTCTTTTTCAAAACCACTTTTTTTAAACAAGTATAAAAATTTGGATCGCCTTTTTGATTATATATTCTATCCGGATGGCATAGTGATCATAGAGTATGATGGTCTTAAACTTCCAGCCCTCATAATTTGGCGAAAAATGCATCGATTAACACATTTCTAATATAGTGTCTCCTGCTTATATAGATCTTACCGTATATACGAACGGACGGACAGACGGTCAGTATGTCTACAATGATGTGTTCGGGTACAGGGTGTCTCGTAGTCGGGTATACCGACTAAAGCATTATTACTTGTTTATAATGAAAGAGAAGGTCTCCTCGCAAGTGTATTGCACTCTTCTGCGACTGTTCCATTGGCGTTTCCACCGAATAACTACGTAGTACACGCGATCCCATTCTTTACGTCATCGGCTTCGCACGCGTCTGCCAAGTGATCTTCCGTTCCTCCGACTGATTAGCACATTGAACCACAGAACGCGAACCGCAGCAGAAACCGGCGAGTTGGACGCAAATACAGTTTATCATCTGGGGTGTGTCCGCTAATGTCTATTATATTTTAATTGACGTTTAAATTAGATTAGTAATTTTTATTATGTTTAATTATTCATGTCCATTTAAAAATACTGCGGGTAGAAGGCGATCCACTTCATATTTAGAAAACAGTATACATATACGATGCATCGTAAACCAACGTCTACATTATATGTACATACATACGTACATAGTATGTACCGAAAATGTTCTCTTTACAAAGTCCTCAATTACTGACCCGTTGTTGTTTTCAACCTTCAGCTTGATTAAAAACGAAACTGCCATTGTATTATTATTGTTCTTGTGAGCTGATAATGGCTTGTGATAAGCGTACAGTTGGTTACAAGTGAGCAGGCGACAATATCTCATTCCTATGTGTACGATACGTACGTAATGCATATACATACATACATACTTATAAATGTGTATGTACATACATCTCCAAGTTGAGTGAACTAGGCTATCTTGGCCCGCAGAATTTTCCGTCATTGTACTTTTCAAGAGATAAATTATACGTATCTTTGTTTCTTTGCTTTTATGTAAATGTCCAAGTTCAATTAAATGAAGTCGTTTACTGCCGTACCAAACGATATTTTCATGATGAGTTCAATCAATCAAACAAGAATCTTACTCATACCGTAAATACACATATGTGTATTGTATATATCTACACATACATATGTATGTATGTATATGTATATGGAACTTACAGTTATATGCGCGTATCTCATTATGCAGCCAA
Source organism: Hirtodrosophila histrioides (assembly GCA_037075165.1). Taxonomy (NCBI): domain Eukaryota; kingdom Metazoa; phylum Arthropoda; class Insecta; order Diptera; family Drosophilidae; genus Hirtodrosophila; species Hirtodrosophila histrioides. The sequence continues at coordinate 227,452 of JBAMCL010000789.1, forward strand.
ACATCGAATAGGAAGACATAAAAAGACGACGACATAGACAAAGTTCACAATTTGTGAAGCTTAACGAAGTCCTGTTTGGATACTTTTTCATTGCACTCGCAATGTAAGGATTCAGAAGACTTGTTATTTAAGAGTAAAGTAAAACAGATTGTATGGAAATTGTGAATGTGAATTATTTGGCAGCAATCTGATGGTAGCCTTTCACATAGAAAAGTATATGTATGTATAAGCTCTGTTTTACGATTTCAGACCTGGCTTAAGGGTGTCTCGTAGTCGGTAACACTCGATTAGAGCATTGTGTTTTTTTTTTAATTTTCCAAACTATTTTTTATGGCAGCCCTAAAGTATACTCTATTTAATTACTGTTACTAATGTACTGCACTGGGCTGTTGTTTGTGACGAATAGATTTTCATTGCGATTTTTGTGGGGCAGGAAGATTTTTTTCCCAACATTAACATGAAAAGTTAAATAAAAGCAAGAAAGGACGGCTATCCTCGGAGGACCGAAGCTATATACCCTAGCAGGAATTAAATTTTATACAAAACTTAACTTTCGCCTGATTGCTCCTATGGGAGCCATGTGGTCCGATTTTGATATAATTATAGGAAACTATATGAAGTATAATAAAACTCTCAGTTAGTTTGGATGTAATATTTGTATTTATTCATTTATATAATGATAATTTCTAATTAAAACTATGAATTATCATTAAATTCTTAGCCATGGCTGCCAGGGCCTTCAGCTGATGTTACATTTAATAGTTACTAGACTTGAATAATGAATAATGTGTGTATGAACGCTTGTGTTGTGTGTTATTGAATATAGTGTTATATTTTGTGTGTGAATTTGGTGTTGTTTAGGAAATGAAAAAGAATTTTTATACCAATACCTATATTATATTAAATTTCTGTGCCAATCTTAATATCTCACTAAGCTTACGATTAACACGATTTGAGCTGCTGCTTTTCAGAACTTCAGATAGATCGGGCTTCTTCTCTGTGGAAATGACATTATCGGCCAGAATGAATCGGGTCATGAATATAGCATGGGGCACTTGAATATAGGCGGTGCGTTTCAGCTCAGCACGGAACCTGCCAAAGATTTGTTGAAGTTACTACTAGGCAATCAATCAGGTATATACATATATGTACATACTACATACTATGTGACATTTACTACTTACGCTTCGTAACTATATGCCGACGTATTCACCCCCACCCCACTAAGACTGCTGATAAAGGCATCGTGGTAGAACTCCAGTAAATATTGGTAATGTTCCTCTAGTGTGCTCGTTGAGATGCTTGTTAGCAAGAACGATAGTAAGTCATGTATAATTGAATCAAACTGGGTGGTTTGAAAGTCAATCAGTTTTAAGTGTGTGGGCTTTCGAGACGAATCTATAAATAGTATAAATCTGAAGCTATTGCATACATATATGTATGTGTATGTACGGATTAGCTTACCGTACTTAAACATAAGGTTCATTGTCCAGAAATCAGAGTGGATTATACTATTAAACGCATTATTTTCATCAGGCGGTGTTGCCAAGAAACTAAAAAATTCTTTTGACAATTTTTCGACAAGCGCCACCATCGTCTCGTCATTACTGGTTGCTTCTCCAATATCTGCCAATGTCTCCTTTATCATCGTTGCCTTCGATTCTGGAGCGGCAGCATGCCAATCGAATTTGTCAAAGAACGGTCTAATCTCCATCTCAAACTCTTTCGGCTTCTTCAACCTCAGACCAATGGTCAGAGCATGGAATTGAGCCATATATTTGAGCGCCAGTTGCGTGTGGGGCAAGTCAAAGGGCTGCAGTCTCTGACCTGGCACGTAGTTGCTACTTCGTAGGTCCTCCAATACCAAAGTGGCATCTCTGTCTACAACGTTCGAGTCCGGCTTTAATGATAGGCGGGAGCCAAAGTACTTCGCAAACCCATCGAACTGTGCGTCCCCAGGAATACCGGCATTATCCTGTAATTCGCTCAGCGCAGGTGCCAATCTCATGTAAATGGCATTCTCCGCTAGGCAGGTACGCTCAGGCTGTATGAATTGCCAGTATTTGGGATCTGTGGGCGGCACTTTGGCCACGAACCGCTTGACCAAGAGCTCGCCGTTGGGTTGCTGCACTTGTGCCCGTACGGAAATCAAGACACTGCCATAATTATCGCCAGGTTGCGTTAAGTTGCTTACATCGTAGCTGCAGAGGCGGTCGCCATTTAAAAATGGGTCAATTATCCGAGCCAGATCGTGAATTACGGGCAGATTGTCCATATTGATGAGAACCGCGAAAAGGCGTTATGTGTCTACTTAAGTTAGCGAGCAATTAAATGAAAACATTCCACAAGTACAATACGAATCAAGACTCTCTGGTTATCTGTCTGATAACAAACAATAAAAAATAATCGCATAACTGATAGTACTACTAGTCTACTTCTCCTAGTCTACACTTGGGCTAAGCAGAGCATTGAAGCCCAGAACCCAATTAATACTGAATTAGACGGTCTTTATTTGTGGGGGTTTTTTGTTTATTCCTATGCACAATGATCGATACCCTGTCAGCACTTATGATCTAGTAAACACATTACAAATGGCATTGACTAATAGTTAATAACAATAGGAGTATATCCAATGCCGGTGCCCACTCTCTTACATACTTATTTAAAAACATTTCAAATAAATTATATTTCTGACTACGAAGGTAGCAATTTAGTAAAATATATTAAACAATTTCGCCATTCGTAATATATCACTCATTTTAACCATAATTTTATGAACTCCTCTGTTTTTAGTTATTACAGTCAAGTCCACATCTTTATAGTCACTTGGCAGCGAGCTGCTATCAGCTAGGACTACCTTCGTCATAAACAGCGCATGTGGCACCTGAATATGAGCCACGCGTTGCACTTCATCGAGAAATCTGTAAGTGGAAACAATTGTTTTTATAATTGAACACACATATGTGATTTCCTTATTAACTAGATTAAGTATTTCATTTCTTGGCACAAGTATTGCTTTTCTTTCTATTCTGAATGTATATTTCTGTCTACGAGTTTTTTTTTCAAAACAAGACCGACAGTTGTTCTGTTTAGTTATTATAAAGATAGAACATGCAAACCGGGATGAATGCCTTGCTGTCTTTGTGCTGCCAATCTTTTTTATGCCAAAGTCATGAAAAAGTAATATGTACAGCGACAATCTTATCACCTGTTGATTTAAGATGGACTCATACATAAACACGCGTTCATTATGATATAATTTGCTAATAAATTTGAGATTACCTTTGCATATGCGGGTAGGTACTTAAAATAATAAACATTCTCTTTTGTGGGAAATAAAAAGTGTACTTACGCCTCGTAGCTGTATTTATTTGTGTCCACATTCACTGTGTGCAATGACCGAATAAATGCTTCGTAATATATGCGCAGAAAATTATAATAGTTTTCCTCTAAAACCAGTGAATCTATAAAACAAATAATACATTGAATTACTTGGCTATGATAACCTTGGTTTTATTTTAAATACTAACCCACACTCGACAGAAGTAAGAAGATTACATCGTGGACCAGAGACTCGTATTGTGTGATTTGAAAGTCCACAAATTTGAGTCTTGCAGGAACGCCAGCATCATCTAAAAATATATTGGTTTTTGAATATATTTATACGGGCTCCACATGTATATAAAAACTTCTTACCGTACTTTATCATCAAATTATTTATCCATAGGTCCATATGAACTAAAATAAATGTATTTCAATTGCTTTAATTAAATGACAGCATCGTTAAGGCTGACACCCTACCTATAGAAGTCCAAGGTCCATCCTGCACATCTTCGTCAGCTTGGAAGGCATCAAATATGTCTAGTAATTCCTTTACACGGCTCACGTCCCGGTCATTGTCCTTAGATACAGCCTTTATATCAGTCAAAGTTTCTTCATTCATCATATCCTTAGTCTCGGGTCCCATACTGTCACTCATATTGAACTTCCTGAAATACGGCCGGACGTACTGCTCAAAAACTTTTGGCTTTTTTAAGCGCAGTGCAAGAGGTAGGGCATGGTATTGCGCCATGTAGTGCAGAACAAGCACGGTATGTGGCAGATCGTAGGGCTTGTGTCTGTTGCCAGGAGTGTACCCGCGAGCTGTTAGATTTTCCTGCACCAAGACTGCGTCCCGGTCAACCTTAGTGGCCTCACTATTAAGGGAGATGCGTGATCCATAGTAGCGTGGAAAGCCGTCAAAGAGTTTTGTGGGCAACACACCTGCCTCGAGCTGTAGCTTGTCCAGCTCTGGTGCCAAATATTTGTAGACAGAGTTTTCTGTGATGCATGTTCTCTCCGGTTGAAAGATCTGCCAATACAGTTCGTTGGTGAGGGGCGGCAACTTTGCAATCAGTGGCAAATCCTGAACGATGCCATTTGACTGCTTGATTTTGGCACTGATGGCCAGCATAATACTCCCATAGTTATCGCCGGGCTTTGTCAGATATTGACTTTTGTAAGATTCGAGTGTAGCGCCTTGCAAATACGGCTCAATAATTTTGTTTAAATCGGCAATATCGGGTACTTCTCCCATTTCTCAGATGTGCTCCTGCTCACTTTCAGTTACTGACTGATAGTATAAACTACAAGCCTTATTGCTTTTCTAGCTTCTGTGTTCGGTTATGTTCGTGTAGTCTAGTATCTACATTGATACAGTCACACACACATAAGCCGTGTGTGTAGATAATATCAAATGATTGTGCAAATTACTGGTACTAGTAGTTTAACGCTGAGATACTTGTGCCTGTGTGGGCTCACACAAACGAAAAAATTCACTCAATTGGTTCTGATAACATGAATTGTTCAATTGCAGTACTTAGTACATTGTTTTCATTTCTGGTTGTGTTCGATTTTAACAAACGTTCCCTGAATAAATAGAACATTTAATTTAAGTCGCCTCATCATGATGAGATCTGGTACCAGTAAAATAGCCCAATCAGTTATGACAGTGTCGGCAACAACAACAATCAATACTATCAGCAAGAGAATGTTGAATTCCATGGGAACTATTCAAAACAGCTACGATCTAAATGTTGCGTTTATCATCTGCCATTTGAATAATATTAATCTGACGTACACTTTATTTATTTATTTTAGTAAAATGTACTGTAACACAAATCGATATAATTATCTAATTATACAAAAACGTCCCTTTTTCTGAATTCAGCGGCAAACGTGTGGAATTATAAATTTTTGGGAGTCAAAATATAAATGCTAAGTATTTCGTGGGAAACAAAAGCCGTTATCAAATTTTTTATAATTTTCTAGTACGGTCACCTTTTCTTCGTCCGCGGGTTGGCAGTGTTGCACGTGTTCTCATCGATATGTCGAGTGTTGAAAAACTTTATAAAATTAAAATAACATCGCTTAAAAAAGTATAGAAAAGAAATATGGTATTAATTTTGTTGTCAAGATCCGGTCACACTGCACAGTCTTGCTATTGCAGCAATTTAGTTAATATAAAAATCGACGTACATCTGAAATTACTGCGTCAGTAACTCATTTTTCTCCATGCTTTATCCGTATTGGATTAAGTTGAAGGCCAAGTAATTACTCCAAAACAAACTTATAACAATGGATCCCCAATTAGTGGCAGCCATTCAGCAAGCCACTCTGCAGCAGCAATTTTCCAACGCACCCAGCCTGATGTCCATGCAAATGCCATACCCACTTGTTAATCCTATGAATTTTGTCGGCGGTGCTTACGGATATGGACGCAGCGATGGACCTATAATGCATCCGCTAAATACGCCAGAGGACGAAGATGAGGAGGATGAAGATGATGATGAGCAGTTCCGTACTTTATTTTGTAATAATCTCGACGAGCGCGTGACTGAAGAGATATTGTACGAAGTGTTTTTGCAAGCTGGCCCCATAGAAAGTGCACGGATACCATTGGATAATACCGGACGCCAACGTAATTTTGGCTTTATTACCTACCAGCACAAATGTGCGGTACCCTTCGCAGTGGAGCTCTATCAGGGCTTAGAGCTGTTCCAAAAAAAGGTGACCATCAGGGCGCAATGCGCTGACAAACCAAAACCGTCTGTGCCTGGGCCAGCCTGGTCGCGTAATCCATTTTCGCAGGACTTGCCGCCTCCCGCACTGCCACTAAATGACCACGCTGGATCATGGCATCCTCGTCACCTTGTGCATGATGGCAAGCAATTCGACCGCTGCTCTGGTGCTCAAAACCAATACAATAACAATGATCTGCGGCGCCGCAGCGATAGTGCCATCATGGATCGAAATCGCCCCAGGCCATATCAACAGCAGCAACACAATAACAGTGGGGGCAATCGGAGGTCTGATCAACGCTATAGCCACGGCAAGCGTAGACTACTGTAAGGCCCCAGGACAATTGGTTAGGTTCCTGTTAATTGCTTTTTGTTTAATTTATCATTCATTCATTCATTATAATTTAACATTTCATTTAAATGACTTAAATAATAATCGTATATAAGCGTAGTATAAGTGCATCTAGATAAGAGTGAACCATACTTGTATGTACATCTCAATGAACCAGAGTATGCCTTTGCTGCTTTACTGTCCGCTATAGTGCTTAGAATATATTATGTACACTACGTAAATCAGTATAAATTAATATATTAGCGCGTAATGCTTCTTAATGTCTTCTCCACATTCCGATATGTTCGCGGGGGTATGACCTCCAATAGTAATCGCTGATAGCTGGCATGCTCCGACAAGGCACGGAATAAGGACTTTGCATAGCTGCGCGTCTCGAGGCTGCCCTCAAGTAGAAGATTTGCACCCACCATGAAGAATTTGTCGCGATTCTCCCGGCCCATGGCGTAGATGCGATCGCTGCCCAAGCGTTCGACCAGTCTAAACAGCAGCTTGGCACTCGTCGTCCTAACTATGGCATTCTGGTGTTGAGCTCCTTTTGTTGACAATATGTTGAGCACTTTCGGAGGCTGCACGTGATCCACCATCGATTCCAATGCACGCGTAGCATCGGCGCGTAGGAATCGATTTGTGTCTGCCGTGCGGTGCAGCAAGGCACAGACCAGGTCGTCGCACTCCAACTCCAATGATTTACACTTTAAGGTGAACAGTTCCGTTGCGGCCTGACAGGCAGCGCGAGCAACTTGCGAGCGCAGATTACGGACGGAGCGGGTAAGTTGGATACATGTCATATGCATGTGGCTGTCCAGGAAATCTGAGTGATAGCGAATAAGGCGCACCATGCATTTCAAACCCGTCATGTTGACTTCCCAATTGCTAGAGTCTAGCTGATCGAAGGTCTTTATTAAAGCCTCTCGTGGCTTATCGAAGCGCGACATAGTTGCCGGGAACAATTCCGTCTGGGACATCTTTATGGCCTGCTTCACGGGTGAGACGCGTCGCTGACCACGCAGTAAATATGAAGTTTTTGACTTTTGTCTTAGCGGAGTGTGCAACAATTTAGAAGGCAACAGTTTAGTACAGCTTTCAAGCTGGGAACCGATGTGGGAGCTATTATCAGTTGTGTTGCTACTGGTATCCAATGAGCCTTGCTTTGAAGTGGGTCGTGCGCCATAGAGTGACTCCAGGGAGATGCTACGCGAGTGTATGGCTCTATCGTCCTGTGGAGTTGAAGACGACTTTCTGCTGGACGAGACTCTTGATACAGATGCCTGATGCGTACTATTATTTACTGTTGGTTCTGTCTGTTGTTTAACGGGGGAAGACTCTGCGGTCATCGACTGGAGCTCATGCTGCAGCTCTTCAACAACCACAAAGCTATTGCTGCTCTCAATCTCCTCTTCAATGGCAAGAGATTTGATGGACTGCGCACGTGACATCTGTGGCGTGGTATCATCAAGCTGCGTCTTTATGCTTTCTGTTTTGCTGTGCAGACTGTTAACGCTTTCGTTGCGCTTCAGGATGGGCTCGTGAGTTGGTGATTCTGTTTCCTCTTCTATGTCGTCCACTACGAGCTCCCCGAACTGCTGTTCTAGGCTCACTGAATCCATGTCATTCCGGTCAATTGGTTGGTGAGTGTCTGGTTTGCCCACCTCGCTGTGGGTGCTGTACGATTTAGCCGAGGCGGTTGACTTCTGAGAGTAGCTTGTTGACTTGACGGATAGGGGAGATCCGTCTCTATTATGTTTGGTTACCTGTAGATCGGACGTTGAAAACGCTTGTACTGCTGCAGATGGTTTAAGTTCGCATTCTGCCTCGACCTTTGCCCTGTTAGAAATAATTAAATTGATTAATAAATTGTATACATACAGACATGTGTATTTCACCGGCTGCTTGTAACCTCTATTAAAACTTACAACTCAATTTGTGAGAACACCTCGTCCGCCAAACTTTTATCAACTGTCTGTGGAGGGTGGAGCACTTCCCAAGTCACTTTATCAGGGACATTTGTATTACTTTTATCAATTTGCATCGATTTTCTACGCTGGTGCTTTCCGTGAAAACAACAACAGCACGGACAGGGACAGAGATCATAGGGTATTAGCCTTTGTCGCGCCGCCATTGTCTTTTCCAATACATATTCCCGAACCGTGTCAAACAGAGTGCGTATTCGAAGGAATAAATTTGCGGGCTGACCGCAACAGTCAATCGCACTTTGCATTTTACTTTAACGATAACCTTTTGATACTCTTTAATAAACGTTTAAATCATAAAAATACATTCTAGCGATGAGCTTGATTAATACTTGTTAACTGTGCTGGCCGCAAAAGTATTTGACCACTTCAAGCAACAACGCCACTTTACAAACTGTTTGCAACGCTCGTGAAACGTCGGGCTGGCCACTACCTTAGTCCCGGCAAGGGGCAATGTCGAATCCACAGTAGACTTTATTTCCATTTCAGGAAAAACACAACAAAAGTTGCAAATGTAAAACAGGACATTGCGTTTTCCATAGTAAGCGTACCCCCACACTCGCTGGCACCCTGCTAATGGAAGGGGCACCCCTAACTCCTATGCATAGGCTAATACTAACGGCAACTGATGACGACGTGTTAGCCACTGGTCCTGCTAGCACTTGCTTAGTATTGGTATTTTCAGTTTGACTTTCTGCTAGTGAGCGAGCGCCTTAGTCATGTTCGGCTTTCTTCGTGTAATTGCGACCGAGACGGTAAAAGCAAAGTAAGAAAAGTTTGGCTAAGTCGACACAAGGCTGCCCTGTAGTTCTTCAAAATATTTAGTGATTGGTGCAGGTAAAAATAGCAATGTCATTTTGAATTATGAGCATAAAATAAAAATGTCGCAAGTATTGAACCCCTTCATCACAAGTTTCCCTATCCTCTTTTTAGAAATAAAAGTTTCATTGTATTTTTTTAAATGTTCTCTATCGGTTTAATTGTCAGTATATATTGAAAAGTAGCGAGAAAAAATTGATTTTCTTGAAAAGGACAGTGCACAAGCACGTACACCTACGAATGAATGACACACTAACTAGAATAACAGGCAGTACTCAACCGTTCCAGCTAAGTCTGTGGGTCTCAGGTGCTTGTAGTGGTCATTTGAAGGTTCGTCATTGGTCACCACCTGTACCTATACCATCCTATACCACTGGTGAAAACTTCACCGAGCATTTAAATTATTTAGGTTAAGCAACGGGGAATTGTTGGGCTTTTATGTGGCACCTTTAAGGGCAAAATTTGTATATCAAATGCGTGGGTTGCCCAATTTGGGGTCAAAAGCGCGACAAATAAATTCGCTGACGCTGACGGCCAATTTGTTGTTATTGCTTTGTTGTTAAGTTTTAGCAAAACAAAAACCTCATCGGAGCTAGATCTCAATATACTAGATTGACATTCTTTCCTAAAGACCGATCAATTGATATTTTTATGTGGTTAGTGTTTACCTGACAGTGTATTGGTAGCTCGTAAATTAAGATACTTACTTGGATTTGGGGGCGTTGGCGACATCCCTGGTCAGTGTGTATGGTGTGTCCAATTGGTTACTGGAATCCTGTTTTTTTGATTCATTCATTTTTAAATTTGCTGCTGTAGGACGGTGTAGAAAATAGTAAATTGGTGGCACATCTAAGCGAATGCGACTTACCTTGAGCTTGACTGACGTTATCCATGCAGCTTTGCTGGGACATATACTGCTGCGAGGCGGGCGGTTTCTTAAACACCTGCTGCTTTTGTGTTTTGGAAACTGCATAGTTGACTTTTGGACGCTTTGAATCTTCAAAGCTATACGGATAGGGAGTGCGCTGCATATTGCGCATGAAGTTGCTGATAAAATCCGTCTGCTGTCTGACAACCGGAAATCTTTGGAGTAGATGTGTTAGGTAATCATTTTATACGTTTTGTGTGCTCTTACCGTGAGTTCTGTCTAACTAAACGCCTGCCCATGCCTGCATTGCAAGGTGTCAGTTGAATAAAGCTTCCACCACTGCCACTACCACTACTGCAGGTTGTTGTCGTGCTGTCAGTACTTCTGCCATCCATTGAAGATTCAGAGCATGCCTTGTTAACTAGGCGACGTTCCATGAAGTTAGCCTGAATAACTAAAAAGGTTTAGAAGCTTGTTAAGTATTAAAATTTGTAGCCATATCCACACATACTTACCACTAGTACCATAGCTTTTCTTTTGAGAAAAGTCCTGAGAGCAAATGAATGGAAATAGTTGAATTTATAATTATGTGTATTTGTGTAAATTGTGTGTATCTATTAACACTTACATTAGAGGATCTAGACATGTCCAAAGTTTCAGGTGGTGAGTGAAAGGAATGTCGATGCAGGCTCTCATCAGTGTGATAGCTTAAGATACAAAATAATATTGATAAAGTTAATTGTGTGTACATATAAAAAGTGTACAGACTAACCTATCGTTTATCCCAGTTGTCATTTCCGTATCTCTTCTTTCTTGACAACGTTTTTTGTTTTCTATATGCATGCGACGCCTTTTGGCAGCATTTGGTGAGGCTGAGCCTTCGCCTTGCGTTATCCAATCTATATCTGCACCAAAACGTAAGGTGCCAGTCTGGTCTGCTTTATGAAATATATATAAAACGGCTCCATCAGGAGTTATAACGGGCAACTGGAGCCGAGACAAGCGCATTTTCACAGCCGCCAGCAGAGCAGGTCCTGAATCAATACCAGCGGTGACTTCGCCAACAATTTGCAAAATTTCATCCACCGAAGATATATCAGCCAGCACAGCAAGGACCTCCAATGCGGCCTGACGCACCCGACGCTTTCGATTCAGTGCGGCATAGGTTACCTGTGCGCTCAGGATGTTGATGTCAAAACAGGTGCCGGGAAAGGACATCAGGGAGTATATGGACATTTGTAAGGCATGATCACGAAACTGCCGGCGAATCGTTAGAGAATGTGTAAGGGTGTACAAGATACTAAAGTTGTTTTTTTAAATCATTGTTAGCTCACCTTTGAGCTCTTGCCATGCAGATAGTCCGGTGCTGTCAGCTTGGAGACTATTGTGCCGGCAGGGAGGCGCTGCATAAGAGCCTGACACACGCGGTTTGCTCCTGCAGTTCCCTGTCGGCACAGTCCGGACAGTATCTGTAGCGTACGCTTCTCCAAGTTGTCCAATGGCAGGCGTGAAATTAGATTCACCAATATTTCGCGTTTAAGATCAGCTACCTCGCAATTGCGTTCGGAAGAGAGCAGGGTGCGTAGCAGAGTGTCCAGATAGGGCTGCACCAGTACCAAGTTCGATGATGAGCTTAGTGCCTCTTCTAATTGGGCAAAACCTTGTAAACGATTGCGCCAGTCCTGTAAGGCATGGAGATTGAATAAATGGCCGAGTTGACCACAAAAAAAAACGTGTTTTATGGCCAAGCAGTAGCTAGTGTGGGGGTTTCAGAGTCATTTTAATAATTGCAGATAAGTTATATTTTGTGTGCTAAATACAATGGGAACAAGCAACGACAACGACAACGGCAATGGCAACGTCGCTTTAAATAATTTCCTTCCTACCCATGGTCCGTAAGAGGTTTTTATTCGCGCCTTTTTGTATTCTGTACGCGCTATAATTTTTATTAATGTTTTATTATTTTTGTGCTGGTGCTGACCCAGTTCTTGGCACGCTCTGCGTCCCACTTCATCCCATTCCAAGTTGAGCTGCGTCTCCATCAGCCAGCGCCCAAAGTATTTCTTATTATTTTATCGCCCTATACTCGTACTCGTATGCATGCTGTTATACAGTGAGTTACTGTTGTTATTCAAGCCGCTAGAAATATCGCGTGCATTTAAATGATTGGCCGGCAGCCCTACTACTAGCGCAGGACCCATTGGCACTCTGCAGCAGCTCCCAATAACATTACACATACCCGCAACATGCAACTATAAGGAGAGCCCCTAAAAGCCAAGAGGTACACCTTAGGCATAGGTGTGGTATACCTACAATATATAAGCCGCACAAATATACATTGCTTCTTAAGCAAATGATAATCTCCAATGCTTACTAAATGCCATAGATTTTTGTTGAGCTTAAAGCACGTTATTGCTCTTAAATATTTTTAACGAAAACGTGCAAAGTGCACATTTCATGTTTCGCATTAAAAAGCTGTCAGATTCGTATTTCCAAAAACTCATTCAAGAACTTTTACAAAGGACGTTGTCAGAAATTCGACTTGAAAATTTAGGGCTGTTGAATTGTTCACGTCAAGAATTAATAGGTCATTGGTACAGGGGTGCACAGAAAAACTCTACCAATGGCCAGCATTGTTCTGCCATTAATACTAGGTGTATGGTTGAGCCCTGCACTTATTGCTCAGTTTTCATTAGTGAACAGTGGGCCGCCAACATTATAATAGCGGCTATACATATGTCGAAGTTGGGGTAATGCGTGTCGTGTACGTAATAAATTTGGGTGGCTGCCAGTACTGGGGCAAATTATGAACGCATATGAAATTGTATACGAGTATATCCTAGTAACCCAGTTAGCTCAGAAACCGGCCACTGGCAATAGGGTAGCGTGCGTTATAGTTGATTTCATTTTTTAACTTTTATGACCAAGCAACGTGCCAGTAACTGAGTATTCAGTACAGCAGATTTCGAAGAAGTGGGAGTATGGAAATCTAGATTGACTTACCCCTGAGCGCAGCTCCATTACAGTTTTGTAGTTGACAATGTCCAGGTCCTCCCAGCTATTTGGCGTAGCGGGTGGCTCCGCTGACACATTCGAGGCTGCTGTGGGAGAAGGAGTTACAGGGCCTGTGGTACTATCGTTACGTAAAAAAGTGCGCGGTGACGGATCGGGATCGCGCTGGAGATTGTGCAGCACCTCGATCTGCTTATGGGGCACTCTGGGACTGACGCTGCTGCTACCAGCCGGACTGATGCTTCGGCTGCGGTAGGCAGGAGATTGAGAAACTTCTCGCTTTGGGGATGCGCTGGAGCTGGTTGTATTAATGGCCGGCATAGAGAGTTCCCTTGACAAACTGGCACTTCGTTGTGGCGACTGTGCACTACGAGCACGACCCAAGGGCATAGTATTATCGCTGGGAATATCCAGGGTCAACGCTGTCATTTTATGATCGCTGGCTGTACTCGAAATATTCTCTGCATGGTGTTTCTCGACCGGAAATGTTAAAGTTAATATTTCCTCAAGTGGCAAGACAGTAGCGCTGGACATGCTCTCATCAGGCACTGATGTGGCACTCTCCATGTTGTTTGCAGAGGAAGCCGCGTCACTGTCGGGTGTCCGCATTTTTACAACTTCTCCCCCAAAAGTAACACGTTTCAATCCACGAAAAGGCGTGCTGGGTGCAGATTCAGTCTGGGACACAGCATCCGGCGTATCTTCTACTTCAGAGTCGCTGATAATCTGAAGTATTCCCGCATTCATCTCACGATGTGACTGGGCGCTAGCTAGTGGACGGCACACCAGCTCCGTCCTATCTACAATGGGGCTGTCTGTTTCCTCCGTCTCTGTATCTGCCTCGAGTATTCGCATGGTCAGCGTATCTTCGTTTATTTTGATTTCCGTTTCCATTATCACTTTTCCCTTCTCCGGCAGAGCAGATGACTCTGGTGTTTGCGACATAGTGCAGCCCCGCCAGGTGTGCTCTCGAGGTAGAGCCCGCCAAGCACCTGCATGGCCACTGGCCATGGCATCCTCAGCACGACAAGGCTTTTTTGATATGCCATACACCCTACAAAGGTGTTTGTATAGCGCTAAGCCATTATTGTCTCCTACTTCATCCAGATATCTTTCAAATTCTTGCTCCCCCAAGAGCTCACTTATTTTGGACAATACCTTTAGAGTAATCTCCTGTTGTGTCTGCTGGCATTGCAAGCGCTGCATGAGCCGCTGCAGAGTGTGCTTCAGTATATAGTGACGCTGTGGCGTATGCAAAATCGATTGCAGTAATGCCGGCAGTGACAGCAGGACACCACAGCTAAGGCGCTCCACATAAGCTAGCTGTTGGCTTAGGCCTGTGTCCAGAATCTCCATCATAACTATTTCAGGCACAGCTGTTTCGGCGAGGTAGACCCGCAGGCAGTCCAGTGCGCCTTTTCGTACAGTGGGTGCCTGATGTCCGAGATTTTGGATCAAATCATTTAAAAAGTTCATACTGTGCTTGTCGGCTTTGGCTTGCATCACCACCAGGACATCGACAAGGACGCGTAATGCATGCTGCCGCACCTGCCACTCTGCTGCCTGCAACCGCTCGTGGAATTCGGCATACATGCTGGCCGGGCAAATTGTTTCCGGCAAGCGACGCGTACGTAATATATGCTCCCACAGTGGGGTTAGTTGCACGCCGCTAACCGGCAGCTCGTTGCGCCGTTGCATTTTGTTGTTATTGGCACAGACACTGACGTGGGGGTCTCCGCTGGTAATTGATTGATTATTGTTGTTATCCTTGTTGTTTTGGGCAATGCCAACGCTCGTCTCGTTCATGTCATATGTGACACTCTCGTTGTCCTCGGAATACCCATTAGCTGGTAGCGTCGTCCTATCCGATGTGTCTTTTCGCTCAAAAATGCGCTGAAAGAACATGTCGGGCTTATTGGTTTTCGTACTTTTTGCCTTATTTTTTGCAATTATCTAACTAATTGTCTGTGGTCGTCGCGTAGAATAATTTCCTTCACTCGAATTTAATTTATAACTGTCACGCACGCTTGCATCCGGTCCGAACCTTTATATTACTCGTATTTACATCGATTTGAAAGACATTTCTGTTGTGTGTCGTCTGACTTATAATTTTTTGCTACTGATGTTTTCCAGTTGCCAGCAACGACTGCAGCGTTTGACTGCTTCGTGTTTCGTTTTGTAGTAACTTTGCTAGTTGCACAGAGTGGCAAGTTACCCTCGGTATTTGTGGCGGTACACAGTGCGCAGGTCACAGTTTCTCCCAAATAACGGCAGAGCGGTTCGAAATTACAAATGGTCCAAGCAACAGTTAATATTGAATTGGAATTGGAATTGTTTTGCTTGTATTGAATTTATTTATTGTAAAGTTACAAATATAATAACTACATTTTTGTGGAATTCGTGTATTTGAAGACTGTAGTGCGTAATTAAACATGTACATATATAAAGACTAACGCAGTTTAGTTAAAATGTTGTCGAGAGTTAGAATATAGTTTTATAATGTACTTAAATGGCAATAAATAGCGTAGCTCAATCTATTTTAATATAGCACACATACATACATATACACAAGTAATTGGATTATTTAAAACTAAGAATATACCTAGAATATTACTTAACTCATCTTACTGAACGTGTTTTGCTTTACTAATATCAGTCAGTACATTTTCTTTCGATGCCTATGTTGAAATGCACTTAGGATGTGTAACCTTGATACAAGGCGTTAAACGTTTTTAAAGTACAAAATTATAAATATCAATGCAATGGTAACTTTCGAATCTTAATCAAAATTGCATATAACGCTACGGTTTCGTTGTACATTTTAAAATGAAATGGCGACGCTTAACAATAGGAGGACAAAGTATTACACAAAATATACATACATACTCGTACATACTATATATAGGTAAGAGTATTTCACACATACTCCTCCGGTGCTTTTTGTACATTGGGTATACGCAGTGTCGACACGGGCTGCGACGGCTGCTGCTGTGGGCTTGTTGTATCGGGTAGCTCGGCTATGTCCTTGAACACGCCCATTAGATTCTCGTAGCTTGGCCCCCAATTAAGCAAATACTCCCAGCCCAAGGTGGTTGTCGATGGCGAAGCGGTGCCATTCGCTTTGCGGTATATGCCGCTCAGGTGGTTCGCTAGATCGTCGTCGCTGGCTACAAGCGTGCTGAGGGAACCACGAAAAGAGGACTCGAATCCGTCATAGGCGTGCGGTGGTATGGGTGGTGTCTTTACTACATTTTGGTTCCTGCCGGGATCTCCACTGAGGGCACGGGCCACAGGACTGCGACTATCGAGCATGCTCTTGCTGGTGGAGTACTTGCCATCGCCGCTTAGACTATTGTTGTCATACTCGATCTCAGAGCAAGTGAAACTATCGTTGCCACTCTCATCTGTCGATGTTGAACTGTGCGCATCGACATCTCCGCCCAGAGACAGATGAAGTGCACCACCTGGAACTCGAGGGGTCGGTGCCTCACTGTTCGACGATAAGTCTAGTGTGGAGACTAAACTGCAAGTTCTTGGCCGGGCGTTGAGCCTCTCAATTTCTTCGGCAGTCAGACCCATCGACGTCTGTGGGGGTGCTTGGGACGGCGCCACAGACTTCTGCCGACTGGCACTGGAGCTCTGTCCAGAGAGCTGTGACATAACGGGACTATTAAGGCTGCGCTCACTGTTGCTGTTGAGCGCATCCTTGCCAACGCCCCCAGAACTGGAGGTGGTGGCCAGAAGCGCGCTCTGCAACGGCTTCCCTGATATGTCATGCAGGGTTAGAATCCTCGGCTGTTGGGAGCTCAACTCAGAGCTGGGCGACAGACGTGCCAGTGGTGTAGTTTGGTGGGTGCGGGACGTACTCGTCGATGCTGGTGGCTGGCTACCTTGATTGGGTACCCGTGGCACAAAGGGGGCGTTGACGGCATGTCGTGGTGAATGGCGGTGCTGCTGCTGAGCTGCTGCGCTCTGGTGTTTGTGGTGTGTGTAGGCGGCAACGGGGGGCGTGGTGGCCTTATATTTGCGCATACCGCCCGCTTCGCGGTATCCTTTATAGTGGTATACGATATCTATATCGGAGGGTGCAATTGAGCTAGCATTCTCTAAGTCGTAGTGTTCCGGATACTCGGAACCCAAGTCTACGGAGCTACCATGATCGAGTGGATGCAGTGGATTGGGTGGTGGTATAGAAAGATGGTGTTCCTCTCTAATCGGTGGACTTTTGCCGACCACCTCACGTTCAATAATGTCCGGGCGTTGGGGACGTTGCTGGGGTTGCGGATGGTCAGCAGTGGGCGGTAACTCACTACGCTCTTTGAACTTCTTAGTGATAAGCTCTGGTCCGGCTATGTGGTGACCGGGTGGTCGCATATGATCGGGGCTACCAACGAGTGGTGCAGGAGTCTCGTTCGTATGTATACTGCGTGTGAGTACGTGGTCTGCCGCTTGGCTTTGCGGGACAGCAACGGGTGGATGCTTGATTTTAAATCCGGGTACACCGCAACTGAGACTGCCAATCTTTTCCTGCTTTCCACGAAAACGATAGATAATGTAGGAGCCAAATATAGCCACAACCAGTATGACGAAAAACACAATTACTAGTGTGATGCCAATACTTAACGGATCGGCAACTTGGGCAGCATCCACACCGATCTCTGCACCACTGCAGCCCAGCTCAACCTTTCCATGCTGTTTAACTTGGTGGAACACACTTCCTGATCCGTTCAATGGCTGCAACTCATTGTTAATGGTAAAGTTTGCTATGCAGCCTGCGAAAGGGTGTGCATTTGTCTGAACGTTAGGCGCTCCACCCACAATTATCGTTGTGAGATACGGATCCAGAAAGTCGTGAACCCCCTCCACGTCCAACTCATCGCCCACCTGGTGTCCATCAATGAGCAGGTGCAGAGTGCGGCTTTTGCTGTGAAGACTAACGTTGTGCCATTTTCCGTCGTTTAACGCCTCTGGCGTTGGCAGGGTCATATTAATAGACAGGTGCTGCTTGGAATAATAGACAAGTTTGCCATCCAGCAGAGACAGCGAAGTGTACATCTGATTAGTGGCAGTGTATAAAATCAAGCCATTCGACTTGTATGTACGAAACAGAAAGCTAAGAAGCTTGGGCGGTTCGTAGTAGGGTGTGGTTGCAGCACTGACATTATATTTGGAGAGGGGCTTCGAACGGGTGTCTGAGTGGGACCAAGCATTGTTGCCATTGTAAAGATTGTCAAGCAGCTGCATACGACGGTATTGCTCAGAAATTTTAAATTCGAGAAACCCGCCGCTACTAATCGTGACTGGTTCAAGGGAGTCACCACAGTCGGGCGACAGTAATTGACCACCGCACTGGCAAAGAGAGGTTGACCACCGATCAATGCATTGACCCGCAAAGGTGCTACAGCGTTCCGCAGCTAGAGATGGCTGACAGGCCTGTCTGTTGCAGCCAGGAAGAATGCCTTGCTGTTGCATGGGTGCACTCAGATTTAATGCTCGGCCATTAATCGAAACGCTGTGAACGCAGCCAACAAGATCGTCGCTGTGGATTTGGCCAGGACGTTCCAGTACCGGATCGGCGGAAGACAGGCCTCCAATAAGAAGAGGTTGCTTGTTGAAGTTCAGAGTGCTGCAATGGAAGCGATAATTAAGTAATGTCCATAGGTATATACCAAATTTAAAGCTATCTTACCCCACGGGTCCCACATCGTCCGCGTAACAGCTAGAGTCGCCGGGAATACACTCCGCGCACAAATCTCCCGATTCCGTACACCTTGCGACACTCAGCGACATGACACGGCCATTGCGAGTGGCAGTTACCTTGTGCCAGCTTCCATCAGCGATATTGAGGCCGGTCACAATGGTACTAATAGCAGTACGTGATCCACCCGATGAGAAATAAGCCTGACCTCGCACCAGCTCAATGGCCAGAAAGTCTGAACGTCCACCGTTCTGCAAGCCGTAGTTGTAAACCAAAAGTGCCGTCGGCTTAGTCGTCGCAAATACAATAGAAATATCGTTAGTTGTTGGATCCAAAGATGGAAAGCTCATGAAGGAGAGCGGCTCAAATCCATAACTGAAGCGTTCGCAATGTCGTCCATAGCGACCAGATGGACAGCTACATTTGTAGCTTGGTTTTAGGCTGACACACAAACCGCCGTTCAGGCACGGATTTGGACGACACGAATCGACAATACCCTCACACTGGCTTCCCCGATAGCCGGGTCGGCAGAGACAAAAGTAGGATGCACCATCGGAACTACGTTGGCAACTGCCGCCATTCCGGCATGGCTTGGTCCAGCAAACATCGCTGCGCTCTCTTTGACATTGCTTTCCCTCACGGTTAGCCGGGCAATCGCACTGATAATCATTGCCCATGCGTCGGCATTGAGCCTGACCTTGGCAAGGGCTAGGTAGGCAAGGATCCTGCCGTCTGCCACACTGTTCGCCCGCAAATCCTTTGGCACACTGACATGAATAGTCGTGAATGATTCGCGGGCCACTCAGAATTAGCGTTGGACTATCGACGATGTTAAAGGTGGTCGTATCCAGCAGTCGAATTGTAGAGCTGCACATCCCACCATTGGCGCAAACCCCAGGTGCAGTGCAGGGCTCATATCCGACTACTACTTCTGTACGTAGCAGCTCCGAGAGAGCGGAACGTTTCTCACGCAAACGTTCGAGGATGTGAAGCGGCTGCTGATAGCTGAGCTGGGGTGTGCGCACAACCAGAAGAACTTCTACATCTACATTGCTTGCGTTGTTGCTGTTTTTAGTGTCAACGTCAATTAGGCTATAAATGAGAACTTCATCACTTGAGGCAAAACGTAACTTTAGCAGTTCCAAACTAGGACGGTAATGATGCGCCAGAAACTGCATAGCTGACATATTCCGTATCAGGATAGGTACCGTGCTAGCAAGCGTAGTATTGCTGTAATTCTGGAAATCCACGGTCACTTTGGAGCTGACATCGGCGTGCTTGCCATCATTGCCCGTAACGCTGAAGACGTATGACATGGGCGTGGTTAGGGATGTTGTGTATAAATCACAGCCGCTTTTGATTGTCAGCTGCCCACTGCCGTGCAAACGACAGCGATAGTCTCCAACCAGATCGATATCGTTTGGATGCACATCAGCGAGTTTCGTATTCGCCTGCAAATTATCATTGAAGAT
This sequence comes from Hirtodrosophila histrioides, assembly GCA_037075165.1. Lineage (NCBI taxonomy): Eukaryota > Metazoa > Arthropoda > Insecta > Diptera > Drosophilidae > Hirtodrosophila > Hirtodrosophila histrioides. The sequence goes on from JBAMCL010000789.1 coordinate 247,702, forward strand.
ACTGACAGCGACATGGACAGCGCGCGGCGAAGATGGGTTGTCATTCTGATCAAGCACGTTTATAACTAGCTTATGCTGAGCCTGTTGCTTGGGATTACCGCTGTCCTCCACTTCAATTATGGCTTCCAGAATAGGAGTTGCTTCACGATCGTAGCTAGCCGTGGACTTTACCACGCCTGTATATTTGTCGACGCTTAACCAGGACTTATGCTTGCCACCCACGATTTTGTAACTGAAAGGACCCCCATTTTCGGGCAAGTCCGGATCGCTAGCTGCCAGCGTCATTATCGTTGTACCTGCTGGCTCATTCTCAGATATATAACCTAGTAGGGCTTCCGAAGTAAAAGTTGGGCCATTGTCGTTAATATCGTCCAGGTCAATGCGCACCGTAGCAGTGCCAGTCTGCGGTGGGAGGCCTGTATCAATGGCACCAATTACTAGATTGTAGTGCGCAATATCCTCGCGGTCCAGCAGTGCAGCGGTGCTAATTGTGCCAGTCTCTGCATCGATTTTAAAGCTTTGCTTTGTGTTTCCATTAATTATTGAGTAGCTAAACTGATTGTTCTGTGGGCGGACATCCTTGTCTATTGCCTTCACCGTTGTCACCATGGAGCCAACGGGAGCGGACTCCAGTATTGTAGACGTGTAGTAGCGCTTAATAAACTCTGGAGGATCATTGCCGTCTTGAATAGAGATTATAACCTGTGCCTCATCCGTATCGTTTCCGCGTATGCTACCGTAGTTCTTAGCCATTACCATTAGTACAACGCGATTCTGTGTTTCGCGGTCCAAACTACGAGTTACGCGCAATAAGCCTGTATTCGTGTCGATGCCAAAGCCCTTGTCATTACTAGAGCCAACCAGCAAATAATAGATTCGACCATCCTCGCCATTGTCCTTATCGGCGGCCTGCACTGACCCCACTGTAGTGCCCACCACCGAAGTCTCCGAGACGTCAAAGTGGAAAACAGGTTGCAAAAACTGCGGAAAATATTCATTAACGCCCAAAATATGTACGTAAAGCACGGCGTAACTCTCCATGTTCGAGTCCGGATTCTTTGCTTTAATATGTAGCGTATAAGTAGTTCGCTCCTCATAGTCGAAACTAGCGACGGATAAGACTGTTCCACTGCTGGCATTGATACTGAAGAAGTGGTGATCTGTGTCGCTAGATAGAAATGAATAGTGTATGATGGCGTTCTTTGGTGAATCTTTGTCGGTCGCGTGTGCCTGAAACACAAACGTACCCACTGGTTTATTTTCTGCAATAAACCCGTGATATTCCGATTGATTGAACAGCGGTGGATTGTCATTTACATCGGTTAGAATAATTGTGAGCATGGCCACCGCAGACAAGGGATTGTAGCCCAAATCCTCAACGGTTATGTTCAGGTGGTATCCCTGCAACAAGTCGTAGTCTAATGGCTGCATTATTGTGATAGCGCCCGTACGTTCATTCACTTTAAAATCTTCCCGTTCGTTACCACCCGAAATGGCATAACGAAGCATTCCATTCGGTCCATTGTCCAGGTCCGTGGCAGTAACTGTAAGAATTGTTGAACCAACGGGCTCATTTTCTGGCACAATAACTTGATAACTAATGGCGCTAAATTCGGGAGTATGGCGATTTTCATCCGTCACGATCACTATGACGCGGGTTTGATCTGACTGCGGTGGAACCCCGCGATCGGTGGCCTTTACGTTGAACTCAAACCGTGAATTGGCCGGCACATCAATCCGTTTTTTCAACGATATCCAGCCATCGTGTTTGTTGATAGTAAAGTAGGTGCTGATATTATTGCTGGACAGTGTATAGTCAATCTCTGCATTCACTCCCACGTCGCTATCATCGGTAGCGTGCACTCTCACAACTCGTTGTCCTTGGCGCGCATGCTCCGGTAACGGAGAGAGATATTCCTCTTGCTCGAACTTTGGGGAATTATTGTTTGCGTCCACAATGTTGATGTTGACCAGGCATTCTGAATAGAGTGGTGGCTTTCCATTGTCTGTAGCTAGGATGGTAAGTGCAAACATGTTTTCCGGTGAGCTAATGTACTGTGAGTGCTTGTACTGGATTTGTGTTTTACTGAATATCTCACCCGTAGCGGGATCGACGCTAAATATTGGAGATGGTGCCTGCAGCGAGTATGAGATGACCGAGTTTGGACCTTGCTTGTCGCGATCGGTTGCTATAATTTGCCCTACGAAGGCCACCGCATGCTGTAGCTCCGGGAAATTGAAGCTATAGAAACTGTGTTCAAATTCCGGTGAATTATCATTCTGATCCTGTATAGTGATCGTGATGGGAGTCTCCGCACGCCAGGCTCCATCCGAAGCCACCACTTTTAGAATGTATTCATCCTGTTGCTCTCGATCGATTTGTCCCGCTACCGTTATATTACCACTCTGCGTGTCGATTTTAAACTTTCCACCAGGATTCTCACTGAATGTATATGTTGCAATCGCATTATCGCCCAAATCCAAGTCAGAGGAGGTCACACTTATCACAAAACTGTCGATCTCCGCATTTTCAGTTACGTTCAGCGAATAAAGTCGCGTAAACTTGGGCGGATTGTCGTTCTTGTCCAGCAGGTGCAACAACACACTTGCTGTGCCCGTCAGCTGGGGCACACCCTGGTCCACCGCTTCGACCACAATCGCATAGTCACTCATTTCTTCACGATCCAAGCGCATGGTTGTATATATTTCGCCAGAGTCAGAAATCTCAAAAGTGCCGTCGTAGTCATTTTTGAGTCGATAGCTAACCTCACCATTGTCGCCAGAATCTTTATCTTTCGCCTTGATTGCTACAATAAGCTGCGGTGGTGTTTCCTCTTCCAGAATTTCAGCGTTGTAGATTAGTTGCTCCATTACTGGAGGGTTATCATTTGCATCAGTAACATTAATGCTTAGCAGCATTACACTACGAAGACTTGGTCTATCTGAGTCGGCAGCTTCTACCCATAGCTTATATTGGTGAGCCAACTCATAGTCCAATCCATCTGGTCCCACACTCAGAACGCCGCTGTTTGTATCAACTACAGCAGCATTTCCCATATTGCCACCGGCTATTTTATATCTGATGTTAGCGACAGAACCCTTTTTCGGTGATGAGGCTGCCAACTTGGCAATCATTTTGCCAGACTGCACATCCTCTGGCAAAGTAAATTGAGTGATGGGCATGTAGGAAAAGACAGGAAAGAGCTCCGCAGGACGAAGCTGTATCGTTAGCTCAGCTGTAGAAGTTTGAGGCACATATCCTCGGTCAGTCGCTTGAATGTTTATATTATAGATAATGTCAGCATGAGGTTTGCTTTTTTGTACTAATTCCAGCTTTGTGCTTATAACTCCCGTTGTTGGATGAACTTCGAAGTATTGTTGATCCTTACCACTAATGTTATAAATGACCATTGCATTCACACCCTCGTCAGAGTCAGAAGCTATGGCTCCGAAAACAAAGTCTGCAACACGTATCTTATCTGGCACGACAACATTAAAAGTGTTGGCCTCAAACTTCGGCACATTATCATTTGTATCTTCGACGGTTATTGTTAAATTTACGGAAGTTGCGCGAGGTTCGGTAATAGAACTATCCTGAGCCATAAGTGTCAGCTGATAGACGGCTATGCTTTCCCGATCTAACACGACAGCCGTAATAATTTCGCCCGTGTCGGTATCGATAAGAAAATGCGACATATGTTCTCCCAACAAATTGAAGCGTAGCTTAGCATTTAAACCGGCGTCCTTGTCAGTGGCAACGGGCTTTAACACCATCGAGCCAATAGGAAGATTTTCTTTAACAGCAGCATGGTAATATTGTAACTCAAAAATGGGTCCATTGTCGTTGATGTCCTGCACCTCAACTCGCACAATACCGGTATTAGAAAGTGGTGGAGATCCAGTGTCCATGGCCACTAGCGTTAATATGTATTCGCTCTGCAGCTCACGGTCCAGAGCTCGTAGTAAGACTATCTCGCCCGTTGAGGCATTGATTCGAAATAGATCTGCATTGCCTTCTTTAAGAAAGTATCTGACTTGTGAGTTTAGAGGCGGTGAATCGGCATCATATGCTTTTACAGTAAGTAAATATCCGTCGTTGGGAGGTAAAGTATTCTCCATGACACGGGCTATGTAGGGGGAGTCAAGAAACGTGGGACGGTTGTCATTAATATCTATAATGTTGATGATTAACTCAGCGGTATCACTGGCGCTTTCCTGTGCAGCACAATCCTCAGCGCGTACTGCCAACATATATCGCGTCTTGCGCTCGTAATTTAGATTTTTGGCCACTCGAACCACTCCTGTGTCTTCGCTAATGCTAAAGTCTCTATTTTGATCGCCCATCACTATCGAGTAGCGTACACGGCCATTGTCGCCCTCATCCATATCGGTTGCAGACACTTGCAAAACCATGGCACCTATACTGGCATTCTCTGCCACGGATGCTGAGTACTGCTTTGGATCAAATACTGGAATGTTGTCATTCTCGTCCAGTATTTTGATCATTAGCTGTGATTGCGTGACAAGCGGTGGATCGCCACGATCCTGGGCTGTTATGTTGAGAATATAGCTTGACCTAAGTTCTCGATCCAGCGCGTCAGCGACACGCAGGACACCATCCGTCGGATTTAGGGAAAAGGGTAGTGTGTCGGCCTCTCCATTGTCCCCTGGTTCAGCAAGGTAATAATCAACATAGCCGTTGCGTCCCTCATCGTTGTCGACAGCCTTCACTGTAAAAACAACCGTATTGATGGCCACATTTTCGATCACCGATGTCTCGTTTCCTGAAACGAAAACGGGCGCTTCGTCGTTGACGTCTTTGATAAGTATCGCTACCTGTAGAAAATAGAAATTGAAAATAGAAGTATAAATATATAAAGAAATAGAGTTGGACTTCGTAGTAGTGTACAACGATGCGGCTGATACAACAGCAAGTACACGACCAGATAACTCTGAATATTTGTGTCACTTCTTTGAGCAATTTGATATAGTTGATGATCTATGTGAAACTGGTTTCGGTTTAATTGAAACAAGTTTCCATTTAATTAGGGCTCGACAAAGTACAAATTTTAGTCTAGATCAGACTCAACTACATACTTTAATTGCACAACTCACTCAAGCATTAGCCGGTTTTATATCTATAACGTCGATCTCTCGCTCAGTGGCTTACCTGCACCGTCGATGATAGCCGCTCTTGTTTTTGATGGGACAAAAACTGATTTTGCTGATGATTGAGTGATTTATAGTAACGCCGGGGCGAGCGATACTTCAGCTTCAATTGCGTCTCCTTTAATTCACTGAAAGTGACCATTTCGTCGGCGCAGTCGCGGGCAGTGACCGTTAGAGTATATGAACTGCGGTACTCGCGGTCCAGCTGCCGACGAGTGGATATCGTTCCGTTGCTATTGATTCCAAAGTCATTGTCGGCATCCCCGCCGGTTATGCTGAACTCAATGAGGCCGTTGTTGCCTGTTAAGAACCAAGAAGACAGTTATTCATTTGGCTTAAGTCCAGATATGCTAAATTGATTACCCGAATCAATGTCTTTGGCTGAAACAGTTACAACTTCTATGCCTATGGGAACATTTTCAAATATTTCACTCGAATAACTCATGGGGTCAAACAGTGGTGTATTATCGTTCAAATCGAGCACATTGCAATATACTGTAATAGTGCTTGATAGACTAGGCTGGCCGTTGTCCTGTGCTTGTACAATTAATATGTAATGCTGCACCTGTTCACAGAAAATGCCACGTAAAGTAAGTACAAAATAAGTGATGAGAAGTCGATTATCTTACTTCCTCATAGTCCAATTTTGCTGTCAAAGTAAGCGTGCCTGTTTGAGGATTTAAGCTAAACACATCGTTGGCCCAATCAGAAATAACTGCATATGACACTTGCGCATTCTGGCCTAGATCAGCATCTTTGGCTACAATTTCACCAACTTGATAGCCACGTGGCGCGTTCTCCGGTATGTCAAAGGAATAAACAGTCTCTTCAAACACGGGAGGGTTATCATTTGTATCGTCCACCTTATGAATAAACAATTAATCAGTTTGCATTGAGTAACAACTGCATAATGCTTACCTGAATAATCATATTAGTTTCCGTATACTGAACACCATCACTCACACGTATGCGCACGTCGTACTTGCTCTTTGTTTCTCTGTCCAACGTATCTTTCAACTGAAGCCTTCCTGTTGTTGGTTCCAACATGAATTTGGAGTCATGCCCGTCAGTTAGCGAGAAAATCATGCTGCCCATAGAGTCTGGATCGGGATCACTAGCGCGAATTGTCGCTATGGTTTGCCCGATCTCGAGGTCTTCGCTTACAGTATAAATTAATGGCGTATCGAGAAACTTCGGCGGGCTATCGTTTTTATCCAGAACATTTACTTTGACCTGCAAATTAAATAATTTTAAAAAATTGTTGTCGTAAGTGGTGTTCAGGAGTTAATTAATTTATTAATATCGCAATTATTTTCTGCTTAGATAGATGGTAAATAAGACACCAGTTACTCATAACTACAAGTATAAAATATGCTTTAGAATATGATATACCTTTGCGTGCAGCATGCACTCGCCTTTTAATGTTAGTTAACCATCAATACAAAACCCTCAAACGACAACCATGGCGTCTATACAATATTAACAGCCGCAGAACCAGCTGTCTAGTACCAGTCAAGACAGTCGCTCGTTTAAGTTCTTAGCAACATCGAGGGCACGTACATATTGTTCTGGTGACGCTTTTCGCAAAGTCAACAAGTAAGAATTCTATAGTCGACTATACCCGACTTCGAGACTCCCCTGTACCCAGGTCTACAACTTCCAAAAATACACACATACACACATATCTACGCATACTTAGACATACACACAAAAATACACAATTAATAAAATAAATAGAAAATAATATTCGCAGCTAAAATTTTTTTCACCAATAGCTGTGTCCCTGGAGCCATCTTTTCACCACCATTATTTTATTCTAAATATTTACTCGCTATTAAAAAAGAAATGTTGATTTCGACATGTCCGTCTGTCCGTCTGTGTGAACGCGTCGATCTCATCAACTATAAGAGCTAGAGACACCAAATTTAAAATGAATGTAGGTTTTTTCCGATTGCAGATTCTCCCCCGATGTGCGGCAATATTATAGATATAGTAAAAATTTTTGATGCATTTTTGATCTTGACACTTTATAAATTGACGATATACACCAACATGTGTACCAAGTTTGGTTGCTCTAGCTTCAAGGGTGTGGAAAAAAATTACGTTCATACGGACAGACGGTCAGACGGACAGACAGACATTTCGCAAAACCGATATACTATTTTCCCTTAATTTTTGTCTGTTTGTTCCTATGGGAGCCATGTGGTCCGATTTTGATGAAATTATAGGAAACTATTTGAAGTATAATAAAACTCTCACTTAGTTTGGATAAAATATTTGTATAAACAAAAAGTTCAGATTTTGACCAAATTTGGTCAGATTGTATAAATTCTCTAGAGACCCTGTTTAGAAAAGTTTGGTGAGGATACATCTATCAACAAAAAATTTTTCATACAAAAACATAGTTGTCATTCCTATGGCAGCTATATGTTATAGTGGTCCGATCCGGTTCCGACATATGTACTGCCTGCATCAAAAAGAAGGATCTGTAGTCAAGTTTCATTACGATAGCTTCAAAGCTGAGAGACTAGATCGCATAGAAACAGACGGACAGACTTTTCATGCTGATTCAAAATATATATACTTTGTTGGGTCGGAAATGTCTCCTTCTGTCCATTACACATTTCAAGACAAAATAATAGTACCCTCTGCTAGGATATAATGAGCTAGTTGAGCAATGGGGCTGGGCACCCGTGCCTTATAAGATCAGAGATTTCTCCTGCTGCCTGTTACATACAAACATACATTTGCACATATTAAATATCCCCTTTTTATCCATTTGATGGATACAGGAAGTACAAATTTAGAAGGCAATTAACTGCGAGGGCAAATGACAAGTAATTATATATATAGCTGCAATAGGAACAATACCCATATTACCCGCATTATCAAATCGAAGTTTCATATGATTCATTGAATTGGACTAAATTTGATCGAAACCGGACCGTATATCTTATAGTTTCTATTGGAACAATCGGACGTAGTAATTCCCCATGGTTTAGAAATTCATTTGGAATTTTTCTATTCTACGAGTAAGTAGACGCCAACAAAATTATTGCGATCAAACTAATTACAAGAGATTGCTTAGCTAAACGGGAAGAGTTTTCATAAATTAATTTATAATTCTTGTATCTCGGTGGACTTTCGCTAACTCTTCCGCTGCCACTCACTGCAACAGCAGCACTTTAGACGCAGTTAATACATATTTAAAATAAACGCACATCCCGAAAAAACATGGCAATCGTTTTAAATCAAAGAAACAATAAAATTGATTGAAATACTTTTAGCACGCAAGCTGCAGACGCTGCCACAGTCATACAGTACATAAGTATGCACATACCCGTAGTTGCACTTACGAGTCTGTGCCTTTGTGTGTGTATACTGCGTCTGCTCGAGAAGCTGCACAGAACTGGAACCACTCGAATACATATTTGCATGCGTACATTGCTGGAATACCTACGCATACAACATTACACAGAGTCAGAAAGTAGGGGGGATGTGGCGGATGCGGAGGGCAACACCAATGGTTGCCTGTTGAGAGGCGTGTAGAGGCATGGAGTCAGTGTTGTGAGAGGCAAGGCAGAATGTTGAGTAAAGGGCCAGTGTGCAGCGGCCGGCCAGCAGCCCCAAAGATGTTTACTGTTGTGAGTTCTTTTATTTTTATTTTGCTGTCGGAAACAGGTCGAAGCTTTTGCAGTTGTTGCCAACCAGACTGTAATGTCCGCTGCCTCGCCGTCTTGGCAGCATGACATGAGAGCGCTAATGAAATATAGGGCCTAGATGGAGTTTCGAATCGAAATGCCTGTGAGGGAGCGTTGTAGGGTATTACCCATAATTAAAGGCAACTGCCAATGGAACAACTTATGTATTATAATTTTATCCCTGCGGCCTATTTATGCAGTTCTTCGATGCGAAGTATTCTGTCTCGATGCACAGGTATGACTGGCCTGGCCTCAACGTGCCCCGCCACAGCATTGCCAACTCCTATGGAATTCATTCAGCAGAAAGCACGGTAAAACGGACGGCTTGTGTTGCCTGATGATTTGCATATGCAGCCTCCTTGTAGCCCCTTACTCCGTGGATGTCCGCAACTCTAAAGCTCTCTACTCTTCGTATAATCAACATTTCATATCTGCTGTAGACATTAAAAGAGCATTAGCGCGGCCTCAACTCAAACTGATAAGCCCTTAAAACAGACCCAGTACCGTCCGACCCAACAATGGACAAAAGTAGATTTCCCTGGGACATTACGACTACCTATAAGCCCTGTAGCCACCTATCTCTGAGAGAATCGTGCCTTGAGTTTAATACATCAACATGCGAGTGGAATCATGCCTTACCTTTGTGTGCGCGGTCCGTGGCTTTCCGCCCAGAGCGATGGCATGGACGACAATCTCGTAGGTGGGGGGGCCAGCTTCGCGGTCCAATTCAACCGCCGTCGATAATATTCCCAGTTTTGCATCGATATCAAACAGGCGATCAACTTGCAAACGCATCTCGTTGGTGCTCCCATGCCCGAATGGGGTCACCGTCGACGCGGTGACATTTGTCACAAAGTACTCGATCTCGGCGCCCGGAAGCTGCGCGCTTACCGTTAGTATGCTTGTACCGATCGGTTCATTCTCGTAAACCGAGCCAAATAAGGCGTTGTGCTTCTCGAAAACAGGCACATCGCCCCCGAGAACACCAGGGCCCGGCGTTATAATGGTTATATAAGTCTCGGTGCTCTTTCGCTCACCACTCGCCTCGTCCGTAGCCTTCAAGGTCAGTTGGTAGCGCACATCAGGTTTGGCCAGAGCCTGAGCAGCTTGGCCAAGTGTGATGATGCCCGTGTTGCGTTGCAAGTGGAATAGTTCCTGCTGGCCGCCGACAATCTCATATGTGACCAGGCCGTTGCTCGATGAGTCTGCGTCGCGTGCCAACACTTGCATTACATGAGCCCCGATGCTGCTCTGCGGTATTGAGCCGTTCTTTAACACTGGGAAAATGGCTGCATTCATTGAGACGAAGATCGGAGCATTATCATTGATATCCTCGACAATAACTGTGACCAGCTTTTCAGTGGACAGTTGGCGCTCCGATGGCTGTGCCTGATCCGTGGCAACTACCGTCAGGCGAAAGTTGTCTATGGATTCGCGGTCAATCTCGCGCAGGGTATATATGACGCCTGTCTGTGTGTTGATCCCAAAGTGACGCCCGCCAGTCAACTCCGGCTCTTGTCTGCTAATAACGTACGTCACCTTACCATTCAGGCCTGAGTCGGGGTCATCCGCAATGACCGTGACGATTGGCGTTTTAAGTGCGATGCCTTCCTTGATCTGGCGAACTATTGCCGTGCTTGGAAAAATTGGAGGATTATCGTTATCATCCACCACTATGACGTTGTAAAGAACCGTGGTAGACAGGGGCGGAGTGCCACAATCGGAGGCTGTTATGTTTAGCGTATAATTAGTAATATCCTCATAGTCCAGTGGCTTGTGTAGGTAAAGGCTTCCGGTAACGCTGTCAATGTGAAAAGTGTCTCTACGGTTGCCTGCCGTTATACTGAATACCACCTGACTATTAACACCCTGATCTGCATCGCTGGCTCGAAATCGCATTAGCTCTGTCCCAATAGGACTAGTTTCCAATACGGAAATTTCACTGCTCGACTGTGTAAACTCTGGTGCATTGTCGTTGTCGTCTAGCACTGTAATGGTTATGTTGGCGCTAGAACTTAGAGGCTTTTTTAACGCCGCATCTCGTGCAACTACGATAAGATGGTGAATCTCCTGTGTTTCCCGATCCAGTCTACGGGATAAGGTCAGTTGCCCTGTGGCGCTATCTAAGCTGAAATGGTTGCCTTCATTTCCTATAGATAATGTATAATATACATCTCCGTTAAGTCCTTCATCCGCATCCTGCGTGAAGACGTGCATAATGTGTGTACCCTCAGGTGCTTCTTCGGAAATGGATACATGGTAGGGTGCACGCAAAAACTCCGGCGCATTATCGTTTACGTCTGTGACAATTACTTTTACTTTGACTTTATCATGCAGTGGCGAAATGCCATTGTCAGACACTATGGCCTCCAGAAGTAGATAGTTTGAACCACCGCTATTGATATTACGGCCTTCGTCGCTAGGACTTCCGTTATTGTCCGTGACGCGTGCGCTACGCACCAGAGCCTCTCGATCAAATGGTCGGAGAGTTTTGATGAAGCCGTTGTATTTATCAATCGTAAAGTCTTGAGACTGCCCGAGGACACTAAAACTTAATTCTGCGTTTCGTCCAATATCGCGATCCACTGCAGTCAACTTGCCCACAAACGTATCCGCTGGCGCATTCTCTGGGATATTAAAAGTAAACGTACTATTTGTAAACTGTGGAGCATTGTCGTTCTCATCTATAACGTGGATGACTACGGGGACCATTGATGACCGCGATGGCGAACCTCCATCATTGCAGGACACTGTCAGCGCATAGTAGTCGCGTTCCTCACGATCTAGGGGAGCGCGGACAAACAGGTAACCATCGGGAAAGACCCCAAACATTCGGTCGGAATTGCCATCTATGATTTCATATGATATGCGTCCATTAGCTCCTAGATCGCTGTCCGATGCAGCCAGCGCAAAGAATCGCGTATTCACCTTGGTGGTCTCCATGAGTGAAGTCTCGTAGGAAGTGTGATCAAATACAGGTGTGTGATCATTTACATCCACAATGTGCACTGGAATCTTAAGTCGGCTGCTTAGCGATGGTGTGCCACCATCAGTGGCCATAATCTCGACATACAAAATTGTTCCAGGCTCGGCTCGTACAGGCTTTTGCAAGAAGAGAACACCTGTGGCTGCATTAATGCGAAACTGTTCGTCCGGGTTAGAGGTGAAATTGTAACTAATGCGACTGTTTACACCGGCGTCACGGTCGCGTGCCCGTGACAAATAAATCTCTTGACCCACAGCCGTGTTTTCTGGCAACCAAATCGAAGCCTCCATGTCACGGTCTTGAGGAAAACTGGGTGCATTATCATTCAGATCGAGAATCGTAATGTGAACGTTGCATTTGCCATATGCGAAACTATCCCTTGGACTGGTCCTATTAGTACTGCGTGCCATTATAGTAAGCTGGTATTGCGCCTGCGCCTCTCGATCAATACGACGGGCACTAATGATGCGGCCACTAAGTTGATCGATTTCAAAATGTTCACCTCTGTTGCCATGGATAATGACATACTCGAAGCCGGCATCGGCGAGGACAGACTGCCTCTTCACCTGCACGCGACCAACCTCCCGTCCCAGCTTCGCTGCTTTCTGATCATGATCCTCGACTATTTGAAAATCATAGCCGTTATGAGCGCTGAAACCGAGTGTCTCTGTTTTCGATTCCAGTACAATTTCTACAATGGCGTCCTGTGCGCTACGCCGCTCACCAGAGTCTCGGGCAGAGATGCGCAGCTTGTAATAGGGTTTTTTCATGCGTTTAATGTCATCGTCTACACGCAACACGAATGTGACAGCGCCAGTACGCGAGTCGACGTGAAAAACATCTTCGCCACCAGATTCCAGGTTGTAAGTAATTAAGGCATTATCGCCCTCGTCGCGATCAGTGGCCGTGACATTCAGCAGAGTCCGCATACTGTTGTCCCCAACATCAGTTTCGCTGTCCTTCAATGTATATATGTAGTGCTTGGGATAGAACTCTGGATTATTATCGTTTATATCAGCAACGCTGAGGTAAACAGTGGCTGTGGCAGATTGTGGAGCCGGTGCGCCCTGATCGCGTGCGATCACAAAAATTTCATAATTCGCCATTGTCTCACGATCGAGAGCCTTGCGCGTCATTAATTGGCCCGTTATGGAGTCGATCGAAAATTGTTGTGGGTACAGGCGTTCCACACTGGGCGCTAAGCTGAATGTAACCGAGCCATTCGTGCCCTGGTCATTGTCTGTGGCGGACAACAACGCGACTTGCGTCTGGGGTGCAACATCCTCGCTCAAGCTAACGTTGAGCTCCTGCTGGCTGAAGTGTGGTGCCTCATCGTTTTCGTCTAGTATGGTCACCTTAAGTTGGGTGTACGCAAACTTGGGATTGGGGCCACCATCTCGTGCGGATATGCTCAGTTCCACGCTACCCTGAACTTCCCGGTCTAATGGGCCTGCCGTCACAATTAGGCCAGTGGCCGTATCGATGTTAAACCACTTGAGCTCATTACCTGAAAGAATTTCATAGTAGACTTGTGCATTGACACCCGTATCTTCATCTGTGGCTGCGATGGATGCAACGAATGTGCCCGTAGGCGCTAGTTCGCTAAGGACAGCAGAGTATTCAGACTTTTCAAACACTGGCTCATGATCGTTAACATCATTTACATTTATGATAAGGTATGCTATTGCTGTACGCTCTGGGGATCCTTTGTCTTTAGCCACAACAGTCAAATTGTATTTGCTAATCTCCTCGCGGTCGAGTACCCCATTCACGCGGACAATGTGAAAGAGTGGCGTCTTTTCCAATCGAAAGTGGTGCAGCTCATTGCCAGAAACGATACGCGTGGTTGTCTCTCCGTTAAGACCGTCGTCCGAGTCAATCACCGATACGGCAGCCACTACAGTTCCATTGCTAGCGTTCTCATCAACAGTGGCTATGCTGCCCGTAGGTGGAAAATACTGAAAGCGTATGATGGGATCGTGATCGTTTGTGTCCAACAGATTCACAGTCACATAAGTGCGTCCATCCTGACGCGGGGAGCCATGATCGCGAGCAAATACAGTAAAGACACAGCTCTTCTGAGCGTGGCCCCTACCAATGGGCTCCCGAGTTTGCTCACTTGTTTGCTGTGGACAATTCAGGCGCTCCGTTGTGGAAATAACACCCGTCTCGGGATCGACAGTGAACTGATGCTCTGTTTCGGCTAGGTAGTAGGTAAGCTTACTATTGTCACCCAGATCGTTATCGGAGGCCATCACCTGTAGGACTGGTGACCCAGGCATCACAGTCTCGTTTAACGTCACGCTGTAGTCGCTGTGATCAAAGATCGGCGGGTTGTCGTTCACATCCAATATTGTAACGTTAACCTGGAGATAACCTAGTCGAGGAGGTGAACCACCATCAGTAGCCGATATATTTAGTTGGTAGCTACCGCGAGATTCACGATCCAAATTGCCAGTCGTTTCCAAATGCAAATAGGACGTATCACCGCTAGGATTCGTGGTGGTTACCAATCGAAATTTATTATCCACATTACCGCCCACAATCTCGTAATTATCGGTCACACCGTTCTCGCCGATATCGGCGTCTGTGGCTGCATCCAGTAGCAGACGAGTTCCCGTCACTGCGCTTTCAGAAAAGGAAACCGCAATGCTCGGCTCGGGAAACTCTGGTGCATTATCGTTGATATCAAGTACTTTTATGCGCACTTCTATTGGATAAGTAGGCTGCGATGAGAGCACCACCAGATCGTAATGGCTGCGCATACCCTCGCGATCCAGTACAGCATTCGTCTTAACTTCACCCGTTACCTGATCCAGCGTAAACTCCCGCGGAGGCTCATTGAAACGGTAGGTGAATTTGGGTTTCGTCGGTATAAAACCTACGAGCGTGCCGCGAGGCTGGCCCTCTAGCACCTCAAAGTCGGCACTGGTATCGACAGCGCGGGACTGCATTTCTCCCGCTGGTGAAGAGCTGCGGCGTCTGGGAAAGGCAGCATATTGTTCATATGTGGTGGCGTAGCTGCGTCCACGAGGCGCCGGCAATTCTAGTGTGGAGCTGACCTTTGATGTTTGGCACAGCACATACGTGGCTAACACGATCAGGTGCAAAAGTTTCCCCCATCGTTTTCCGCGGATCGAGACGAGCGAGTGCATCTTCTCTGTGAACCTAAAAGGCCTTTGTGGGATTCGCAGATTTTAGTTCTTTCACTTGTATGCTTAATTGTTAATGTTCTCATTTGCAATGTTATTTTCTTTTTGTACTGGTTGACCTATTGCATGTATCTCAAAAGACGGCATTTTTCAATCAGTTTTGGATCCTAAATGTCACCTGCAAAGAAAGAGAGTACATTAAGAATCGATCAACTATGTGAAAACATTTAAACTATTTAAAACATTAGGTACATCTTTTAAAGTAATAAGTTCTTCCACTTCGTTTAATCAACACCTCGATGCCATTTAACTTTAACATGCTTTATTGTTAGCACTCTTAATTGAAAATTTTCGTGCTTCCACGACCACTGAGCATATCAACACTTTCATACTTCGTCGAGCATAACATTTGTAGCTTGGTTCTTATGGTCTTTTAAGGAATCATGCCATGACTCTGCGCAATGAATGTGAAAAGTCCCGGGATAGAATATTCGGATCTGTACAGTACTCGTTTGTATGTATATATAACAATAAACTAACGCAACTTTTAAGCAAAACGTCTTCATGTCTATCTTGTTTGAAAAAGAGTATTTGAAAGCTTTGGTCTAAGATTTTTCAGCTTAGACTCTTAGCTTAAGCGCGAAAACAAAATTAGTTTTCATTTCATTCATACATCAAAGCTAATTGGCTTTGAATAACTTAATGAAAAAAATCGTTATTTCAGAAAAAGTATTAATTTGTTTCTTAGTGAAAATTCAAATATCTAAAAACAAAAAGAAAACAATTTACATTTAGCACTCAATCCCAATAGGGTATTTGATTGAAGGCTGTTCGCTCTTCGCCTCTTCGATCCGTAAAATCTAATCAACATTTAGACGGCATCTATAAGACAAATGAAATTCCGAAAAAAGAAGCTATAAAAGAGTAAAGTTTCTGTTAATACCAGCGTATCAGCATTAGACTAAATTAATGGCTTGTGGGCAATATCTATAAAACTTCAGACACCACAAAAGACGATGATCAAAGACTCGTCACTTATCTACACATACATATAAATGACTGTATGTGGGTATATCAAATTAAAACACACCTTCACCTCTACATTGAAAATCATGATGTCAAAATATAATACATACATACATGCAAACCATAAAACATATTTCTAGAGACACCAACAGATCTTTACAACATCCCAAAATTTACATTTGACAGCAACAACAACGTCAGCATCCACGTCGAAAAGAACAAAAGTGGAAAGCTAGATGAACCTCGACTAACTAGCAACACCTATGGAAGCAGCCCTACTACATTTTTCTCATATGCGGGTTGAGTTATGCTACAAACTCGACACGCTCACACATTGAAATAAATGTAGATACATATATATGTATGTATGTATGTATACATAGAAGAGTGTATGCCTGAGATCCGTCGTAAATTTGTTACCCCAGATTTGTTGAAGCTGTCTAAAGCTTTAGAAACCGAACCCGTTCATTAATCTTTAAAATCTACCTGTTCTAATGGTATTGTTATTTCATGTTTCTCTCCCTGTCATTGAATTCTTATTTCTTCTGGAGTCTCTATCAAAGATGCTAGTGTTGCTTTGTATTATCTAAGTATATATAAAAGAGCTTGCATATTATATAAATATACAAACAAAAATGCTAGTATATATACGTATGTATGTGCACTTGCTTGCGAGTATATGCATGAATAATAAATAGGGATACGAAAGCAAACCATATACTACGTATTTTCAGTTCGGTCACCCTGTTGAGTCTGCGTGTGTATCAGTCTTTTGCCTATTGAATTCCGCTTGCATGAGTAATACTTTGAAGTGTTCTCATATAATCTGGTTTTGTCTGTTTATAATGGATAAATTCCCAGAAGTATCAAACAAAGAGTTGGGTTGCGAATCGATCAACTCAAAAATATTGTTTCACATACTACACATCGGTTGAGAATTGACAAAAAGATCAGTTACTATGGAGCTGGAAACATAGCAAGTCAAAAGTTTAGCCAACAAATAAACCCCCTCAAACTCATTTCCAAAGATCTACACAAACGGCCATCCCCATTGGCGGAAAATAGGTGTGTCAAAGATGTTTGGACGAAACTCTAGTTTTACTTCGCTCACCTTCAAATTAATTTTCAAAGCTCTTCACATAAAATAATTCGATACGTGTCTCTCCGATTTTGGAAAATTCAGGGGAACTCTGGAATGCAGAATTTTCGTTTTTCATACAAATGGCCTTATACTTATTTCAAAAAGTTGGAAAACTTTTGATTTGAATTTTATGATGATTTATTTATTATTATAAATGTGCCAAATGATTTTGCCCCCACCCGTCACCACGGGCGGGAAATTGAAGTCAAGGACAAATGAGTGGGATTATTTGTTTAGTTAGATCGGTTTAGAATTTAGACCTAACCAAAAAGTCATGGGGCATTGGCATGGGGCTCAACTATTAAGGAAGGTCTACCCCCGCGGCGGAAAAATCGTGGTGCGTTATTTTTGTATATTTCTTAAGATTGACGAAAGTAGTCAAATTCAACATAATGCATTTTAATCTAAATATTTCGCTGGGCAACGCTGGTGTTTTACCAGCTAGTGTATACATATATCTCTTCTTTCCTATTAATATACATATGTACATAGATGGTTATGAAGCAATTTTTAAGAGCTCATAAATACCATATCTGTACAAGAGTCAACTATATATTTGCAATGCAAATTATAACAAAAGCGCAAAGCACAGACAGAACTTGGCTAAGGCAGCCAGCCTCGGGCCATATGGCCAGGGCTTTAAAAAAAACGTGAAGAATAATGTCTAAGCAACGATAGCCAACTGGAATCAATGCGCGTTACTAAGAGGCGCCTACAAGTTTGGGACACACGCACACACACACATACACATACACATACATATGTATATATATATATTTGTTTTTATAAATGTATGATCTTTATTATTATGGCTTTTTTCTTTATTTGTGATTTTCACTGTATTGCTGCGGTAAGGTAGACTCGGTAAACTCGGCTGAAAGAAAACGCGTTTTTCATATTTCCATATTCATTTACATTTCGCTTTTGAGCAGTGCTCTAGCCGATAGCAGCCATAAATGTTTTCTTGTTGCTCACTACCGCACAAAGGAAACAAGATTACTTAGTTGTAAGAAAAGTAATTTTTTCCATTTCTATTTTTTATTTTCTATTTTCCGTCGATACTTCTTATACGTTTCTAAAAAGTCCAACAACACAATTTAAGCCATTACGTGACAGCCACAAACGCTGGGCGTTTCAAGCTCAGCTCAGCTCCGCTCACAGTCTCAGTCACAGTCTCAGTCTCAGTCTCAGTCTCAGTCTCAGTCTCAGTCTCAGTCTGGGCCATAGCCACAGCCTCCGACAACAAAAGACGCCTTTACAACCTTTACAACAAAAACAACTGCCTACGTTACCGTTGCTTTATAATAATTCAACAATTAATCTTGTTTGAGTTTCTTGCGTCGAGTCCAAGTTCGCCTTGCCGTTGCTGTATTCTCTTAGCTTTTCATCTTGGAGTGCCAAGCTGGTTTACCATACATACCACACATACAGTACATACAGACACAATTTTCTAGATTGACTAATGATTTCAAGCTTTTGCTTTGATTAGCCCTGAGACATTCCTCAAATAATACGTTTTTCTTGTGGCATAACAAATTTGGACATTTCTTGTACATACAGTACAAACATAAATATAGCAAAGTAAGTTATAGTATATATTTGCCATTTATGTGTGTACTCTCGTACTGATCAGGTATGGCGGAGTGTGTACTACAATACTACAATAATGTTGACAGTCGAAAATAATAAATACCTACCATTTTTGTTCACATTTTAAAATGGATTTTGTTATAGAGTTGCTGGTATTGGTTGAGCTGGTATACATATACATATGTATGTATGTATGTACGGATATATGTATAGTATGGTATAAATAAGACACGCGCACACACGAAAACACAAATGCAACATCGTCAGTGGCCACAGACGCAGCATATTTTTTCAGCAAAACGTGTTTTGCTTCATTTCTGCTCTTGTATTGCTGCACTGCAGAGTGCGGGCTGCAACGTTGTTGGAATTTTTCACTTATAAAAATACAGCGACGTCGGAGACACACACACACTCACACTTACACTCACACACGCGCACACACAAGCTCAGCTCAGGGAGCGCGATGCCCATACGCAGTGGTGGCCGCACTTAATTTACCAACTGCGATGGATGAGATTAACAATGCTCACATACATGTGTATGTATCTATGTGGATACATGGAGGTATCTAATTTTGAAGCATTGGCTGAATATGTAGCACACACATTAACACTTCGGCATGAGTATGGGTAACTGTGTTGATGTGATTGAACGAAATCTGAGCATCCGACGCACCTTCACTTTTGTCAAGCGTTTCACGCGCAACACGTTCCCAACGTTAACTCAGCCAACTGCCACTCGCTCTGTGGTCGCAACGTAACTGACTGCCGAGAGCTGCGAGAAGAACTTGCAGCACGGCGCTGCGCAGGCAGCACAAAATTATGATCATACTGGTAGCGGCAGCCAGGCTTCGAAAAGCCGCTTGACAGGTTTAGGCCGAGAGATAGAGGAATAGACAGACAGACAGAGAGACTGACCTGACGGAGATGGAGATGGAGAAACAGCGGAGAGAGAGCGGCTCTCCCGCTCGTCATAAACGAACCAAATGTGGTAGCTTGTTTTGTTGTTGCGCCGCCGCCACCGCCGCCTGCGCGCCCCTAGCTGAATCTTCTACCTGTTGCGTTGCATGCGCATGCGCAGCGGCATAGACGGGGCAATGCTAGCAGCTAAGCCGCCGTTGCGTCGCGTCGCCCGCAACATATTTTTCACTTGTTGCAGTTTCGTTTTTCATTTTCTTGTACGAAAACCTTGCTCCAGCTCGCAGCTCTCTTTGGCATGCTCAGCTTTTCTCCGTCTACCTTCGAATACTCGTAGCTGAGTGTGTGTGTGCGCCTCTTCTCTATGAAACATTTGACTCGCTCTCGCTGCGGCTCCTTCTCCTACTCCGGCTTCGGCTTTAGTTTCGGCTCCGGCCCGCATTTGTGTGCGAGCCAGCCCGACAAGATTCAATAGCCACCGGCGACTCATACACAACAAGAATAAAAGTAAGAAAAAAGAACGGCGATCTTCGGCGTGCCGAAGATACATACACACACATATACCCTTGCAGTAATGTTTTGTATAGAAGAACTCGATTTTCATCCCATTTAAAATCGATTAAATGTACAATATAGAGATTTCATTTTTTTTTCAAAATTAAAAAAAAATTTCGAAAAAATTTCTAAAATTGTATTTGAGAATGTTAATAAAGTTAAGGTGTCCTTTTAGTTCGATTTGATGAGTTTTGTTAAGATATCTTGTAAAGAAACGGACATTGCTTTATCGACTCGGATATTGATGCTGTTCAAGAATATAGATAGGCTGTGGGGTCAGAAATGTCGCCTTCAATGGGTTACACACTTCGTAACTAAATTATAATACCCTCTGCAAGGGTAAAAAAAAAAACAAAAAATTACTTGGCCGCTGCTTTGGTGCTCCCATGCCCACTTCACTTGCCGCTGAATGTTGCTGCCTCCGTGTTCAGTCGGCTTCATTCGCCGTGGCTGTGACTGTTGCTGTCTAAGTGTGACTCAGTGTCTCCTGGCACTCGGGCTTTTGGAAACAAGAAATTCTTTAGCCTCATCGCGACGAAGCTCTAGTTCTGTTTTGCTGCTGTTTTGTGTTTTGTATCTTGTGCTGCTCTCTCCAACGGCTGCTCTCTTTCAATGTTTGCCTCTTATTGGTAATTTTTGTTTGGCTTGCCACTTCTTGTGGTTCCCTTCCTTGGTTCGGCGCAGTCTTCTGTCTTCAGCAGCGCCGCAGAATTTTCGTTTAGCATAGAAACTGGTTTCAAATTAAAATTATCGCTGGTCATTTTTCTTATGGTTAGTTGTCGTTTACTTTACCGCTGTTGTTGTAGATGCCTCTTTTTCATTTTATTTAATTTTTTGGTGTTTCGACCTGCGTTTACTTCCCTTTGCCTTGGTATGGGTGTGAACTAATGCACGAGTATGCCTGCATGCGTCTGACGGACACTGGACACCGCACGCTGACTCTGTATGCGAGTGTGAGGCTGTGTTGCCTTAGAGTTAGTTGTCGTTGGGCCTGCCATCATCAACATCGTCTGCGACTGGCTGAATTCCTAGAATTCCTGTCGCCAGTACATATGTATAAGAACTTGCTCAATTTTATGCTATACTTTGAGTTTTGGTCATTTTGTGGGTCACTTGCTTTGGCCCCTCCTCTTAGAGCAACCTATGCGTAGAAGCACAAAGTTTGCATACAAATTTTAGGGGCAGCTTTATCTAGCAGCACAAAGCTACCGAAGCGGACAAGTTCGTTGCCTAAGTCTTTTGTTTGCCACACAATAGCTTTGTGCGAAACGCGCCGCTGTCGCTGGAATCGTGGCCAATGCTTCAGCCAAGCTAGCAGGAAGGTAGCCAGAAAAAGAAACCAAGAACCAGCGACTGCCTCGTAAAACTGTCACTTAAAATAGTAAAAAGCGCATAACAAGAGTTTTGCCCGATTTTATTTGTTTATGAACTGTGCTGGGGCTTCGCAAATGCCACAGCCAGGCGATCAGCATGCAGCCCGGTCTGGTCGCATTCTTATCTTTTGAAAAATATTACAATAACACGCAAAGTCCAGGCCAGCCAGCAATGTAATGTGCTGCTGCTGCTGCTGCGACTGCGGCTGCGATTGGTGCCCAAAAAGCCAGTAAAAAAGAAAAACCAATAAAAATAGCTGCGGCCTGCAGCTTGCAGCTTGTAGTCGAGGCCAGCCTCTACGAGTTGTAGTTGGCGTTGCTGAGTTACTTCAGCGCGGAATTCGCGCTTTCTGTTAATGCTTTAATCGCGACTGCTAAGTATGTGGGCGCTGTGGCTCAAGCCGCTACCTGGTCGAGACTAGGTGCGATTTTATAATTTCCATTGCGAGTACAACGAACGAGTTTGCCTGTTTTGCTTTGAAGTCCCTAACTTTGTTAGTTTATTTAAGCTTCTTATACTATGTAATAATATTAAAATGGTTAGTGAGAAGCGAGGCCAAATATTTGACGTCGCGCACACCAGGGAATACACATCTTAAGCTAATAATATTGCATTTAATCTACATCGAACGCTGGAACAAATGCGCCAGCAGCTCTGCCTCGCTTAGTTCCATTTTATACTTTTGGACGATGTCCTGCACCTTTAGACGGCGCCGAACATGTGGTGGTTGGTAGCTGCAGGATCAAAAATATGACGCATTAGCACAAACCACATAGAGAACCCCAGCGGCCACTTACTTGTCATTGTCCAAACGTCTCCGTCGAGATATGTTGAGCGCCGTTTGACGCACCAAGTTACCCACAACACGTCGACTAAGCACCATGCCATCCACTAGGGGTGTGGCAAAGCTCATGCGACCAGGTGGTCCCAGTAGCTTTACGCGCAGCAAACCAGACTGAAGAGAATGCACGAAGATCACGTGACAGTCGGTTGCCCGCGGCAACTGCAATGACTGGAGCTCCTCGCCGGTGCGTGCGTAAGCCAGCAGATCTTCAACAGGAAAGTTCAAATAATCCTCGAAGCTTTCTAGCCACACCAGAAATATCTTTGCTGGCGCTTGAGCGAGCAGCACAGGCTTGGATACATTCCCCTTTCGTCGCGTGGGAGGCACTGGCTCCTTGTTTCTGTTGCTTGTGTCCAGCTCCAAGCTGAGATTGCGTGGCTTAGACTTAACGGGCCCAGCATCATCACTGCGTGTCCAGACATTGCTCGCCGTGCTCTGCTCGCTGCAGTTACTGGACATACTGCAGCTGTCCATTTCACTGTTGTAGCGCAGATTCCAAGCATTGGGCACCACAAAGGCAATCTCGGACGAAACATCCGCCCAATAGAGGACGCGTTGTGCACCATTGTAATTCGACTCGCTGGACACATTTGAGTGGTGGTGCTCTGCTGTTTCCGATGCCCCTTTCAGCGACCAGGAATTGTTCGCAAAACCAGTCCAACCGGAGTGCTCAGCCACCTGAACCGGCCATCCCAGCGTCTGTAGCATATTGGCAAAGTGTGAGTCGTATGATTGATCATCGGCCATGTTACCAATAATCTGCTGTGCGCTTGTCTGACCTGCCTGCATGCCCAAGATACATGACAATCATGCAAAAAACGTTAGCAACAATATAAACGTATGTTTGCCGGCAAACTGAATAGACCTACGAAACAATTGACGCCCGGTCTGCTTAAAACTTACCTTCACGTAGAAAACATAAACAGTATCGTGCGTTCGGGCACTGAGTTTGTCCAGTTTATCCAAATCTGAGGCGAAGGCAGTGGATTTTGTATCAAGCACGATGAGGGGCCTTTGCGGCGGTGTACCTAGTGATTCCGCGGGGTTGTGAGGATTGCGTATCTCAAAGCTCAGAAAACCAAAATGGGACAGAAACAGTCGAGCAGCGTGAAACTCGTGGCAGACCGTGGGCGGTACACATTCCTGAGCGTGCGACAGGCTGTCCACGCTATTGTCGGACTCCGCCCAAGCCAACTTCTCATGGATGCTTTGGTTTTCAAGCATTGCTTCCAGCTCAGTAATGATGCTGGCGCCATACTGCTCACGAATCTGCTCAATGGTAGGTATTGAATAATCGGCCACACAGGGCTGAACCTTGTCCACGCCCTCTGGGAAGTTCTTTTGCTCGCATTCGGGACGCTGAGTGATATCATTCATAGGGATGGGTCGACCAGGATTAACGGCATGGTACTTTATGCCGGACTTGCTTCGCGGCAGATGGCGCAGTTGCATGGTCCAAGCGTGACGGCCAAAAGGACCACGTATAAGAACTAGAAGGGAAAGGACGAGAGTGAGGCATGAAAATTGGTATACGGTTTTGACTTACGAGTAACCGTTGGTTGCGGGTCCTGATCGTTGCCCAAAGGCTCCTCCAACAAAGCTAATATTGTCGAGTTTTCTGTCACAAAGTACTTAAACTTGGAGATAGCCTGCTCTGCGTTGCAAACGCCCACAGAGCCATCTCCAGATGGCAGCGAATTGCAATGTTTCATTAGAGCTAGCTCATCCAACAGCGACGATATTGACTCCGGCCCACATTCGCTTGGAAAGTAGCCGACCTGCTCGAGTATGATTGTAAGCAGATTCTCTGCTGCATCGCGCACCCGCATCGAAGCTGGTTTTAATTCCTTTTCATCCTTAAACTTGGGTAGGTCCCCATTCTTGCTCTGGCTTTTCGTGCCCGATATACCCAGCTCCACTACCTCAAGCACCGTCTGCAGGCAGTCCTTGTCCTGCAGGAGATACGGATGCTGCATAAGCCAGGCTGCCGTGCATTGGAATGCCGCCACTATTGTACTGTGTAGATCCTTGCTATGTGCCGGAGGAGGTCGCGAGCACTGATAGCAAATATAGTCGCATATCCACTTGACTGCCCGCTTGCACTCTAGAGCGTCTGTGGAGATTATCGTTAGATTTTGGCTTGGTTCGACTATTTTCACTAAGGAATCTAAGATGTGGTGTGTGGGTTCAGGTGGTTTGATTTGGTATGGTTATTTACATGGTGGCCCGCAGAAATTAAAACACAAAACATATTTATAAATATATATGTACAAGTAATATACGTATGCAGTTAGCAATTAAAAAATTATCCGCGCATGTTAGTGAGTGATTGTGATGGAGAATATTTTTGTACATAAGGGTGCGAGGTTTTAGGGGTGTTAGGAGCAGAAACATATAAAAAGAAAAGAAAAAAGAAAGTGGTTAGTAGCATTAAAGTAAATTACCATTCGTTAATTTCCTGGCTGCGATTTTATGGTTATTGAAATACAAAATTCAAATATTGTGGGTTTAAGTGTGGAGGGATTTGTACATGAGAAATGCCAGCAGGGAATAGAAAAATGGACACACAGATAAAAAACATTGAAACATCGAGGCATGCGAGGGTTTCCCAATACAATACCTGTTTCACGTATATGCAACCTTGCCAGACCCGACAGTAGCTCTAGGGCTGCCAGAGAAACGTTCAGGTCGGTCTTCCACGAAGAGATCAGCCGATGACACACCAAATAAGTGGCGCGCACAAACAAGGCATGTGCGTTGTCTGCAAGACATCGAAAGATACCCAATTAGATTCTGGCAACAACTAGGCATGCACATGATTATAAACGGCAACAAGTGTACACACAAAAGTAAAAAAAAAAAACAAAGATAGGGCAGGAACTTTACCATATGATGCCACGCCCTCAAACTCGTGTGTTAATTCCACCGACAGATCATCGGATATGGTCAGACTGGGAAAATCGTGAGCCGAGGCTGTATCTCGCGAGCTCATTGCTGTGGTTTGCCCGCCAAAGCTGACAGTGCCGCTGACTAACGAAGCGGAACGGTCCGAGCATGCTGACGAGATCGCCCCAATGCCAACAGCAACAAAAAACCCGTATCGACAAAAACAAAATGCAAAATGAATTAAAATAATTAAATGAAAATTAGCAAACGTAAGTCAAGCGCCGACCCACCCCATAGGGGTCGCTTACCGGAGCTAAGCAAATTCTCCTCATGATGTTGGTTACCAGTGCCGGTGCCGCTTAAGTGATCAGCACCGCCCAGCTCGCTCTCCTCGAAGGTCACCGCGTCCTGGACACAAAGCAACAACCCGCCCAATAGCATGTGGGTGTTTTGGGCGTCAATTTCTACTTGCAGAGCATTCATCAGAATATTCATAAGCCGAGGCTTTAGTTGTATAAAGGTCAACATCCTGGGGAATAAGGTGCAAGGATTATATATGATACATACGTGGAGAGTCAGCGGAACTTACTTTTCGCTTGTGTCGGATGCCAAGTTACGTATTGGCAGAGTGTGGTAATGCAGCGGGAGCACCATGATAGACAGTAGAATGTTTATGGCCGATCGCCGCAACTCGGTGCGGTTGAATGCAATTGCCTGTGTCTTGAGCTTCAAATCCTTATCGGGCAGCACAATTTCCAGCGCTGCTATAAAGCCTGGCAGCAGCACATTAATACCATCGAGATCCAAGCGGAACAAATCTGCCGAATGGAGTAGAATACTGGCCAATGTTTCGTCGCACTCCTTGGACTCGGTAATCTTGAGGCACTGTTGCAGAGCCATATAAAATCGGGCCAAATAGACAGGCAGGATTTCTTCGCCGGTTTTTTTTGCGCAGAAGATCTTGCACAGAGTGCCAATGGCCTCGGCGCGACCGGACTCGTACTTGTCGATGGTCAACGTTGGCGGCAGCGACGAGGGATCGTTCAGGGAATTGGGCTGCGAGAGCGAAATGGATCCCTTGCGGTTCTCCATTATCATAGAGGATGGCCGCTTACTAGCCTCGCATGCTTGTTCTGAAAGCCCCATGGATAGTACTATTAATATAACCTACACATGTTATTTTTTCCACATAATAATGGATACTCACTCTTACGGTTCTGCAGCCAAGTATCGCCGCCTATGTGAGCTGCCTCGAACAACCACTCGCCGAATAAGTGGAGAATGCTGTTGCACTTTGGACGAGCTACAGACAGAGACGGGCGGAGCTCGGCACCGATCGATGGCAGCGCTGTTGGGAGAAAGGCGAGCGTAGAGCGTGGGTAAACAGCTGTTAGAGGGAAGAGGCAACAAGTGGCTTTCACAACACTCACAGTTGATGCTGCTCGATGAGGGCGGACCTGAGGTTGGCGTTGTAGGGGCGGCGTTCGCCGAGCTGCGTGTTAGGCTGATAAGCGCGGTTTTGCTTAAGCCTGCAAAGCGTGTGGGAAGGGAGAGCGTGTGAGAAGTAACGACAAACAGGGTAAACGGGGTAAACGAGGGGTGCTCAGCGTACACATAGGCATGCAGCGAAGTGCACAGCTTTAATTGTGGGCGTACAATAGATAAACTACATTGTTTTTTTTTTTTTATATAGCAGAATGTGTACTACCATGTATGTGTGTGATGTGAGTGTAGCAAAAATCAAGATCAGGCTGTGAAGTGAACGCAGAGCAAATAATACATTTATTCAAACGGAAACCGCAGCGCGTGAAGTCATGCTATGGTTTATACGTAAAATGCAATAATTGAGAGCTTAGAAAAAATGTTGACGAAGTGCGTTAATCGCCAAACAAAAAACAAAGATTAGGCAACGACTAACAAGCTAAAAATTAACAAATGCGACACAACATGAGGATCTATTGAGAAAATCGCACCCTTCTGCTGCGTAATCGACGGCGCCACGCTAAAACTCTTGGCCAGGCGCCGCTGCAGAGGTGGCGTGGGCGTCACACTGGTGCTGCCAGTCGAGCCCGCCAATGGCATCACCTCGGACGTGTTGAATGAGATGCATCCCACAACGCCCGCTGAGTGGCTACCGCCGGCGCTTATGCTGCCCACTGGAGCTGAGGCGGTGACATGGCAAAGGTTGGTTGGCGAACCGCTGCAGGTGGTGCCTTGGCCGTACTGCCCCTGAGGCTGTTGCAAGGCTGCTTGATGTTGCTGCTGGTGCTGCTGCTGATGATGATGGCCCATGATCGCGTTTAAGGCAGAGCTGGCCGAGCTGCTAACAAAGTTATCCCGAAGGAAGCTGCCAGCCCCATGCAAATGCAAATGCGGATAGTGGTGATGATGATGTGGCTGATGGGTCAAATATGCCCCAGTTTGCTGCGTGCTAATGTTTGAAACGCTGCTCGAGTGTATGAACTGCTGTAGCGAGGAAGAGGTTGCCTCGTTTAGAGAGTGGCGTATCTCGAGCAGATTCGTGACGACGTTGTCCTGCTGATTAGGCGGTGGCTGATATATACCTGCGCGGCGGGAGCGAGCGACCAACAATTTGAATACAAAGTGGGTTATGGAAGCGAGAGAATAGGAGAGATAGTAGTGGGCTGACTAGAACACTAGACCTATGTATGTATATAGCAATATAGCTACGCTTGTCGGCTCTCGCCGTCTGGCTTATCTTACCCAGAAACGCGTCCACTTGGCTAGAAATGCCCCTCATAGCATTGAGAAAGATTTGTGGTAGCATTTGAAGGCACGGATGCTGGTGTGTCTCGGCACCCTTCTCGTGTGTAAGAGCCCACTGTACAAAATGAGACGATTTACTAATTATGTGCGGTGAACAAAGAGCTGTGGGATTGCCGATCATGCGCAAGAATCGATACCAGGTCTGTGCCACACAATCGTTGGTCATGCCAGCAGGTATAAGCTGGCTTTCTTCGTCAGCTGAAAAGAGTAATGAAGAATACATATTTAATTTATTTATCACCCGAAATAGCTTATGCCTACCATTTTTAAGTTGTGTAAAATCAGGGCCATAGCTAAACTCCAGCAGACGCGCGGTCAAGGCTAAATTAACGCGGTTCCACTGATCGACAAGTGCGATGCGATGACGCCACATGGCACAAGACTCCTGCAGCGTCTTCCACAATGACGGCGACGGAAAACAGCGGACGCACGCGAGTAGCCAGACCTCAAAGAGCACTGAGAGCACGCGTTCACATAACTGATCTCCAACGTCATCCTTGACAGTGGGTGGCGCCAGTAAAATCTCATTGATGGCCAACAGGAACAGGAGAAGCGTATCCCAAGTCTCTCGATCCATATGCTGCGATATTTGAGCTGTTTGCTGCAGAGTTCGCAGTACGCGATGGCACAACACGGCCTGACGCTTGATTGTATCAGAGCCTATAAGAATTTATAGTGTGGATTAAAGCTATGTATATGTACGGCCACCCAAATTTTATAGAATTAGCACCTACCAAGTTTGGTTTGGTATAAAAATGGTAAGACTTGAAATTCAAAATGGAATAATTACAATTAAATATTGACGTACGAGGGTAGATGTATTTAAGAGTCTTGCACAAATGCATTCGTTAATAATGAGTTGGAAATCCAAGTTTCATTGTAGTTTCATTGAAACAATTCAAGTGTACTGCACTCGCTTATTTGGCTTGAAACCATTTTACGCTTTATGCTTTGCCACTCGCAATCGGCGGCTTCTTTTCTCGAAGCTCGCTTTTAAGTTTAAATATATTTAAGTGCATACGAAAAGCTTGAATTGTTTGTCTTGATCAAGCAACTAGCTCGAACATGCTTTGCATGTTAGAGATGTTTGCCCTATTAAGTGTATTCGCTCAAGACTCTAATACATATGCCTGCTGTAATTCGAAGGCTTCAAACGGCGGTAAATAACTCAGCTTACTTTCTCCCTGGCGGGGAACGAAGAGGTTGTGGAAGTGATTGATAATCTGCCTAGCGTAAAGGTTCGCATCTTCGCAAATGGGCTTGGGAACGCTGATGCGTGGCTGCGGATGCAGCGCCGTCAACCACTCGCAGTAGACATTAACGCAATCCTTGATGGTTTCATGCTCCTGCAGAGGCAACGAAAGTCCGAAGCAAATAACGTCCATGCACCACTTAACCTGTCGCGTTGTGGGAAGACAGGTGGTTAAAAATGCTAACAATGTCACGTTTTCGGGCACATTCGCACATACCTCCTCATCCTTGACTAAGTGGCTGGGTTCCGCATTCTGTGTTATGCCCAAATTCGTGCCCAGCTGTTTCACAACCGAGATTACCACTTCCCGTCCAGCGGACGCTGGAAACTTGTTCAGCACACTAAAGCACTGCGCCCCACAACTGTTGGCACTAATCTGCGCCGACAGCGAAGCCCACTCAGAGTACATTGGGTGTGTTTTGTGGGTTCTTCACACGCAAACTTTTCACTTTTCACTTTTCCTGGCTGCAGCCAAATCAACGTAGCAGGGTAAACAGCTGCGCCAAGGAAAGTGGCGCATTACGAGCTGGAAGAACTATTTTAATGCCTAACGGTTGTTTTAATATGCTTCATTTGTTGCAACTATTGACATAAATACACAAATTGGTTGTACACTGCTGTATTTCGCTTTTGTTTTCTTTTCTTTTCTACGAATGGGCTGTGTTCGTCAGCGACCAGAAACAAGTGTTGCACAATAGGAAAAAATATTTTCGATATTTATAAACACTACAACAATTGTTGGATTTTTAAATGCTACTTTATTAAGTTTTTGTGTGCAAATTAATCCATATGTTCTTATATTTAAATTTTTGCTTACCAAATTAATAAATATTGAACATTTATGCGAATTATTTATGTTCGTACAAATTTCCATTTCCATCTATATATATATGAGTTCGTCCTGATATTGCCAGGGGCGGGAAATGGAAGTCAAGGACAAATGAGTGGGATTATTTGTTTTATTACACATTTTCATAGCCCTCCACAAAGTCTATTAGTCATGTGGCTCAACTATTTAGGAATGTTTCACCCCCCGGGCGGGAGTATATTCAACATAATGCCATTCAATTTAAATATTTCGCCGGACTACGCTGGTGTTTTACCAGCTAGTTTATCATATATAGAAATAACACATATCTGTGTTTGCACCTGTTGAATTATTATGATAAAGGTCAATGAACAGCGACATGTTAGATTTATTGAACTTCCTCTGAGCCTATCGCCCCTCCGTCAGTCCGATTGTCTGCATGAAAATTGGCACTTGGTTGCAGGTTGCTCCCACTGTGTTCTGCCAGACAGTGCCTCTGGAGATTAGAAAATCAGGTGATCAGATGACTTTTCAGCCCAAGATGACGCAATAAGCAGTCCCTGTCTAAAGATAAGATAATACGTTCTACTTGTCACACTGAATTTATTCCAGTGGCCATTGCTATGGACCACCGCTGGCCCTAAAACAAACAAAATACACATAAAAATTACCACTAACATATGTATGTTCGGTTAGCTAATACGGGTGGTTCACCGTGCACTATGTACTATTCTGAAACAGATTAATTATGCATTCAAAGTGCATACACATGTACGTACTAATACAAATGAGTTACATATATGATTATTACTGACTTTTAAATTGTTCTAATGCATGCTGCTGGATGCACGGCTATCTATCTAGTCCTGCTTCTTTTGTGCGGCTGTCTTTTTGGTCGGCGTTGCTTTAGGCGTTGCCTTGGGGACACTGGGCGTGGCACTGCCACTGGGCGTTGCTTCTATGGCGCCAGCCGGCTGAGTGGTGCTGGCCTCGCCCTCAAGGAGTTGCTTGCTAGCGGCTTGTTCCTCCATTTCGCCAGAGAAGCCAAACTCGTTCACTCGCTTAAGATCAACGCGATACTGCCAGCGCTGATAAAGGAATACAAAGAAGATGATGTCGTCGCGGAAGCAGCCAATTCGGTACATGGTGGGCATTTTAATAACGAACGCGAATATGTCGTCGATAAATGTGTTCAGGAATTTATAGGTCATCATTCGCCAGGGCAGGTGGGCGACCGACTTAAGCTTGTAGTTAATGAACAGCTGCGGGGTCATCAAAATGAATCCAAATGTCAGCAAGTAGCTGTACAGCATATTGAGCACAAAGGAGTACCAACCCTTGTGTTCATTGTAGATCAAGGAGTAGATAAAGTAGCCTATGAGCAGTGGGAAGCAGGCCCAGCCGAGGTACTTGAAGGCCAGCTTGTCATACTCCTTGGTGGAACTCTCCGAGTAGGAGCCCTTGTCCTTGAAAACGATGCGCGGAAAGATGCCCAGCAACTTCTGCTGGTTGTTGTAGTTGACATCGACTACTTTGTGGATTTTCCACACCTCGATTCCGAGGCCCACGAAACAGGAGATGCGTATCATGAAGTTGGTCTCGTTGTCTAGCACGTACAGCAGAATAATGAGCGATTGGAACACGCCAAAGAACACCGATCGCACGGAAAGACCCTCCAGCGATTGGCGATTGTTCCAAAACTGTATGTCATTCTTGAAAGCAAGCAGCTCAAAAACTGAGTGCAGTATGGAAACGGCCACGGTGATGCCGAGCAGATAAATGTTTGTGTCCAGCAGAGTTTCCTTCAGCGAGTCCTGGTCCTCGTCGGTCTCCTCTGTGGCTCCCGCTGCCATTATTTCGCCCAGCACGTTGCCAGCCCATTTATTTTTCATCTGCTTGGCGGCATAAAGCTGCCACTTAAACATGCCCAATGGCTGAAAAGTCAACTGCAGCTCCAGCTCTGGAGTGGACTGGTTGATGGGATAATACTCGCGTTGCAGGTTCCAGTAGTCGTTGACGAACACAATGGGCAGATAGGTTTTGCCGCCGTCCACAAATTTGACAAACTCATCCAAAGGAGACGGCACGCTACCCTGGGCCCAATTAGTCTGATCCACTACCAGGTTGACGGTCAAGTTGGGATGCCAGTGTGATACGATCTGATCCTTAAGATTGGCGTGCTTCAGCTCGTGCTCTAGCTTCTCCTTTTCACTGGCTAGCAGGTTGTAGTTCCGATTCACGCGCAACTTCTTAAACTTGTTCAGTTGATGCTGCTGATGGCCCATGTGTCCATTCTTCGAATACTTCGCAGATTTCGGATCTGGGCTTTCCCCGGCCCGCGTCACGAATGCATGCAGAAAGACGCTGCCATTGTTCATTAAATGCGAGCTGGCCTTAATTTTTACGTTATGTGTGTAAATGCCATCGCCCGACGGCCCCGAGGCCCAATCTCCGTACGTGAGATCCTCCTGTAGCCACAGCAAATTGGCCTTCTGCTGGAAGTTTACAACGTCCGGCTGCTCCGACAGCCACACGTGCAGGTCGAAGTCCGTGCCGTTCTCAAAGTAGTTCCATGCGGTTATCTTCGGACCAGCATTGGCCACAGCCCCTTCCTGGCCAGCGTTAGGCTGTGGCCGCCGGAAGAATGAACTTACAAAGTAAATAATAAGCGCTCGCAGAATAAGTGATTTGGTCATAGCAAAAAACGACTCCATGCGGGTTGGCTGCTGCTGCTGCTGCCCCTCGGCATCAACCACCTACATTAATTAATTAATTGGAAACGATGAGAACAAGGACTGTTTCAGTTAAATCTATCAACATACCGGCGCTCCTTCAGCCGCCGGTAAGGCGACATCATCGTTCGACATGATGTGTACGTGTACTTAAAACTTTTTCTTCGCAAATCAAATTTTATTCATTCTTTTTATATAAAAACTGAGAGCGACCGCATGCTCTCTCATAAGTGAAAAAGTCAAGTCGACCGGATCATAAACATCGTTCATTCGAGTCAAGTGAACCCCAAAGTCGTTCACAACAAAAATCATTGACGTATGCCGGAACCAGCCCGCGGCCTACTAGTTCAAAGGAACAAATTCTCATAATGAACGAATTGAATATGTAAAATCTGAGTTAGTTCATTTCAACTTTTGTTAAATGGAAAATGTTAATTACCATAACAGGAACTATAACGTGAACCATTAGCTTAGCTGCTATTAACAGTGGCCAATAGTTAAATGGAATGTTACTTAGCATACAGCGACTGTTTTTATTTAATTCTGCCAACTAGAATCAACCAACTAAATTAACGACTTTCATTGAGTTTTCTGTCAAATAACTATTATATTCCATGTTTACAAAGTTTTATTTTTGCAACGAACGCCTTTTTGAACTTACCAAAATTAATCTAGCTCTGTTTAGGTAGTGTCTGCAAAACAATCGATAGATATCAGCTGTGGTAATGGATAATAATAATGCTGTGCATAAATAAACTAAATGACATAGAGAATGCGATAAACAAAAAGAAGGGCATTTTTGGCGAATTTGTTTATAATTGTAAAATATTAATGTTGGCTGATTAATTTTAATACAGCCCTTCTGAAGCTGACTACTATAAAACGGTTTCAGTGTTGTCCCTTTTTTCCACAACGATAGGTACCAGCTGTGTACACACTCTTTTCGTTTGTAAATTAGCATTTGGTTGCACGTTTCTCCTGGTAAGTTGCGGAAATTAACTAAAAATAAATAATAGAAAGTGAAAGCGTTGCATTGGAGGTATTTACAGAGGTAATTAGTGTCAATGTGCAACGTTATTCGTTGTTTTTGTCGCTGCCTGGGCAGAAATAATGCACTAACCAGGCGCCACTTGTTACTTTGTCGTACATAACCTCGAAGCAGGCGTGAGACAACGTCGCCAAAAAACCTGGCAAACTAAAAATGTGACGCTTTCAAACAGAATTTTGTGGTGAAATAGATTGTTTTGAAAATAAAATAACTTTGCGCTTGCAGCAACACTTGGAAAATGCAAATCTTCGTGAAAACCCTCACTGGCAAGACCATCACCTTAGAGGTCGAGCCCTCTGACACCATCGAGAATGTCAAGGCTAAGATCCAGGATAAGGAGGGCATTCCACCAGATCAGCAGCGTCTGATCTTCGCTGGTAAGCAGCTGGAGGATGGCCGCACTCTCTCCGACTACAACATTCAGAAGGAGTCGACTTTGCACTTGGTGCTGCGTCTACGTGGTGGTATCATTGAGCCCTCGCTGCGTATTTTGGCCCAGAAGTACAACTGCGACAAAATGATTTGCCGCAAGTGCTACGCCCGTCTGCACCCACGTGCCACCAACTGCCGTAAGAAGAAGTGCGGACACACCAACAACTTGCGCCCCAAGAAGAAGTTGAAGTAGACGCTTTTCTATTCTGGGCTACCGAGATCAAGCGACCTACTGTGCGCTTTTAAGAAACGTCATAACTAATTAAGTAAATATAAATCTGTACAACTATCAATTTGATTAAGAGCGAAATGTATTTACTTGCTGTAAAGCGCACTCTACTGTCCGTGTGTGTGTTTTGTTGTGGTCTCCGGAGCTTCTACACATCAACTGCCATCGTGAAATATGAAACGGAAGACGCCGTATGCTGGCATGTTGCAATACAAAGCGTCATCACAATTTGGACAAGTTTTACCCGGGAACTGCGAGCAGTTATTTGCATTTCTTTTATGTTTAACCACATTGCAAATTATCTGCAAATTTCATGGGCTGAGCTAAGAGGCGTGCAGCGTTTTAATCCCGCCTGCGATTAAGGTTGTTCTAAAACTGCACAAATGGTTGTAACAGGCAGAAGGATAAATTTCCGAAGATTTCCTTGGCAATTTTTATCTACAGCATTCTTGCTAGTACTTCATTGAAATCAAGTGGGGGAGTTCCAGAAACACTGAAAAGTCAATGACGGCAGCAACAGAAAGCAACGACCTGCGATACACATTCATAAGTACTTACATTGGTGAGTGCAACATATACGATTGCTGAAGTCGGGAGTCCTCGACTAGAATATACTCTGTACAAGGGTCTTATTGGTCAATCATCAAAATTAGGGTCAAGGACGTCATTAAAGGGAAGCATAAGGTCTCCAAATTGATCTTAATTCAAACAACTTGATATTTAATGTGTACATATGTACATCTGTATCTGTGTATACGGATAAGAATACACAATTGGAACATAATTCTATAGCCTCCGCGAGGGTTTTCTGTTTACTAATCAATGTCTTCAGATTTGACTATGTATATGGGGTTTTTCCTGATTTACCAATTTTGCAATGTCTCGATTCAGATTTGACTATGTATATTTTCTTCAAGTTACCATCTGCAATTCTTGAGCGACAGTTTCCTTGTCGAAAATGTCCCTGCTGCCCCGCGACTTGTTTTGTCCAGAATTGGCGAAAACAAAAAAGTTTTTGGTGCATATTTTATAAAGTTCTAATAGCAGAAAGGTTGACAGGGAAATTAAATAGGCAAAGGAAGCAGTCGAGTTACTGAATTATCCTGATAAACAAGATGTGATAACAGCCGGTCAACAAAAACGATTCCAGAAACGGCAGGCCCTTTTCAACTCGAGGCACAAATTGAGGTTAACATTAATTAAAAACCAGCAAAAATGATGCATCAGCGTAGGTATACGCGACTGCCAGACACCCTGTACGTACCAGCCCCGATACATAAGTGAAGCATAAGAAATTATATTGTGAATCTGTCGTTCACCTTGACTCTTGGATGAGTACCTGCAAAATGTAAAAACAATATAGGGTGTAAATAGTGCGTATATAAGGTATGTCAGCGGTATTCATTATAGCCCGTAAGCGGCGACCTAAAAAGGGCAGTGAACGATACACGATAAGAACTTTCGCCCGCCGAGCGGGAGAGGCGAAACAACGGCCATGGGCGTGGCAAATGAATAAGTTAACAGCGGGGAATCGACCAGGGAATTCGTACAGTGGAGCCTGGTGACGTTGAGCAGCACGAAGCGTATCTGTGTGGCGTAATCCTCCACTGGTTATAGTAAATCAATAAGTTCTGGTCCATATTTTGTGCTATTGACCCAAAGTGGTCGCCGTCTGTACATACATACATACATACATATGTATGTACTACATAAGAAGGCATTTTGCAAAGTGCCCGGCGACAACAACAACAAAAACAACAGTGAGGTAAATACTTAAAATATTTACGTAGTGCATGCTTCTTTTCTTTTTTTCGAGTCCCGCGTTACACTCCTGAAAAGCCACCCCTTTCCTAAGAAGGGAACACAACAGCTTGAAAAGGCGTCGTCGACCATCTTCAGTTTGGGAGGCCTTTTAACGCATTTTTCGAAACTTTTTAATTCTTAGAGCGCACGAGTAGGCGTCCGCTTTCAAGTACTCACTTTGTCTTTTGGGCTTGCTTTGCGCTTTTTTATGCTCGGGACGTAGTTTACATAACAGATGTGACCAGAATAATTAACAATGGTCCGCGCCGAGTGACCCAAATATTATCACTCCCCCAGGAGTAGACGCGGGCCCGGCAAGGTGCCCTTCTACCGACTGGCCACTTTCAGTTGCTTTTCTTGACCTTAACTTTGTGGGCGGTTCAAGCGCATTAATATTGCAGAACGTGCGCCTTGGCTGAGGCTCCACTCTAGCTTCCCTTAGACTGATTCATAAGTACGTACATACATACATATGTACAATGTACATACATTTGTATTTCGTTGTCCATTCGATATTCATATGCGACTTCTAGCTGTGGCAAAAAGTGCGTTAGTTATGGTCGTCGTTTCTGCAACAAGGTCGTAATTTTCTTATTGCCAAAAAGTTTCACTGCTTCATCTCCATCTGCAGATTGGGTACAGCTGCGAGCTGGTAAGTTTTTTGGCACGGTGCAAATTGTCACCCTACTAGGCCAGCACTAGAGATGGGCGCAAGCCGCAGCAGAAACACGTACGACCCAAGATGTACTTGCACAAGGTGACGTATTCCGCTGAGAGCGATGTCTTAAACGCTCTCAGCTAGAGTGCGTGTGAGAGCATTTGAATGAGATAGCGACATTTTAAGTATACATGCATGTATGTCAGTCCATCTTGTCTTCGTGTTCGCAGTACGTCTCAATGCGGCCTACCTACATAAGAAAGTACGAAATTATTGTCTTAACATTTATCAAAACTTTCCGCTTGTGGTCACACTTTTAGTGAAAATTATTGGAATAAACAGAAACATTTGAATAGTTGTTTTCAAATTAGAACAGTGGTGCGTGTTGTGTTCTGTTAGTGCCTGTCGCCCGCGTGTGTTTAGGTGCTTGTCCAGTTAAAGAAATCCAAGACGCGTCCATCTCTACTCAAGATGCCGCTCAATAAAGTGAACCACGAAATAGGCGGCTTTAAGTAGCAGAAAGCCAATCCAGCCTACTCCCACGCCCACTCCAACGTGCAGCAGCAGCTGGTAACATTAAGTTTTATCTGATATACTTACCTACATACATATGTATACATATGTATATGTATATGTACATACATACATACATACGTACATATGCACGAGTTCACATGAGCTCCAGTGCAAAAGCGGGCATGGCCACACACACAAATGAGGGCGTTAGCTCAGTTGCGGCAACAAAAAAACTAACTGACAAAGATAAGCCGAGCAGCCAAACGTTTATAAATTGGTCGCTAGTGTGGGATCACAACGGTAATAATGCCAGCGCTGGCGTTGAAGGCGTGCGGGGCTTTGCGGGCGGGGGATGGGTGCTTGCAGGCGGTAATCGGCATAGCCGGCAATTGAGATGTCAGGAATTTGGGCGGCAAAAAAGCGAAATGCGTATGAAAATTTTCAAAGAAGCACCAGGCGGCCACAAAGCAGCGTAGCGCAAAGCTTCCATTGGATACAAATGTAAATGTGTATTGTGAGGCAGCGCGTGTAATTTAATATGCATAAATCGATACTTTTGCTGCGTACTCCGCCGGTCCCTCGATTTACTACATATGTACATCATGTATGTACATACATACATATGTGTACACCCACCTCCACTCCCACCTTCGCGCCCGCACCCGCACCCGCACCAGCGCACCCCCTCCACATAGCCGCGCATTGGCGTGCTTCAGACGCATTGTGCTGTTTGTATTCTATTTTGAGCGCAAAATTGTTATTTGTTTTTATATATCCCCCACACATACATACATATGTATATATATAGTTATGTATGTACATTCGACTACAGTTCTTCTGCATATCCTTTGCTCACATGAGTGTGCGCCAGGATTCAGCAATAGCTTTAGATAAGTCTTTGAGTTGTGTGGAATTGTACTGCGACTAAGTGAACGAAGTTCGCTAGTTCGTTTTCCTTTTAAGTTGTGCCCAAATCTTCAATTAAATTTGTTAATATCAATATTATATACCAACAAAGCTCGCTTTCCAATGCCGAGCACTGGAACGACCGAGAGGAGCCCCTCATTGCGAATTTGACTCAAACGAACGAACTACTTAGCTAATTCCAACTCCTTCAAATGAACTGCGAAGCACAGCTCTGTTAGATGCTATACATATTTATGTACGTATCTATGAGTAGAATCCCATTGTGTTTGTGAATGTGTGTGTGTTCCTTCGGTTTTGCATATCTACAATTTATGTTTTGTCATACAGTTAACATTTTCCGCAGATAAGCACATGGCACATGGCGCTTTGTTGTATCGCAAATAATTTGAAAAGTCATTTTATTCAATTTCAATCGTACTTGCGAGCACTGCCTGGAGATGAAGATGGAGAAGGGGATGGAGATGAACATGGATAGGCAGAGAGCTGAATGGCAGAGTGGCAGGAGGTCTTGGGTATCTGTTTGTGGGGCGCTTAAACTAACAAGTGAATGAGCAGTTTACAATAAGTTCAGGCTAAGCAGCGGAAGTCGGCCGTCAGGCAGAAGGATAAGCCCACAAACAGGCAACCGGTTGGACGACATATTGATTTCCTTGATAAATACTTAACAAAAATCCACTTAAGTGCCGGGGCTGAAGTGCGGCGATTCGGCTCGATGGCCTGTATAACTATCCATTAGGTCTATACAAAAGACATTTCTGACGAGTTTCCCAACTGCCTTTTCGAGCGTTATCATGGACAGCCGAGAGGACTTGGTTTTTTTATTCGCCAGGCATGTGGCCAATCCTTCAGCAGCCAACTGCTATCGATACTTATGCCGGGATATTCCGAGTAACCGTCCAGTACTTCATAGTACCAGTTCATGGCGACTGCATTTAAGAATGTTGCATCCTTCAACTTGCTAATGAGATTTGTCATTGCAAGGCAGACAGATTCCTTTTAGCATTTAGCCATGTTGCTATCCCTTTGATCGTCTATGCGACCAGTTTCTATTCGTCCTGGCCGAGTATGAAACTGGAAATCAGTTTTTTATTTGCTTACATGCTTCTACTACTCGGTTGGTGAATCAGCCACATCCCCAGCCTTTGGTTGCATCCATGTTTGGGCACTTACCACAAATGCGAATCATTAACAATGCAAACGACTTATTGGTCGCTCTCGGATGCTTTAGCTGTAGATGCAGCGGAAGCTGCCGCTTCTGGGCACTTACAAGAGTTTTTGTGTTGTCCTTGCAAATCCTGTGGTAGCACACTAAAGATGCAGATATACAGACATGCACGCACATACAATGCTGGGTGTGTGTGTGTGTGTGTGCAGAAACTTGGGCTAACTTTGGTGTTTTTTGAAAAATATTGACACGCAAAGTTTGTGCAATCACCAAACAAATTACTTCATCAATTTTACAAAACAACAGAAATTTAAGATCTTTTAAAAAGTTTTCTACCAACCGAGCGAAGTCCCGGCAGTCACGAAAATACGGAAGTATGCGAGGCGAACAAACGTTGTCCGTTCCCAGGCTTACGCCCACACCCGGCCCCCAAACACCCGGATACTGGCTGCTGTTGGCCCAAAGGCGTTTGGGCCATTGTTGCTCGACACACGCACCAGGATCCAAAGTTCTGCGGGCAGGCTCACCGCCACACTCTCTATTTGGAGCTGAGCTGAGTCACAACAAAAGCCAGCTGTACGAAAGTTTGCAACAAATTGCTTATGTTCTGACACACATACACCCATACAGACACCCACACGCACACACAGACCCACACACTCACGCACACGAATACATACACATACAGATACAGATAGCGAACGAGCTTCGTAGGCACTCTGAGGCCAGACATGTGCTGGAACTTGTTAATTTTGACCAGCTGTCCCAGCAGTAAACCAACCCAACGATGGTAACGTCGACAGCGACTCCGTAGTCGGAGTCGGAGTCGGAGTCAGAGTCGGGCAAGGACAAGCGTGACGACGAAGTTGTTGCTCGGTCGAACGGTTGGTTGCTCGTTTGCCTGTCTTACAAATGGACCCGACCTCCTCTCGGCCCGCGATTGACCTCAGTTTCGAAGGATGCGGCTGCTAGAACTTTAAATTGGGGCTTGCAAGAAAAAATGCTACTTTTGCATAAATAAAATGGCACAGATAGACAGCAGAGTGCCTGCGAGACAGCCTGGTAGAGCACTTGACTAGACTCGTTTCGCTTGCAGGACAACACATTTCGAATGGGCGAGCAGCACTTGATTTAGATTACAAGTGCTCTGCAGCGATCTTCTGGCTGACTGGCCAAGACTTGCCGCACACTTTTGGCCCACAGTTGACCCACTTGGTAAGCCGCAGCGATGCAGACCAAGTCAAGCGTTAGTCAAGCCATTGGTATGGCTGAAGCCAGTACACAAGCAGTTGCCAGTAGAATTTGTGGTCATGGAAAACAATCGATGACACTTTCGATAGTATTATAATATCGAACCTGCCTGAAATCGCCAATAGTTTACGCGTGTTAATTTAAAGTTATGCTGAAATGTACGATAGTTCGTACTCATGCTCCCCACGAATTTAATCGATACTATCGAAAGGATCAATATTGAATCTTTCAAGTTGATTTGTATGTACTACCTGCAGACGGGCACATGCGAGTAAGGATGTGGCAGGGGCATGGCGTGTGTGCACCAATTTGGAATGCGGAAGCGAACGTCTCAGACGATACTCTGAACCGAAGGCCTTCTTTTCGGCCATTAAAAGTGCATACTGAATTTTTGTTTTACTTCGTTTAGTTCGTTATCGATTCTCTTAGTCTAAACAAATTTCGGGCCTTTTAAATAAAATATCGCAAAGTGAACCGGAAGCGGGCTCCATCCCCAGCCCGACTACCCAGCTAAGTGCCGCCCCTTGAAATTTACTTGGCCTCCCTGCGAGCGAATGAAAAGTTCATTTAATGTTTTGTTTTGTTTTGTTCTGTTCTGTTCTGTTTTGGGTCACTCGGCCTCC
This sequence comes from Hirtodrosophila histrioides, assembly GCA_037075165.1. Lineage (NCBI taxonomy): Eukaryota > Metazoa > Arthropoda > Insecta > Diptera > Drosophilidae > Hirtodrosophila > Hirtodrosophila histrioides. The sequence continues at coordinate 289,274 of JBAMCL010000789.1, forward strand.
TCGGGTGCTCGGCACTTTTGACAGTACATTTTGTAAGTTGTAACATGCTCTGCATGTTCAATTGTGTTTCGAGCTGACTGAAGTGTTCAAACATGCGATACAGTGTTGAACTCTTCTGTGTCCTGTATGCGTGTCTGTCTGCAGAACTCGATTTCGATTTCGACTAGTTGACAGCACTTATTTGCAAATTACTTGTGTTCGATCCGAACCGAACAGCACTTGGAATGCGTAACGCTTTGTTCCTACTTATACTCCTGATGCACGTGTGCACGTCCTGTCGATTATTTGGTGATTTCTGTGCTCTCACATTGCCCAAGTATACAATTTGCCTTGTTCCTTCTGTCGGACTAGTCGCCAATACTACCGGTCCCAAAAAAGCGTTTAATACTAATTCTGATGTGTTTACTAAACTAAGGTAAGGTAACAAAACATGACCAATGAAACAATCCGCATGTTAATCGGTTAAGATTTGACAAAGGAAAATGACAATCAGGAACAATTCTTGAATTGTCCCTAAGGTAAATATCTGTGATTGGGTAAATCTAAGCTCGATTTTGTGCTTAATTTTTGTACAAATCGTCCTTAAAATTCACGAGTTGTGCATAATTGTGCTTGCAATTCTCTCCGCGCATAATCCGTTCGTTCAGTTTACTAAGTCGTTCGGTTGAACTTATTCCGAGCGGTTCGATACAAGGCTAATTGGCACTTGAGGCAATGTGATTGGGCAACGCGAATTGCCAAGTGCCAAATACCATGTGAGCACTATGCATTATTCATGCAATTAGGCGCGGAGGTGGGAAATTTAGTGATGCCCTACCTCAGCCGGATACAGACGCGGCTAAGCCGAGACCGAATGGTTGAGGGGCCGGGTGCACGGGCCACAGCTTGTAGCGGATGTGTAAATTGCAGCTGGGACTGGTTCACTCTGCCGCAGCATCGCAGAACTCTTTGGCTGGCTATTAATATATCAATAAGCCAGAAGCCAGCAGCCAGTAGCCAGCAGCCGGGAATTGAAAAATTCAAGCCAATCCCTGGTGCCCGGTTTATGCTTCAATGTCCAAAACACACACAAAACCCTCGATTAGAAGTTTGCCTCGAACAATGTAATACAGCGCCAGTGCCAGGGCGTGAGTGCCGGAAACTTTAGCAATTCCATGCATTTCTGATTAATGTCCACAGTAGAAATGCAAACATTTACGCAAAGTTTCGTTCAACGCAAAAATGTCAACTTTGTGGAGGAGTCTCCCTCCCTCTCCTGACAGCTACATTCCCAGCTGAGCTCCCATCTTGAGAGCAGACAAAAGCAGTTCGATCGTCGTGTGTTTGCACAGATTTCTGTTTATTGTGAATATGCTCGGCTTATTGAGCACCCTGCGTTTGTGTTTTTTAAGAAGTGTGTCAGCTTGAGCGATAAAACAGCCTGCAGTTCCAACTAGCAGATACCCTGTATCCAGACTTTTTCGAACCATGGCACACTTTACAGAGGGAAAGGTATGAACATTTTTAAATGAACGAGATTCCACACATTAAATCTTTTCTCGATTGCCTTTGCAGTCTCTGCGATCCACTTGGCGATACAGACGGAGATGAGTGGGTCGACTCGGATATAGAGTCTTTCATATTTTAAGTGTATTTAGAAAGAAAGAAAGGGTATATAGAAAGCCGTCGAGGCCAATTCCCAGGCCAGCTCTTACATACATATATGTAAGTATATGCATATGCATATATATATCCTGAAGCTATTTCAGCTCCGGAGCACACATTGACCCACCAGCTCGGAGGTGTGCACACTCATACTCAGCCACGCATACTTATGTATGTGTGCAGAACCCCATAGCTGCAGCGGAGGGTTGGCTGGCGCCAACTGCATAATTGCATAAGCGAATTGAGTTATCATTGGCAACACAAGCGCCTGGCAGTCCGATGGTTCGGATCGGGCTGCGCTCCTTGAAAGCGATGCTAAGCACTTGACACAATGGGAAGCGCATAATTTCATTGCATACATTTGATGGAGGGAAGTTCAACTTTTGTCTAATCGCATTTGCCTCCAATTTTATGTTTAATTTAACAAACATTTACACCAGCTCTTCGTCTTTCGCTGGCGCTTCCTCTAATAGTTTCAATTAGCAAATTTAATGAGTGCGGCTCTGTTGAGCGTTAAGGACAAAGTTTGGAGCTGCGCTTTTTCTTTTTTATTTTCTATTTATGGGGACGCCTGCGACGTGGCAGGCGTTGTAGCTAGGCGTGAATTTTTACACAATAAATATTGGTGGAAAGTTTGGCGAGCGTGTGGTTTATAGTGAGCTAAATTTTCAGCAGCTCAACAGTTTGCCAGGCCAATAGATTAAATGGCCGGTTAAACTTTGCACACGCGTGTGGAGGAGAGTTGGGCTAACCGCATAATCGCAGAGTCTAAGCAAATTGCTTGGAATTGACTACGTACTTCCCCATTAGCACTCCCCAGCAAAGTGCTCCGCTTGTAGAAACCACATCACATCTCACCATTAATTCCAGCCAGAGCGACCGTCAAGACGACACGGAACCGAGACTCAATTGGCGCTTCACACATTCCGGAAAACTTTATTTAAATCTGAGACGTTGCTTGCCGGTGAGCATTTATCTTAATTAAGCCGTCTCGGAAGCCGCGCGGTGCAGGCTCCTATTAAACCAGCTGATTTTACGCTATGGATATGTGAGCGGAAAATACCAACAATTACCCATTTTATAGGCATAAGGATAAAGATATACCATCCAGCCATATCCGCAAGTCTGTCCGCCCTTCTGTCTACATGAATGCGTTTATCCCTGTGACTTTAAGAGGCAACAAATTTGCCGCAAATTTATATTGCATACCTGGGCATCCTGGGCATAGTATCTTCTGTTCGAGCAACCTCCCGGGTGAGCCTATCATTCCTGGATGACGAACTGTGGTCTTGTCAGAAGCGGGGATTCGTGCAAATCAAAACAAACCACGCCATGCAACTTGCCTTGAAGCCAATTTTTCATATTAAAATGTGGCAGCCAAAGGCTATGAATTGAACGTGTCCTTTCTACGTGCTCAATCTGAGGCAAAACACTGTTTACCCCTGCAACTGTCCCTGCTCAAGCTGCTGCGGCTGCTTCTGTTCGTGCCGCCCTTCAAGGCACTACATTTTGTGTGGCAGTGGGGAATAAAATATATAAATTGTTGCCAGCAACAATGGGAACGGACAAACAGCAAAAACTTGTCAAATTTCCGCCAACTTCTCGTTATTGTTGTTTTGGCGAGCGTAAAAAAATTATAAAACTAATTTACAGCAATGCCACTTTGTTGCCAACAGCAACAGAAACAGCTCGCAAAAAGCAGAAAAAACTTTTCAATTACCACGCAACGGCAATTTCCGGACTGGGTCTGATGAGAGCCTGGCTCTGCCTCTGTGACATCCTTTGCCTAGGACCTACCTAAAAGGTGGACCACAGTTTGGATAAACGAGCTCGTAAAAACGCATTTAATGTGTTTTTGATGACATGTCAAGATGCCCAGACAGCCTCACGACCCACATCCATCCATCCCCAATCCCCATCCCCATCCCCATCTCCACATCCACACCCACCTTCAGCACGGCCCGCATCCGCCACAATAACGACATGGGTGGGCCATGGTGCACGTGGCCTCGGAGCCAGGACAACAGCCGGACTTAAAATAGCTTAAAAGCAACAGCAGCACCTCCAGCAGCTCCACCAAAGTAGAGCCCAGGCGGCGGGCAACCGTTTTTTGCAGTTCAAAATTTGTGGTTTTCCTCCTAAGTATTTGTGGTTCTACTCGTATTGTGTTGAACAACTGCCAATAGCTTCCTTACGGTTAACAATGCTTGTTTGTTTGCGCTCAACAATGGGCCTTAAACCGGCACAACAAACACACACACACACACGCACACACACATACACTCGCACACTCATGGAGCTCGGAAGTGCGTGCATTACATGTCATAGCACTTACGAGTATAGTTTATACGCCCATGTGGATGCCACAGTTGCTCATACGCCAGGTCCCAGTGAGTTGACGCAACCACGAGTCCTGGCCAGAGCTTGGCATCGGAAAAACACCCGTAACCGTAGACTGACTGGTTGCGAAAATGTGAAAAATTCAAATCTCGAAAGGTTCTTTAAGTGCAGATTGGGTACGTGGGCTGAAATTTTAATGAGCGCCCCACGCGTTCCTCGGTATTGGCATCGCTATTGCCGAGCACTTAGGCCCATGCACGTACACTCGTCCGAGTCCATATGTGTGCCGGGTACGAGTACCCGAGTATGACTTGTGGGTGTCGGTGAATAAGTTCGTTAGAATGCTAAATAGGTGTGGCTCCTTTTTTGACACTCTACGCAGAGGGACACACGCACACAGCCAGGTCCATGGCATTCGAGACATGTGTACATTATGTGTGTCTGTGTGTAGTTGGTGATTTGTAACTTATGTATGCCAATCGTTGCGCCAGGCATTGTGGGACCGTGGAGAGAACTTCGCCCCGGAAAACGTTGAATACCTCGAAACACAGAAACTTGTTATGCCTATGCTAACAATTCGGTGGAAAACAGAAGGTAAACAAGCCAGATGAGCTAATACTTACGAGCACAAGGAGCAGGCACCTCCTTCGCAGCGCTAACAAGCTCGATTAAAGCAAAGTTCTGCTTTACCTTTACGCTTACCTCATGTCGGGCTGCGGGGCTGAGCTGGGCAGGGCGGACTGTCAAAAAACTAAAGCAAAGTTTCTTCAACCGGAAATTAATTGTCCTGACCGCAATTTCCAATGTCATTAAAGGCAAGTCAGCAAACTTCAAAGCCACAGAGCGAGCTGAGCACGAAAAACCTTAACAAAAGAAATAACTAAAACAAAAGCTCGCAAGAAAATGCCTAAAAGAAGCAGCCGGAGAACAAGCAAAAGTACAAGAGTTATAAGTTTTAGCTTTTAAAGCAACAACAGCGCCCGATAGTCGAGCAACCAAAATTTTGACAAGTAGATAAGCGCCGGGGGAACTCTCGGGTGGATGGTGGTGGGTGAGGGCTGGAGGGCTGGAGGGTGTAGGGGCGTGTGGCATGTGGCAGGCGACAGACAGCAGCTTGTACGGTGGGACGATGTCGTCGTCAACGGCGACAACAAAATGTGCTGCTAAGTATATTAACTCAAAAATGCACAAGAGCTAAACATAAAGTAGCTGGCCATCTGGGCTGACCGAGGACCAGGCACCGAGGAGCGGGCGAGTCGAGGCAAGTTAGGCCGGGGCAGCTCAAGAGAAGCTGATGCCGAGCCACAAGCTACAAGATAAAATGGAAGAGACTGAAACATGTAAATGACTGCACAGTACCAGTGCCTGGCGCTGCTCTTTGCAAAGCAACCGGGGGCGGCGACGAGGCGCCGTAGAACAAAAGGTATTTGGAAGGACATTGTGGCAGCATAACGACCACGACTAGGACGATGAAAGCGACAGTCCTGGCACCGCTGGTTGCGATGCAAACATGCTGCGCTGGCATTTACACAGCCGAGTAATAAAACCCAAAAGCTATGCAAACATTATTATGCTCGGCTCGGTCCCAGACCTATCATGTCCAGGTCAGGCGGACCCGGTCCAGCTACGTTGGCCATAAAGAGTTTATAAGACGGCTACGTGGATTCGTTGACCGCTTCTGGTTGTGGGACGTTGTTGTGGCTGTATAGCACGATTTTTCAAGCCAATGACTTCTTCATTTCGATGCTGCTGTGCACTCAACATTTGATTGTGCACTATTTACTCTAAACTTGTCAGGACACTATTCTTTTCAACCTAGCTCAGTGCATCATTAAATCACAAGATAGGGTTCAGTTCACCTCGCTTCTACAACTTAGCTGACCCCTTTGGCAGTACCTAGTAATTACCATACACACGAGTACTCTAGTAAAACTAATAAGGAATATATATTCTACTATTTCTTTCAGCTTCTCCGTATAACTTAAAGCTGGTTTCATTGGAAATCTTTAATTAATGCATTGGAACAGTTGTTGGTACGTATACAATTATTGTAGTTAGTATTAAATAAATTCTTAACATTGGAGGAAACCACTCTGACTTAGATTCATATGGATTATCTCGATCTATTTGGGGGTACTTCAATGCGCTTATACTTAGTTTTACACGTAGCTCAAGTAACTAATTTCTCACTCCATTGCTCAATAATTGGGTGGCTAGCCCCCTAAAATGGAATACGGGTCTACAAGGACTGCCGAACGTCGTTGCGCGATAGTTTCTCCTTCCGACTGGTTTGGTTGCAACCTTGCAATTTTAGCTCCAATTGAATTGAAACAATATTTTTCTTTTCCGTTTCCGCTCTGCCGCTTGCAATATTTTCTAGAGTTTGTCCCTTTCAACTCGCTGTTTCTGCTCATACCATGTCCTTCAGCTATTCGTGTGCATGTGTACGTATCCTTGCGCATTTTCGCTAGCTTCTGTCAGCGCCGACAGTGGGAAGCTGGCAGACAATGCAACGGTAGGTTTAGATCGCGTGCCATTTGCTGCACTGAGTCAGTCCTCTTCTCCTCTCTTTCTCACTCTTTCTCACATACTTACACACACACTCACACACACATATTCGTTACTTATTACCCATCCGCCAGGTCGACAAATGCACTTGCATGGCTTTCGTCCTTTACCTTTGCTACAAAATAGAGATGGCCCTCTATTGAATTCTTTTCGACTATATTCAAATTATTATTCATATATTTATGAAATTTTTACACGATTCGATTAGCTCAACTGAGGGCATTCTTTAATATAGCATGTGATAGCAGCGGATAAAAATAAAATTCAAAATTCTAGACGATACTATTTCGGTAACCAAGAACAGGTTTAGTTTGTTTAGTCGTGCATGCTCGTGCTGCGATATAAATCACGCCATAAAGTCCTTCACAATGCCACAAATTCATTTATAGGTATGTAAGTTTGAGTGCAAGTGCACGGAATGCACAAACTAAAACAGACCACAAACAAGGCAAGGATACGAGCACCGAAAAAGAAAATTATAGAAAATGTAAAAAAAAAACTGGTCTTAAAAATTTCCCATGGTCTTCGCTGGCTTTCTCTCATTTTTCTTCCTTTCTCATGTTTTTGCCTTCTGCAACTTTTTCGGTAAATGAAATTGGCCCTGACTAAGTGGAGTTGAGTAGAGCAGTGAACAGAGATGACGTACTCGTACATATTGAAGGTTTCAATTGCCACAATTCAATGAGAACAAAACCCACAGAGCAACCGTTCGACCGACATAGATATTTGCCCGCCTGAGCGGCCAACTTATGGACCCTCTCTAGTTCTCTAGCCAAGTCTGGGCTGTCTGAGAAACTGTATTAAGTCTGCAGGCAGCAGCCTTCGTTTTGCCGGCCCTACTGCCTACTCTCACCACAGAGCCCGCCGAGCTCTTTCTCAGTTGGCAAGCAAAGAATTTGTGATTTGGAAAATTAAATTTTTCGGTGAAAGCACATTGATGTCTTGTAATGAAATTAGGTATTTTGAATTGGTTTTCAGGGGGCAGTAAAACACATTGCTTGCAAACACAGCTGAATTTATCTGTAAGCCGAATGTGGGCTTAAAAGAAGTTTATTGGATTAAAAAATTTGGGTTATTACTTATTTGGCAACGATGTAATCTTATTTTGTGTTCAAATTGTATTGCAAAGCCATCAAACAGGTTGTTCAATATAAGTAAGCAATAATGTCTTATTTAGATGTATTTAGACAAGTCGAAAGGTTTGGTCCTTAAACTTATATACAGTATGCGATTTGAATGACCAATTGCCATAATCAGGTCAATAACTTTGAAATCCACTTTTAAATTAAACTGGGGAAGCGACCATCCTTTTGTTTATGCGGAAGATATTCACAGAAAGACCTTCTACAATATGCCACTCATAATGCAAATTTTAGACTGCCACAACTAAACTGGGAATAAAATCACCGAACAAATGGCCAGAGACCACGCAGATGCGACGGACCGTGGCTGGGCAGATATGCCCATATCCTAATTACGGGGGACGGTGGTCATTCAACCAGGTTGGCAAGGTCGCAATGGGTCACTCATTCGAGTGAATAACGGGTGTCTACCGTAATATATATAAATCTCTGAGTCATAGATGGCTAAAATTTGTACACAAAATGGCTGAGAAAACGTCATCGTGTTATAAGACGGCGTTTTGCCAAATTCCAATTGGAAGGGGGTCAAAGTTCAAACGACATAAGGCCCAGATATCCGTAACCATAAGACGCATTGAGTCAAGATTCACACCATAAATTTGGTTTGTCCTTATGAAGGTTTTGAATTTTGTTTAGACCCGGTAGGTAGAGCTGGGGTGGAGTTGTTTCGCAATAATAACACAATATCAAAGCTGGCCATTACATTGACAAACTGATTTTCAAATCAAGTAAGCCGCGAAACTATGATTAAAGTTCTGATTCTGTCAATCAAGCTGAATGGAAGTGAAAAACATACCTGCGACCAGGAGAAAACATCTTTGTTAATTGTTCGTGCTGTTTACCAGCAACAAGAGGTTTTCCTAGGCCCGGGAAATTTGCTTCAAATCAAATGTGTAAGAGATGGTTTTTGTTAGATAGGTTTCTAATAGCCGAGTCAATATAGCGATGTCCGTCTGTTTCTATGCAAACATTTTCTCAGTTTTGATCCGCAAGGATCATTCCACAACATTTATGTACGTATATCCATGGTTTTTATTGACCCCCGCTCAGTCCTGAAACGCTTCTGCCGATTTGCTGGAAAGGTGCAAAGAGCTCCTGCTGTATATTTCGCAGTTGAATCATATTAACGTTCGTTAGAGAAAATGATTTATATTGCAACGTAATTATAATCCTTACTTAAGAAACATATATTCAAAAACTTATATAGACAGGTAATGCTGCATGCGCTTCTCCTGATTAATGGGCTTCTTATGGCTTAGCTGGATGTCTTATGAAAATCAACGAGCGGTGCCACACCACACCCACACAACCATCCACACGTATGCCCATATACCCACATTGATGCCCAAGTGTCAGTCAGTATTCGCGTGCGTGCATTACAATACAAAACAAGAAAGATATCTCTAGTTGAGAGCGCTCGACTAAGAGATACCCTGTAGTCCAGCTCGCACTCATGTTATCGTAGTATGCACTACACATGCCTCAGCAGTGCACTGGCCGGGGTGCGTAGCAAAATCAAACACCATATGAGAACGTTAAGAAAATAATTTCCTGACAGGACATATCTAGATTGATCTGATCAATCAACTATTAGTGCTGATCAAAAATATAAGATTCCTCCCTTTGACTGTTACAGACTCTATCACACTTGTTTCTCATTTTTAATAGGCACAGGGTATAACAAGAAAATTTTATCATTTGTATGAGCCGCGTTCCCCTGACTTCTGTCGTCATCAGCTATCCATCAATAAGCACATCACGTTTTTGTTATAAATTTGTTTTATATATTTTGCCAAGCCAAAAAACTTTCCATGGCCGTTTTCCACGGTTCCTTCTATTAAATTCGGCTGCTGCTGAGCACTTAATGTGGAAATTTATATGACCGTTCGTAAATATGTGCATAGGTGTGTGTGTGTGTATGTGTGTGTATTTGTTGGTGTATGTGGGCTATACGCATAGGTGTAAATCATTTCGACAGCGTCCTTGATAAGGGAGCGAACCTCTGTATAACGATATATTTGTGTGATTTTCCATCAAAGTTCTGACGCGGCGAATTGTCGCTGCAGGCTCACAGGCTGTCACGATGTCAAGTTACTTGGGCTTAAACCAAAAATTAATTTTGTAAAGTTGCGCAAGTCTGAAAGGCAGTGAAAAGTTTACAAATGAATTAGCTTGATTGCTTTCTTTCATCGAGCAACTGGTGGCTCGGACGCGCGTGAGAGCTGCTCATCCTTGCCTTGGGTATGAACACCCATTTTGATAAAAATGAACCTTAATATGCGCAGGGCACATCGTGTACCATTTTTATTAGTTTTCGTGTGAGAGCAGACGAATAAGCTGAATATACCCTGCAATTATGGAACTTGAAGCAGACTTGCGAAACTTGAGCTGCACTTGCTGCAGCAGCAGCAAGTTGAGCGCAGTGGAGAGTGCATGGAAAGCTGCTCGCGCTTCACTTCACTTCACCTTTCAAACAACCGCCCATCCGCCCACACACGCTGTCGCTGAAATGCACTCACGGAGCGGGTGGTATAAAGTGTTATCCGAAAAACGGCAGTTTGAGCATTCAAAAGGGAACTTAGCACGGCCAGACATTCCCAATTTTATGGAGTCACATTTAAGCGAGGCATGAATCCAATTCGCGCGCGCACACACACACACACATGCAAGTTAAGGGACTAGCAAAAGAGCAAAAAGTATAGCATACTTTCTTGGGTAGACTCCATTATATAGACATACATATGTGTGCACGCCTGTACTTATCATGTACATTGCATTCATATTTTGAGTCGGACAGCTCGTTTTGAATGGGTAAAGACATTTACATTGCACGCACTTCAAAGGTGCTTAAAATGGCATTAAAATCATGTAAGTGCTTTCGGACAACAAATTTGCTACCAACTTTCCTATGTTTCTTGTACGATTAAATGTAGGATCCGGATTCTATGTGTGAATTCGGTTTCTATTCAGCTCTAGCGGAAAACCCTCTCTATTTCAATTCTGTATGAAATTTGATTAATAAATTTTCTATATTTTCTATACCAAATTTGTTGCAAAACCTTTTCCAATAATAGCTTTGGTTCTCTGCTCATGTTTCTGCACAAGATTGAGAAGAGACAAACAATCGATTTGTTTATGAGTTTTCTACATCGAAGTTAGGCATGATCTTCGCATGATTTTCTTTTCATCAGGCTTGCTCAAGCATCATCGGCGAAAATGTGTCTTGCAGCTGCAAAAAGAAATAAATAAAATACAACGCTGCAGCGGGCGAGGCAGTGGGTAAGAGGAACAAAACATTTCCTGTTTACATTCTCAAAATTACAAAGTTGCAATTTATGGCGCGGTTTGTTTATTTTTTCAAATACATGCGACTGGCATCAAACTGGTCCAACACCCACACACTTATACACACACAAGCTCCCATTCACAATTGTGCCAGATGCATTAAGTATATTTGTGTGTGTGCAAATGTCTGTATATACTCGTTTGTATGTGTCGGCCGTCGTTTTTGTTGGCATTCTGTAGCTGCATTTGCGATATATTTAAGAGTTTTGTGTGCTGAAAACTTGCCTGCAGGACATCAGTCGCCATTCAGAACCAGCGCACAGCCGCTGTGCTTGGCGAGTGGAGAGCGGGAGCTGAATGCGGCAAGGGACTCGGTCAGTCTCTGGACTGCCAGTCAACACATTGAGCGGAAGAATGCAATAACATTGAACAACAATACGAAATAGAACTAAACGAGGCGAGCCTCCATATACTTACGTCCGAACTGAGTATGCAGCTAGTGCTGGAAACCAGAGCTGGAAAACTACCAATAGGCCCGCGACCCAATAGTATCGATAGTGATGGGATTATCTATCGATATTATCGATACGAGCTTTGGAAAAATATCTGTCATTGTACTCAAAAGTGAAAAACCATCGATAGTTGCCATAAAGTAAAGATCGATTTTTCCAGATGTAGCATTTATGTATATATCCTTTGATGGAACAGAAACTGTACAATGTTCAATCGTAGCGATGGGACAAGTTTATCATAATTTAATTTTCTGTGCTTAAGCCAACACTAAGTATTCGCACTTTCACTCCATATGCAACTCTGGCCCCAACTGTGCGTCGTCTGATGCAACGCTTTACTTCTCCCAGTCACCTTCGAACCCCTGTCTGCACTCTGTGCTGGCATTTTTCTACACCGTCCAAACATTTTCATGCTTTTTGTTCTGAATACAAAAATTTGCGCGCTTTGCAAAAGTGTAATGAATTTTTCCGCTGTCGGTGCACATAAAAGAAATGGACAGAGCACACAGAAACACAATAAGGACTAAGAGTAAGAGCAGAAGTAGACGCAGACGCAGACGCAGGCGAAGGAGACGGAGACGTAGAAGGAGAAGGAGAACACAAAGGCTCAGCTGCATTTTACTTTTTGTTTTGCACTCACAAAGAGCGGCTAATTAATGTCATTGTTTGTGGACAGCGCAGCATTCGTTGCATTATTAAAAATGCATTTGGCCAGGGAGGGGGACGGTGCCAACAAAGAAACGGGCGGGTCCGACGTGTCGACTAACACTTGCAAAATTCAACATAAACTCAAGAGTAGATGGGGCTGCCCTGCCCTGTCCCGCCCATTCCGCTCATGTCCTTCCCTGTCCAGCTGGCATTGACTAAGGGAACGGGACCAATATGGCAGTGCTGGAACCCCTTCTCAGCATCGCTTTGTATTCGTGTGTGTGTGCATGTGTGTGACGTGTGTGCGAGTGTGTGTGAGGCCTTAGCTTTTCTTTGCTTTTACTTTCTTGAGCAAATAATCGCAGGCCCGCATACAAAAGGCTGTTTGCATACCAATTTCTATTGATTGTTTTTGTTTGTACTGAATACAAAAACGCAGGCCCCACTCCCAGCCGCAGCCTCAGAGAGGTCCGGGGCCATGACAAACAATGCAGCAAAGTATGCTAGGAATTTCCATTATATGTGTGTATTCGTGTTCCGCAAAACAAAAGACAAAGTTTCAATTAAACTCATCATACGCCATGTTAGCTGTTAATGCGTAAAGCAGACACTTACTACGGCTCCTCTCGGTAGTGTGTGTGTGTGTGTGTGTCCTCCAATGGGGATAAGTAAATATTATGGCTTTTCCGATTCGCTGACTCGATGAAAATGCATCTTACAATCGGCTGAAGTGGCGTGCCGGGTAATTAATATTTAAACAGTTTCAATTAAATTGAATTAGTTAAATGGCGGGCTTTTCAAGCTTGGAAGAAGTTCCTAAAGTTAATAACTATACCAAGAACCCGGTCAATAAATTGTCTCCCCCACCCTACCTACTACCCACTACCCGCTACCCGTTCCGCCCAACTCCTTGCACTCTTTCACTTTTCTTTCGGGGTAGCTGGGTCAGGGCTCGCAACAAATTCATTTTGCGTTGGCGTCTTGTGTCTTCAGCTCGTCGCTTGACTGCTGGTAATTATAATAAATAACAACTGTGTCCTGTTTACTTCATCATAATTAACATAATGGGACTTGAAGTACAAAGATGTTGACAGTAAACAAGAAAAATATGACAAGATTTTCATGTTGCCAACACCGTTTTACGACGCTGCAGGAGGCCAGCGAGGACGACTCTGCGCTTTCAAACTCTTTGGCCGGGCGGCCGGCTTCAGCGCCAGTTCCAGCTCCAGCTCCAGTTCCAGCTCCTACTTCAGTGTATTCTCTTCCCTTCTTTTATCTTCTTTATGCCGTTTAGCCATATTTCCCTGTTACTAAATGTTTGTGTTGTCATTGTCTTTGCTGTGGTGGCGAGCATGTATGAATGTCTGTGTATACGTGTGTGTGCCAGAGCTGTACATTGTAGTTCAATTGAAGGAATCTGTTCATTCGTTCATTATTATGTGAACAAACGAATCAGTCGTTCGTTTTATTCGCTCGCTTGCTCAAGTTGTTGCTTCGCTTTGCTACTTTTGGTCGTTAAAGTCACATTATTTGGTATAGAAATAACAGTCACAAAATCGCATTGAATGGAACAAATCGAGGTAGAGTGGGACGACAAACAAGGACATGGCTTGATAGTTCAGTTCAGAGGGTCGTCTGATCCTTTTCTGAACAATTTAATGCAACTCTGAAGTATGCGTGTGTTGTTGTTTGCCTTTTTGGCCTCTGCCGCACAGCACAGTACAGCACAGCTTACTCGTATTCGAAATGCTTTTGCTGTGAGTGTTGTCGGGCTTTCCTTCCTTTGTACTTACTACAGCTGTGGCGGCTTTTCTCTCGTAGTCTTGTGTAATGCACTCAAATTAATGCGACTTCATTAACACTGTTTACCCGTAAAATGTGCCGTAGCTGGCAAACATGCAAATGGGACTCGCAACAAGAAAGGAAAAAATTATTTCACTTTAATATGTAAATACGCAAAATACAAAAATTTTTGTCGTGTGTTTGAAATGTTCTCAAGTGTCAACTCAAAAGAGCAGTAACGAACGCAACCAAATAACCGCAAAGCACTTTAAAATAATTTAACCTCCTGCCTCCCTTCCCGGACCTTTATTCTCCGGTATCGTATCCCCGAAGCTGATGCTGAGGCTGACGTTGACGTTGATGTCTCGACGAAAAGGCGACTTTAATATGCGACATTTCATTTCTTACTTCTCAGCATTCGGAGAACCTTCGACCCACCTCTATTGTCGACACAACAACCATCTGCTCCCCGGACCGGCGCGAGTTCGGGGTAATTTTGTTGGGAGAGCACTGAACTCCCGAGGGAGTAATTTGCCTTTTGTATTTTGTATTTTGTGGTTTTTTGCTGTATGCTGTGCAAATTTTGTTGCTGCTCCTTCGTGTTTCGGGGTTTTACAGCATTTTGGTTTTGTTTTCGCCGTTTTTATTAAAATGCGTGTTGGTTTATTTCACAATTTTACAAATTTGCTGAGGTCCACATAACTACTCGCATGTGCACATGTACGTGTATGTAAATACATATGTAATTGTTGTACTCGCTCGTGCACTGAGCGAAATTATCGACAAAGCCTGGGAAAAGGACTTAAATTGCATTAATCGTATATGCCATCTGTGTAGATGTTTGTGTGTGTGCAGTATGCTCGCATCTTGATTGATAGTAGTGCTCTCTGAATTCGTCTCCTACTCACAATTCACTATTTACTGCTGACAGACTTCCACCGCTACGCTAATCAAACTTGAACTTTATCGGAGCAAACTTTATGCATGTCTCTACTTAGGGGTAAACCTAAGCCGCAGACCAATACATACACAGGCACAAATTGTTGCCATGTAATCAAAGACATGTGGACGAGTGTAGCGAATGTTCCTCTCCACGCTCTCATAAGCGTGTTTATGTGCACACAACAACACACTACACACTACACACTACACACTGCACACTACACACTATACACTACACACACAAGATACAAGCAGACATGCTGGGCCGTACATACTTGTTTTAAGATGAGTTAGAAATATTTGTGCTTGGTTTGTTTTATGGCACCATAAATGCCTGTTTCATTGCAAAGTCTCACATTTATTTCCTTTTGGCGTTTGTGGTTACAGTTTGCGCCAGCCGCACCCGCACCCGCACACACTCACGCGTCCGAAATTAAAGTTTAAGGATACGGGTATTGCTTTAAAGCTTCATATGCACGAAATCGAATAACTTTGCTTTATGCCCAATACGGTTCGTCCATATAGCGAACTTTATGGCTGCGCAATGGCTGCAAGGTTCACGAGGTTAGTCGCCCCCTTCCGTAGGAGCAGTCAACGGCTGGTGATAATAAACGCAAATGACTGCTACGGGAATATTTGGGTGAACAAGCAAGCGCCCTCCCTAGTTACTATATACATATATATATATACATGTATATATACGAGTCGCAATCATACCTAAATACTTGTACTCCTTCATATCTACATACAAATTTTCTGCGCGCCGCGAAATTATTTTAAAATTACAAAACAAGAAAAAAACCGAACCTCGAGAACGAGCTCATTACGCATGCCAGCGTTTTGGGAATATGGAAATGGAAATGGAATATGGCGACTACGCCATTTGCAATCGCAAAACAGAGATCTTGGGGAAGGAAGTAGAAAGCAGGAAAACAGGAAAAGCAACGCAAAGGACAAGTTAAACAAAATGGGCATTGCTCTGAGGCGTTGTCTGCCTCGCAGACGATGCGGTAGCCAGTTGTCAAAGCCGTTGCCTCATAATGAGCTAGAAATATGTTGCCAAGCTGTGGCGGGGGCGGGTGTAAGGGCCTAGACTGGGGCCGGGGCCAGGGCCAGGACCAGACACTAACTGGGATCAGGACTAAGACGCTGCATAGCCACTTCATGTAAGATGCTTGTTGATGTCTGTGCATGGTTTATGCATTAGCCTCTCGGCAAAGTAAACCTCAATCAAGCACGAAGTCAGAAGTGTGGCAGAGCAGAGCCAGAGCCAAAGCCAGAACCAGGATCCAAAAGGAAAAACACCAGCGGCAGCGACAGCGACAATTTCATCCCTTTTTGCCTTGACGAGCGCCATTAACGTCTTCAACTTTCTGTTAGTGAATATTTCAATTATTAATGCCGCCCACGCACTAGTAGCAAAGCTCCTATTTCGAAGTCGTCCTTCGCCCCCCGTCCCCGTCCCCCGTCTCCGCACCCACAAATTGCTTGTATAGCAACACATAAAAATGTAAAGCAGAATAGACTACCTGTCTTGGGTACAGCCCTAGAAACTTTAATCTGATGACGCCAACAGCGAATGGGACAAGGATAGGAACAGGGACAGGGAAAGGGACGAGACGACGAGCGTGCTGAAGGTATCGTTTCACCGTGTGTTGATGGCACATTGTGCATTTTTCATAATATGCCTGCAATTGTAAGTAGGAAGTGTAGTTCATATACGTTAATGGAGCCAGTTGCGCCAGTCTACGAGTTCTCCCACGTCCCTGTGACCGCACAAAAGTTGCTTGGTGGAAATATCACAAAAATGCTCCACTCGTCTAGAGAAATGCAAGCTTTAGGCTTCGGCGTCAACCACATATCCTATTCCCTGCTGTATTGTCATGGTTTGCGTTTTGTGAACTTATTCTGAAGGATTTAATTCAAGCAGCTGCTATTGGCATAGCCAAGTGTCGGACAGACTGTCGAGATGATAGCCTAACAAACGGACATATGGATAGGTAGATAAATAGTAGTGGTAGTAAATCAAACATCGATAGTAACCCCTCACTATAATCTCGGTAGTCGCGAACATCGATAGTTGCCTAAAGGTATTTACTTCTTAATTTAAACGTTTGAAAATATAACAAGAAATAATCTCAATAATATCTTTAATTCGTAACTATCGAACGAGAGAAAAGCGCATTATCGATATGTACGAGTAACTCCTTGCCGCGTAAACAACTTTAGCACTTAATAAAGCAATGTGTCCATGTTGGTAATATATATCACAGTTGACAATGGTTTGTAGTGCTGTTGTTCTTGGCCATTCTGTGGAGTATATAGACCAATCAAGCCAACCCATTCCAGATGAATGATTTATGAACTACGCTTCCCGGCAGAATCTTTAAGCACCGGCATCAGAGCCATCGGGGCCATGTGCTAAGCATCATCAATTGATATACCACGTAGTCGTAATCATCGGTAGCCAGATCTGTTAGAGTTTCTTTGGTTATCCCAAACCTAACCTCGTGGATCCCTACAAGGTCGAAATACTCGTAGTTTATTAGTGGGCTCGGAGAATTCATTTGCATTGGCTCTCAGGTTAATTTTGATAAATGGCTTCGATATCCCTAATGTATTGGAGTAATTTAGCAAAATTAATGCCCTAATTAATCAGACAACATCCGCTTTGGCTATGTTTGGCCAGGACCTCTCTCTGCTCCCGACACCGGCTCTGGTCCGTTTTAAAAGCAATCTAGTCGTTCTCTTTACCTTATCGACAGCAATGTGTATGGCCAGCTGTCTTTCTTGAAGTCAGATGGGGGGAGAAGGAGAGAGGGTGGCTGTAGTACCTGTCTGTATAATGGACAGCGTGTTTTCAGAAAAATTAGGCTTAGCTTCTCTGCGTAAGGTAAGAATTTATCAAAGAGCAAGCAGTTTCTCCTGCACAGGCTTAGATATATATTGCCGGAGATTTAATTGTGGTACATTTAATGTGTTGGGTTTTTGATTTAATGCTGTCCGCGGCTAATGCTAGCTCGCAATACACAAGATGTGGCAAGGACACGCATGGAGTTCAGTGCCTATAAATATACGAGTGTTTCTCGAACCGCGTAGCCACGTTTATATTGCTAATTAATAAGTCAGTAAATTGAAAGCGTAATGCGAACTAAGAAGAGTGGAGACGTGTGCCTGTTCAGTCCCAACAGCTACCTAATTATTAGCAATTTAATAATGAGTATAATGGGGCAAAGGCAATTGGCAAAAGGCCATATTTTAACTTGGCCAATTCTGGCGGAAATGCGAACGTTCATATCATTAAATCGAAATTTATTTATTTGATAGGCCGATGCAGAAAACATTTTATTGTTTAATTATGTCGTTAATAACAGAATCATAAGTGCCGTGGCAGCTCTAATGCCAGTCCCAAAAAACTCAATTGGCAACAAAAATATTTAGCAATTTCCGGGAGCAGCGCAGAATCTTTTATGCCATGTTGATAAATTCACTTGAAAATAATTTAATTTTGTAATTTTGTTGTTACTTCGTGGTAACGATAACAACAACAACAGCAACGGCGACAGTGACAACGACAACGACAACGACAACGAGAACGGCAGCAGGAGCAGGAGGAGGAGCATGTCGCGACGCTGGAGCTGTTTTCCGAGCCACATTATTTTCCACTTTGCCTATCGAGTTTTCCCGAGGAGCGCTAAGTTGTCGGCGCGCCAAAATGAAAATGGGCATAAATGTTCTTTAGCATTGACAAAACGCTTGGGCATGAACATGAAGCCATATCGATATCCTTGATCTAAATTGTGCACAACCGCAAGCGATCAATAAAAACAAATATACTTGAACAAGTTTATTTGGCTGCCTAGTCTAGGTGGGTGTCGAACTTGGCACCCAACGGCCATTCGCATATTATAGTGCGAATGTGTTTGTCCTGATAATGAAAAACTCTATTATGAAATTAGCAAGTTGTAAAAGCAATTTTAATAAACATTTGTGTAAATAATTGCTGTAGTCTCTTCAAATTGTTGCCTGTCCTGTCCTGCCCTCCCCTGTCCTGTCCTGTCCTGCCAAGCCCTGTCCTGTCCCATGCTGAAACTTTCAGCTGCAACTGCACATTCGTTGGCTTTGCGTGCGGCGTGCCATGTCAGGCCATTTTGCGCACAGTTGGCATATTCTTTTAATTTCGCTATTAAATATTTAATGAGCTGCGCTAGTGAAAAGCGGCAGAGTCGGCACAATTTGAGCACTTCTCGTTGGTTGCGGCACTGCGACACACTCATTACGCAAAAGTTGTGAATAATTATGGCGAGTGCGAGTACAAAAGTTGCCGTTGTCTCAGTCTCAGTCCCAGTCTCAGACTCAGTGACAGTGCTCGTGCTCGTCCAATGTACACACAGTAGGGAGGACAGGATTGCAAGTCTACTTAATTGCATGCTTTTCCAAAGTAAGCGTCCATATACTGCACATGCCCCTCCTCATCCTGTGCTGCCTACACCTGCTACTGACTTCGCATGTCAGGGCTTCCGACAAGGAATCTTGATTGGCTTGTAGCTTGCGCAAAGTCCTGGCCTTAGCACCGTGCCAACAATGATGGACAATGCCGTAATATTAGGAGAAGGCACTGCTTATTATGTTCCATTGAAGTTTTATTCTTCTCTTGCCTGTTCTGATGTCATCTTACCCACAAGGCGGCCACCTTTTCAAGTCCACACGGGATCGTCCAGGATGTTGCCAATGTCCTAGTTGCCTTTATGCGCATTCTGCTTGCAAGTGGTTCAAGTGTAGGGCAGCCACAACAATGAAACAACTTGAACCCATGAAACACGTTATGGTATAGTATGCTGTTATGTCAGATTGCCGCACCTCTGGCCTGAAACTTTACAAATAATGCTAGGTAATCGAAGCTGCCCTACTGAATCTTTTCACATATGCTGAAAATGGATTCTGAATTCTTACGGCACATCTGTTCAAATATTGATGAATAGCTGGTAAAACGCCAGCATTACCCGGCAAAATATTTAAATTAAAGATTAATTGGGAGAATTATAGATAACATAGAAGACTAGTTCTATGTCCGGAGATCCCCAGAAGGAAACATAGAGCGGCACATATTCAACTTGCAATTGACTTCAGGTATACTCGTATTTCGTATGCATAAAAGTAATAAGACTTTATACATATGTAACTACTCTTAATTACATGATGACGATAGTCTAGGAAACCCACTCCACTTGGCATTACTTTCATTATACCAGGAACTTTTCTTAATTGTCCCCAATTGCAGGAGTAATATAAAGCACGCATACAATGCATGGATATGGAAATTACTTTCTGCATTGCCAGCTTGAATGGCATCATTTATGTGCATTTCACATGCAAGTGTTGATTGGCAGCTCTTAGGCACTTGCTGCACTTGCGCTGGGCTTTCAAACCAGTGCTTGAACTATTCGCAGCAAAGGAGAGCCTAGGCTTACCTTACCAGCAAAAACGAGTACACCACAAGCTCGAAAACCATCTATAGTTTTTTTAGTCATACTTTAAAGCTTAAACTATAGGTGACGAAAAACCTAGATAATATCTTCATCCATAAATACCGTCGATAATGTCGTCGATTCTTTCCAGCTGTTTAAACCATCCTAGCAGGGCGTACTGATGCTTTCCTAGTATGGTTAAGTTGCTTTGGTTATGGTCCTGGGTTTGCTGCAAAGATTCGCTGCTTTCGAGTTTCAATACTCGAATACTCGTATTCGTAAATTCCAAATGGACGACAGATACTTCAGCTTCAGATTTCGGAATGGAAGGCTGCTGGCTGCGGTTAAACCTCCTAATAGCGTGCCTGGTGACACCGCAGTCCGCTGTACTAAGTGCTTCCGCCGGGATCTCCTCGATCTGTGGGAAGGTGCACGTGTGGAAGGTTCCTTCAAGTGTGACAGCTGCTGCACCGTCAGGGTCCTTCGACTCCTCCTGTCGACTGGTCAACGTGCGTTGCTATTTCTGAATAGCTCAAGTTGTTACTGTTCTTGCGGTCGATTTTCCATTAAATCGAATCGTCCTGGTTCTCGAATTGGCTTTGCGGTCATGTCGGTGGCTGGTGGACGGCCTGCACTACACAACAGAGAGAGCTTGTAATGGCCTTGCTCTTGTGGTTTTTAAATGAATATTCTAGAGCTCTTTTGGATGGGAAGTTGCCGTTTCCACTTGAATGTATATATTTACTGTGAATGGAGATACTTTGTAGATTGCCAAATATTTGTTAATTTGCTGCTTGATCTCCTTTGTTTAGCGACATGCAACACAGTTTATTGAATTGGAATCCAATGGACAAGCCAACATACTCGCAGCTATAAGCTCATCTTCTCATCTTGAGTTTTAGTCCAAAAGAGGCTTAAGATTTAAAAAAAAAAGTTTTATACTATGTTTCTACATAATTAATTGGATATCGTAAAAAGGACTACAAGCACTTTCTTTCTTTTATTTCCACTGCGGCATTCAATATGTCGAATCATTGCATACCATTAATTAATTAAATAACCCATCGTTAAAACAAAATGAACGTATGAGAAGTTCACAAAACGGCAGCTAAATTCGAGTTTGCACAGTCTACTACTGATTAACAGTTTGTGTGGCTGGTTTTTCTCTTGCTCCGCAGCTGGGTGAAGGTGTAAGCGTGTGAGTTTCCCTTTTGACGTATTTATTTATGCAACACGCGAAATGATAGATTTCTGCTCTTTACATATTTATCAAAATGCAAAGCAGTCGGAGCCCACAACACAGCCGAACTGCTCCGCGCTACTCGCTGCTGAAAGAGCTCAGAGATCAGCCAGGTCGTGATTGGAGTACCTTTGCTAACGGCAGGCTATATGCCTTTGGACCCTGTTCGGCGCACGTGTTCGTGGCAATGGGCACTACGCGTGCTGAATGTAAAAAACTCGTCGATAAATTACATAGAATGGCGTCATGTGTCGCACAAGGTGGCGATGAGATGGAACAAGTCGAGTAGAGACTGCAGGGTGGGGCCGAGATGATACTGAGCCGAGCTGCGACCTGCGACCTGCGTCCTGAATTTCGACAGGCTGCGCTCGAAAGTAGGCAATGCTTGCAAGCTCAAATGGGCACAAACAAATGCGTAATGATACAAGTGACAAGTCAGACAAATAACGCGGTACCTTCAAATTGCCGAACGCAGAGTCCTTGTTGGTGTTAGGTGTGCGCGTAGATATCTGCTCCCACATAATTAAGATAATTTTCATCGCCCTTTAAATAACTCTCAATTTGCCAAACTTCTGGTTCCGCCTGCTTTAGAAATGATTGCTCGAAAATCATTTGACTTGAGTAAAAACTGGCGCATCAAACTTTTCTTTCATTGAACCAAACTGTGCATGAGCCTCACGACTTGGTTCATATTAACTTAAGATTATTCCTGCCGTTCCCGTCCACCCGCACACGGGCAAGCAGCTAAGCGCACAGCTGTGTGGTGTGTGGTGGTGTGTGTGACCCACATAGGGAGCACGTTATGGGAACTTATTTGTATGAGTTTGAAATGACACTTTAATGCCACGTTATATTTTCATTATTGTTGCTGTTTGTTGGCATTGTTGTTGCCATCTCGGCATCGCAACGCCTTTGCCTCCGCCAGGCCACCGCCCTTGCCACATTGGGCGCCATGCGCGCTAAGAGCGGGCGACGAACGCTTTGTGGCAACATGTAAAATCCATTTATTTTGACATGAAGCTCATAAATCTATATTTGATCCATTCCTTTCTCTCGTTCAGCGCTCACAGGCAGAGGGAAAGGTGTGAAATCATTTCCTTGGCTTCGGAAAACCCCCCTTCTTCCACTTTCAGTGCGTACTGGTGAAAAAAGTCCTCTTTTTGAAAGTGCTCGACGGGGAAATACCCTTTTCGTTTTGCGTCTCTAGTATTTAGTTTTGGTATTAAGCGTTATTTGTTTACTTGTTCCTGTCTATTTTTCTTTAAAATATTAAGTTAGTCAGGTGGGTCAGACATGTCAGACATATCGTTGCCAATTGAAAATTGTCATTGGGTCAGAAACTTGGAAACTGGAAAAACAGAAGTTCAGATCTATCAAAGTTATGGACGTGGGTAGATAGGAAGGCAGTTTGCTTGGAGTCTTGTTGAATAGTATTAGCACTCATGTATCGATTTTTAAAATAAATAAGATTTAATAATAGACAAGTTTACTGTCAAGCATTGGTAATTGTTCACATGTGTGCCCTGAAATAAGGTGCATGTGAACTGAAATTGCTGCGTCTTAGATACGAACACATTTACAAATAGTGAGCATTCAAGCATTACAGGTTTCATTCTGCTTAGTTTTGCGGCTCAGGAGACCTACGAGTATCTGATTATAAGGAACACATGAAGAATAGAGGAGCAGATACATCTGCTGTCGTTGTAGCATCCGAAAATGAAGCACACTGCCGCACAGACATACTCAAGGAGTACGCCAAGAATTGGTGGCCACACGCACATGTGAGGTAGTACACAGCGATATATATGTACACACACATATCTCTGCCAAAAACAAGTGTTTGTCATTAGTACTGTAAATTCTGGGTCGATCTCAGCAGCAAGGAGCAGCAGTCGTCTGTTATAGCGACTATAGCCGCTGTGGTTGCCAGTTTGAACTACGCATTTGTTGTAGCTAATACGCTACAACCATCAAAAAGGCCACTGCAAGGGGTATACACCTTTTGGCTCTGCTTATGTAACGTCCATGTAATTGTTCACCACACCAACCAGCTTTGCTTTGAAGATCAGCCCACTGAATTGGAGTATTCTTAGGCTGCGTAGCCACATTATTATATAATCCTTGAATTCCTGAGACGAATTAGTCGTGGGTATTGCGAGTGAGAGCATCTCAGGCCGACACAATTCATTAGATCCATTTGCAGCTCTTGCCCGTCCTGCGGCTGTGCTACTCGCATTGCAACATTGTTTACACTCCAAATGTTGTTATGAGGCATGCCACGCGGTGACTCGGTAGGTAGCAAGTGCCTCACTGTTGCAGCCAAACATCATGCTGTTTCTGCTTGGCTTGCTCTTTGATGATTAATTATATTGCTTTTGTTCTATTTCTGCAATGTCTTCTGCAGCTCAGCGTGGCTATGTGCGTGGGTCCCTTGATATATGTGTACACATACATATACACCATATCTCGGGCTGCATGTCGCAGACCAGCGCTTACTTACACACGCCGTACATAGGTATGTGTGTGTGCGTGTGTGTCTGTCTGTATGTGTACTTACATCAAGTACATGTAATGGCAATTGCCATTGTTCGCTGCAATGCAATAATGCGGTTTCACAGACACAGGCCAACACCCACACCCACACACAAACACACACACACACACACACACATATAAATGAGGAGATGCATGTCCTGTGTGTATTGTGCTCGTTCGTTGTGTTTGTGTCATTTGCAATAATAACTAGAGCGACCGTTTATTGTATTTGACATTGTTTCAAAAGTTAAGTTGACTGTGGCCACATCAACTAACAACTTATTGTCTTTGTGTGTGTGCGCATATTTGTGTGTGGGCGGGTGTGCATTGTGCCTTGACGAAATTAAATTATAAATCTCTCATTGCAATTGTTATCACGTTTTACATAATGTGTGTAAAAAATGAAGTGTGGAGGGACATTGACAATGGACTTGGACTGAAATTGCAATTGGTGGCTTATGGTCTGTTTTACAGATTGTCGGATGATACATATGTAGTTGAGGATTACATATCCGCTGATGACGCGGGGGCTTAAAATCAATAATTTCCAGCAGGGCTGATATTGCATCGAATTGTGCCGAGCATTCAAGTTTCGAGAACAGCTAGCATGCCTTACCTCATATATCATTTCAAGTTAACTCTTTAAAACAAACAAAATTTAAAAAAAATATATATTTCGAAATTTAAATAAAAGAAAAAATTCAGAATATTTAAATTGTTGCTAGTATGGCCCTGAAGAAACGAACTAGGTCCTCCAAGAAAAAGATTGAGTTTCCCCCAAAACTGCAGTCGGCGCATAAGCCTGTGATCTCAAAGCAGCCCCACCCCAAAATCAAGGAGCGTACTACTACAGCACAGCAGCGACACTTGAAGCAGCACTTCAGCAGTCCTGTCAAGCGCCAGGAACAGACAGTCCATCATCGCGTATGGCGCAAGACGATCGTGCTTGTGAAGACCAAGCCAAAGGCTCGGCTCCCCAGATTGTTTCGCACAGATCGCCGGACCGGGCTGCCCCTGGACTACGAGCGCACCGTCTCCAAGATCATGCACTACGTGAATCCGCACCTGTCGAGCAGTCCCCAACCAGACCAGATAATGGAGGAGCTGCTGACACGCACTCTGGCTGGCGTGGTGGGTAGCTGGAGCTGCGGCAATCGGTGTCCCCATTATGTAAGGCAGCATATGCGATCGGTCTTAAGAGGTCAGGGGTCGCAAAATTCAGAGGAAAGCATGCGCAAGGACAACGAGGAGTTGGACGAATTTCACTGCGCCTGGTTAGTCGGTCATGCGCTTAATTATTATCCTCCTTTACAACTGTGCATCCATTCACATTTCAGCAAACGTGGGCCAGTTATGCCAGAGCCACTAGCTCCCACCTACAAGAGTAAATTTAACTACAACAACCTTAAGATAAGTAGCCTAAGCAAGTAACCCTGCCTAGGAAATTATTGTTCATCGGCCGGACTTGATCAAGATCAGTGTTGCCGTTAATCTTAGTGACGTCTACACTTGTGACGTCTCTGAAGCTCGAGGCAAACGGGTTAAACCCTTTTTGTCTCATGTGGTTAATATAATTAATGTGCATACATACATACATACTTAGTATACTCATATTTTCGAAAGATGGATGTGAACAATACAAGTTTAATTCACATTTACACATTCGTTAAATACGAACAAATTCTGTAATAATTAAAGGGATTTGTAAAATGAATACACTCTTTAGAAAAGCTCTCAATAACAAGAATTATTTTGTTATTTATAAGTCTTATTCAATTGTTTTTGCTTGTTTTTACTTCCTCTACCCATGATATGGGTAAAAAGGGGGAAGGAGACATCTCCGACCCTATAAAGTGTATATATTCTTGATCAGTATCAAAAGAAAATTCGCTTTGGCGATCTCCGACTGTCTGCCCGTCCATATAAGAGCTGAGTCGCCAAATTTGGAATGTTGGCTCCTGTATTACATACACAGATCAAGTTTTTTACGATCTCAGATATCTCTCCTTGCTTTTCCGCAAATCGATGAAAACGATTTATAACGTCAATAATGATGTAGGCTTGGGATCTTGCATGTATAATACTTGGATCAATTTTAATCTACTGTCTAAATTTCAAGTCGATGGGATAATAAACACGGAAGTTATTGAACAAACAAGATTCAGGGCTGCAGAGCGAGGGGAAGAAGCAGCGCAGCCGCTTCAGGGGAGTACAGGGAGCTTCGTAGTCGGGTATACTCGACTAGAGCATTTTTACATGTTTTACTTTCAAAACGTGGTTCCTACCACTTTGTTAAATAACAAGTTTAAGTGGAAGTATTAAAACAGAACTTTGAGCTAACAGTTGCTAAATGTGTGGCTTTACTAAACTAAACCATCGACCAACTAACAGGAAATTTTTGTGCTAGGAGGTATCCTGTACCCAAGGTCGAAACCTATGTGGTTGATATGCGTATGTTAGAAGGTAAATGTTATCAAAATATATTAATGAATACATACTACCTACGGTTTCATAAATGAACATAAATGTGGAAGTATTTGCTTACGTCGATAGGACCTTCCGTATTGAAATTAAATTTCCACAGTTTAAAGTGGGCAGTCTCAAAGTGGGCGTGTTCGGCTATTAGACCCTGTGACTGGTCAAATGAACATTTGGATGCTGTTTGTGTTGTTTAACCATTGGGATTGTTTAAGCGAAAACTTCCATCTAACAATGTTCACTTAAAAGCATTTAACAAATTGAATATTAATTCTGAACCAGCCATGCCCAACATGGCACACGGTAAATATTCAATCAGTGCCTAAATCTTTTAATTAAGAACTTTTGCCAGTTGCCTGCCAGGCAGAAAGGAATTCAACCTGCAACACGACCAGCCAAACTTTGGCGTCCTGGCAGCGCGATATGCCTGCCTGTTTCTGTTTCTGTTCAGCTTTTTGCAATAATAAAACTCACGCTAAACTTAACTAATTTTGTGAGAGCTCGATTGAACGGAAGTAAGCCCCAAATGGAAAAGATTCACAGCAAGGCGCATTGCCAGCTCCCTCGGCTGTAGGGAGACCAAATCAATGCGCTTTCTAATAATTCATAAAGGTAAAAATAATATCAGTAAAGGTAGCTTAGTTCGAGTTGTTACCCACCACTCCGGTGGGCCATACATATGTACTATATATATATTATGTACATGGCAAACGATGCTCAAGCCCTTTTATGCAGGCAACGCGTAACGTCTCTGGATTGAGTCGCTCTGACGATCTCTCCTCGGGGTCCTGGCAGTTGGGTTTTATTAATTATAAGCATATAATGAGTGGTCTTAAGTATCCTGAACATACAAGCATGAAATCGACTTGGCCGATTCAACGAAAAGAATTTTATTTTATCCTTATTCCCATATATGGGTATTGGGAATTTCGAGCAATGGCCGCCACCTTCTTTCGGGATATATTTTGTATCAGATAGAAAGCCCTTTAGTAATGCTATTGGTCCAACAACAAGCGCCTGGTCAGTAATAATGTTCTTCAGATTATGTCAAAGTATTTGGGCAACCTCACTCTTCACTTCAACTGCCACTCCCCCTTGGAGCGCCGGCTAAAAAGCCAGCTGCGACGCATTGATGTCAATGATTGTGACAAGTGCACTTGCTCTGCTTTGGAGCAGTCACAGACATTGGCGGGAACGGGAGCGGGAGGCGTGTCGGCTGGGGGCGGTATGGGCGGAGCAGGGCACTCGAGCCGAGTTGACAGACAGTGCCAAAGAGCGCGCATTTAACATTGTCTGAACAAGTGCCATTGTAGAGTCCTCGAAAGATACCGCATTGCCAATATATCTGCCACTAACTACACTGCACAGATCGCCCCTCGATCTGGATGGTTGTTGTGATGGGTGCGTGTGCCAACTCGGTTAAGCATCAGGCAAATATGCCAAGTGCTGCCTGGAAATATTTTCCGCTCTCTAATTTGAATACTCGTAGCTACCAGGCTAACAGTAGCGTCTTTTAGCGAGGGGCTCAGCCTGCTTAAACGGATTTGATACATTTTTAAAGCGGCCTTCACGCCGTTTTTGGTAATGTATTTGGCAAAATTCTTCAGCTTAATCTGCGAGCAGGCAAGCACCGGAGACACAAATTAATTGCTTTGAGCTGGCGTACTCGCAATCATCATCAACAAGGCCGGCAAGGTAAATATTAAAGTGGCTAATTATAAGGGTGCTTGGTTTGGACCCTAGCCAGTTGGGTCTTTTGGGCCTGCCAGCCTGGACCTGCAAATTTAGTCGCAAACAATTTTTGAATAGACACGGCTTAATATTCATAGCTAATTACACGTGTACCCTTGGTCCCTTTGATAGCGAGAATTTGCTGTTGGCTCTTATTAATATTTACAAGTGTCCTGTCATCCGCTGGGATATATGAAAACCCCTAATACTTTAATATTTAGCAGCATTTAGGCAGCTTGTGAGTCCGAATGCCAATTGAAATTGTCTCCGTCAGAAATGATGTTCGCCTGCATAATATTGTGGATTTAGTATAAAGTGTATATTTCAACGCTTTTAATGTTGTTATAATTAAACAATTATTAAAACAATACAA
The DNA here is from genome assembly GCA_037075165.1 of Hirtodrosophila histrioides. Taxonomy (NCBI): domain Eukaryota; kingdom Metazoa; phylum Arthropoda; class Insecta; order Diptera; family Drosophilidae; genus Hirtodrosophila; species Hirtodrosophila histrioides. The sequence continues at coordinate 317,962 of JBAMCL010000789.1, forward strand.
TTGATTTTTATAATGTTTGTTTACATGTTTAAATGTTGTTTTTTTTTATAAAAATAAGGTAGAGGGATTTGTCATAAGGAAAAATGTACAACATTTAAACGGATCTTAGCTGTGGCTAAGAAAAATTTAAAATGTCTTTGTTCTACCTGTAGTATATTTATTTATTTTATAAAATGTTTAAATCCAGCTGAATTCTAAAAAATGTATTTTCAGTCAGGCTCTACATTGGTTAAAAACTGAGAGGCTGCCAAAATTTTACGAAATGTAATGAATCAGTTTTTCGCAGTTACAAATGCTTCATCTCTGATGTACACAAGTATTTACAGGTCCATGTCTGTTTGAAGTTCCATGTCTTTTGATAACTGGAGCGCAAAGTTTGAGATTTTAATATAAAGCTCATAAAAAATGCCGTCTTGAGTTTTTTTATGGAAGGGAAAAGGCGTTTAACAAAGCACATCCCCATCTTCCCAGCTGCCCAACTCATCTGGTCCTGCTTTTTGCTCCTTGCTGTTATCGTTTGACTTGTTTGCCGTGCTGCTTTGTTTACTCGGGTACTACATCTAGCGCACAGGCTGTACATGGCTGTAACGCGTTGCGACAGTCATTCGGCTGCCACTTGAAGTTGTTTTGGTTTTTTAGGTTACGTCACTGGTTCGGTATCGGGCTGTTTTGCCTGTGTCTGTGTACCGGCACCAGTTAAACAAACAAAACGGCAGTGGGCCATGGCAACGGTAATCGCATCAGCTCTGTCATCAGCATTCAGTTTCAGCTCCTCATCATGGTCAGCATTGTCCTGTTGGCAACCGTGTCCTGCCCACACCCGAGGCCAACCAGCAGTGGTTTGATGCTTGGTGTCGCTCTTGCCATCGATGCTGCTTTTGACGTGCGACAATATTGAGATATCGTCTCAAGTGTAAATTGTTATTGACACTTTGCGTAGCGTGCGCTTTAGACATCCCCCAGCAACAGTATCATCAACGTCAATGCCACGCAGTTCTCTTCCCGTCGACCTTTGCCCTTCCTACCCAACTTCTTCAACGTGTTCCCATTCTGTCCCTCTGCTGGGACTGTTGCTTGTTTGTTCGAACATTTGTTTAGTTTGTGCATTTGATCGGCAACTTGCAGGGCATTCCCCAACTCCCTCAGTTTTTCACACCCATCTGTTTTCCCTAAACAAAGCTCTGTTGATATTAGACAGGAAAACACCACTTTTACTTCAGTATATAATATTACTATAAACCATTTCTATACTCGTTTTCAATAAAATTTTTTGGAATTTTTTCAATAAAAATTGTTTGTCTTCGAAAATCTTTGAAAATGAGTTTGAAGCCAATTGGATGATAAACAACAAAGTTTCATAAAACAGTTTTCCCCGATTTTCCACTCTTGTGGCTTTGCGATCATTGCCAATCAGCCAGTCTCTTATCTGGGCAAACTGTTTTTATATATAGATAGACATTTTTATACGTTTGCCATATAGAATTTTGTAGGGTTGATGTAGAACCCTATATTTCACATACCTGGCAAAATGCCATATCGGAGTCTTATCAGTCCGTCAGTGTGTCAGTCTATCAGTTAGTCAGGACGAACTGTTTTATATAGATACATAGATAAATAAGTATTTGTAATATTTTTCTAAACTTATGACTTGATTTTTTCTCTTTACAGTTGCAAGATATTGATGGAATGTGTCATTTCCATGAGTCGGAACTAGTCCTTTTGGAAGCAACACCACAGTAGCAAATAGTAAAAAAAACTAGTCAAATATATATATGCTGTAAATAATTTAACTTAATAAACATTGTAATATTTTAACAAAACTGTTTTTACTTACATATATAGAGTTGCCTACATTTTGTTCGATTGAAAAATTTAAATTGACAATCGCAACATCAGCATTCAGCCTTACATACCAGGCAAACAGAAATGCTCAGTAAGCTGCAAAATATTTCGTCAGCCACCAATAAACAAATTTTAAATCGGCAGTTGCAACACCAGAATTCAGCTGCGAAAAGAGCCTAAAATACCAGGCGAACAGAAATGCTTAGCAGGCTGCAAAAATTTTCGGCAGCGGCAATTAAAAGTATGCTAATAAAGTTTCGACTTTAATAGTTGATGCTAAAAGTATGCTACAAATTTAATATCAGCGGCAATTCAGCCGTTTGTTTTTCGACTTGCAATCATTTCTGTTCGCCTGGTATTTTTGCTTTTGAATGGTCAGAAATTGAAACTTTGGCAAGTTGCATTTTCAAAATTCTGTTGCCAAACCGCGTTTCTTTGATTGCCGATAAGAGAACTTTGCCTTCTGATGTTTGATTGCTGCTAAAATTACCAAATTGAGGAATTATTAATAAAAATAAATTGACGATCGCAACATCAGCACTCAGCCTGAAATACCAGGCAAACAGAAATGCTCAGTAAGCAGCAAAATATTTCGTCAGCCACCAATAAAAAAAATTTAAATCGGCAGTTGCAACATCAGAATTCAGCTGCGAAAAGAGCCTAAAATACCAGGCGAACAGAAATGTTTAGCAGGCTGCGAAATTTTTTCATCAGCCGCCAATAAAAAAATTTTAAAGCGGCGGTTGCAACACCAGAATTCAGCTGCGAAATGAGCCTAAAATACCAGGCGAACAGAAATGCTTAGCAGGCTGCAAAAATTTTCGGCAGCGGCAATTAAAAGTATGCTAATAAAGTTTCGACTTTAATAGTTGATGCTATAAGTATGCTGCAAATTTAATATCAGTGGCAATACAGCCGATTTTTTTCGACTTGCTATCATTTCTGTTCGCCTGGTATTTTTGCTGTTGAATGGTCAGAAATTGAAACTTTGGCAAGTTGCATTTTCAAAATTCTGTTGCCAAACTGGGTTTCTTTGATTGCCGATAAGAGAACTTTGCCTTCTGGTGTTCGATTATTAATAAAAATAAATTGACGATCGCAACATCAGCACTCAGCCTGAAATACCAGGCAAACAGAAATGCTCAGTAAGCTGCAAAATATTTCGTCAGCCACCAATAAACAAATTTTAAATCGGCAGTTGCAACACCAGAATTCAGCTGCGAAAAGAGCCTAAAATACCAGGCGAACAGAAATGCTTAGCAGGCTGCAAAAATTTTCGGCAGCGGCAATTAAAAGTATGCTAATAAAGTTTCGACTTTAATAGTTGATGCTATAAGTATGCTGCAAATTTAATATCAGCGGCAATTCAGCCGTTTTTTTTCGACTTGCTATCATTTCTGTTCGCCTGGTATTTTTGCTTTTGTGAATGGTCAGAAATTGAAACTTTGGCGAGTTGCATTTTCAAAATTCTGTTGCCAAACTGGGTTTCTTTGATTGCCGATAAGAGAACTTTGCCTTCTGATGTTCGATTGCTGCTAAAATTACCAAATTGAGGAATTATTAATACAAATATGTTTTGGTTAGATATAGGCAGTTTTTATTTTTTGTCGTCTTCCAAAGATAAATTGTTTTTGTATACAAATGGAAAGTATCTTAACCTGGGAATTAAATTACCAACTAAACAGTAAATGCAGGGCTGTTTATGTGTTATGCACTTCATAACCAAACCTCGTATGCCAGCAGACGCGGCACAGCCCGTGCGACACTTGGCGAAGAACGTATTGTACACGGTTGCTTTCGCATCCAAGGATCATTCCACAGCCACTGTCTCAAGATATTGGGATGTGATATATGACGATGATTCTGTTGTCGTTGCGCACTTCTAAAAAACATAACCTGGAAGAACAAAATCAAGTTTTCGATGTATGTAAAGAAATACTGATGTAGCTATAAATAATGCATATACATAAATTAACTAAAATGAGAATGTCAATATATATGTTTTTCACAGGGTAATGGTTTTCTACCTGTTACAAGTTAAACATCCACCCTTATATCTACATTTAATGCATGATGAAAGCTTTCTAATTCATTTTTTATATCGACTCAACTTATCAACTATGTTAGGTTTTCAAGAGTGAAGCTATTTAATCTGTACATTCCGAAAGGCTCTGGTATCCCTGATAGCTCAATCACGGTATGAAACCTAGTACGGAAAATGTTTTAAGCTCCAAAACAATTACCAAGCCAGCAACTTTTTATTAAGCATAATTTGTTTTCATTATACAAAAGTTGTGCAGCAACTTTCTCTGCTTTGGCTTCCGATTTGCTGACCTGAGAGTTGTTGACCGCCCTCCCTGACTTTACGGCAGGCATTTAATTTGGCATCGAAATTAGATAATTGTTTATATAACTAGTGCGTAGCAAAGCTAATAGCTCAAACAAAAACCAAGAAGGCCCAAGATTAATATAAAGTTTAAATATTAGCATTTGCAGTTGATTTCTTAGCTTTAAAAACACATCATTTAGTGCATTGAATAATACATATTCTTGAAGAAGAACAAAATATTTATGGGTACCACAAATCACACATGGGCCATCAAGCGGGTAGCTGGCTAATGAACGATATCCTGGTCAATATGAAGTAACTCATACAGACAAAGAGTAGAGCTAGTAGTATGCAAAGGCCAAGTCCAAGGAGATGTGCGGAAGGCTGGCCAAGTCAATAACAAACCTCACAAAGCCGGAAAACGTGGCAGATACATATGTGTGGGTATCCTTGCCATGGTTACTTGGTGTGAAAATTGCCATTGTCTATGTATCGGCGTTGTCGTTGTTGTGATCATCATCGAAGCAGTCGCCATAGCCAAAATATACAAATATTCACTTCTGTATAAACTGTGAAGGTCGTTTAGTTAGTCAAAGCCTGGAGACCCTTTTGCAGGAGCCAATCCCCGCCGCGGTCACCTCGTCGAGGCAGTGAAGTGTACAGTTTAACTTCGGTTTCGGGCCATCCTGGCCAGAACAACTCGGCGAGCAGCAGGCACCCAGACTCTGGCTTTCATTAGGTTCGTTGTGCTTCATTCATTAGCTTGGTTTCCGTTTCCGCTTCATTCAATTCTCTTGATGCCTTCGCTGCGACTGACTTAATGCCATTGACGTGGCTCTTGCCCTGAATGCTGTACTACGTTTTTGTTATGTTGCCCTTTCTTACCAGCTGGCTGTTGTTTATGTATTTCTATGAGGCAGGCGGCGGACAGCAGGCACCAGGCACCAGGCACCAGACGGCGGAATACAATTTTCGCCGAAGCCCTCTTGGTACGGCCCCTTGTTGTTCCTTTCATCCGCTCCTTCCGCCAGCCCTACTCACTCACTCTATTTCGCAATTCATTTTCAATTTATCTTGCCTAATATCGACATGCTTTTAGGTTTCGCCTTCTATTGCCTGCCGGCTCGTAACTGGCTTAACTGGCTGACGGAATGAACGGACTGAAACTGGCAAGGATGTTAGTCACTGTGGCTGTGTTTGAGACTGTGTTAGAGGTTCCTGTTAGGTTCCTGTCGGCCATTGACTTACGCACACAGAATACAGCGCACAGAAGCTTTCTACACCCAAACATGGAGATGTGTGGTACTGTTTGTGCCAGTCCGCTTGCTATATTTCGTATTGCAAAGCTGATATTTCACTGGCTGGCTTATCGACATCTTTTTGCGCATTATTTAACAACAAATAATTAAATTTGTAGCTTTAAACTGAAAGAGAGCTCAAATAGTCAAAAACAAAGACGTGTTCTATTTCTACGAAGCTTCAACATCACATTTGCCTACAATGGTGCAACTGTATCCTTGTGCTTGTAGTGCTGTGTGCGTTCTCATTTTAATAACAGTCCAAAGCCAAGCTAACGGGCTGACGGCCAGACGGGCATACGCACGGACGGACGAGCTCAGCTCGCATTCATCTATTTTAATAAAGTTAAAAGCCACCCGAAACATCAACAGCAACAAAAACCTGTGCCTGACCGAATGCTTGACACATTGCCAAACGTTGGCGTCGTTTGAAGGTAGTAAAATTTAAAATTTAAACGAGTTGTTGGCACAATAATACAAGTATTCTGCAGAAACACCACAATGTTTGGGGGTAAGTTTTTCTGGTGTCGCAGATGGGGGTGTAGTGCGAGCACTGATGCCAAAAAATAGGAAGGCAGGCAGGGAGGGATTGGGTCAGCACTCATTCATTAACATCCGCGCCAAGGATAGCGTCTGCCCCTCAGACTGTCAGACTGTCAGCCAGCTGGTTTTTTTAGTTGCATTTTCACTGCTTTTAGTTCACAGAACAACTGCCTTTGCCCCCACTGACACAGCAGCAGACGAGTATGCTCTGGCGAGTGCAAAGTGCTTACATTTTTCTGGCAACGGAAATTCATATTGCTTCCGGCCTTTGCATGCATTTCCCTTTTGCTTTTGCCTTTCCTCGGCAGCATCAACTTCAGCTTCGGCTTCAGCTTCTGCGGCTGTTGCTCGCGATTGCAAATTCTTCTACTCTGCTGCGGTTATGCCAAAAATGCAATGCCAATACTTTCTCTTCTGTAGTATATACGACTACTGCACATAAGTACATCTGTACATATATACATGGATATATACGTACAAGCGTAAATAAGCTTTATGTTTGTCTATCGCCTGGTGTCAGCCGCACGTAAGTAAAGCCAAGGCTGTGGCAAAAACGGAGGATTATTATGCCTGTCATGGCCTGCACTCAGCAGCTCCAATACAATGCCAAATTTTACACACGATTGCAGAAGCATTTTTTACATTTATGCCTCTCGATGCTGTTTTTAGTCGTCCTTACAAACGGTTTGCGGCAACGAGCTGCAAACATAAGTCCAGCTTGTGTCTCTTTCGTGTATCTCTTCTTAAGTGTCAAGCCAATATTAATCCTTGCAGATACAGGGATCTTAGGGAAGCCATTTTTAAGCTTTCTATGGATTCCTGTTCATTTCAACCCAACAGTTTTCTTGAAGGTAAGAGCAACCGAATTGTATGTTTCTTGTTAGCCCCACAACCCATTCATAAGCTTAAATTTCTGTTCGAAAATCGAATTCTCCGGTGCATAAATTTTGTGCCAAAGTCGCAGAGTCCACATACCACATAGTTTTTCGAGTGTTTGCAGCTTGATTTGATGTAATTTATTGAATATTTTTACAAATTTGTGCTTGTCTTTGCACAACAGCGGCTATTGGGTCTCAGTCTTGGCCAGTAGACCCTTTGGCTAGGGTAACTCCAAGACAGACTTCACTTCGACGATTCCCTTTTGCAAATGTGGGTGATTTTACATGTGGGTCACGTAGTCATGTGACTTATACGAAATGCAAATTAACTTTTCCCGGACGGGCTAACCATGTTGGTGTGATAGCTTTCAAAACGTCTTTGGACAATTTGTGTGCCAGCCATGCAAAGCTCATGGCCAAGGGGAATCCATGCCAGTGGACATAATATAATAGATCTAGCTGAAAATGCGATACGAAGGGTAAGCGTGGCAAATGTTTGAGCTAGAAATCTAAAGGAAAATACACATACATACATACATAGTATGCAAACGCGACATAAAATTAAGCTAACAGGTATGGAAAGTCTCTGTAAGCTGGATATTCTATTTCTGTCCTTGCTGGCCTTCAATCTCAGCAATAAACAACACTCATAAAGTGAAGTTGTCCTTTTGCTGCTCTGCTTTGTTTAGTCGTTGATATTTTTGGTCTTTACACTTAGTCAGTGTCCTCCCACACCACTCTCAACGCTTCGTTTATGATAAAGGTTTACTGATTTGCTGTTGTTGTTATTATTGTTGCTAGTAGGACTTTGTTAAGCTCAACTCAGCTGACCGCCTGCAACTTTGTTGATTCCTTGGTTGTGGTCCCTTTGCCTTTATTATATTTATACCCTGTACCCACAAAATGGTCAAAAAGGGGCATAATAGTAAATCCCACCACTCACATTCGTTGTCATGCTATTATTTACTAGCTGCTCTCATGACACAAATTTATTATATTAAGACATTATATTGTCATTTTGTATGTATTCGTTTCTTTACACACGCTGTGAATTTTCCAAGCATGCCAAGAACTTCGGGGTTTCTATAATTCTCTGTCGAGTGCCTTCGTGTTGGAACCAGGACTCTAGAATTGAGTTACCAATTGTTAGTTTCGAAGTGGTTGTTATAAATTTATAAAACAGTCTTGGTATATCTATTGACATGCGTACAGGGCATTTCCTAGTCGACCACTCCCGAGTAGAACTTCTAGCTGGTTTTATTTTTGCTGTATTCTATTTCAATTTCGTTAGGTTTCCTTTCGGGTTTCCCCTTTGTCTGTGCTGCTTCTTTCCGTATCTACGTGTGGACACTTGGCGTCGGTTGCTAGCTACGTCCATAATAAAATTATTTGTATTAAATTGTGGCAACCAATAAATGAAATTGGAGCAGATCTCTCAACATCATTACCACCACGCAAGTCTGCTCGTGTGGGGCCGGCAGCAACACTAACACAATTGGAAACTTGCAGAATGACGCTTTTATTCGCCTGTGCTAGAGAGCGCTCCAAATTGAATTAAAAGTTGGGTTTCCTTCCCCGTGCCCTCACCGCACACCGCACACTGTCCACCCCCCCATCCACCCACCACCCACCGCCCACGTTGCTATTGCTTTTGATTTTAATGTAGCTATTTTCTTGGCGCTCGTCCTATCTATCGCCTTTCTTTGATGTTGCCTTTGTTGGGTTAAGCGCGGTTATCTGGACCGCAAACAGTTTTGCTTTTGTTGAGGCTTCCGGCAGCGTATTGAAAACAAGTGTTGGGCTTTAAGATATCCTGTCCAGCGTATGCAATTTAATTTCTGCCCCAAACGGTCTGCATGGCCCGTGATATATGTGTCCTTAAGTGCAGGTGCTTTACAATTTGTCAGAATCCTCTCCCCCACACGCTCCACAGATTCCCACACAAGGAGCGCTGACAGTTGACGCCAGACGTGGCACAAAAATCATTTTTGAGCTGCCATTGGGAGCAGTGATAAAAGTGGCAGGAGTAAATCGTCCTTTTTGCACTTGCTGACTGCTGACTGGTGACAAAGATAGATGGGCGCGGCTCCGGCGTAATCAGCGGGTGCATTATAAGAAAAAAAATGAAAATAAGCTTTGCATACTTTTGAGCGGCGGGACAGCCATTCTCTTGGCTGTTGCTGTTGCTGTTGCTGCTAAACTTGGCGCCGTCACAGATATGGGGTCCTTTTTGTACGTACTTGACTCATTTTGCTTCACTCTGGGCTTTCTCTGCTGACTTTTCGTACTCTTTTGTCGATTGATTTATTGAGAGATTAATGTCAACTACTCGTATTGTGGGTCCTTTAGTGTCTTAGTTGCCTGCGCCGTTGCCAACGTGGGGCAATGAAGAAGACTTGCAACGAGTGCTTCCCCGACATCTGTGCTCCTTTCGCAAGTAAGCATCCTCACAACTTGCGTTGGCTGAGTGCATATGAGTTATTGCCTCGATTGAGCAAGGAGGAGTGCTAGCTAATCCGCAATGCAAGGATTCCATACCCCTGTGCCCCAGTAAGCTAAATTAAAGACCGCGGAATTTGCGATGATCAATAGATTATTTACAACTGAAACAGATATAAATAATAGAACCCATAGCCATATCGACTTTTTAAGTTGAATAAGCGAAGCGAGGAGAAGGGTAGCATACAATATATAAAACTAAAATTAATTAACAATATTTGCCAGTTCATTAATAATAAATCAGTCATCCTGATTGTGTGCCGAAATTACTCGCCCGTCACTTTAAATAGTTAATTAACTCAACTACATCGGCTTTGTTTAGTGTAGCACACAACAGCTATGCCTAGCACGTCCTTTTAAACCACTGTTATTTGGACTGTAGGTCCTCTAGCAAGTTTGCACCACATCAAAAATGTATCCTGCACTGCAGTCGAAGTGCTGCACGCAAACACACACACAAAATACACAAAATATTACGCCCTTTCAGCACAGCCCCCCTACGCACTTGGAAATGCTTAATTTGCTTTCAAGGATATTCTGTTGCCTCTTTTGCATGCGCAGCCAACCCAAAATGAGCTTCGAAAAGGCAAAATCACTGCGTATTTCAGATGAACTGTATCTAAACAGGCACTGGCTCGCGGCTGTCGGGTTCGGTATACGCGGCTTCTGGGTACCAAGTTACCCGTTAAGTGCACTTCGCCTTTTCCTCTTGCCCGGCTCATCCTGATTCTGCTTTAATTGGGCCGCCGCAGTGCAGAAGCAGCGCAGCAGGACTCGACGCGTTGGCCGCTCTCCACAGCCGGGATGACCACAATTTGGGTGTGGGGTGCCCCGCGCTAAACTCAACTTTCTCACTCAAGTGCACTTGGGCTCATAGCTCCTGAAAGCCTGTTCCATCAATTGATAAAATGCTAGGGCCACGCTGAACCACGAATCCAACAGGATCTGCGTACATCTTCTATATATAGACACAAAGTCACAAAAAACGTATGTTTCCCTCTGCTGCCCTTAAATTTCCGTCAATTAACGATGGTATGAAGGCAATAGAAAAATGTATAAAAAAATTTAAAAACCATTGATAAAATTTAAAAAGGCTAAAAGAAACTTGTATACGTATGTGCATATTGAAATTATAATTTATTATTTTATTTTTAAGAATCAAGCCTAGCAGACAAGTTCACTGATAATCGCGCAGGTATAAATTTCAACCGTGCTGCATTCAATTATAGTCAAAGATAGTCAACTCGATTATAGTTCATACACATCAATAACTATTGGATTATGAAGACAATAAAGTCAAAGATAGGTTACGGCGTAATTAAAGAGCCAATCAATCTCTACACAATTATATCCAGAAGTAGACGGAGTCCCCCCACCCCACCAACCATCGCCCAAAGGTAAAGAATGTAAACGACCACAATAAAGCATGTAAGTAGATTAAGTCCAACCACTCATTAAATTTCGAGTATGACCGTACTGTACTTGTCCTGTGGAGTGGCACAGTCGCAGCGAGAACAGTTTAACGATGGCCACAACAACCGCAAGCGCATATCCTTTGAGTAGGGTCTGTCAGTGTGGGGGTTTGGCAGCCGTATTAAAACATATTCCCTAATCACATAAATTGTCATACTCCTGGGAGGATTTTGGGTAGGTCGCTCCGAAGCATGAGAGTCACCGAATCAATGAACTTCAATTGCAAGCTTTGAATTTGGAGTATTTCCGCTCTATTCAAATCAGGCTTTCCACCATCAACCAATCTTTTGTTGTCGAGAGCAACAAAAGGCACTAGAAACCGCAGCGCCAGAATGCTTAAGAAACCTGCTAAGCTTGGCAAGGGCATTGGTCAGCCATGGCACCACAAAAACCGACAACAACAACAATAAGCAGAACGCTGAGCGCTGAACGGCACAAGCCAAAGCCAAAGACACAGTCACAGTCACAAACATACAGAAGCTAGCCTAATCGAACCTGCAAACGGACAAGGGTATCTATCATAAGTATAAATGATATAAATTGGACAAGATGTCGTTTTTGTCAATGAGCATATTAGTTAAGAAGCAAAGCGTCGCCGGAGTACTATCGCTGCTTGAGAGTGGTCGACTGGAGGACACCCTGTATCTAAGTGGAAATCACTCCGTTGTGCATTAATCAGAATTATTTCTTAGATACGTAAGCGGTTTCATATTAGAGTAACCGCATGATTTAATCAAGCTAGAGCTTCAAAACTCCTCACTCCAGGACTCTAACGACTCTGATAGTCTCAACAATCGACGAAGATCGATGGACAGCTAGACAAGGCTAAGTCGGTTCAAGTTTTGATACTGTCCATGAATTGTCATGTATGCATGTGTATACCTTCTGCATGTTACATGCGTATGCACAATATATTGATACCCTTTTTATCTGGTTTTGAAGGAATACAGGGTATGAGAATCTAGAAAGGCACATCGAGTTACAAGCAGGTGGGAGGAGGGGCGGCTTTAGGCGGAGTTGCACATTTAGAACTTTACAGCGGGCGGCAATTTGGCATATCGATTTATGCCCCTCCTCCCTTCGTCTACCCAGCTCTCTTACTCCTTAGGCAGATATCGCTTTCTCATTCCGCACGGTTTTACCTTACCCAAGGTATTTGCTTTGGCTTGTTTGTCGGCGCCGTTATAAATATGTATGTGGTTTGTGGGTGGGTGGCTTAGTGTACCTTCCCCCACTGCGACAAACACACACTCACACACACGTCTGCTCAATTAAAACTGAAAAAGTTATTCGAGCATAAATGCTGCTGACTTGGCTTGCTGTCGCCACTTCACTGAAGGGTGAGTGCAGTGAAAGAAAGGCTTTCACTCGCACCATATGCACTCGCACGACCTACCTTTAGAACAGCCCCACGATTATGCCCGTACCTAAGCTCTAAGCTGTAAAATAGGTGTAGAGAGAGAGGTGTAATAAAGCTGTGCAAGTGCATGGAACTGACTGAAAAAGAGGCATTTATGTACATCATTTCTCGCTTAACATTAGCAGCCATATTATAAAACGATGAAGCTAGTAAAGTAATTGGATTTGTTAAGTTTTGGACTGAAGTTACTAAGACACACAAATCAAGTATTTTGTTATTGTTGTTGATAACAGAATAAGTTTTAAAGTAACGTTCAAACTAACATTTATATTCGCAATCAATTAATAGTTAGTAATAATAATTGATAATCAATTTTGATATAGTTTAGGGTACAAAGCTAAGTCAATCTAGGCAGCAAAGGACGACCAGAAATACACGGAAGTCGGTTGAGTATATTACAGTTATTGCAGATGATTTTCTTGAGTGAACACTTTCTATGATTTTTGAAACTTTCAGTCTACATCGGGAACTATGACGATATAAAGGAAATCACAGAAAAGATAGTTTAATAGCAAGAAAGCTATAAAAGTAGGATAGACTAGCAAGAGCTGGTATTATAGAGCTAACTGAAGCTTAGCGTTATTCCTACGGACAGTTTACGTGATTGCTACTAAATCGAGGAGAATGTTTGAGCCCTGGCGACTTCAATAGAACAATGGTCGCCTGTACAACTTTCACAAAGAAAGCCTGTATGGATGTTTGTCCTTTAAAGTCACAGTTGCTCCGAGCTATTTGTTGAAGTGCTTAAAATATTTACTGCCTGGCTGGGGTATTTTTAAAAGTCGTGTGGAAACTTTCTGTACATACATATCTATATGTGAGTATTGTTAAACGGACTAGGTGCTTACTGTTTGAAAGTTGCTTAATGCATAAAAAGAACTTTTAAACTAAAGAGTTGAGAAGAATTACAGATGAGTTTCCCTTGGTTTCAGAAATTTTAGCTCACATGAACATTCGTTCAAAAATTTGTGAAACTCTTCCCAACGCTTAAAAGTATATAAAAGGACACGAAACATATATAGTTTAATTGGAGCTTAACATAAGCTCTTGTACGTGTAAAATATATGTATGAATTTACAAAACTGGGAGAGCTTAGGAGGGTCGGGTTAAGGTTGCAGGTTGCAAGCTGCATGTTGCATGTTGCATGTTGCAGACTGCAGTAAAACTGTCATGGTGACCTAAAGGCGACAACAGCCGCATAAAAGTAACGAAAATGTAAGAATAAAAACAATGCGCGAAACTACAAATTGTTAGTTGTACTTCACTCGCGCTTTGTGGCTGGCAAAAGGACATATTAGATTTCTACAATAATCATGGTTTGAATCAGGGTTGCAGGAAATTATAATCAGAACAGGTTAGATTACCGTTGCAGCCGCTGCAGGCTGGTATGCAGCATGCAGAAATAATTTGCTTTTAGATAACCTATTACAAACAAAAGTTCACTTAACCAGTTTATTTTCCGACAGATTGTTCCTTGGGCGACAAAGTGATGGTAATATAGTGATCCGATCTGGTCGGTTTTCGCATATGTACTGCCTGTATCAAGTTTAACTTAGCTGACTTAAAAACAGAAGCATACTGAACTGGGAATAAAAACATTCCCACATAGTCGTGAGAGTATAAGTACTTTGAATCAACGTCTTTATATCAAACTTTTTGATGAGTTCGCCTAGCGTCGATATTTACCTATTGGCTGTGAAAATACAAATTAATTAGTTTTCCACACTTGAGTTAGTTTAAAAAGGAATTAATTTCGTACATACGCTGAAGGACTTTGAGTCGAACCCAAATCAGCAAACGTAGAGAGAGCATAAGGATGCACATTCTAAAACGCAAAACGACTTCAACCGGTCTGGGGACAGGAATATTGAAAGGCTCAAAGCCGGAGTAGAGGAAGCAATTTTCCCGATGACTGCATTTGCACAAAACTGTTGAATACTCGGATAAACAAGGCACTTCCCAACCACAGTAAGACAGTGCGGCAGGGATAAGGATATGGAAGTGGAGAAAGCAACAGTAGAAGTGGGATATCCCAGAGATAGTGGGGCGACACGTCAATTAAGAAGAATGGAAGCTGGAGCACACGTAATTTAATAAGCCTGCACAAATCATGCAAATTGTAGATTGCAAATTGCAAATTGCAGCTTTCTCGTTGGCGTTGAGGGCAAAATTCAATGAAATCAACTGTGAAATTTGTAAATATTGGTCTCTCTGACTGCAAATCATTTGGGCATCAAGAAACGAAATATCCATCTTTCTCTGGCTTTCTAAACTAAAACTTAAATAACGCACAAAATGAGAGTTTGACGATGCAGGGGCAGTCGAAACAATTTCGAATCCTTGCAGTCAGTGAAAAACTGTGCCGAAATATTTAAAATGCAATTCTAAAGCGATTTGTTTTATGGCCACTGCTTCTGCCAGCAAATGGCCGTTGTCTGCAGCTGTAGAAGGCGAAGGCGATGGCGATGGCGATGGCGATGGCGATGGCAAAGGGGTGGAGGAGGCAACTTGGTCCCACTCGCAATTGTTTCGTTGGCACCAGCATTTTTAGATCTCTTTATATCCGCTTCCGGCATACGGTCCACTGCCCCCGACAGAAACTGCGGTGCGGAAAACTTAACTCGGATTTGATGTTGCCAAGCAGCTGTTAATGCTGCATGATTTATATCAAGAACTGCCAACGGCAGACCCAATGGTCAGCTAGTTGTCCAGGCAGCTCATTATATGATACTTCATTTACGTAACCGGGCTATGCACACACACACATACACATAGGGCTGTGTGTGCTCTCATCAACTTCTACTAGGATATGAACGATGCGTCGGTTGGGCATATATCTATATACGAGTGTGTATAAACTTTTGGCATGCCAAAGACCACAGGTCGCTGTCGCTCTTTTGAGCCTTGGCGGCCATAGCTGTGGTGAATGCACTTCCGCTTCCGCTGCTCCTTCCAAATTCAAAATCCGAGCGAATTTTGCATCACGCATCACGCTATCCCCGCGCTCGATTTATTATTTTACCAGGCCAGTCGATGCGGCTCTCCTGCATTCTGTGAAACGGGGCTTGGTCCTGATAAACGTTTTCGATGTCCTTTTCCCATTGTCTGCTTGGTTGGGATATCATCTTGCCTTGCCGCTCGTGCCGTGACTTGTGCTGGTTTGTTGTCCTGTGTAAAATGATTTGTGTGGCCGCATTCAGTTTTTTTTTGCGCAACGGCCACGTCTGCTGACGCCCCAGAGGACATAAATCAGCACTCAAACATTTGTTCAACTCACACACACTCACACTCACACACACAAACACACTCTGGTACACCAACAAAATATACAGCCAACAAATGTACATATGCAAAAGTTTTCAGACGAAACTGCTGACCTGAGCTTTAAAAATACATTAGTAACTAAGTAAACACACACATATGCATATACATGTATATTCATGTCCATTGGTACGAAATTAGAACTATTATATTTATAGTCTGCAAAGTCGGTTGGCCCATTTACAAAGCCATTATAAACACCGAACCGTCGCAGTCTGTGTGCGTTAAATGTAATAAACCCATAAAATGCTGCACATTATAGAAGCTCGCAGACAAGGACACCCGCACCTGCAGGACTCGATGATCGCTTTAGCGCCACGCGGTCTGGCAATCTCCCTTGTCTGTGTCTGTGTGTCTGCTGTGTGTGACAGGTGCATGAAAACAGCCACACATAAGTATATGTTATACCTTTTCATAGTATATGTAGTATCTATAAATAGTTTAGGATGACGATGTTCTCTATTTCAATCTCGCCCGCCGTGGTATTCGTAATCGATCAATCTCTCACAAATCGTTGCTGAAGGTCTATAGATATTGCACAGGGTTACTTTGGACGTATTTACATTGCACATAGCGTTGCCAGATAGTTATACTTAGTTATGCTACATACTAAAATAGTATTGTATACTATTCACAGCCTCGCCTTCGTTGCTCCATCCTTTCTATTTCTTATGTTAGGGATCCAAAATGTAACTGAAGTGAGTATATAATGAATAAATATACTTTCACTTTTCAAACTTTGGATTCAAATAGCCTTTTGAATTTGTTTAAAACTATGCAAAGTATCGATGGCATTATTGAAGTTATCAATTGACGGTTTTGCAGCACAAACGTTAATAGTATTTGATAACACCACTTGTTACGGCCTATGGCATTCGGCGGAGTTAGGTACCACATCTGCGGTGGATTAGCAGAACTTTGGGAATTCAGGGGAGAAATGCATTCGATTGTTGATAATCTCAGCTTTGACAGCCCGAAAGTTACTTCGCTGGGAGAGTAGGTCCACGGACCACTTTACGAAATTGTTTTTCGACTGCAAATAATTGGAACATAAATTCGTTTGACCCCATTCGAGTTTCATTGAACCAGCCGACCCCCAGAGCACCCTTCATTACCTGGACCTGTAAGCTGCAGCCTGCAACGGAACCAGAAGATTTGCAGCAGTTGCAGTAAATCTGCTAAAGCAGAATAAAAACTGTGTCAACAGCAGGACCCAGAGCCCAGCATCGCAATTTGTTAGAAGGGCAGCAGGGATCAAGCACACAGAGGAAGAAGACGCTGCCCCGGCCCGGCCCGGCCCGGCCCGGCAAAGTGAAAAAATAAATAGAATACGAGTAGTAAAACGCTGCGGGCATTTATAGTTATTGCACTTTTATGCCTGCTGGCTGCCCCGCCACCCCGCCACTCCTCGCCCGACTGGCGTTTTTTATGCGCCTGTTTTGTTTTTGCATTTCAATGAAAAACATTTAACTATGCCCAACACTTTCGCCAGGACGAACGCCGCCGTGTGCTGTCTTGCACAAGACCACAATGAGGGCGCCAGTGACTATAACAACAGCCAAGAGCAATAGTTCAAGTTGCACCTACGCACCCTTCCACCCTCCCGTCCACACACACATACTCGAACAAACAATTAGAAATACCGCACAAAGGCAAAAGGACTCCGCCGCCGCCGTAGCCGCCGCCGCCGCCGCCACAGCTTGCTGTTAGAGCTGGCAGGACGCGCACTTCGCCGCAGGATTTACAAATTTCAAAAGTGTTTATCACCCAGCGAGGGGTGAGAAAGATTGCCGCCCACATTTTGTTTGGGCGTACGCAAAATATGTGAGCTCAATTGTGTGTGTTCTCTGCTCTGGGTTGTGTACATCCGATCAAGCGACAATAAATACTACAATATATGTATATATAATATGTATATGCTATCAATTCAACGAGTACTTCTAAAGAATTCCAGGCATTCGCTTATTGCGTTAGTTATTGGGTTTAGTTGACCAACATAATAAATAAACAATGCCAGTGCAGCAAAAAATGTAAATTAAAATAAAAACATGGCGCATAAATTATACATACTTCTACACAGTCCATGTATAAAATAAAATAAAATGATGCGAGAGATTTTGCAGTATTTGCCGCAGCGCTCGCTGCGACCAGAGCCAGAACCGACAATACACAAAAACATTTATATTAATATTGCATATTGTTTTAAATTATTTAATGGGATTCTCGTGGCTCTTGCCCGTTTACACCATTTAATAAAAATAAATGCGATGCACAAGGACTTTCGTTAAGTTAAACCCGACCACCCGACATCCTTGTGCACGCCTCCGTGTCACAGCAAATGAAACACAAGTTTAAAGCCGTGACGCTCCATATACTCGAATGAATTGAACGTACCCATAAAGCCCTACAGGGTATACGGCAAATATTAAAACGCTGTCGGACTCGAGTCACACAAGGACATTCAGGTTTATATATTGCAATGTGGGTGTATTATGTTTGCTACACTGGCAAATACTCTGGCCAAATGGATGGCAAACACACACTTATCAAGAAACAAGAAGGAACTGCCATCTTCCGGGAGCCGAAGCCGTATACCCTTGGAGAAAGTTTATAACAGCGATGGTTCCTATGACAGCTGAGAGATAATAATAAAGAAGAACAAGCGCGTTCACTCTATCGAGCCTGCACTGTACGAGAATATAAGTATCAGTTTTCATCCATTGTAGAAGCGGTCCAGGTCAACAGCAGTACAGGACACTTTAATACTCAGCTGTATCCTTAGCCTGTACTTTTTCCTATTCCGACCCCACTTTTTGGCCCAGTGCACGCACAGTGTTCGCTGCAGGTGCGAATACAAATGATGTGTACTGGCGAAATATCACGTACATACACACATATATAATATTTATACACACACATGTGTGTGTACAGCTCGTGTGTGCGCCCACGGGCACACATACACCCTCACCGCCTGCACCACCCAGCTTTTCGAAGCATACTTTACAGAGCACAGCTTAGCGATCAGATGTCGTATATATATATATATATATATATTGTAAACTCAACTTCACTGGCTTCGCAAACTAGAGTGTTGCTTAAATTTCAGTGCATCAAAAAAACGGGAAATGAAATTAATTTGTTGGCTTCAGTTGAAACTTTAAAGTTATTTAATGGCCCCGTGCCTGCTTTGTGGCACATGGCAAAGCGTGAAAACATCATAAAAATAAGAAATTATATTTTGCTTACCATGAAAGACAGACGCGGCGGAGGGGGGAGGAGCGGGACGAGCTGGATACCTACGTCGCGACGTTTAGCTGTTCTGTAAGCCGAGCTGAATGAAATATCACATCCTGCAAAGAAATAAAAATCAGCGTCAGTAAAAATACACATAAGAAATAAGCAGGAAGCAGCCAGAGATGAAACAGGAAGTAAAACGCGCACACACACACACACACACACACACCCACAGACACACAGGGAGAATCGCTCGCAGCGTCAAAAGACAATGACGATGCAGGTTGGCGAAGTCAGGAGCAAGGTGCGGATTGCGGGTGGGGATTGTGGTGCCAGCATCGGTATACAGGAGCTGAGCAAATATAGAACACACAAACAGAAGAAACGAGATGAAGTATAAGGACGCTACTGGGCTCTGCTGGCTGCTGGCTGCTTACGGCTGACGGCTGACTGCTGACTGCGGGCTGGTCGGCATCAAACGTGACGAAAGAAATGTAAAAATAAAATATAATATCTATGCAGTAGTCCTTGCGCACAGCCGTCCTGGACTTGAGCGATAATTTTTTATTTGTATGCCCGCCCGTAAGCTAAATGTTGGCGTTAGCGCCAAAGTGCCCAAAACAAAGCAGGCTGTCCCCCGCCGCCCTGGTCTGCCTGGATGCCACAGCCAAAGGGGTGAGGGGTGCGGGTTGAGAGATGAGGGGGGGCTGACGGGGGACAACACACACTTGGCCCCCAGAAAAACACTTTGCAGCCACGGCCGCCGTCAAGCTGTGCGTTATCCTTTGTGTAATTTCTGGTTTAATGAGGCGGCATTGGGAAGAACTTGCCACCCTCACCCCGACCCCGCTTGCCGCATCCATCACCCTACCTCACCTCCAGCACCAACGGGCACGCTTTTAACGATGCCGCACAGTAGGCAGCCATTTTTTCACTCATACATTTTTATGACTGGAGCATTAAGTTAAAATTTGTGTTAAATATTTTATTGTTTTTATGGTCATATGAACACCTTAATTTTTACGCCTGTGTAGCGACACAGGTCCTGCAAATTATGAATGTCATTTGCTGCCCGGACGGATTGAAGTTGGAGAAGTATTTGTTATTCGAGGAAATCAATTACAATTGTTGATTCTTGTGAACAGCAATCAATCAAAAGCCATGAATAAGAGTCAATAAATAAGGATTAAAAAGGATTCTCATAGGCCGTACTCAGATCTGTTACGGCCTTCTGCAAACTGCGCTGTTTAGTTCCGAACTTCAGAGCTTGTTGCCTTTCTAATGGCCGCACTTGGCCCGGCTAAGGAGCCACATTTAAGACAATTTACTCGCATGTTCTCTTCTGTAATGCCTCGACTTTTTGTGCGTGAGGTCATTAATACTCGTAGTTTCGAACCGCGCTCAGATCGGTACCCCCGAGCCCTTATACGGTGCAGGATTATGTTGCCACCTTTCCGATTGCCCAGGCGTCGCACAATTAGTGGCTTGGAGAGCGAAGGATGGGTGAAATGGAATGGAAGGTGGGCTGTGGGGATTGGGGCTTGGGGACTTGGGGACTGGGGGTTGGCCTGCTGGGTGTTGGGTTGACTATTAATTACTCATTGCCAGTTGTAAGCTCCGTTGTTGCGTCCAATTAAAAAGGACAAGGTAATTACTAACTATGCCAACAGCTCGCAAACTCGTGAGCTTTGTGCAAAATACTGAGAAACTGTTTTTTTCCGGAGGGAAAACGAAAGCAGCAGAACATTAATTTGCCATTTAAGCTGCTCCCCTGATCAGATTGCTAAGAAGAAAGCGCTGCTTTTCGCAAACAAGCGAAACTCAGCTTGATATTTCAATTTCTCGACTTAATCAATCGCAGGACAATGAAGAGTGTGGATGGGCCATAAATATCATACGCTGCAGCAGCAATTCTAAGGTATGCACAATACATTATAGCCAAAAACATCCTTCCAAGTAGTAGTAAATGTAAGTAACGACCGCCATATAAGGTAGACATGCACTTGCAGCCTAATAACTGGAAGAGTAAATTATTTTTAGCATGCATAGGTTTATGGCACGTAACGGAGAATGAGTAACGGGGAACGAGGAACGAGGAATGGGGAACGAGTAACGACGAATGGCGAATGGCGAATTTGCAGATTTATTGCAGCTAAAATCCACGCTAATATAATGCATAAATCAGGCTGCTTAAGTCAACATATATTCACTTGAATCGAGCATAAATAAGTACGCTTGGCCCTAGACTTCAGCTCTGCCCCCGCTACCCGCTACCCGATACCCGCTATCCACTACCCGCTACCTCTGGCGAGTGGGCCAAGTACCGTCTACATGTGAGCCAAGTGAAATTCAGCGAAAACGAATCATTTTGGCCAACTTCTGGCTCGGGTTGGGGGTTGCAATTCGGCTGGGGGTTGGGGCTGGGGTGAGGCGGGGTGGCTAACCCGAATCGCCTGAAGATTATAAGTATTAGGGGCGGCTGCACACTTTTAGTAGAGCACATCAGAGAGAGCCGCCGCTCCGGCGCAGGCGCCGAGCCGTTCGACTTCCAGCGGCTCCGGTGAGAGTTCTCAGAGTTCGCAAAGGAAATAATTGGCAACGAAAAAACTGGGTTTTCAGTTCTAGCAGCTGCCTGAGAGTTAGCGGCTCATAGGCCTGGCTAATTGAAATACTACCGCGTAGGTCAGTTTGACCCAGCCCGTGAGAACTTTATGACTAGGCTAAAAAGGTGTGCAGGCCAACCCGAGGATGCTAATCGCATGCGGATAAGCGGAATGCGCTTTCACGGCAGGTAGCCATCCAGAGAGTGATCTATAACGATCGAAGATGATGATTTCAAGCTCTGACTTTACAAACCTGTCATGCAATAATTAAAAAGCCATTTATTAACCGCTGGACAGACGCAAACATTTAATTGTAATTATCTTTGGCAACGCAAGGCGAGCCCTCGTTGTTGTTGTTGTTGTTGTTGTTGTTGCTGCTGCCCGTATGGCGGTTGTCGGTTGTCGGCTGTCGGCTGTTGAACCACCAAAAGATGAAATATGTTTTCAAGTGCGGCACTTTAACACATTTCCACATCACTGACAAACTGTCAGCCAGTCAGTCGGTCTGACTGATGCGCTGACTTTTCAGTTTTCAGCGGGCCACGCTTGTTTTTCTGAGCGCCTAAACTCTAAACTTCAAACAAACTTCAATCCATGAGTGGGAAACGTGTTGGTGCAGAACCAAACATAAAACTGGTTTTTTGGGTCAAAAGCAAAGGGCCCAGACCGCTGCTGAGACCAGACAACGGCGAACTGGCAAACTTGAGATAATTATTCAATGAAACCGAGACCTAAGAACTGGGAACTGGGAACTGAAACCAACATTCGACAAGCTGTCGCACAGCAGCAAGGGCTATGCTAAAGGGTTATCGAGTGGCCGCACACACACACACACTCGTACACACTCGTACACACTCGCACACACACGCACACACACCGACCCGACTGGACAGGTTAGCCAACGAGCGCAGCAAAGGTGAAGCCCACGTTGCCTGCCGCTGCGGAGGGAGGCGAAGGCAGTGGTTTATCAGCATCAGCGTAGTATAAGAGTTGGCTCGCGATTCCCGCGCAGGTTCTCTCGGCTTCTCACTCTCTCGCTCTCTGTTTCTCTGCTTCTCTGCTTCTCTCGCTCTCCGGAAGTTGTGGTGGCTGCAATCATCGGCCGCTGCCAGCGCTCGATTCCTGACGCCGAGCTCGGCGCAGATTTAGTACTCAATTGTTGTGCTTCTACGGCGTACGTGTACGCGGACTGTCGAAACGCCACTGAACGCCACTCAGTGCTCAGTGCTCAGTTCTCAGTGCTCAGTGTCTGTCTGTGAAGTTGTAAGTGCTGAAGCTGTTTGTGTCTGGTTTTGTGCCTGTGTTGGTGCTGTGCCTGTGTCTGTGTGTGTGCGTGACTGTGTGCAGGTCTGTGTGTTTGCCAAGGAAAATTAGCTGAAAATTGTTATAATTTGTGAATGCAAAATCAAGCGGAACCAAGCGAAAGCAACCACCCAGCGGTGTGCTCGGGGTGGTGCTCAACTCTCGCGTGTGGCAAGAAAAACAGCAGTATTTAAGTGGCATACAAGCCTCTCGCAGCGTTGTGGAAAACGGGAAACGGGGAGTGATTCTCAAATTCGAATGAAGTTCGTGATTTTCACGCTCATTGCCAGAGGACCACACCCGCGCGTATGCACAGGTTACAAAAAGAAAAACCAGCGCCTGTCGAGCTGGAGAAAAGCAGCAGAAAAGCAGAGACAAAGCAGAGACAAAGCAGAGAACGAGCAGCGCTATATGAAAAATTCCAGTTTTGGACTGCAGCCCAAAGGATCACACGGAGAGCAGTGAGCAGTGAGCAAAGAGCGAAGAGCAAAGAGAAGCTCGTTGCCAATAGCACGCTCGAATCGCTGGAACGCAGCTGTGCTCAAGTTCTAACTGGAGGGGAAGGGTGAAGTGCCCGAGGCGCAGAGGAGTAGTTGTCAGGCAGGATATTTGCTAAAGTTGCGCAAGTGAATATTTCCCGCTATTTTTGCGACTACGAGACCATTTGGCATCAGCATCAGCTGTTAAGGCTCCCAAGCCAGCACACCCCACGAAACCTTTGAAAGAAACTCCCAAAACATAGCTTAAGGTTGCACACAGCCACAATTCAGAGTTGGATAACAAACACGGCCAAGAGGCCAAGCAAAAACATTTTTTAACATTTTTGGCACCTACCAAAATTGTGTCCAACCATTTTTGGTTTATTTTTTTTGTCGCCTTTCGGTTTTTGGCTCTGTTGCGGGAAACGGCGCGGCATTGGGAGCACAGTCATTGTGCCTGGAAAACTGGTGCTCAGTCAAGTTGTGCAGTCAGCAGCGAACATTTTCCAGCAGAGAGCGTCAATGCGACGCAGAGTCACAAACTGAAGCAGCAGCAGCAGCAGCAGAGGCTGAAGCAGAAACATGAAGCTGCCTGTTCGGGCTGCTGTCGCATAACATTTTGAGGCACTGCCTTCAAGTCGCGCCGTACAGCTGTGAACTGGTCTGGTGCTTCTGGTTCTGGTTCTGCTTCTGCTTCTGGTTCTGGCTCTGTGGCTTCTGGGAGCCGGAAGGAAAAGGTTGGGCGAGGAACAATAGTGTGGCCGTGGAGCAGCAGCTGGATGCGGCTGGCGAGGATTCGGGCCAAGCTCGAACAACCACATTACGCTGTGTGATAATTATATAATGCGTACGAGGACTAACTCCGACAGCGTCTCCTGATGCCAAATGAGTCACGTGCGTGGAAAACAAAACTCAACTCCGGTGTATGCCTGTGTGTGTCTGTGTGTGTCTATGTGTGTTTGTGCAATTCTGGTGGCAGCAGCGTGAGCAGGGCGTGGAAGAGTCAAAGTGGCAGGGCAATCGGGATTGCTATCAAATGACTTCCTTTGACCATTTGCGATTACAACATCAAAATCGAATATAATTTTCTTATTTTTACGCCGTATTGATTTTATTTGTTGTGCATAAAACCCTCGCGCGGTTCCCTCTGTGTGTGCGGTGTGTGTGTGTGTGTGTGTGTGTGTGTTTGATGTATGCTATGTGTGTTTATGCTTGGCCCTCGCATTTATTTTACGTCTTATGTATTCCTTTTGTTCTCATCCCCGAAAATTTCCCTTGTTGTGCAGCCCCACGTAAAAGTCAACGGCAACGGTTTCAAAGGCAACGCGAAAGAGTCCGTCGGCAGGAGCCTCAGCCAGGCTGAGGTCCTTCATCAAAACGCACACATACATACACAAGCAAATGTATATGAAAAGAAAGTGTCATAAATCAAGCGATTATCCTGTAAACAAAGTGTAAAACGCGCTCACAGCAAAAGCAACAACAACAACATCATCAAATATACAAAAAAAAAAACAAAAAAAAACAGAACCAACAGCCCAACAAGGAGTTTGCCGCTGCTCGGGCTCAGGCTCCCAATAAAACGCCATTTTTACTACGTTAACAACAACAACAACAACAACAACGACAACATAGCTAACAACCAAACAACGCTTAAAGTGCTTCATTTTATTACTTGAGCATTTAATTTAGCCGAGTTGGTGTTGGACATTTGCTCCGATACTCAGCAACATTTGGGCCCTGCTACAAGTTGGCTACAACTTGGCCCTTTCGACAACCCAAGCTGCAAACCACGCTCTATATTGGATTGGATCTGAATACATTGTATAATGCTTGTGCGAGTGAGGTAAGTCGAATGTGCACCCCTCTGCATGATAAGTAAGGGTATGCCACAGCCCGATAAACTAAGGTCAGAGGATTGATGAGCTAGAGAACTATCAGAAAACCAAATCAGACTTAAATCAGTTAATAGTACTAACATCATCACTGAAATATTCAATTGCTTAGCTTCGATGATATACAATGTGGAAAAACTTCGATAGGAAGTCAAAAACCAGAGTCATCAATACTTCCGATACATTATTGTGACGATTTTGTTGCCTCTCAGATTTTTTAATAAATTCTTTCGGTGGGAAACAATTAGGTTTTAAATAAATTTGTAGAAATAACATCATCACACACAAATGTGGTGGCTTCGCTTCGCTTCGATTATTCGATAACAGGTAAGACCTTGTTAGTGAGTCCAGATCAAGAGCTATCGATTCGATTATAGTGGCAAGGATTGCTTTCCAGTTTTGGATTGCAGACATGTTGATTACAATACTCCTACGACAGCTGCACAATATGTTAGTCTGATCTAGTTCCATATACAATATAGTAGTAATTCATATAACTCCATTTTTGGGATACGACTTTATGCGGTCGGAAATGTCTCCGTCCGCCTGGTTGTAAAGTGCGCCAGGTGTGAAAATCACAAGCTGGCCAAAGTTGCATCAATGCTTCTATGCAATTGAGGACTTTATAACCAAGGCAATTATCAGCAGAAAGAAAAGGAGCATATGCATGTAATAGTATGAGATGTCAAGTCCAGAAGCAAAAATGTAATTACAGCTTATGCAATATTCAATTACAATTACAAAGTGTAAATAAATGCCAACTGATTTGATGTCATAATTCAATGACAAAGCGTTTTATGACATAAAAAAGCACAACAGGCCAACAACAAGCAAACAATTCAACTTGGCTGGAAAACAATCGGTAAATGTGTGTGAAAGTATTCTTGGCAGTTGCTCCAGTTCGAGGGCAGAGAGATGGTAGCTGAGGGCAGGGGGTAGTTTCAGTTTGATTGCTTTTATGGTTTGGCTTGAGGTTTGCTCTCGCTTCCTCCTCTGTCCTCTGTCCTCTGTCGCATCCAGAGGCCGACGGGCACTGTAATTGAAGATTGTAAGCCAACAAACATGTACAGACGACATACATCCGTTGATGGAGACAGCAGAATACTGCCACAGAACAGAATTCCCAGCCAGTTCTCGGATTGCAGAAGGAAATTGCAATTTCCATAAACAGAATGCGAGCGACATTTGCGTTGTGCTTGACTAAACCTTATGCCAATCTATATTTTGGTAAACATTTATTTTAATTTTCAATTCGACTCGTTTCTCCCTTAATCCATTGGAGCACTGGTTACACACACAGGCAGACAAACAGACAGACAGACAGACAGACAGAGAGACATTTGTTATTGGCAATTCTGCGAGACAGTCTTTCCGCCTGTGTCTTTCTGTGCTCTCTGACAGCCCCTCCCAGGCCACAGAAATCGTTACAAATTGTTAATAATGATAAATGATTACGTTTATCTTTGTTTCAACACTGTTTTGTTGTGATTCGCTTGGCTTTTGTTCTCGAGTGCGGACTGTCCGATGCCGGAGCCCGAAAAGGATTATTTTCCCATATATATCATTCATTCATTCACTACTCACAACAAATGGGGGTCTCTGGCTTTTGCTGTCTGTTTGCTCTCGTTTGTTTTAAGATTTATGTGTGTTCTCCTAAGTAGTTTCCATTTGGTGGCCTTTGTTTTCCTTTCTGCAACTCTGCGCTGTCTAGTCGTGACGCACGCCAGCGACTATTGCGAAGGCCAAATGCTCTCTCCCACTTGCGGCGCCCAAATCAGTTCCTATTTTAAGCAGATATCGATTGAGTATGGAATCTAATATGGTTGTACGGTTGTTCACTTGAGTCTCGGGCTTTCGGGGGGTGGGGGGATTGCGTGTTCCTAAATTAGGGTCAACTGCAGAGCCCTGTCGTACATCATATATTAGTATTTACGATACGTTTATGTAAGAACTTTACGCTGTGAAGTTACCTTATGATGTTTGGCTTCAAGATTTTGTTTTGACAAAAGCTCTGACAAAAAGTGTTTCGTTTTTCGAACAGCAAAAACGCTTTGTCAAATGCAATCGGAGCAACGGAGTAGCTTCAAAACGATATCAAAGCTTCATGATGTAACTTCAGCATGTAAGTCCGCGCTAACTGCTAGCTGGCGGTTATGACGTCGATAAATGATATTTTCTCACGGAGCCAGCCAAAACATTGACGGCACGTAGGAAGAAATCTTTAAACAAAACAGACGCGCAATAATTGTAAACAAAAAGCAGCTATTCGAGCAGCAGCGAAATGAAAATACTCGTATCATCAAAGAGGCACACAACAAAGCCCCCACGAACAGCTCGCTGGCACGGGGGCGGGCGCGCGGTTGGTCGGAGGGGGGTGCCTAAGCAGTGAGTGACCAGCCAGAGGCAGCGACTGGTCAGCCGTCTCGTAGTTCATTGGAATTTCTGTTGAATGCGAGACGAAATGGGAGCGAAATGGAGGAAGCTGGCAGTAGATGGCAGGGGAAGGGGCAGGCAGGGACAGAACGGGAGGCTGAAAGACCTGGAGTCTACGAGTACTTGTAGCATGTATACGATTATGTGGGGAGAGTACGGAGCCAACGACGATCTTGGCTATATTAGATCGTCTACAATTCGAAAATGTGCTGAGAAACTGTTGTTGCAGTTTGATTGGGTGTGCGTCTGATATTAATCAGCTAAAGCCCAGTTTCCTCTCGATCATGACGTACGCTCTGTTTTGTGCGCTGGACCTGTTTATGTTTGAGTACACACACCACATGACACACACAAACACACACGCACACACACACAAACTCTAACAAGCAGCTCTATGGCTGCATGGCGCCCAAAAACTGGCGCGCATAATGACGCGAAGCTTGGACACAAAACATAAGCCCAGAGAAGCCTAAGAGCATAAAGTTATTCACCACTACGGCGATCAACTCGAGCTGAAGTTGTACGAGTACTCACATTCACACTCGCATTCATACCCGCACTCAAAGAGCTTGGGATCTACACGAGTCGTATAAGAGAGGGCCAACTGCAGAACTGCTTCTATGGGTTCGAACTTGTTTTCCGACCCGACCCGAACCGAGTCCCAGCCCGAGCCCGAACCCGAACCCTGAGACCAGCATCGAAACCGTATCCGACAGATACACAGAATTTCCTGCATCAGCAGCTGTGCCAATTTAATGACGTCAGGGTAGGTTGCAAGTGTCGGTGAAAATGTAGAATGTAGAATGCAATTTGCTGCATCAACTGCTGCTGCAACCATAGATCTGGGCACTTGCCTATTGCCCCTCGCCTCATTCATCTCTGGCCACTCGCCACTTGGCAGGTAGAAGTGCAGAAGGTGCACAATACGAGTGTAAGGTTTTATTGAATTTCGCCCATACTCTGGACTATGGCTTCACACACACACACACACACACACACACACACACACTGATACACAGCTACACAGACACACACTCGCATACTCACACACTCACTGCTAAGCGCGGCGCATTGTTTTTTACACTCCATTGGCAGTGGAGCGTACAAATTGACCTAGTTGTTGATTTATTTTTACAGCAATACACCCTGCGAGGGGACAGGGGACAGGGGACGGGGGACGGGGGACAGGGCACCCACATAGTTGACGATGCAGTTTCTAATGGCCTGCAGGCTGGGTTTTAATAAATTTGATTTCATTTTATCTTTCGAATAGTTGTTTAACAAGCCAACCAAAAATACACAACATGCCAGTATGCAAATTAATGTTTATGTTTTTTAAATGTACGTTTTCGGTGTGTTTGGGCTGGATTTAAGGCAGAAACTCTTTGGCCTCAGACTGCGCCGTACATAAATGCATTTCAATTTGGCAAACTGCAGAGCTCGACTATGAATTCCGGAGTGGAGATAGGAAAAGAGCAAAGGGCTGTGCAAGCAGCAACTTTCCAGCTAAGTTGAAAATTGTTTGCATTTTTTCGCTTATGCGAACGCTGGTCCTGCTCATTCCCACGACACTGAAAGAGAAATATGTACTCGAACATACTTATATAAGCCCTGAGATACTGGCAGCAACTTCGCTGGCATGCTCCCTCCACTTCAATTTCATAACTCCCTTTTTTCTAGAACTATGCGAACTCTTTTTGTTTTGTTACGGCACAACTTTCAAGTCGACACGGACAGGCGGAAAGTGCTAAAAGGCTTACGCAGTTCCTTTCAGTGTATAAACAGAGCGTTAGAGTGCAAAGCCCATACTTTGTGCCAAACCAATTAGGAGATGAAATAATTAGACCTGGCAAACCGAAAACGAAACGAAAACGAGCAGGGGAAACCAGTTTACTTTAACATACTACTAAGACCCTCTTCTCCCTATCCTGTAACGTTACAATTATCTTTAACTTGTAGGTGTTGCCACCTTGCAATGAATTGCGTATTCAGATATGGGTTGATCGGTCTGGCTACCTTTTGGATGGAATAAGAGTGAGGAAACGAAATGCAGTTTAGCTTCAACTTAGATTTAACTTAACGATACCTTGAACTTTACTGTTCACACGAGTAAGCGGGCCCAAGAGTTTAAATTGGATTGATACCTTTAGGCAGGCAATATCTTCAGAGCCTTAATATAACCTTTAATGGCATTCTTTACCCACAATAGCTTACCAATAGAAGCAACCACAGAAGCGCACCACTCACGCCAATCTACACCAGCATAATTTGCACTCGACTCTCCTTTCGAACTGCCCTTTGTGTCTGCCACACCCATGCTGAGTGTTGAATGTTGAGTGTCGAGTGTTGGGTGTTTGGGTGTTGGTGATGAGTGCTATTTTAAGTCCGTTCAATGTTCGAGGCCAGCTCGGACAGCTTCTTTGTGAACTGGTGCCGTAAAGTGTGCGTCTGTGTTCATTATTTCGTAGCACCCATTAAAGTAATTTGCCACATTTGTCGCCGGCCATTAGGCGCTATTAAAGCGCAATCAGAACGATTCAAGCAGCTTGTGGGCCTTGCCAATACTTGAGAATCAATTTGAACAACGGAAAAGTTATCGAAGTTTTCGGTGCACGAACCCTTTTTATTAGTTTCCAGATATCGACAGGACGCTACGGCAAAAGTCTCATTTAATAAGGACATTCAGGCCACAGCAACGACGCGACGTCGCAACGTAGTATAGTGTAGTTACACTGTACATACAGTTCAATGGACTCTTCGACAGCAGGCGCCAATTTTATGAGAATGGCGTAAAATGTGATGATATTACTCTGTTTGAGTTTGCGTGTGTGTGTATGTTTTGTGTGTGTGTGTGTGTGTTCAAGGGATTGACTGCTAAGCCCTAGTGCGCTCCAAAATCAATATCTTCAAAAGTGTTGGAGCTCTGGTACATTGT
Organism: Hirtodrosophila histrioides; assembly: GCA_037075165.1. Classification (NCBI taxonomy): domain Eukaryota; kingdom Metazoa; phylum Arthropoda; class Insecta; order Diptera; family Drosophilidae; genus Hirtodrosophila; species Hirtodrosophila histrioides. The sequence goes on from JBAMCL010000789.1 coordinate 348,446, forward strand.
TCGTGAAGTTAGTAAAACCAGCACTTACAACCAAACAGAGTTGAGCTGAATAACAATCGATAGTGCTGCCAATAAATACAATCGAATACTTTAAACTATCGATAATAGGGTGGTATTGAGGCTTTTTGTAGGCATATAAATGTGAAAAAAGGAAAGAATCGAGTGTCTTTAAGTCCATTCATATAATTGTAATTAGCAGAGCAGAGAACCCTCAAAAGTAAACCACAGATGGCAAGGACTAGACGGACCTTTAAGGATCAGTACTTCTATTATCATGTGAATGAATTGTTGGTAGTTGAATTTGAATAGAATTTAATCTGCATTGCGGCCTTCGGCCGCTACTTTAAGGCATGGAAATTCGTTTTTTTGCATAATGGGAAAAGTTTTACACTTCAGTCATGATTTGCCTTTCTTCAGCTGGCAGCATTTCATTTAATGCAGCGGGCAAAAGACGTGCTTGATGGGTCCAAGGGGAAGGGCACGGCGACATCGCGTCGCTTCGAGTGCAAAACTTTTTTCCCGAGTTTTGTTCGGGAATTCTGCTTTGTACTTCAGGGGAGAATCCAACATAACTTACGGACAGGGCAGAGGCAAGGGAACAGGGTTGGCGATGGTCGTTCTTTGGCTTTGTCATTATATTTATTTACATATTTTTGAAGGGGAATTAAGAAGGCTCACGGAATGAATACTAGATGAGAAGAGGATGCTAGCAAAAATTAAGAAAATTAGCAGTAAGAAAACTTCCTAATAGGCATAATGCTGATGGTATTCGTACGAATATAGGCAGCCATCCTTGGAAAACACTATTCGAATGCAGTAAACAGGACTTGTGTGCCCTGCCCAGGCATAACCAATCTTAAAAGTTTGCCCTGCTCTTGTAAGAAACTGAAACCAATAAGGATTGAAAAAGTATCCGTTCTCGTTGGTAGTGGGGCTCGCTGTGGAGGGGTCAAGGAGTAAGGCAAGCTGTCCGCTAAGTCCTGACTTCCGCAGTTCTTTCGAGGCGTCTTCCGCTTTGCCTTTTATATTATACTTTTCGTTTGTTCGTTTGTTCGTTTATTCGTTTGCTCGTCTTGGCAGCACAAATAATAACAAAACTTTTATTATTAATTTTTCTTAATCGAAATGCCGCAATTAAGCATGAAACATAAAACTTTTCACTTCCTCTTTGATGGCGGCTGCTCGTCCTTGTCGTTTTTCTACTTTGCTTTTCTCTTGCATTTCGTTTGAGCTTGCTTGTGGCACTTCTGGATTGACGCTCAGGCGTCTATTGTGGCTCCACCAACGCCACCCAAGCACCCAAGCACCCAACCCCAAATCCCCAACCGCACAAACACCAGCTCACAGCCAGCGCTCTGTTGCTTTCTGAAATAATTTTGCACTTTCACAATTTGAGCGAAATATTTTATAAGAAAAACTCCGAGGTTTTGGTGACAAGAGAAAAAAAGATGAAAAAATAAGTATGTATATAGAAAGGAATGGAACAAACTTTGCGCAGTTTGTGAAATATTATTAAGAATTTAATTGCTGCAAAGCAAAGTTTTTCTTGAAACGACGCAACGCTGGGAAATTGCAAAGAAATTGTAAAACGGATAAATGAGAATCATGTGAAATAAGAAATTGAGAGGCGGTTTGTGCCTTGTCATTGATGTCACTGCCTGGGCTCATCAGCTGGCCAAGCAATAATGGCCAATAAAGCAAAGAAATGCCAGCAAAATTACAAAATTAAACAATTCATTATGGCATCTCTAGCCCAACGCGAGCATCTGACAATGGGCAACAAAGACGGCATTGACTCCGTCCCGGGCCTGAATGAAAATTGTTGCGTAATGGCCTTTGAATGGCAATGATAAAAGTGAAAACTAAATGAGAAGCACAAATTTATTGTAAATACATAATACAAATGAGCAACAACAACGCCCATTGCTACCTAAGCGATTGCTCTGGCGACTGATGAGGATACATATTTGTATTGTGCCACTGTCCGAAACTTTGCCTTCAGACGGACGAGCCGCTCCACAAAAGCCATATCATTTCCTGCCCAGCCTGCCCAGCCAGCCCAGCCAGCCCTGCCAGCCCGCCAGCCCGCCTGCCCTCTCGCCCTGCCTGCAATGGCTATTTATGCAGAAGCCAATAGGCAGCCTGCGCCCTTTGTCTCCTCCGCTCGCCGACTGGGCCTCCATTCCGACCAAATTAAATTTTAAAGCGTGAGGCGGTTGCCAGCCATTAGACATTAGACCATTACGGGCTGGTCCTGGGCCTGGTTCTGGTTAACTGATGGGCTCCACAGGAACCCGCAAACATCCTGTTGATGTCAGCAAATTTTATTTATTTGTGGTTCGTGTTGTATTACAACATTTTAGAGCAATTAAAATTGTACAATGGCCCATGCTTGTCCCGTTCCCGTTCCCGCTCCGCTCCCAGTCCTAGTCCCGCTCTCCTTCCCTATCCAGATCCCGATCCCAATGGCTACTGCTTTGCCAGACCCAGTCGGGCGGCAGTTGATTTGGGCGCATTTTTGTTTTTTAGATCATTTAGCGCTAAGTGCCTGTATAATGATATATTGACTTTGCTGCTGATGTTCTGTTTGCCAGTTTGTGCATGTTACATTTTCACTAATGGCCGTGAGAAAACTGATGTTTTGGATAAATTGCCGCAGCGGGAATGCGACAATTTATTAGATTAAATTTTCGTGTTTGACTTTTTGGCCATATTTTCACCTGCAGGGCCTTCTTATTACCCGCTATCAAAGCTTCACAGACTTTTCTCTTTTCGATAAATAATTGCAGAATCAGATTAGCAATCTACACTTAACACAAGATACTTTTTAGTTGTAGGCGTAGCTGATATTTAAATTCAATCTATATACATATGTATTTAAGTCTCTGTGTCGTCACTGACTGATCATCGCACAGCCAAAGTGGTAAGACCTAGGACGGCGTTTTGCGAAATTCCAACTGGCAGGAAGTCAAATTCACGGTCAAAGTTTAATTATTGCTTGGTATGAGAAACTTTTCTGGTTCTTAAGATATCTTAACCAAACTCACAGATTGTTTATTTGGGACGGTATGCTACAGCCCGACTAAATTTGGTCAAAATCGGATGACTTTTTGAAGGTTTTATTTTGTTTTCACAATCGTGGAAAATCGCGGAAAACTAATGTATGAAACTTTTTTGTATACCATCCAGTCGGTGCCCGCCGTGGAAAGATGACGGCATCTGCGATATGAGAATGGGTCCATTTTCACATCCTTCTACTTGCATGGTGAATACTGTTCTTGTTGTTATCCCAAATGTGCCTTTTCTGATGCGCTAACAAGCTTACAACGAGCCCATACCTCCACACACTTTATCCAACTAAAACACAAGTGCAACGGGCAACGGGCAGCGGGCAGCGGGCAGAGGGTAGCGGGGAATGGAGAGCGGGCTACGAGCAACGGGCGACCCATTTCATTAAAGTTTTAAGTCGTACAATGCGGCGTATGAGCAATACTACTCGTAAAAACGAAAAGCAGCACAGTGCTTGCCACTGGAGCTGGTGTTGTTGTTTCTCTTGCTGTTGCTGTTGTTGTTGGTGTTGGTGTTCTCTTAGTGGCTCTTCTTGATATTTTTTGGGGCATGCACAAGTATATGGCCTCGCTGGCTTCCTCAGTTGGCTGCCGCCTACCGCAGCGGCCACACAATGAGCAAAAGTTGTAAGATTGTTGTTTTGTGCTTAAGAGCGCACAAGAATACCCTAACCACATATGTAGGTTTACATACATATACTCAAACACACAGAAGCATATCTCCAATGTCTCAAGGCGTCGCTGAGCAACGGCGACAAGTGCGAGTAGTGGAGAAGGCTGAGCTGAAAAGCCACTCTCAGTTATTAGAGTGCAATGCACTCTTCCAAAGTCTTTCTGGGCCGGACCCCTTGTGTTCGGGATTTGAAGATGTTGGTCGCTTTTAAAGGGGCGGCTTGTAAGTAAATTGTATACAACACGTTTAATTAGTTTTTGGAGCAGAGAAGGGCAACTAAAATCTGAGAACAGAGGGCCAGAGCTTTCCGCGAAATTCGACACAAGCCCCAGTTCCGGCCCGGGTCCGAGCCCAGGCCACGGTCATGTGTGTAGTGAAAAATAATGTGTGCCTGGCATTTTGGCAGTTTTTGGTCTGTTTTTTGCGGCCAACGAGGGTTTTTAATTAAAAGTGCTATGGTAGCTGGCCCGCCAGCTCTAATGCAAATGAGCGCCAAGTAGCTGCCCGGACAGGATCATGTGGACCAGGAGCGCACTCGTAATGCGACGGTCGCCTAATCGACCGCTGCTCATTTTTGCTTCAGTGTGCAGTCAACCAAATGCTTTCACTCATCGCCGCATCCGCATCCGCTTTTCAGACAGCAGCAGCAGCAGCAGCATCAGCGGAAGCGGATGCCATAAAGTGCTGCCAGCGCAGAGGGCAAATATAAAATGGCGGCTCGTCAACGTCAAAATGACTCATTGGAATGCGTTTCATGTGCTCCGAGCCAACCTCCGTCAGTGCGATGTGCACACGTATTTTAATGACAACGATGTGGCCGAAAATTTAGTTATGAGTCTCATATTGCGCACACATATACAGACGTGTGTGTGTGTAAACCAAACCAATCAACTGATTTGGCATCCACGTCCTCGGTCCTCGGTCCTCGGTCCTGTCCCGGGCACGTCCCAGCGCCCCGCCGTACCTTCCATTCAGTGAATGCCCCACACACACTCGGAGCTGGTTTGCATTTGGCTACGTGTAGCAAATGCAATTCGTTTGCTGATTTGTCATTGTTAGCTGGCTCTGCAACAAAGATGGCCGCCACAGTTGCCATCAACTGGCATCCTTCGTTCTGAAGCCCGCGTCCCGCGTCCCTGGTGCCTGGTGGTTCGACATCCGGCGTCCATTATGCGATATTCGAGCTCAACTTGAGCTGATTTACAAATGAAATCATACGCCATGGCGGGTTTTTCGGTAATGAAAATTCAGCCATAGGGGAAATCATTTTTCCGGCTTTTGTTCTATTTTCAGTGGGCTCTGGCTCTGGCTCTGGCTCTCGCTCGTTGATATTGGCCTGTGTGACCAGGACGAAAATGGGAATGGCAATGGAAATGGGTAGCACGCCTAATGCGATTTTTGATGCTTGTTGCCTGGTTTGTGGGCCTTTATTTTTGATGTGGTTGCCTGCTTAGGGGCAGTGGGTGGTGTTGGTGCTGAGGCTGAGGCTGGTGCTGGTGCTGGGACTGTGTCTGTGTCTGCAACTGGGACTCTGACTTGGGTTGGGTAATGGGCACTCGTACTCGTCGCACACACGCTCTATAAATAAATTTCGTTTTAATAAACTTGTCATAATGCCAACGCGCAAAAAGTTTTCATAATGCTTCACAAACCTTGACGTTATTAAAATTTTACATGTCATGCCAAAAGGATTAAAGCCAACGCATGTGCCTCGCAGGCGCATCCTGGCAACAGCCCGTGTGGCAAAGCGCTCTCTCCCTCTCCCGCACATCGCTCTTGCCGTTGCTTATTGTTTGCCTCCTGTTTTACGCTCTCTCCGGGGGTATTAAGTTATGCATTAAAATATCACTAATGACGTTTATGCCCTCTACTCGGAGGAGATGCTCAAAGGCAACCACAATACCTTCTGCTCCGGCCCCACGAAATTGAAAATTAAACGTAATGAGTTGTCTTCTCGACTGTAACGGGACCTGCCCCCCTTCCCTTCCGTTCGAGCACACGAATACACTGTATCTGTATCTGTACCTGTACCTGTATCTGTACCTATATCTGTATCTGTATGTGTGAGTGTGTAAGCTCGAGTTACTTAATTGCACTGACAACATTTAATAAGGAAAAAGCAAAGGTTTGCCTTGCTACCCCTGCTACCCCTGCTGTCCTTGCTACCCCTTCCACCCTGCTGTTTGGCAGCGTCATGTGACAAAGCTGCGGAGGGAAAATCGTTACAAAAAACGCTTTTCTTGCGTTTTCAAATGCGCAGAGTGTCTTTATGTGTGCACCTCAGAGGTGTGTGTATGTAAATGTGTGTGGTTGAGAGTGTGCGTATGTAGCATTTTGAATACTGATGCTGATGTTGATGATTACATTCAGGTGTACCTGGGTACGAGGAAGGCTCCAGTTGAAAGAGCTGCTGGCTGCCACTCCAGAAGTTGCCTTGTGTGGCGCTACTTTTGCACAAATTAAGTAAATTCCGTTTAAAGCATTTGAAACAATTTAATTAAATAGACATTTCTGGCATCATTCCTGGCTGCTCAAGGATTCCGCATCGTTCCATTGCATACCTGTGGGCGCAAAGGGGCTACTAACGCTCGCACGGTGCTAATTGTGGACACGAGTCCTTTTAATTAACCACTCAGCAAACAGGGCCCACATATAACACCTAGTCCCAGATTCTCGGATAAGGCCCAACTATACAACAATGGCCCATCACGAGGACAATCAACACGAGTTTTACATTAAAACGCAAAGTTTTAGTGCCAAACAGCGCAAGGAAAACTTTTTCCTATTTGTATAGGCGCAAGTTTTTGGGTCTGCCTTTGTCTGCCGTCTCAATTTCACAAGTGTTTGGGCCCCCCTCCCTAGGTCCGTCGGTCCCCCGCCCTACCGCTCCTACTTATGAGTTTGCCTTGTAGCTACAACATATTAGCTGCTTAATTTTATGGCCAAGTGTCTCTCTGTCTGTCTGTCTGTCTGTGTACACTGTACAAAGGTGCTCAGTCAATGGGCGCTCGAACGAAAACTTTTCCTTATTATTTTGTCATCTGCGCTTAGGAACTTGTTCAAGATTTCAGTTCACTGATAGGTTTGTATTCCGGATGCCGTAAGTGGCATCCTCGATTGTATCGATGCTCTCCGGCTGTCAGCACCGGATCATTTTGTCAGTTTCGATACTTTTAGACTGTCCTCATTTTTATATCATGCTTAAATATACTGCTAGGAATTCCTATTCTCTAAGTTTTCTAATTTCAGGTAAATTGTAATTTAGATTTGCAAGATTAACACTTGATGAAAGTATTATAGCCTATCTGTAGTATCATACCACTAACAAAAGGGTTAGGCCACTAGCCTGTAAGAATTTAAGGATTAAGTAAAAGCAATACATATAAACAATATAAGGTGGTGAAAATGAATAGTTCCAATTAATACATTGATATCATTAACACAATCAAGCAGCAGTCATCAGTGTAGTTTATAGAAAGGAATATGGATGCTTGTCTTAACTATCGATAATATCGATGGTGAAATCTATATTCTTCCGGCTTAATTACAAGGAACTGAACAGAGTCCACTGATTGGTTTTCCGAGCTGTCAGAATGTCCTGACGTTTCGCCCGACAGCTGACATTGATGGCAACTTGACAGCTTCATCAAGTGCAGCTACAGGTATGCCCTGGGCTGGCACACAAGGGAAGCTGAATTCGATAAGAGCTAGGGCACTGCCTAAAAAACACTTGAGGAATATATGACTATACGAGTTTGCAATTTCTTTCTTTCAGATGACGCCACTGCAAGTGAGAACGATACGTTAGGCGGCATTGACTATGGGACCAGAGGCATGGGCGTGTGTGCGGACCCTGGGTCTTATCGATGGTGTCAGGCATTAAGCCGGTCGCGTTCGTCGTGCGCCACAAATACAAACCAACAACCACAACATCATCAACAACAACAACAACAACAACAGCAACAACAACAGCAGCAGCTTCAGCTAAAACAACCAACAACAAGCTGGCTACAACAACAATCAAACACAATCAGCGAAAGTGCTACACTAGCGTCAACAATTGTAACACCACCAACAATACCAAGACCTACAACAACGATTCGAGCCGCAACGGCGAAAACGGCTGCGTTCACAGTGAAAACAACGACAAGGAGAAGACACCACGCCGAGGACAACGACGTCGACGAGGACGTCGAAGGCTGCTCTAGCGCCAGGACCTGCCACGTCAGCAGCAGCAGCGGTGGATCAATACAGGCGCTGAAATTCGTACTGATTTGGCTGCTTGCCTTGTTTGCAAAAAATGCACAAGCTCACAATATACCAGGTAAGTGCCTGTGAGTCGACCTCCCCTGCAAGTCCGGAAGTGGGGAGCCCACAGATCTCCAGATTAATTACATTTTTGCCAAATCGCATAAAAGCTTATGGTGTACGGGTATGACAGCAAGAAATAAAGGAACAACAAATATACATGTTCGCATATTGAAAAACCTTTGATAAATCCGCCAACAATTTCTATTGATTGCTACGTAAATTTCTCCCATTCGGAGGGCTCAGCAATCAACCGCTTGAAGGCATTTCCCTGCCATATGTGTGACTATTAGGCATTTCGTTTCGTTTGGTGTCGTTTAGATTCATTTTTATTTGCTATTCACGAAAATTTAATGGTGCACAATAAGCGGCTTACGTGCGGGAAAAGCTGATTACATTTGGCAATTAGTTGACAGTTTGTTGAAGTGCGACGGTACAAGGCAGCTTCACTCGGCCGGTTATAGGTCGGTTATGTATGTACTGTATACTGTACACTGTATACTTAGTATATATGAATATTAGATAAGCATCTAAAAGGTAGCTCAAAGGACGTGACAGCCTCTTGAGCATTTCAGCATTTCAGTATTTCATGTCCAATAGCCTAGTAAAGTTTCGACTGCTCCATCCATGAACGCCTGCTTTAATGTACCGTAAGGTTCTTCAAATGAATTAAATTAATTTAGCCGAAAATTGAAAATCCGCTTGGGATTTTCTATGGCAGCCAACGGCTGGCCACTTCGTGCGCGGTCGAAAGGTCAATTGCGAAGTACGCCTCAGGGCGTCGGGGTAGAGGGTAGTGGGCGGCGGGCGGCGGGGGGCGGGGGGCAGGCGAAGACGGCTGAGAGGGGCACTGTACTAGTAATGTACCAAAATGAGTTCCGGGGAAATGCCAACGACTCAACTTCAAACTGAAACCATGAAAACAAAGTGCGCTGCTGAATAACTCAAGGCACGTCAAGGGAAGACAGGACATCAAGTGCCTGCCAGCAACGACTGCTTTGGCTGAAGGACATTTTAAATGGAATAATGAGACCACTTTTGCATGTTAACGCAATCAAAAGGCGCGACATAAACACACCCAACACCCAACACCCCACAGCCCATACCCAGCACTAACGGGAAGGACCTCCGGGGCCTCGCTTTGACTTCCTGCTACCCTCGAGTGGCTGGCGACATGTCTGCAATATTATCAAAGGGCAATAGACGCTCGAGAGCGACGCGACGACTGTACACATTCGCTCTGGCTGTTGTTGTTTTGATTTTCATGTTGCCTTTGTGCAACGCCTGGAACGGGGCTGTACTTTCACAGAGCTTTACTTTCAATGCGCTAAAATGTCGCCTAAGCTGGCCAAGTTAACAGAAATTTATGCAAATGCCAAAGTCAACAAGCGTTCATTGCATAAAGTGAAGAAGACAAAGGCACATCGAGCCAGTGAGTGACTGATTAAGTGTCTGAGTCGACGACTAGGGGCGACCGGCTGACAGCCGAGCCAAAGCCAAAGCCAACGCCAAAAGCTAACCGAGGTGGCAAGTAGGCCGCCTGCAGTTGAGGTCCTTGGCAGGCTGACAGGACAGCATTGTTTTAGCCCAGCGGCTGCCTATATGATCCTTTCGCTTTTGCCATGCGCGTCTCCATGAACACCACACATACATATGAGTGTCTATGCAGCTGACAACTTGGGGTCTAAGCTATGCAAAATATGTTAACTTAATTTGCCATCAATTGCCCTTCGACTCTATTGGCAACTGGGTCTGATTCCACAATACTTTTAAGCGCAAGTCCTAGCACGTGAACAGGTGTGAATGGGCAAGTTTAAATGCCCAATTTTCCCACGTTATGCAACTCATCTGGCAACAGCAGCAATAGCCAAGCAATGCTTATACAGGTCAAAAGCTGCTTGTTAACAAGTTTAGTCCATGCCATGTATAACGTTCCCCGTCTTGAAGTGCTCTTCTCCTCCTCTCCGTCCTTACCGTATATGTGTTGCAGGATGCGCTAGGGTATTGCATCGTTTCATTTTCGTCGCCATTGTTGTGCTGCTGTTTCCGACTATTCATTTACATTTCCGTTGTAGACCCCGAGCAACCATGCTGTCTACGGCTAAGGCTCAGGCTCAGGCTCAGATGTGTGCCAGGCCCTGCACCTCAACTGGGGCGAGCAAGCAATTTCAGCAATTAAAGCGTTGCACGTGCGGCTACATACATAACTAATGCGGGGATGGGCTGGTGCTCCTGCTGCTTGTTTTTAACACAACACATTAGCAGATGACCAGGGCAAAAGGACAGCAGGAAAACAAGACAACAGTGACAGGACCGTCGAAGCTAGGGGCACTAATCAACGCCGAGTACGACTTGAAGTGTTGACGACTTCAGTCGACAGTCACGTCAGCTTATCACAATTAGACAGGGACTGGACTGGGACACAAATACGGAGATGGCCACGGCAACGGACGCGGCCAGGCCACTGACTGACAGACGCTAATCAAATGTCACGTCTCGCACAATGGATAGACAAAATTGGAATACTAAAATTGGACGCAAAGTCCGCCTTGACACGATGGTCTGATGGCCACACTGACCTGACAGTGAGTTGTGCACCCATCTTAATACATGTATATAATCGCCTAGACAGCGACATCGGACGGGATGGATAGGAGAAAAACATTTGATAGTGGCAACCAAAAATCTATTGAAATCTATCGATTGTTTCCCACATCTAAGTGCGTTGTAACTGAAAACTTCATTGATTAAGTTATAATACTTTGAAATCCAGGAAGATCGTTTTATGAAATTGGAAACTTACCCTTCTCTTTGCTGCAGGCAGTACATATGTCGGAACCAGGCGATTCGAACCACTATATAGATGCAATAGGAATGATCGATCGAAGACTGTTTTTGTATGTTTATAAACATATCCTCACCAAATTCACTCAAACCGAGTCTCTGAAAAGATAATAAAATCTGATTAAATTTGACAAATTTGCTGCTATGGTATATAGCTTCGGCACTCCGAAGACATACGTTCTTCCTTGTTATAAACAAGTCTAGATAGTAAGGTTTCTCTGTAAGCTCACCCAAGCGATTTCTTAATGGCTTGAAGCAAATACTAAGCCCTTCAGTACACTCAAAAGTTCGCCTGAATAGATGCGGTCCATTGATCTGGGGAAACACCAGTGAATGGTCGGCACTTGACATGTGACCGATGTGGCTATCAACGAATCCGTTTAAAAGTAACCCGCTTCGCAACCGACCTGTCGTCTGTCGCAGTCCTGCGAAAAAAAGTCAGTGGCATGCCACTGCATCCTTGACAACCCTCTGTAAAAAGCGGCGACTGCACATAGCAACGACCTGGGCCTCGGGTCCTGCGGCAAACTCAACCGGGCAAATGTCAGGCCAACTTAGTAAATCGTGCTGAATGTCACGTATACATAGAAACAAGCGGATGGGATTGAGGATGAGGATGGGCACGGGGTCAGCTGGAAAAACGAGGATGACATCAACTGGGCTGCGGCTTAAAGATTGGCCGTATTATAGGTGCAGCACGAGTGGGATTCTTTAGTAAGTGCGAGATTGAGTGATTGAGGATACCATAGCGGGTCAGAGAAACTTTTGAGACAGCATTCAATCAATAGAATGTCAGCTGGCAATCGTCAAAAGTTTTCCACCTGTCCACCTGTGAGTGAATGGACATTCATGTCTCATTCAGTGGTTATAGGTAGAAGACATTTGTAACAGATATGTGTATTGTTGTGAGCTAACACTACGTATTGTTTTTGTTTATGGCCTATTTTCAGAGGATGCTGTGCACATCACAGCCATACTGGGCGAGGGTGTCGTCTTCAACTGCCACGTTGAGTTCCCCAACGATCATCCGGTGCCATATGTCCTGCAGTGGGACAAGAAGGTGAGCGAAACGGTACGATATCACAGATAAAATTTCTTCTCTAAACTCTCTTTTTTACATTGTTGTTTGATACGCAAAAAGCAAAAGAAAGTAAGAAACAGTCAGAAAAGACAATGTCGAAGAAAGCGCGACAAATGTAACACAGTAAACGAAATACTTACATACTATAAAGCTATTCAACGTTATCTGATCTCTTTTCCTAACTACCCACTTAAATACAATACTTACTATATGAGCATCCCCTTAACTAATCAATTTTCGGTTGAATACTTTCGGTTCTCTTCTGTTCTGTTCTGTTTCCGTTTCCGTTTTCCTGAGTTACCTAAGTTAATTAGTAGTATGACTACATTAAGTACATTAACTTCTTGTGTATGTAACTATTGTTACAGCCAAGTGGCCCAGAGCCAGCTAAAGCTATAGATATACAGTGCGTATGCGTAATAACCGAAATTTCTTTAAATTCGACATAAATTATGATTTGAAGTGATTCAGCTTTTGCTACTGCAACTAACACTATTGTTAATGCTCATGTTGTGTTGTTGTCTTTACGATATTAACAATTAGCTTGAGATGGAAATTTGTATTTCCATGTTAATCGTGCTCGTATGTGTTTCATGTGTTGCTCGATTGGCAATTTGCGTATAATTTAGATGCATATTATTTCGGTTGACTTTTATTTATGTTTATGTTTTACTTGGAATTTCGATTGCCGCCAGTTGCTAACACCGAAAAGTTTCTTGATTTTAAAACCCCAAATGTATGTACTTATCATTTTGGAATACTTCAACTATTTGTAGGCAAATAACCAGCAGCGGACCTAATGCTAATGCTAATGCTTTGAGCAATTTGAAAACAAGTAAAGAATGAAAGCAGCCCCCGCTTTAGATCATTCACAAACAGAGACACAACACACACAATTTCCAACACTGACAAGAGTATTTTTGCGGCATTAAGTAAATAATAACTAAAGAAAAATTCAAATGCTTTTCAAAATCAAAAGAATGAAAACAAATCAGACCAAAGAGAGCGAAAGAGAAGAAAAATTCACATAAGTTCATTTCGTTCAAATCAAACCAAACAAAACCAAACCAATCAATCTCGTTCGCAAATCGCAAAATTGAAACATTTTCGTGTACAAATCTGTAGCTGATCTCACTGCTAATAAAACAAGCAACTAGCCGCAATAATTCATATTAGCAAGCAAGAAACTAACCAACTCGTAATGTAGACACATTCCCAAGATTCTAGTGCAACTTAACTAACTTAAATCTCCTGCACCAATCAAGGTTAACTAATAGCAACTGTCTGTTCGCAGAGTTGGCGGAAGTATGCCAAAGATATGACTGGAATTCATGAAAATTTCTCTGAGATAAAAGCAAAAACTTTTCCAGGTGTTAGCCAAGTAACTAAGTAAGGAATTTGATGTGCAATTATCACGCAGTCATAACATATTTCCCTCAACTCTGTTGGTCCAGAAGTAATTACCAAATTTTTACCATAAATGCCATCTCACAATCCACCTTCAATTCCAACTACACCACCAACACCAACCAGCACTGCAAATCCTTAAAGCGTGGCCAGCTGAAGGCTACAATTTACTCGTAATTCCATTACAAGCCAAGGAACAAATGAAATGCGCAGAAATTCGCCGCATTGCCATAAAATGACTGCAATTTTATTATGCAAAAGTATTTTTACAGAGCACATAAATAAATATTTTACCTTATATTTTCATTTTCATAAACATTGTTGCTTTTGTTTAACTTACGTAACCCGGCCCAGCAAAAGTATGATTTGTTTTATAACCTGCTGTAACCAGCCAGCATGCATTGAATAATCAAGTATTTTGTTTAACTTAAGAGTCACAGCTCCCAGATAGGAGTACTTTTACTCCTGCTCCTGCTTCTGCCTGTCTTTAGATGAGCTCATCAAGTAAATGCAGTTGCCAAACGGTGGATGCTGGGAGCTGGGAGCTGGGAGCAGCAACCTCAAAGAGCTTACTTTCATAATTTGAAGCACGCCTAAGCCGCTGCAAGCCGATAAACTTACTTTATTGTTGCTGCTTTGCTTGATAGCGAAGTTAAACCGAGCAAGAACTAAGAAAAAACCACAAGGATAATAAAGTAGAAATGTAGACGCTGTGGCTGCCTCAGAGGTTGACGCGGACAGAGACGTTGACGTCAACGTCAGCCTCGGGAGGTAAAATGCAGCTAAACTTCTAGCCGTGGCACTGTGTATATATCTGTATCTGTATCCGTCTGTGTGTGTGTGTGTGTGTGTGTGTGTGTGTGTGTTTGTGCTGTATCTGTTTCTGGGCGAGTGTTCGTGACCGCTGATGTGCTTGTGTGTTTGTGCGTTTGGACAGATAACGTCTCGCTGCGTTTTTGTGCCAAGTTAAAAGTTTTACAGGCAATTTTAATGCCAACAAAGTTATAAGTATTACAAAAAGCAAGTTTATGTTTTGCTGCGATAAAAATACACACGCATACGTTAAAACAGTCGTACTCGCACTCACAGTCGCGTAAGGATATGCCGGCAGAATGGACGAATTAAAGGGATTAGCATCGCTTTAGCTTTTAATTTATACGACGCTCTGCTCTGTTCTTTCATCCTTTGTTATGTTTATGTGTGTGTGTGTGTGTGTGTGTGTGTGTGTGTGTATGTATATTGCACACAGAAAGAGGCAAGTTACGTTTCGTGTCATGGCACATTAAAGTGTTGCCTACTTTTGTGCGTCGGGGGCCTTTAAGGGGCCAGGCTGGCTGTCTCGGACAGCTCGCTCGAACTGCGAGTGTCAGGAGAGCCGGGAGACCGGGAGATGGGAGACCAGGAGAAGAGGAGGCCAGGGGGACAACGTTGCCTTAGTTGCAATCTAAATTAATTGCTACTGAATAAATTAAGCGGAAAAATGTTTACTGAGTCAACTTATGACGCTTCTGCGAGTGCGAATATTAATTTAGGCGCTCGCTCGACTGCCTGCCAGCCATCCAGCCTGTCAGGCTGCCTATCTGCCTATCTGCCACGGCACCGTCGGGTTCGCTCTAATAAATACGTGAATGCCACCGAATGCCTGCCACAAGGCCCTCTGACGCCTCTATCTTAGTCCCAGGACCTCTACTCTGTGCTGTAGGTCCCTTGTCGCTTGCTTGCCGCTGCCAAAGCAAATTATTTCATATGTCAGCCGAGAAAATTATTAAAACGTCTATATGTACGTAAGTTTTAATAAACGAGGCGAGGCGAGACGACGCTCGGCAGCTCATAAATCTGCCTGCTGTAATTACAAAAATAAATCGATTAACTTTGATGCCCCCGCAATCGGACGTAACATATGAGTAATTTGCCTACCAATTACTTAAGCAAATGCAATTATTTCCAGCCCCTAACTAAGCCCTGCACTCGTACATATTTGTTTTTGAAACAATGACAAGCGGTATTTAACTGGACGTTCTTGTTGTTCATATTGTTGTTGATGGCACGGGCAAGTCATGTGAGAAAAATTGCATGACCGATCTAAATCCACATCCACATCCACATCCATGTCCATGTCCATGTCCATGTCCACATCCGCGCAGCGCAGCGCCGCGCTTGATTCAATATATTCCGCATTCTGTGCTGTCAACTGGCAACATGGTCGGGGTTGTGCCTCCAAGCAACAAATAAATAAACAGCAAACAGAAATATATGGTATTTGGTTCGGCAAGACAGGGGCGAGAGGTGGCGGCAGCGGCAGCGGCAGCGGCAGGGAGACTGCAGGTTGACCCCAATTGTTGTAGCTTGCCCGAAATATTTTACATGCACATTTTTTATCAGCTCGAGCTAGAATTTTAAATGTATCTCTGTTTCTGTTTCTGTTTCTGGTCCTGCTTGTTGTTTTAGTTGCCCTGCTCCCCGCACATGATTTATTGTTGCTAGGATCTGCCGGGGCTGCTCTGCCTCCTGACTGTCATGCTGGCTGAGTGCCTATTGAGGTTGAGGAGGGTGAACGAGGGGTGAAGCAGCATTGCCCCGTGTTGATAGTGAAAATGTGTGACCATGTGCCTGTCTCCATATAGAATGAATGTCTCTCTCTCTCTCTCTCTCTCTGTCTGTCTCTCTCTCTATCTCTGCCTCCCTCTGTCTGCTTTGTTGCTATGTTTCCCATGTGGCAGCGCACTTTCTACACGTTAACATGATGAGTTTTTGTTTGCTCGTGTTGATTTTTCTCTTTAAACTGAACCAAACCGACGACGATTGTGCCAATACTGTTGTGCGTGTGTGCGTGTCAGTATTTGCGTGTGTGTGTGTGTGTGTGTGTGTATATATGTTTGCGTGTCGCAACTCAATTTATTTTTGACAGTTTTTTGTGGCTTTAACGCTACAGCGATGAATCCAAACATAATCCTGATTAGCAGGAATGTACGAAATTTGCTTATTTAATTTATAGCAGAAAGAATTATTTTACATAATCATTTCTTTTTAAATACACTTGTTTGGTATTGTTATTTTAATTGAAACTAGGATGATTTCACAAACATACATGTATTGTACTAGCTAGCATGCACATAATCGTATATCGTATGCATGTTTTATAACAATGTAACATTTTAGACTGTTTTATGGTGGCGAAGTAACTACGATAGTATCATTTGCTATTATATATTGTCACGTGTATATAACATACTATGCTAAGCATCAACCTAACTGAGCATATCATATCATTTGCGGTACATGGTCCCAGTGTAACTGTTTCATATGTAAGCGAATGTCCATGCATAAGCCGACAGCCAGTCGTATGTACATATATGTATGTAATGCCATAACACATCAATGTGCTGCCAGATAATCCAATCCAAAGCAGATGCCCAATTGGTGTCGAAGGCCTACTCACGATATATCCTTTACATTCTATGCGCCGCACAACACAGGGCTCCGATCTGCCCATATACATCTGGTATGAGAGCTACCCGGAACACATTGAGGAGGGCTACAAGGGACGCGTGTCGCGCGTGTCGCAGGACTCGCCGTTCGGCTCCGCGTCACTCAACCTGACCAGCATCAGGGAGTCGGATCAGGGCTGGTACGAGTGCAAGGTCGTATTCCTGAACCGCGATCCCAAGCAGCATAAGAATGGTACATGGTTCCACTTAGATGTACATGCACCGCCGCGCTTTAGTGTTACACCAGAGGATATAATATATGTTAATTTAGGTGAGTCCGAACACAACAAATGCCAAGCCATAAATAACGCCCGCCCAGCCAAGGAGCTGGGCATGTCAAAGTTTTGCCAACTCGAGTCGGGCTCATATTTGGGGCAAGTTATTTGCTTCTATCAACCACCGGGTAAATGACGTTTCACAGATTAAGTGGAGCAGGCTCCCCAGTCGCTGCCAAGGGCCTGCCCCCGTCAGGACAGCCACTTTTGACTGTGTCAAATGGCCGGCAATTTGTTGCAGTGCCCGAATGAGTCTGTCACCTTGAAATGAACTACGGGTCTATTTATGTGCACGACCCGAACGCCTGCTACCCAACGCCCATCGCCTGCCACCTGCCACCCGCCACCCGCCACCCGCCACCCACCGCCCGTTGCCCAACGCCCAGCGCTCACTCATGCGTCATAATGGGCGCAATCGTAAAAAGTGTGGCATACTTTCCAGCGCAGAGGCAAAACTTGGCCCGCTGAGAAAGCGCGTGTTTCGAGTTACTTATGTGCACTCATTTGTCATCTTTCGAGTGGCCTGCCTAACCTCGCCCCGTCTCAATCAGGGCCCGAAGTCGGCAAAATCGATAAGCCTTTATGTGTGTGCAATCGCAAGCCAAATCGAATTTCCGTCGCTTAATCAAAGTTAAAATGTTTACGCGCAGCCACTCAGCCGCGCAGCGCCGTCCAAGTGGCACCCTGTGTGGCACACAGCGGCAGCGCGTGGCACACAATTCAAAAGGCAAACAAAAGACAGCGGCTGCACCGGAAATGCGTCAAGAGAAAATGGCGCTGCAGCGCATAAATCAGACAGCCCTGACGACGGTTTGTCAGCCAGCTCAGCCGACTCGGCCCACTCGGGCGGCACAAACGGCACAGTAACAAGAAGGAGCCAGTGGCAACAACAATGCAGTTGCTTGGTTGTGCTCTATTGTCTGCCACAAATGGCGGCAGTAAGTACGAGTAGTTAGCCGACAAAGCAGAGGAGCACATAAAGGCATGTAAGCCCATGGCGCGGATAGGCAAGTCGGAGGCGGCCGGGCGGAAGGAGGAAGGAGGAAGGACGACCATGCAAATGGCAGCCAGGCATGCAATTTTCTTTTTCTGTGTATAGAACTGCAGCGATTATTCGCATATAAGAGCGAAAAGCGTAACAATTGCCAGCACTTACCTTATTAATTTGCCGTTTTACTTTCTTTGTTGCTGCCCCGCTTGCAGGTGATTCAATTATACTCAATTGCCAGGCCGATGGCACACCGACTCCAGAAATTCTTTGGTACAAGGATGCCAATCCCGTGGATCCCTCGCCCACGGTGGGCATCTTCAATGACGGCACCGAGCTGCGGATATCCACCATCCGCCACGAGGACATTGGGGAATACACTTGCATTGCACGCAATGGTGAGGGACAAGTCTCCCATACGGCCCGTGTTATAATTGCGGGCGGCGCTGTAATCATGGTAAAAACCTATAAACAAATGAATTAATTATGCGATAAATAACCAATTAATTTTGTGCTAAATAGTCAGTAAAGCTAATCAATCAATTGCAAATTTAAAATGATTAAGAAGCCACTCTAAATTATAATAAGCCCTACGATTGAGGAATCATTGGTTGGCTGCAAGGCCTAGAGTAGAAGCCAGGGTTTCGTAGCTTAGCCAGATCAAGCAATGCAAATCGACTAATAGTTATACAAATTCTTTACACTATCTTCCTTATGATTACCTATTTCTATACCAACACCATGCGCAATTTATCTCAAACAATACGATCCAACAAATCTCAACCAACTCACCAATTCACCAACTAACCAACTAACCAACCAACAAAACCGACTCACTTTTCCGCACAGAAGGATAAAGCGCCGCCCAGGGCCAAAATGAATGTCATCTTTAAAAACTTTACTACAGCAGTAAGTTTTAAATTATCTTCACATTCACATTCTCTTCGTGCATCTTTTTGCATACTCGTTCTTTATAGCCTGTTAAGCGCTTTTACATTAAACAAACCAAAATGCCTTGCCCAACGCCAAACAACCCAACCAAATCAACTTATCTCTCCTCGACTCGACTCGACTCGACTCAGAGCAAACTAATCATCCAAACTGTTATTTCTGGCTCGAGTGTTAGAACAACAACAGACTCCAAGCCCATCCGACCAAATCAAACCAAACCATGTCCATGTCCCTACCCTTCTTTATACCCCTACCCATATCCCGGCACGCCATTTTCGCACGTGAAAACATCAGTGTCCGACCAGTGAAAACGCCACCAGCTTGGCTAACAAAAAATGCAGCCCAAAACGTGGCCTCACATTTGCGCTTTGCCGAGCCCCGAATCCCCACTCTCCGAGCCCCAAAACAGCCGAGCCGAACAGCGCCCCCAGAAAGGACAGAAAAAATGTTACAAGCGCGCAACTTTTTATGTCCTCCCCCTGTATTCGGTCGGATGGTCAGGGGGGTGGCCCGCGGACTGCGCAGCCTTTGTTCTGGTCATGCCCGCATGAGCCTCCCCTCGCCTCGTTTACCAAGTGAAAGAAAGCCAACACAGGCTCACACATACCACTAGCACAGGGCTCGCCCCAGCACACACTTGACATGGTCATTCCAGTCCAGTCTCAGCCAGACTCCCCAACCCACGCCATCTACGCCCTCCTACCTTCTATTTACCACGTGCATACAAACAGCTCCCATCGCTACACATACATATGAGTACATATGAGTACACACATACAGGCATACCGTGTGGCTCCAGGGCCACACACATGCACACCATGTAGCTGCAATGCCCGCCTTCTAAATTGTGTAGCATACTTTTGTGCGCGCTCCGCTAATGCATTTGCATTTGGGGCATTTGCAGTTGGCCAGAGGAAAGAGCTGCCATGCCATGCGCAAAACATTGACGTCTTAAAGGGCTCGAACTTTGACCTTTTCGAAGGAATGCGGTTGTGCAGCTCAATCAATACTAGTTGCGAGTGCTGGAGCTATAATTACAGTTTGAAATGGCTTCGGGAAATTAGTTAACTGCCTTTCAACTCGAGCATATTCAAGTTGACAGGTAAAATTAAATACAAATACAAATTTAACTTACAGGCAATTTAGTGCGAACGTGCGTTTGCCCATCCCTGTGTCCCTCTTGTCAACCCCCATCAGCTTAGTCATAACTACAACTAATTCAAATGAAATATGTTTTTCAATCAAATTGGCTCTAAGCGATGTGACCTGTGAATAAGGGCCAAAATGCACTCATGCAATTACCAAAGGCAGCAGAAGAAGGGGCTCGAATGTTGTCGCTGACATTTGACTGACAAGTTGTCAGTGACAGAACTGAAGTCAAAAGTATTGAACATTTTGTAGCTGTAGATGTGACAGCGACAGCAGAAATGTTATTTCTCAGGGGGTAAAGTGAAAATCCAATAGAAGGAGGGAGATACACAAAATATTGATGACGGGAACTCTGAAAAAATTAGCTGTCAAGCGCGAAACATGCACTGTTGGTGTGCTGTCGAATGGGAAAGGATGTTTGGGGACATAGTATGAGGAAGTTTCGAGAAAACCAGGGAGTCCTTCACATTGGTCAACGCATACCTAAAACATAGGGCTCATGATTTGAATTAGTTAACAGTCAACACGTCCTCAGTCAACAGTGAACAGTCAACAGTTGACAGAAACTCAGTCCAGTCCCTTGACAAATGTAGCGCTAAAATTGTGTTTTGCCCTGCTCTACCCCTTTACCCCCTGCCAGGTGCCGCCCACCAATCAAACGAAACTCGAGGGCGAAAAGGTGATATTCCCATGCGAGGCTAAGGCCATGCCGGGCAATGTCACGGTGCGCTGGTTCCGTGAGGGTTCGCCGGTGCGCGAGGTGGCCTCGTTGGAGACCCGCGTCACCATACGCAAGGACGGCTCACTCATCATCAACCCAATCAGTGCGGACGACTCGGGGCATTATTTATGCGAGGTGACCAACGGCATTGGAGATCCGCAGAGCGCTTCGGCCTTCCTAAGTGTTGAATGTGAGTTCAACTCTCAAATATTCTCATTTGTCAGTAGCTTAGTAAAGCATTGCTCGGCTTCTTATCCTTTTGTAGATCCTGCCAAGGTGACCTTCACGCCGACCGTGCAGTATCTTCCATTCCGACTGGCCGGCGTTGTGCAGTGCTACATCAAGTCGAATCCACAGCTGCAGTACGTAACCTGGACGAAGGACAAGCGCCTCCTGGAGCCGTACCAAATGAAGGACATTGTGGTAATGGCCAATGGCTCGCTGCTCTTCACGCGGGTCAACGAGGACCACCAGGGCCGCTACACGTGCACCCCCTACAACGCACAGGGCACCCAGGGCGACTCGGGCATTATGGAGGTGCTGGTCCGCAAGCCGCCTGCATTCACCGTCGAACCGGAAACGCTTTATCAGCGTAAGGTTGGTGACAGCGTCGAGATGCACTGCGAAGCAATCGAGGCGGAGGGCACAGAGCGCCCCACCATTAAGTGGCAGCGCCAGGAGGGCGAGCAGCTCTCCGACTCACAGCGCAACCGTATCAAAATCTCCGGTGGCAACATAACCATTGACAACCTGCGGCGCGAGGACTTTGGCTACTACCAGTGCGTGGTCTCCAACGAGGTGGCCACCCTGATGGCCGTCACGCAGCTGGTCATTGAGGGCACTCAGCCACACGCACCCTACAACATCACGGGCAAGGCCACGGAGTCCTCAATCACGCTTCAGTGGCTGCCCGGCTACAGCGGCGGCTCCGAGTACAAGCAGGACTACACGATCTGGTACCGCGAGGCGGGCGTCAACGACTGGCAGACGATATCTGTAACGCCGTCCGGCAGCACGCAGGTGACCATCAACGGCCTGGCCTCGGGCACCAGCTACGAGTTCCAGGTGGTGGGTCGCAATGTCCTGGGCGACGGTATGATGAGCAAAGTAATGACCGTACGGACCCTGGGTGAGTGCTCTTCCTGCTCCCTTAGAGTTAAGTTCAGTTCTGGCTTTGGTTTCTTTTCTGTTATATTGGTTTTTTTGGATTTTTCGATTTTTGCCGCAGTTGTTCAAATGTTGCTCAGCGTTTTGCACATTCTCATAAAAACTTTTCTCACTATTGGGACGCGGAGTCTCGTTAATCTGGATTGGCTCTAACATAACGCTCTTATTTTTCTCTCGTTTTTCTTCTCTTTTCTCACGATCTCCATCGAACCAAACCAAACGCTACTCGTTATTAACTTTTCTCATACTAATCATGCGTACAATCAAATGCCAAACTCGCGCATTGAATTTTGAATTTTTCTCGCTGCTGGTGACCCCCCGCCCCCACATGGCAAAAATTCAAATTCAATAGAAGACGCTCCGGCAGCGCCACGTAATGTCAAGGCTGCAACACAACCGCCCGATCACTTATTTCAGCCCATGCCAGACGAAGCTGGTAAGAGAACTACAAATTAGTGTCAACTATCCTTAGATACTACTTATAAAAACAAACATAAAAGAACAACACGTACTGGCGTACGGGAGACAAACAAAGCCCCGGACCTGAAATTTAACCAATCACCTAACGAACAATTATGATGTTTTATTATGCGACTCAGAAATAACTACAAGGCAGAAAGGATCAAGGAACTATCCTTAGTTACAAAGCCCCAGACTCAGCATCCCTCTACACAAAATCTGCGCCTTATGTTTTAATATACGACTCTGAGAATCACGGAAGATGCCAGCGTATCACTCTTATTTAATTTTCCAGGCTAGTGACTTTCGCATGCTCTACGCCCCCCGCCCGCCCCTCGCTTTCTGCCCTATCTGCCACAACTCCCCTTCTGGCGGCAACCGCAAGTACACTGTGAAAAATGTCACTCCGAATCTGCGGAGCTCTCAGAAAGTAGCAGGTAGAGCCAACGAAAAACAACAATTAAATATTCAAGGCAATTATACATAGCGAGCAGAAGAAGAAGCCATGCAAATGTATCCACCTCCTGCGTTCCTGCGTTCATGCGTCCCTTCCCCAGTCCCCTGCCCCACTTCTGGCCTTACCTCTGTTATTGGCTGCCAACGCACGCCCCAAATTCGCACCGAGTCAGTCCCTTGGGCATAACTTGTCACATGTGCGTCCTCAGTACTATGGGAAAAGGACACTCTTTGAGGCCTTAATTCATACTTTTGACAGAGGTTCGAACCTCCGAGCCGATCAGAACTTAGAATAGTATTATTAGTTCGTTATGGATACACCAACTTATAATCTGATGTATCTTATGTAGATATGTTGACGGGAAATAGGAGCCGTAGGGCGCTCGAATATGAGGGAATATGGGGAGGCGCCCCTCCAGTTTTCCAAACCAACTCCTATTGACCTTTAGAAACACTGATCCCTCTTAATCCTTGAGCTACTAATTATTGCGACAAAGTGTCCATTTATCCCATGGTGCTGGGCAGGGACATTGCCGGAATGTGAATATTACATTTTCATATTGCACTCATACTCATACAGAGCATGCGGTGTGTGAGTGTGTGTGTGTGTGTGTATGTGTGCGGGTGCTCAGGTGTGCGAGTTTGCGGGCTGCTCCGCCTTTCTCGCAACGTAATTAAAACAGTTTGTCCCACATTTAATTATTTAAATTAATTGAACTGTTTTTACAATTGTGCGACGCGCAGACAGAGAGACAGACAGTCACACACACACACACACACACACACATACCAACACTTACACTGCGTGCTGTCATTGTTGTTTCGTGTGGCACAGGTCGTGCGGTCGATATGACAACGCCCACGCCAACAACAATGGGAACAACAACAGCAACAGTGGTTGGGTGGCGTAATTTAAACAAGCATATTACCAAATGCCGAGCCACATTCAACACAGCCAGACTTGCAGACGACCCCCCACCCCCTGCCCCTGCCCATGCCCATGCCCCTACCCACTACCCAGTACCTCATCCCCCGCAAACGCTGCCAATGGGGCTGTGTAGGTGCGGCAATTTGAATACCATCGTAGCTGCGTGTTTTTCCAACCGCTTTGCGATAATAGTTAATTTTTTACTTTACTCTGACTCTGCCTCTGCCTCTGCCTCTGCGTCTGCCTCTGGCTGTAGAGCTGAGCGCGTGCCGTGTTTTGTTTAGGATGCGAACACGCAGGACATTATCAGGACATTTGCAAGACATATCTGCATAGAGATTTTGAAATATACATGGCAAATAAGATGCTTGTCATTCAGGCCCTATCCCACTTCCGATTCACATCAAAATATTTGAAATGTAGGTGTTCTGAATTCCGAAAAAAATATTAACTGAAAGTTTCCGCCTTTGGGCCACTGAAATGAGGACTATTATTTCGTAGGGAAAGAACGGTTGTTACTGTTCATTCGAAAATAGAAACGCAAACCGGAAAATCAAAAACTATTAGGAAGGAAAAGTCTGATTAAAACTATTCACATTGATCAAATTCGTGTGTGTGTTTGTGTGTGTGTATGTGTGTTCATTATTAGTTTGTAGTTCGTGCTGTGTTGAACACATTCAACACGCGCCCATCCCTAGTCCATACCCAGACTCTAAAACACATTTGTCTCTACCGCTCCCTCTTCTCTCCACCTCCCCCTCTCTGTGGTAATTTACATACATATAAGACTGGGGAGCACCCAGCCACCCAATACATAAACGCTCATACTCTAGTACACGCACTCACACACACAGACACACATACACACGCACACACACACACACACACACTTGTAAGTGTTTTCCCCATTTAGCGTATTTATTATACTCGTATTAGTGTCCCTTTTTGTTGTGCCTGTGTTTGTGTCCCTGCGTGTAGTTATGTATCCTCGGTGCGTTGGCGCACGCGTATATTAAGCAACAACAACAACAGAAACAACATTGGCAAATGGCAACAGTAACAACGGTAACAACAGCAACTAAAGTAACAAAAGCAACAAAAGCAACAACAACAGCGGCAACTAACAGCAAATGTGTTGTGTGTTGTGTAATGCAACCCTGGATTTCGTGTACGTGTGTACCTTTGGCGCTTGTAGCGAAACACCTACAGACCATCCATCCATCCATCCATTCAGACACACACACACACACAAACACCTACCACATACCCACATACCCACACACACACACCACCACCCACCAAGGCGCCTCATTTCACCGACAGCGCTGCAGAGCCGCCAACAAAATAACAACAACAACAACAACAACGACTACAACAGCAACAACTGTCATTAACATCGCCGCAGAAACAACAACAAACAGAAATAATATTTCTTTTGGCTTTTACTTCTGCTCTTTTAGTGTTTTTTTTTTTTATTAATCTTTTGTTTTTTCTTTTTTGTTACCTCGTGCATAAAACGTCAACGGTAAACCATATTTCACCCGTATGCTTCAGAGTGTGTGTACCTGTGTGTGCACGTGTGTGTGTGCGTGTGTGTGTGTGTGTGTCCGGGTGTGTGTCTATAGCGCCACGTCGCTCGCTGTCGTGTTTGTTGTTTTATCCTTGCGCGTCGCAACGCTTAAAAATTAATAACAACAATGTGAACGGGTAGCAACGCCGGCGACAGCGGCACTTGAACAGTTGCAAATTTCCTTTCTGACATTCAACAGAAAAAACAACTCGAAGTAAAAGCTTTCTTCGGGCTGCCGAAGTTTTAATGCCCTTGCAGTGATGATAATTGCTCGCATAGCGACCATCAACGAACAAAACAAGAAAGTTGCTCTCAATAAACCTCACTTCTTGGCCAATTGTTTCTGTGGCAGCAATATGATAAATATTCTATGTGGTAGTTATATTTCGGCTGAATTACGCTAAACTATAGACAGTTATCTGTTCCCATAATATGGTTGTCTGATTTTCAAAAGTGCGATCTACCCGTGTACAAGATAATAAAACACGCATTTCGTGAGTTTGGTTGAGATAATTGTAGAAACAAAAAAAATTACTTATACAAAACTCAGACTTCGATCAATCGCTTCTATGACATCCAAATGCTAAAAAGCTTCGATCCGACCTGCAGTAAAATGAACCAGCTGCAGCAAGCTCCATCTACTGATGATCAGCATCAAATTGAGGGTCTGGAGTACACTCGTATAACATTGTAGGGTCCTCTTCCAATACATTACGTTTCACGTCTCGTGAGAAAGCTATAATACTCACCGCAAGGGTATGGCAATGGCAGGAAATGCATGTCAAGGCTGATTACGTTTAATACATACGGGTAGAACATACACACCCACACACACACTCACACACACACACACACACACATCCAGTGGTACACACGCACACATGCGAATTTATGAATATTCAATGCATTTCACTGTCATAATTGCAGAGCACCAGCTTTTTGCTGTTGTTTTGGCCCTTGTTCTGTTGCCAACATTACTCGCACATTTTTCACGCCACATATTTTTGCGTTACATCGTATATAGTATATAGTATATCGCATATAGCATATAGCATATATCGTATATCGAATGGCATACATGCTGTGGTAGGTTTAATATTTCACATTCGCCATTCAAGGTAAACTAATCGATTATTTGATGTGAGTTAGTTTTTCAGTGGTTTCAAGGAGTTGCGCCTGACACTGATGGTTCTGATCCTGGGACCTGACGTTGC
The DNA here is from genome assembly GCA_037075165.1 of Hirtodrosophila histrioides. Lineage (NCBI taxonomy): Eukaryota > Metazoa > Arthropoda > Insecta > Diptera > Drosophilidae > Hirtodrosophila > Hirtodrosophila histrioides. The sequence continues at coordinate 375,193 of JBAMCL010000789.1, forward strand.
GCTACCAAAGAGTTAATACAACATATTGATATTTTTGTTGGGTTGTAGTTATATGTTATATGTGTTCCCGTACGTATGTAAGTAGTTATCTATTCTGTTTGGTTTGTTGGACACTGTATGTTAACTCTAAATGTGCACTCTTTTGTTTATAATTGTATGATTTTCAACTTGCACTCAACTTTCAATACTCTTGGGTTCTTCTAAGCGCTTCGAGTGTGCACCACTTTAATTTAGCTGTTAAGTCTGTTAACTTTGGCAGGCATTTAGCATTTACTATGATTTTGTTTTGTTTGTTGCAATATTTGTTTCTGTTTTATTTGCAGACCTTTTAGCCTATTTTGACATATACTTTCATACCGATTCGAGAGGCATGATAGTTTATTCACCACCCAAGTTGAGATTGCAAGGTACTCGTATGATTATCAATTTATTCAAATATATTTCTCACTGTTTTTTCAGTTCAAGTGACGACATTTTTACTTGTGTACAAACTAGGGCTGGAAACTAACGATTGTGCCTCTACTCGATAGTTTCGATGCTGATAATTCTATCGGTTTAATCGATAGTGCTATAAACAAACACACAGAAAGACCATATGAATAGAAAATGGGTTATTTACACACTAATGTGTTTCAAAATTGTTCACATATGGAATCGGTCTATCCAAGCCGTTTCGATACTATCGATAGCGCCATCGATTGCTTTTCAGCTCTAACAAGTACACATATGCATGCTGCGATGGTCCACATAAAAAATGATACACACAACCTCAACCGAAATGGTAGAAGTCGACATGAGACTTGAAAAAGCAATTACATTTGAAATTCCTCGACCATTGTTGCTCGTTTGTTTACATATTGTATTGCCGTTGCTGCCAGAGAGCTGCCTTTGTATTCCGCATCCTTGCATCCTTGCATCCTTACACCCAGCTCTTAACTCCCAGCAAATAGCTCCTCACCACTCCCTACTCGCCGCTCGCTACTCAGCACTCGCAACCCGTTCCCAGCTATCCGTAGGGTTAAAGTGCGCACTTATTGTGCTCCTTGCATTGTTTACAATGACATTTTACGGCTGTTGCAAGTCCTAGCCTGCGAGTGTATGTGTGAGCGCGTGTGTGTGTGTGTGTGTGCGTGCGTGTGTGTGCGCACCTTTTAATGCGCTTAAGTAATGCCTTTTACGAGTATTTCCTTGCCGACTGCAGATTTACTGCCGCTAACTCACCCACTTTGTGGGCCGCTTATGCCGGATAAGCTTTGGATGCTGCCAGTTCCAACTTGGTGCAGTCATAAATAACATTTACTTACCCCTCTAACTCTACCTCTACCTCTACCTCTGCCCGTGCCCGTCTTGTGTACCCTGTCTACCCTTGACATTTTTACTGTCTGCCCTCCCCGGCAACCCAACTCATTTGGGCCTATGGCGCGGCAGCTCTCCTGTTTATTTTATATTATTTTTATTATTTTTATGTTTGTCACTTGTCTCGTTTATATTATGTCAAATCTGTGGGCACTTTCCATGTTGCCCGCCAACTGGAGCAGGAGAGGGGGAGCAGGAGAGCAAACTCTTTGCTCATTTCTGCAGCCCTATGCGCATAATCAACTTTTGATATATGCGCTTTCAAATCTCCTGAGTGCTCTTTAAAAGCATTTCTAATTAACATACATGCATAAATAATAAGCGTGGCATTTTTCGCTAGCGTTTTGCCAGCAACACCGGTTAAATAAATGGCTTGCACTTATTGCCTGCTCCGGGCTTTGTTTTGACCCGCAAATTTAAAGCGCTCGCTCGCAAGGACTTCCTATCCTTCCTATCCGCTCAGGCCCCTAATTCCATGCAGCATTTTATGTTGTTTGGAATTTGAAAAGCGCCGTTGGGAAATTGGGAGCACATCATTTTGAAACACTTTTAATTTATATTCATATTAGGCATTACATATGGATGTATGTAGTACTATGTACATATGTATTTGGATACAAAGAACCCAGTAGAAACACAGTTAACAGCACCGGGCATTGCATTGGTAGAAGTAAGGGGTAAACACTTGGATTTCAAATTGAGATATTAACAACCAATAGAGAAGAGTTCGCATCCTTCATCCTGATATCTGGCACAAAAGGCAAATTAAAATGAAGAATACTACTATACATATTTAAGACGTGCATGCTAATTAAAATACATTTCGACTACCCTTTCGCGCTGGATATCTGCTCTGCACATTCGCATTCATGAATACATGTACTCGTATATCCCAAAAAGGGTAATCAAATGAATTTTCAGAAAGCTCTTAAGCGAAGCAGAACAAATACGCATAACGAAAACCAAATACGCAATCTACAATCTACAGGCAGCTGGAATGAATGAATATGCACGAGAAAGTTGGGGTAAAATGTGAAAAGTTAAGTCTCAGTGATGAAAAACTACAAGTAAATAACGGGCGAGGTGAAATGCAAATAAATCTGGACCGAAATCGACCGACAACCTGAACCTACACCCGAACCGAACCTGAATCGACAACGTGACCTAAAGGGAATGCAGCCAACTTTGACTGCTCACATATTACCACATATACTCGTAGCCAGTTACTCCCAGTAATAATATCTTGGTTTCTTCGACAGGTCCCAAGCCCGGGCCACCGCGCAATGTGTCCGTGACGGAAATCTCGAATGGCTTCCTCATCACCTGGCAGTCTCCGTTGGAGCGTGCTCACATCGTCAAGTTCTACACCATTAAGTATCGCACGGATGCCGAATGGAAGACGCTGAACCGGGGCCAGATACGGCCGGAGGAGACGCAGTATCTGGTGAAGAACCTGGTGGGCGGACGCACCTACTATTTCCGCGTGCTGGCCAACTCGGAGAAATCATACGAGTCCAGCGACGAGGTGAAATTCCCCGTGCCGGCGCGTGTCAAACATAAAGCTATAACAGCCGGCGTCGTTGGGGGCATCCTGTTTTTTATTGTTGCGATCATTTTATCGGTTTGTGCCGTAAAAATTTGCAATAAACGTAAACGACGAAAACAGGAAAAAGGTAACACTGAGGCGAAAACCTGTACACGCACTTGAAATGGTTTTTAATGACAATTATGATCATAACGAGCATACGACAAGAAACGACAATAATGACGATGCTCTTGTTGTTGTTGTTGATGAATCTGACTGAATTGGCATTTATGCTCAGCTAACTAACTAACAAACTAATGCTACCCAAACTAATGCTACTCTAACTACTAATTGCTCACTAAGTACCTGCTTACTTACTGCTTACCCAAAAGTAGCTCTCGAAGGCCGAGACCCTCTCCGAGAAACCTCTCCCGAACACTCGTATTGGCATTGAGCTGAGCTGAGCATTCTGTGGCCCCCCGGCCCGGACATAAACTCTCCTCCTGTTTTCAATTAATACTCGTACTTAGTAATACTCGTACTCGTACTCGTAATTATCGCCGTGCTTTTATGAGTTTGCTTGGGCCGTGGGCCTTTTATGTTTGCGCATATGAAATTATCGAACTAAATGTTTAAGGCATTACCATCTTAATTAAATGTGTATTTGCGTACTTAAGAACCATTCGTACTTGAAGCCACTGCAAGTTAACAAAGTTAACAAAGTTTGCTTAGTTTGCTTTTTCGGCTTACCTCATTGGCAATTCGACAACAACAATACATTGAAATTTACTTAATACTTAAGTATATTTACAAATCAAAGGCATTTGTTGCAAACGAAATTAACGAAATTTTTGCCTGTGCGAATAGTTTTTACTCTTACGTTGTAGTTGTGCAAGTAAATTGATTTACAATTGAAGAACTCAATTCTTAATATTTCTGTAAATACAAGTACCTTGAGTTTGTATCCTTTGATATTATTCAGTTGTGACATGTTTTCATTTCAATTATACTATTCCGTCAGCCTTTTGATTACTAACAAGCCCGTCCGTCCTGTTGAATTGACCCCACCCGACATTTACTGAGACTCCCCCGTTCCATTCCATGGGCAAATTGGCATCTCAAGTATTAGTTCCAAATTGGTTTTTATACAACCTAATATAATATAACTCTGGCGATTGAAGCCGTCTTGTGTTTTCTGTTAATGAGACTTCATCTGTATTGAAAAAACCCCCACCAGTGCATTTTGTTATGGTTTGCTTGATTTTCAATTTGAACGCATGTACATATCAAATAGTTGTTGCCAAATTAGTTGATTTTAAAGGACACCCAAAAGTGAACCATTATTAGAACTTAGAGTCGAGTGCCTAACGAAAGCTGATGTGGTTTATTTCCGGTGAATAGGAAAACTTATACTAAAGGAATTTAAATATGCCGGGGACTCCGTTTTGTCTAATTGTTATTTTGTGTTTTCGCTTAACTGCATTAAACGTTGATTCTGATTTAATTAATGTTGCGTTTTTAAACGAATTATTTGTCTATACTTTGGAAAAGCTCCACACACCCACACAACACAAACAACAATTCAAAAGCAATAACAATGAGGAAAATTGTGCATTGTAGTTCAATGTAGCGTATAAACAGTGGAATATTATTTTAATTTCTGTTTATATATGATTTAATTTTTCGTTGAGAGCTCTATACAGACATAAAGGAGTAGTTGTTAATGATGATTAACGTAACAGCAGAAACCTCAAACAATATAAAAACCAGATAAAAACGCCTTTATCCAATACAATTGATTTGCATGTTCTTGGCCAAGTCGTCGTTGTTTCTGCCCAGGGCTGAGTTCATGCCAGATAAAGGTGTTTAGCAGAGAGAACAATCAGATAACTATATATATGGAACTGACCATATATATAGCGCAATACTGGGCAGACGTTTTTTGTAAACAATTCACGCACAAAGTTGGTAAAATAAGGCCCACAATCGATGTCCAAAAGTCAAAGTAAAGGCTAATTCTAATCATAAAATGATCGCGCTATCAATTGATAGTTAAGGTGCGAATGCACTCTAACTTCTAACTGGCATCTCCTGCACTTGTATGCACAAATCGTGAGATTCTGGGCCTACTACTGAGGTTGGCCAACACATTAACACTCCGATCATTATCTCGTTTGTGCATGCAAGCTGCGAGGGGATGCACCGACCCCTCACTCTTCCACTGAGAACCAAGCCATCGATTAAAAGCTACCCAACTATGCCCCCTGCCACGTCAAGCAAAGCAACTGGGTAAGTTTTTCAAAATCATAATAATCGATGTCGTGTGCAACAGATTCGAACTGTACCAACAAAAATAAAACCAAAACCAAAACCAAAACAAAACAAAACAAAAACAAAACAAAACTAAAAGGTTACTTTCAGATAACGATCAACACTACGAGTATATAAGCTATAGATACATATATTGTAGTATCACACTCTGACACAACCGCATTAGCACGCGCGCATTTCATACTCGAACTTACAAGGGTCACTTCTCGCCGGCATTCGTATCTATCGTTCTCAGTGAATATACACATTCATTCTCGTATCTTGTATATCGCATATCGTATCTCGTATCTCGTAACTCGTAACTCGTACTCAAGCGTTTAAGTATACCAACATACACTTTCTTAAGTATCTCAAGCACCCACAAAGGCGCTAAGTCATTTCACGGCCTTCATACTTACAATTAATTACTCAACACTGAAGTTGAGCCAAAACTCACAGCCAAAACTTTACACTTTACACTCGTTTATCTAAACTACTTTGAATTTTGTTTTCCAGCTGCCGTTGGGGCCCAAACTTTGGCCCCAACGTGCCAGCATTCCTTTCGTCATCTACTTTTTGTTTGAGTCTACCATAATCAGCTGTTATTGGTTTTCGATTTGCATTTGGATTATGTTTTTGTTTACTTCCTTCGGTTTCACTTTGGCACAATTTTCAACTTTTTCGACCATTCAAAAGCCATTTCATGTGTCATTGTTTTTTTTTCCAACATTTCGAAGCCAGTTCCTGAATAAAATACTGCGAAGAGCACATTCTATGCGTTTATACCTTTACCCGTATAGGCGTATCTACGTATGTCTCGACTACCGTACTGTCCAATGTCCGGTGTCCGGTGTCCAGTGTCTAGTATCTAGTATCCGGTATCCGGTATCCGGCATCCGGGGTGGGGAATGGTATCCGGGGGATTCCAATGACTTGTCACAGTCCCCTCAAGTGCATCGTTAGTTGAATGTAGTTCGCTCAATGACGTCGATTACTCCCCCCACCTGCCAGCACCGAACCCAGCCAAATTAGTTTGTCTAGCTACTTAATTGGTTAACTCTTGTACTAGTATACATATGTATGTAATTGCAACCCTAATTAACCAAACTAAACTAAACTAAACTAAACTAAGCTAAACCACCAATAAAACTAACAACTGCATAGCATAGCCTAGCATAGTAGGACGTATCCTAACTGGTGTGTGGGTGTTTGCCTGTACTCCTAGTAATTATCTAGTAAACTGATCAATTTTTAACTATGTTAACACAACGATAACCCAAAACGACAATGGCAACGGCAACGGCAACAACAACAACAACGTTGTCGCTGTGCCTGAAGTTGTTTAAGTTGTCGATGATGATGATGATACTAATGATGATGATTTTGATAATGATTATGATGATGCTGGCTGGCATGCAAATTGGCATAACGTTCCTGTTGTAAGTATCTTTGTATGTAACTACTTAGTTTGGGTGCCGATGACCCGTCCTGCATTCTCGCACATAAGCCCGGATTTACACGGCGAAGTTACTTCATGATGTCTTTTTTCACTGGGTTTTGAAGCTGATGCTTATACGCGTTTTCTGTTATGCAATGCAAGTCTGCTATTAATTTGATCAGTATATACTTCCGGGTTAAAGTATCATTTTTTGAGATACTTGTTAAGCCTCTCGTTGATCTCAATTAGAACTTGGAACACAAAGTTCCTATTTAAATTAATTTACAGCTCGATAATTAGCAATTAGCGCAAAATGCAACTCTGCAGCCAAATAATCAGAAAGGGGACAAAGAAAAATATCGAAAGACCTCAAGCAGAGCTGGTCCGAAAGTATTCCCCAAAAACCTCATGAAGTACTAGCTTGGTCGTGTAGACTAGCTCTCAGCCGGACTGTGTTATGCCAGTTTGCGCCAGTTTAAAGCTGCCTCATGACAATGGAACAGAATGGAGAGTACTCGTATTTGCCACATGTATATGCGTCCATAAATGGTAGTAGGTACGAGTGTGTGTGTATACGTGTACGTAGTTACATATGTACGCATTCGTATACATAGATACTCGTATATAGTGTGTGCTTGGTAGCTGCTATATGTATTTTATTTAGCGGATAGGACGGCTCACGCTGCACGCCAAATTAATTGTAGAAATTATACGTTTACAGAGTTCAACATGGTAGCTTGCAGGATAACGGACGCTCGTAATATTGCAGCCAATAATCATCATTTGCACAATCGCAGTACGGGCTCAATTTCCTCTGGTCAAGTGCCTTTAAAAAAGTGAGTATGCCCCGTCTGAATTGGTAGTATGTACTTATTCTAGGAACTCGTGCCGAACTCTGCGACCTGACAACTAAATTGATCTAAATTTCCCAACTATCTTATGCGCCCACTCATACGCCCAAAACACACTGATTGGTATATGCCATGCACCTACTACTACTTCTACTACTACTTCTACTACTACTTCTACTGCTACTACTACTACTACTACTACTGCTATTTAAATAGCAATACTGAACATTATCGTGATTATGAAAGCGTTTTTATAGTTCCAGGTCCATCCTGTCATAATCAAAATCGTAAGCAAACTTTTCTATAGTAATGCCCAGAGTCAGAAATGGTTCTGGGTATATAATCATTATTAATCACTGTTTAATGATTTTGTTATAGTATTACCACCATTATATTTTATAGTTGATTAAATGATAAATTATTATACCTTTATTTTTCCTGGTATTTCTTGTTGGTATTTGTTTTTCGTATTCAGAATACCAGAACTTTTGTTAGTATTCTTCCCAATGTATTCATTTAAATGCTCCCTTCTGAAACCAAGAGTCTTCTTGAATGCTATTTCGTTTCCATCTGTTCAGTTCAGTTTTACTCACTTTCAGTTTTCAGTTTTGACTCCCTGTGCTACTTAGTTGACCACTAACCATACTCTCTACCCTGGCAGGTACAAACAAACCCGAATATCAAGTCTAACCGCAATACTCATCGCCATACTGCACTGGATTTGGCCACCCGATCGCTGCACCAACTGTCACTCCATCTACAGCTCGCCCAACCTCCAAGAAGACTCCGACCCGCCTGATGGCAAGCGGCGCTCTACACAAGACAACACAAAGCTGGGCTACGACCACACCCTAGAAAACAGCATAGACGTGGTAGATGGGGCCCTCTTCGAGCGCCGGAACAGCAATGTATCGCAAAAGTCCTCCAGCGATGATGGCGGCTTCCTCTCGCGCCGCAATTTCATCACCGCTCGTGCCTCGTGGCGTCGCCCGCTGGTGGCTTCCTCCAGTCAGGTCAGCCTGCAGTCGGCAGCGGACTCCGCCAGGGGCTTCCTCCAGGGTCTGGGCGGCCTGCTCAAGATTGGCGGCGCTGGCGTCGTCGCTGGCTCGGTGAAGCAGCCGCAGTTCGAGGAGGCTGTGACAGGTGCGCGGTACCAGAACGTGCTGCGACCCTACAGCTCAAATACGCACAACATATATAGGAACCTGCAGCAGAACACGGCCAGCAGCGGCCCTTTGCACATCAACACCATCAGCGGCAGCCTGGGCCAGCAGATGCTCTCCCCGCAGCTGTATACACCGTCGCGCGTCTCCCGCATCTTCTCCAGCTCGCCGGCCAGCACGCCCAGCCACCAGCAGCACCAGCTGATGTCCTACAGTGCCGCCTATCCAAGCCATCACACGCACTTCAGCGATCTCAGCACAGTATACCCCAATTCCGCGGAGCGCTCCCTGCCCACATCCCACTTGAGTGGCACTGGCAACCTGAGTCGCTATCGCTATCACTCCCAGGAGCTGCCCTCGCTTGCGCACCATTCAGGAGGAGACGCGTCGCCAGCAGCCGCATGCCCAGCACCAACATCCGCCCCAGCCGCAGCACCCCCTGGAGGATCACTTTGTGCCGCTGCAGTTGCCATCGCCGCCATCCTGGCGCAACTACTACCAGGCGCAGCTGCAACTGCCGTACCACAGCTACCGACCCCGCACCCGCTGGTACCCCCGCCACTACTCGCGGCTCTTCAGCCGCCAGCAGCACGAGCTGCTGTCCCCGCTGCCCGACCTCAACCTGTCGCTACGGGGCACGTCCAGTGGAGCGGGCGTGGGCCTGGAGGCCTCCCCAGAGTCGCGCTCCAGCTCGAGTGGCTTCGGATCAAAGAACACCTCCAATCATCCGGGCAGCACCAGCGAGTGGCGGCTGTTGCCGCCCTACAGGCCGCCACCTTCGCCTCCAAAGCACTCAGCGTACTTTGGGGCCGGCATTGCCGCCTCGGGCAGCCAGCAGGCGCAGGCTCAGACGTTGGTGCCCGGGCAGCTGCAACAGCAGCCGTACCACTACTCCTACCTGCAGCCCAGTCCACTCTCAGCGGGTCTGACGCCGCCCTACACCATGGCCCACTGGCTGGAAATGATCTCAAGACTGAACGCAGCTACGGACAGCAACCTGCCAAAGTCCTGCCCGGTGGACGTGGGCAGCGTGGACGGCCACTACGAATTCGACCCCGCCACGCCCACGCCCAGCGCCTCGACTCCCACGGGCGTCGGTCTCCTGCGCGACGATCTCAACCTTCACATAGACACACACAACTATCCGCACCATCAGCATCCTGCGACCGCCTTGGCATACCACCAGCACCACCCCCACCACACCCTGGGACCCTTGAGCGGCAGTCTCCTGCATGCCTCCGCTGCCGCTGCCGCTGCCTCCGGATCGGGCTCCATGGCCCGTAAGCTACGCAGCCTGCCGCGATACGACAACGTCGAGGCCCGGCTGCAGGCCATGCGGGAGGAGTTCTACGCCTACCGCAAACGCCAGGCCATGCAGCGGGCGGGCGGGCCGGAAATAGAGAGCGTGTGCTGAGCTGCGCCACACGCGACCGCAAAGCAATCATGTATCTATAAGATACACAGCAGATAGAGCCACACGAATGCCAGTATGCGAGTGAATATAGGTAGTAGATACGAGTACATGTAATCACAGTCACAGTCACAGTCAACCGCATAAACCATATGATTAGATGATATCAATCGCCCCGCAGGCACTGCAATAACATAGCGCACACAAGAACGAACCCGAACCCGAACCCCAACCCAAACCCAAACCCAGACTGCCTGCCTATTCCATGTGACCAGTTGTAGACCCAGTCTTAATACGAACTACCAGTATGTGACGCCATTTACTTAGGTGACCGCAAGAACAATTAGTAGTTTTTTATGATAGATCGAATAAACAAGGACACCAACCAAGAGCATAATTTTTGTAAATAATAAATAAATGCATTAAACGGTACACATTATAAGAGAGCACGCAAGCAACAAGCAAACGTTTAAGAATAACATTAAAAACAAAAAACAAAACATAACGAAACAAAACAAAACGAAACAAAAAGAAAAACAAAAACAAACAAAAACTATAGCAATTATGAGAACATATTATTACTTAAAACTCAATATACATATTATGTAATTGATACTTGAACACAATACGCAATGATTATTATTTATAAATTACGTATTAGATACTTAAAGCATAGGCCACACAGATTGATATGTTGAACATCAATTAAAAATTACATTAACACTAACGTAAATTAAATTAATGCAAGATATGCTAGCGGTTAAGTCCTTAGTTGTTAAACTTAACAATCGAAGCGTTAAAATAAAATAAAATCAAATAAAACAAGCGATAAATCCCAGAAAACGACATATAGAGAAATTGTTTCATAATTAAATTATTTAATGAAAAACCAAAAACCAAAAATGAAAAATGAAAAATGAAAAAAGAAAAATCAATGAAAATTAACAAAAACATAACAGTTTAACAATAATTACGTGAAATATAACTGCTGCATATATGTTTACTGTTGAGCTACACAAATAATTAACTCAAAGATATATTTATTGAAAACCTAAACACTTTTTCCGGTACGAGTATAGGAAACTACTTACTTAAACAACCCATTGCAACACACAAGACAACACAAGACAGTTGAGCAAGTCGGTTAAAACACATTGCGTTAGCGCTACTTGACATTTATTCAACTTATAATACTAATTGAAACTAAATGGAAACGGAAACGGAAAAGGAAACGGCAACGGATGACGGATGACGGATGACGAATGACGAATAACGGAAAATAGAAAGCGTTACTTTTTGGGCGGCTAGTAGGGTGATGATTTCAGTTGTTCCCGATCTGCAGCTTTTACCTACGTATTATCGGAGATACTCCACACGGATGGAAGATAAAATTGAACTGAACGATTTCAAGATTACATGCCGAATCTAGAAGAATTTAGAATCCTATCCTTGATCTTCTGTCCATCCTGTTCAGTGTGGTCCGAAAACCCAATTGTTTCAGTTAAAACTTATGAGGTGTTTGATGAGTTTCAGTTTCTATTAAGTATATACTACTTGTTAATGATAAACTTGTCTGAACATCAAATTGTACGGAATGGTTTGACACAACTTGACGCCAAAACACTGCCAGAGCGCGAGATGCATGAGGATAATGATTACCGTGTGTATAACGTATGTAAATTACATCAAAAATATATAATAATAATATACTACATAATAATAAATAACTAACACTTTAAGCAAATCGTTGAGAAGCAAAAAAAAAAAAAAAAAACACAACAAAAAACAACACATAAGAAAGTAACAACTTGGAAACTTCACACAAATGATCTCAATAATTTGTCTTGCCTTCTTCGTTTCGCAATTCAACTTCAAAGGACATGATTTTTGAGTAGTTATGTATGATTATGAGCCCACTGTCTGTGCCAGGCGCAGCATTATAATCCTGATTCCAAGCATAATAGGGTTTATAGCAGGCGCTTGTAGAAAAGGTTTCTAATTGGATCAACAACAGAGAAATCAGAATCGAAATTGAGTGGATATACTAAGAGTACTCGATATGTTACTGCACAGCGCCATACTGATGAGGTTCGATTAGTGTAAATGCTAACCAAGAATATTAAGATAGGTTGATTTTGTATTGCGTAGGCAAAGACAAAACTGACACACCCACACACGTACTCCCACGTACACACACCCACATACACACAAACACACACAGAATCTGACACATAATGTTAACTAGAACGCAATTAATTAATTAATTGAGCATTAACGAAAATCCAGTAAAGCATGGACAACAAAAACAAAAACAAAAACAAATGAAAACAAAACCAACAATTACAGTATGCGTATTAATGTATTAAATTTTAATTGAGAATTGAGAATACTTAAGTACATTGAAGTACATGTGACGAATGCGAAAAAATAGTGCAACACACATACACGTTAAGTGAAGGACTTTAAAAGCATATATATGTATATATATATAGTATATATGTATACATATATATATATATACAATTATTTATATGAATATAAATTACTATAACTATTGAATTAAATGGCATGTACATTAAGTAAAAGGAATAAATTAAAATTTAATTTACTCGTAAGTAAATCTAACGCTTTAGTCTGCCACTTTGATTTTTGGACAAGGTGCGCCAGTCAACTTCAACTTTTCGACTCGAAACCCAAAACAAACACAACTATCAATACCAACAACAACAACAACAACAGAACAAGAACACTAACAACAACATCATGAATGAACTCTTTCCTTCCTTACTTCCATTTGCACCTTCTTCAAGACCTTCAATATAGCGTTCCTCACTCTATCGAATCATTATTGGCCTGATTTCCACAACTTTCCATTCCATAAAATGTTCCCCAGCATTTCAGCATATACTAAAAACGTACAACAAAAATCAGTTTAGAACAAAATATATTGTAATTAACACAAGACACAATTATAAAATGAAATTAGCAAAATGAACAAAATTTTTAAACAAATAAACTTACAAAAAATAAAAAAATACAATTTGAAATTGATCAAATAAAATAACACCGAAATGGCTTTTCATTCGAGGCGACCCCTCTGACCCGGAAGCTTGGACCTGCATTTAATTGATCACTCAGCCAATTAGAGATCATATCTTTTCAAACACACAAATAAAAGGGGAATTCGTATAACCCATACGCCTGCGCAGTCACCTCGACAATTAAGAGAATGAAACCAACGAAAATCCAATAGAAAGAAAGTGCTCGACTAGGAGATATCCCGTGACGATCATATTTTCGATCTTAAATATCGAAATTATTTTTGATTTTTAGGGAGATTTACTTAACTCCAAGGAATTTTCATCCCTGCTCACATCTTTACTGCTTCTCTCTGATTATCGAAGTGATATCATGATATGTAGAGCACTTCCAAAATGAGGTTGTAATCTGCTTTTAAAGATTTGCGGGTACACCAAGTTTTCAAGAATTCAAGAAAAAAACTTAATCTGCGTGTGAAAAGCAAGGATCCTCCGCCTCTGCTATACTTTGCTAAGCCCTTTCCGCCTATTTAACCCGAACAGGGTATATCCGCTGTCTTTGAAGCGCACACCCAATTATTTAAGTGGATAAATGTCGATGAAAGTGAATTGTGAGCAAATTGCAAATGGAAACCCGGCGAATGGTGGGCGGACGGTATGTCAAATGTCAAATTTAGGAGAGCCGCAACGCTTCGCTTGACATGTGAAAGTGGAGTGTGCTAAGCTCTCCTCTCCACAATGGGCTTTGGCTCACGGGTAAACGCGGATTACTCGCCATTGAGCATCCAACATACGAGTATGTATGTACATATACATATGTACACATATGTATATGCTCATATGTGGCTCTGGTCTAGGGAGAATGATCGCCGAGCGAAGCACAGAACGTCTGCCATCTGATCGCATATTATATTTAGTTTTCAGTAGCGGTTCTCCAGTCGTCGTGTGCAGTTCACGAGAGCGCGACCCCTGGCCAGATTGCGATAGACTCGGACTTATTGCGCAGATTATATAGCGCGGATCATATTACGAGTAGAACGAGCTGTCTACGAGCAGCATATCATATATTTGTTTAAGTAAAGAAAGAAACGAGATCCGACCTGCGTGCGCCGCTTAGGCTCAATTGACCTGCTTTTGAATTACGCTTTGATTTTGTTTTGCGCAGAAATGCGGAAGTATTACATAAGAAGGCCATGCAACCAATAGTTGGGCCAACGTGTCCCCAGTGCAATTAAATTAATACTAAGTGCAAGTGTAAAGTGTAGGCCTAACAAGCCTCAATGTCCAGCAGAATGCCAAAGGCACGCAATAGAACTCAATCGCCCCAGGAATCAGAACCAGAACCTGAACCAGAACTAGTTAAAGGCCAACAAAAACAAAACAACAACAACAACAACAGCACGCAACAGTAGCAGAGAGCTGCCATGCTACGACAACTGCCAAAGTCACAGGAGAAGGAGGATGGAGGGGTATCTGGCTGATGCTGCAGCTGCTGCTGCTGCTGCTGGGGCTTTTAATGAACATATCCTGTGTGGAAGGCGCGCGCGATCATCGCAAGCAAACAAATCTGGAGGCCAAAGTCGGCTCGCATGTTGTCTTCAATTGTTATATAGATTTCCCATATGATTCCCCCATACCATACGTTGTGCACTGGAGCAAAGATGTAAGTCAAGCATTAAATGCCAGTCAACATTGCGCATACGACGCGTTGGCCGCTCGTTGGTCAATCATGCACATACACTGAGCAGAAAATTGTGTTAAATGCAAGAAACTTAGATCTAACCAAACACACCATCAAAAGCGAGTCCTTAGACTTAAGTCCCTTGCAAAGATAACAGCATAAGTACGTATTGAAGATGTCGCCAGAAGAAAATTGAATTAAAACTAAGATGGGGAGAATTTGAGTCCAAATCTAGTTTTTACAAAACCATAACCGAGCTTCAATTAAAAATGCAGATAAGAGATTGAGTGTAGCATCAGATTCACTTAATTATTATTTATTTAATCCAACGATCAATGTCCTACACTAGCGAAGACTATTGGCACTACGAACGAATAAGCCACAATTCCATAGTCTAAGAATTCGACTATTTAAGAAAAGGAAATCTTTTGAAGATGTCTTGAGATTTCGTTAAAGGAGTCTGATATTTGACATTTGACTATGTATCTGTGCATGTTTTTCTCACAGTGTATCAACACTTTCGTGCCACACGTCAGTGCACACGCACTTTAAATGAAATTGTCGAAATTATAAATTTATCAGATACTCGTAGGTGGGCCCGGGCCCGGGCCCAATGGCCGACTGACTGACTGGCGTGGGATGCCGTTCGCGCTTGGTTAGCCTTAATTGCAGTTACTGGCTGGAAAGGCGGGGGCGGGGGCGGCGTCAGTCTACAGCGTGCAACAGTGCAACAGAGCAACGGGGCTCTCACATTCATTAAAAGGGCTTCGGCCATGGACTTTATGGGTGGGCGGCAACGCGCCCCCTTAAATGCATTTGCGAAGGGCTGCTGCTGCTGGGGTCCTGCGCGGATACGGGGATACGGGGATGCGGGGAGGCTGGACTGTTGGGTGAGAATGCACGGCCTGGCCCTGGCCACTAATTAAACACGGCCACATGCAGCGGGGTATGTGGGCGGGTCGGGGCGCTGTGGTGCCTGTTTTGGGGCGTGTCTGTTTTAAATTTCATTTACCGCGCTGCGCTGATTTCAGTATCACAAACACTTTAAATTATTTCACTGCTCAGAAAGTGTGAACGCGAAGTGTGACAGACATCAAAGAGGGCAACAAAAATAGCAGCGGAAAACAGTTGAAATCAATTTCAATTGAATTCAATCGATTTGAATGGCTGGCATTTTGTTGACAACTGTGAGTAATGCAATTAAATTCAATTGCAAATTCATTGCAGGAATGCAACGCACACCGCCCTCCGCCCTCCTCCCACACAACCCACGCATTTTTGTATTTAAATCGGTTAAATTACTATTCATCGCGCACTCATACGCACATTGGAGCATCCCCCAGCCCCAGTCCCCGCATTAGCCCAGAAGCACATACAAAACCGCTTGGGGATTTGGCTGTGATTGGGGTGGGGTTAGGGTTGGGGTTGGGACTGGGGTTGAACCTAGCTCTCCCGTCTGTCGTCTGCCTCGCAAATGTTTTTAACTATTTGGTTGGCTGCCTAATTTGCTGGCACTTCTGACACACACAGCTCGGTCTGGGCTTGTTTTGTTTTTGTTTCTTTGGTCCATCTGTTTTATCGTATTGTATTAATGCATAAAATTCCACTCGGTCAACGGGTCATGATGTCATTTTGATAGATTCACTTTAATTGCGCTTGAAATGTTTTTGTGCGAACGTTGCCACAGTTTAGCAACTATTAGGATGAACAGAGTTTGTTGATAGGGTCGGGGAGCGTGGAGTGTGGAATAGGGAAATTGCTGTCAATATATGTATATTAACTGGTAAATACAGCCAAAATTTAGGACTTTGGATTACTCTTGAGAGTGAGCAAATCAAAATATTTATGCAAATTCGCATGTGTGCAATCAAAAACTACTTTTCACGGCCGTCGCGAATTTTTTGCGCACGTAGACTGAGCGAGCGGTAAAAATTACCGGATAAATCAAGTTACGTTTGTAATTTGTTAGATAATGTTGATAAATGTGCGCCGAGGCAGCAGATGGCGACGTCAACGTCAACGTCAGTTGACACACAACACAGTTGGGTGTACTTGGGTGTACTTGGACTGCCAGTCTGTCTATCCGTCAGTCCGTCCGACTGTCTGTGGCCCTGTGCTTTAAGTTGACAAAAATGATGCAACGCATCGCCAGCGAAAACATTTCTCACAGTCACAGCCTCAATCAGGAGGCGGAGGAGACGGAGCGGGCGTGACATTGATGCTCTTCTAGGCGGACGGGGGACTGTTTAGCCGATTTCAATTAAAGCCCCACTCGACAAATAATGTCAATAGATCAAGCAACACTTGTGGCACACAATTAAAACTATCAAATTGCAACGGCCTGACACTTTCTGCGGTCGTCAGCTATCAATGGCCAACGGCTGCAACCAAATCCGCAGCATGCGGTTTACTGACGGATTGACGTGCCCAGGGGGTTGGGTGGTTGAGAGGTTGAGGGGTTGAGGGGTGGGCCTATCAACTTTACTAACTGGCTAACTGGATGACAGATGGAGCTCTGTAAACAAAACAGGCAGAAAAATGCAACATCGGTTTGAATTTATTTAATGTCAAGGCAATTACATAAAGGTTTGCGACCGCAGCCTTTTAATAATTTCCATTTAGCTCCTTGTTTTGTGTGTTTGTGTTCCGTTCTGCTTTACAAACTGATTTTATTTGCACTAACGCAATTAATTTCCATCTGCCACGGAATGTGCTCAACAAATATTGACAAATCTATTCAACTTCAATTAAAATAATGGTAGTTCAATAAACACAATCTCAAAGATTCAATTAAAACCGAAAACATTTTCAAAATTTACCAATAAATAGAAAAACATCACAAATAAATACTTTTTTTGTCATGTTGTGGAACCGGAAATTTTAAATTACATTTACACGCTTTTAGAAATAAATGCAATTTGAATGCAACACATGCTAAAAAGTCAGTCCCTTTAAAAATCAATGTATATTTCGAAATTCCTAAGTAATTTTTAGGAAATTTAACATTTTACTATAGAAATATTTTATTTTTAAAAATGGTTCAGATTACAATGCAAAAACAATCTAGAGGACAATCCATGACCAATAAGACAATGGAATTCAGTTTTGACAAAGTTATGGGAATTGGAAGTTCAGATAGAGAGAAGCTTCTATACAGTTGGAAACTTTGCACGTCGCATTTTAGTTTAATTTGGGATAATTCTTCACTATAGAAATTAGCTAGCTAAGAATAAATTTCAAAGTAAATTGATGTCCGCAACCAAGTAAAAATAATTTTTTGAAATTCTATTTTTTTCAACAAGGTGCAAGTTGCTAAAGTATTATTTACCAAACTTATTTAGATAACAACTAATAAGGCAAACGATAGAGTTTTGACAAAGTTATAGTAAAAGAAAGATTACCATCTTAACAACTCAAAATGAAGTTTGGGTTTTATATTCCAAGCCGACGATTGTGCTGACTCTAACATCAGAATGAAGTCGTCGGGTGGGGACATTTGTAACGTAAAACGCCACGTGAGCTCATTTAAATTTGTCAACAATGCAGCGGTAACAGGGGGAGCAGAGGGAGCCAGTCAATGTCCTCGCCTCCATTGCTGGTGGGGGCCCCCATTCACGGCCATCGACGGTGTGTGCACGTCACAGCGCTGAGCACAGCGGGTGTTTGCGAAAATTATAATGGCCTATAGATGCCCAGATACAGGTTTGTAGGCTGTGCTGTGTACTGTGTACTGTGTAGCGTGTACTGTGTACACGTGTGTGTGGATGAACGTAAGCAATCCCACACACATGTGTGTCATTACTGTTACATTGCCAGGGCTGAGGGGCGTTCAATTATTTATATATGCATGCACACGTACGTGTGTGTGTGCCAAATGGGCCTGTGATTTATAACGGGAATAGAAATTGTAATTTTACTATCAAATCACAATCATAAACTAATTGCAAGGGACAAATATTCAGTTCTCATATTTAGTCTCTACCGTGTGCCTGGAGAAAGGATAATTTGTCTGACTGACCATTTTCCACTTATCTCGCAATCTATCTTCTCCTCCCGACAGAATAAAAAGATCTTCACGTGGTACGAGAACGAAACCTCCACTAATGAGCTATTCAACGGCCGTCTGCACCTGGTCAGCCATCCAGACTTCGGCAGGGCGTCTATTAACCTGACAGCCATACGGGAGTCTGACCAGGGCTGGTACCACTGCCAGATCATCTTCCCGAACCGCTCACCTAACGCACGCAACAACGGCACAAGCTACCATTTGGCGGTGCAGGGTGGTTCACTTATCAAAATACCGCCCGTGAACCAAACCATTATGGAAGGCCAGACGGCGTTCTTTCACTGCGTCATGAAGTATCCGGACAACTCGCAGGCCTCCTGGTACAAGGATGGCGTGCTGCTGCAGGAGGTGCAGGATCTGATACGTCGCTCCTTTACGGGTCCCGACGGCAGCCTCAGCATCGACCCCACCATGATGAGCGACCTGGGCGAATACGAGTGCAAGGTGCGCAACCACGAAGGCGAGCTGCAAACGGCCAAGGCCTTTCTCAATATACAATGTGAGTGTTGTTTGGGACTCGATACTCTTCCTGAGTGCAGCAAAACTATCGATAGATTCTAGATAGCCTGTTAGGTTCGCCAGAGCTTATTGAGTATCGATATAACTGATGATCACTTTAATGAGACTACATTTAAATGTCAATGCATAGCAGGGCTTAACCATCGGCATTATCGATAGTGCCATCGATAGCTTTGCAGCACTGTTATTCCTGCATTAACTCCGCGAGCTCATGAAACTCTTCCACAGATAAGGCCAAGGTGATTTACGCACCGCCCGAGGTTTACCTGCCGTATGGGCAGCCGGCCGTGCTGGACTGCCACTTCCGGGCAAATCCGCCGCTGAAAAACCTCCGCTGGGAGAAGGACGGTCTTCTGTTTGACTCGTACAATGTGCCCGGCGTGTTCTACAAGATGAACGGCAGCCTGTTTTTCTCCAAGGTGAACGAGAACTACGCGGGCAGCTACACGTGCACGCCCTACAACGACCTCGGCACGGACGGGCCCTCGCCCATCATTAGCGTAATTGTGCTGCGCCCACCCATATTCAGTGTTACCCCGAAGGCGATTTACATACAGAAATTGGGCGATACGGCGGAGCTGCCATGCGAAGCCATCGACCGGGACGGAAACAATCGGCCGTCCATTGTGTGGAGTCGGGTAAGTCCGGGTCGCATTGTCATGGAGCATCCATGTCCCTGTTTCCCGCCTGCCCGCTACCCGTGCCTGTCCAGACTATTGCCCAAATGGCCATTGGCCTGTCTGGCTGCAGTTTTGCTTGATTGCATTTTGAAATATGCATGTGCGTGTCGTGGAGAGCTGCACCTGCTCCATGTGTGGGCTACATTTTTGCACTACCGATTTCGATTTCGATTCTGACTCTGATTTAACTAATTTACACACAGAAAGATGGCCAGGCCCTACCCGTGGAGCGGTACAGCTTCAGCGGCGGCAATTTGACCATCACGAACCTAATTGAAACGGACCGCGGCATGTACGAGTGCTCGGCGACCAATGAAGCGGCAACCATAACGGCCGAGGCTGAATTAATGATTGAGAACATTGCGCCACGCCCTCCCTACAACCTGACGGCCAACAGCACCGAGACATGCATCAGCATACGCTGGCAGCCAGGTGAGATTAGGCCAACTGACAACGACCGACCAGTCGGACAATGCGACAGCCGGACAGCTGTACAGACAGATAGCATCGAACTCATAATCCGGGTATTTGGCATTAGATGGAGGTTCAATCGCAATGTTATTCGCCAGACAATCTCTTTGCCAATGGGCTAGACTTGTGTTGAATCGTACAGTTAAAGTACACTTAAATAAATGTCCTAAGTTTAAAAGCGTACCGAAGTGTGGCAACCCATGTTAAACGGAAACATCCTTCCTTCTAGTAAAACCTTTGCATGGACATTTAACTTTGTCGTCATAGCAATGTTGGGCACCCTAGTGTAACTCTTTTTATGGCTTTTGTTTGAATTCCTTAATATCTATCAAATAAATATAATCAAATAATATCAAACAAACGAACTAAAACGAAGGAACTTTGTATAGGAACATTTGGTTCATTCACGACGAACGACTGAACTGATTCCTTCAATTAAACCTTATAAACAACATACACTCCACTTCAGGCTACCTCAGACCCAATCTTGAGTACACCGTGTGGTATCGCCTCAGCGAAGCGCCGGAATGGCGAACCCTTCGTGTGATGGACAAAACCATAATGGAAGCGACCGTGCAGCACCTGCTGCCTGGACGGGAGTACGAGTTCATGGTGCTCAGCCAGGATAAGTATGGGGATGGCATGTTCAGCAAACAGTTCCGTTTCCAAACGCAAGGTGAGAGCAGTGCACGCAGCCCAGTCTAATAGTTCTTCCATGAACTGAACATTTCTCATCCTTTCCAGCATCGCCAATACGAGGGGAAGACTTTGATGCGCAGCAACTGCAACACCAACAGAATCAGCTGCCCAGCGAAGGTGGATTGGGTGCACCCTGGAATCTGAGCGTGATAAACAACCCGCAGGGCTGGCTTCTCCACTGGGAGCATCCGACGAAGGGCCTAGAGGCACTGCGCCTATATACGGTGCGCTGGTGGAAGGAGCCGGAACACTTTCTCATCGGCTCCGCCGAAACCTTCGACAACTTCTATCAGCTGCGACACCTGAAGGAGGACTCCACCTTCAAAATCCAGGTGCTGGCCGTGGGCGCCGATGAACAGGCGGTCGCCAGCCCCGAGCTGATTGTCGATGTGCCCTCCCAGCGCAAGATGCGGGCTCTGATCATTGGCAGTTCCGTGGGCATCATCTTTCTACTTTGCGCTCTGTGCGCTTTTTTATACGTGAAACGTAGTTGCCTGCGGCATTTGTTTGCCCGGGGCAACGACGGCGCCAGCGGCGACGAGGACACGGCCGAGAGCGGCGACTGCGACAGCGACCAGGAGCGGGACAGCGGAAAGATTCGAGCCTCCTCCTGAGTAATGCAGATCAGGTGGCGGTTCCAGGAAGACGGCGAAAATTCTCAGCAAAGTTGTTCAGTGAGCGTTACGTTTGTGCCAGGATGAAGATTAGGATATGAGAAGAGGGTGGACGATTCGAAGATTTAAACGATTGCCTATAATGGTTACTCAGTACCGAATAATACTGATTTATAATTTATTTCTAGATTCTACTATTTGTACCATAAATTTCACTAATTCTGCAAATGTAAAGTCGAACTAATGTAAATCAAATAATAAATTCAACAGCCATTTGAAACTGTTTTTGAATTTCCCGCCTCTATTATGGGCAGCACTTTTCCAGCAAAGCTTTGAGAGCATCTCATGTCGTCTCTTTCCCACGGACGCTAAAGTATTGCTGCTAGTTCAATGAGTGCGACAGAGTTGAAGCGCTAGCTTAAAGCGCGAGCTTAAAGCGCAGCGAAAGCTCTGGAATGTGAAAGCGTTCGAAAAAAGCTTTTGATGTTCCAATGAAATGACAGATAACGGCTTTTTAAAATTTAAAATTAGCTTGCTTAAATGGGTTTTCTTCTATTCTAAACCAATAATTATCTAGCACTTCCTTACAAACAAACATATAAATGTTTTTATTCATCTATTCATTAATATAGATAGTTAAAACATAAATGTTGTAATTACCATGAAGTATTATATTGTGACCTTCAGATAAAACATCACAACTTTCAAGCCCGAGCCTAGGACTTGAACCCAAGAACCTTTTGTTCAGTGGACTCGGTCACCTAGAAACCTCACCTCACCTCATCCAACCTGGTGGGAGTCATTTAAATTGAAAGCATACTCAGTAAATTAATTAATTGTGTTTTAAAATAATTGGGCACGTGTAATGTGGGTCATTAAATGCACAGTGCAGATGTACTTCCTTTTTAAAGAGCTTTGCAAGTGCTCGTCCAATTTCAGTTGCAGGCAATGGAATCGTTATGCACAGGCAATTTCATATTGATTGCAGCCATAAAGATAGCCACTTTCAAATCACGAAATAACTTTGAGGGCACGGAAAACACCTGAATGCACCGGAAGACGGCGGTGCACCCAAGTTGCCTTAATTGCTGCGTCTAGCAAACGCATTGCACTCAAAACCATTCGCCATTCGGCTCCATCCCCAGCCACCCCACCCCACTGGTTCAATTGATTTAACCCACACCATCAAAAGTTTTGCACTCGCAATGCTTTGATGCAGCTGCCCGCCGTGTGGGTCGCGTGGCGCATCAAGTGCAAAAATGTGCACCACTGATCCGAACTGCCTCGCACCGCACCCCCGCGAAGGGAAGTAGCACGACATCCAATTTCATTTAATTGAAAATCATTTTCTACCTGCAACTGAGACTAGATGAGGCGGCGCCATCTTGTAAGAGACTGTGGCTCCAAAATGGCCCTTCTGCCCACTGATCCACCCATCTATAATATTGCAAGCTGACCTAGTTTGAATGGATCTGTAATGGAACTGATAGTATTACAAATTCAATTTCCTCCTAAGATCTTGCTTCAATGTGCTTCCGTTCACTTACACAACAAATTCGTAAACAATTGAATGCGGATATCATTTAAAGTGAATAAGTTATGAATTAATTGAGGTCTAGGCTAATCTAACGCCACATTCTCACTCGAAGATAAAATCTGATCATTCACAGAGTTGCTTAAATACTGCACAGGTCACAAAGTGTTGATACCGCACTTTTACAGCTGGGGTTAAGAGTTTGAATGAAGTGAGCATGTGCATATGTGTGTGTGTATGTGAATGTCATAAATGAGTGCGAGTGTACTCATTGGAATTGCTCATGCTCTTCGTCTCAAATCACAATTGTTTTTGTTTTTATTCATGTCGTGCGAGGTTTGCTTTGTTCGCAATCCGCAGGCAAGTAAAGTGTAGTTCAAAGTTCACAATTAATGCCAGAGCTCGGGATATTACTGAAGCGACAAAGTGCATGCCAGTAAGTTGTGATATTAACGAATGAACAAAATATAAAGATGTACTTCTCCATAAATAGGCATCTATTTAAGGTTTCAAGCAACTCCAACTGGGGCTGCCACAAAACTGTACAATGGGCAAACTGAACACAATTTGTGCCACAAACAATATCTTTAATATTGGGCGGAACTGTGAACTCACAAACAATTGAATTTTGTGACTCACAGCTGAGCTCAAATTTCAATGATCGAATACTGTTGCAACTACTTTCATCAATATTAAGTTCAAGCAATTGCAACTACGTGCCAATGTTGGCAATAGCTTTTCTAAATTCAGTTTGCGGCCTTCCTAGTAAAATAATAATACAAATTCCTTGGTTTTGCCACTACAAGTGTCCATTTGGACCATTGTATGGGGCAAACAATGAAAAAACCAGTTTGAGTGCATTTGTACTCGACTTAAGTGCGGCATGTAGCACGACTGCATTGGGCATGGGGTGTGTTCAATTTGTGTTTACTATCAGCTGTTCACAGTCAGCTGAAACACACACACACACACAGACAGAAATGAGACATGCGCTGTACACAGCTTGCCACACAATTGAACACAGTGTGGCAACATTGAGCAGCAGCCCAAACAAAGCGACTTCTGACGACGCAGCAGCAGCAGAGTCCCCTCCCCGGCCACATGCGTCCCGCAACCAACAACCATTGACGAAACAAAAGTGGCGTCGCTTACATACACACACTCACACGAACACACACGCTCCCACACGCTTGCACACAGTTATAAACAAAGGCGGAGAGAGCGAGTGCGATGTAAAGAGAGAGAGAGAGCGAGAGAGCGAGAGAGCTTAGCAGCAGCAATGGCGACGCTCGCAGTTTCAGTTCTTGTTCGTTCGCGCTGCGCTGAGGTTGTCTGCCGCTGGCTCTAGGAGAAACGTCGCGCAACCCGCCAAGGCAAAACACGTTTAATTCTTCTGCCTCGCTTTCTTGGCTTGCTCGGGCAGCTGTGTATTGGTTGGTCTCTTAAATTAGACCAGAAGACTGCGACTGACTCTGGCGACAGTCGACAGTCGACAATCGACAGTCACAAGTTGTCAGCCTGGCCAAAGGAGCTGCTGCTACTGCTGCTGTTCCTCATTGTTGCTCGCATCGCAATTTAAAACAATTACGTATTAAACAAGACACCAAAAAGAGAGGTGGCAACAAAAGCTTTGTGTGTTCGAACAACCAGCGAAACACGAGTGAAATATATGGCTATCAAATGAGCCTAAAATAAGCAGACAACGCAAGCATCTCTAGCGTAGAGAAAATCTATTGTCAGCGTCCAACTAAATTAAACACAACACTAATAAACAAAAAACCAAAAAAAAAAACAAGTTTTATGTGCTGAAAATTCTTGGAATTCATTCTTTGTGATTAAGGTAAGCAGCTCAAGCCCAAAGTACCCCGAGTTCCAAATAGAATTGCGTCGCCTCGTCCCCATGTCCCTAACGTGACTTGGTTGCATGTTATTGTAGTAGTTATCGGCTGGTTGTGGTGGTTGCTGCACGCAGCTTGCCACCCTCTGCCCCCTGCATCAACAAATGCAGCAGCAGCAGCCAAATGGCCCAAGCCAGCGGCACCACCCGCTGATTGACTAACCCCCCACCCCACCCTCTGAGGAGCATAAATATGCAACGATTATCGGTTCACCTATTCAGGCACCTCACAGATTATTCACTTACATATTTATAGAGCAGCACGCTTATTTCAAATGTGTATAAAAAGAAACAAAAATAAAATCATATGTATCTTTAAATGATTTCCCATTTGTATCTCCTGAGCGCGCATGCGTTCTGCTCTCCTCGCTCTCGCTCTCTCTCTCTCTCTCTCTCTCTCCTCGCAGCTACGCTCGGCGAGAGAAATTGGCAGAACATGTTTGTTATTTAATTGCTAATAGTCGAAATTTGTTTATGAATATTTATAAATATATAGTAGAGCAGAATATAAATCACTCAGCAGAGTTGTGCCCTGTTGACATTTAGTGCATATATCGTAGATCGGGAAAGGTCAAAGAGGTGGCTATGATAACACACCCTGTGTGCGTGCCACTAACCCACTTCGAAAGAGTTTAAGGTAGGACCACAATCCACCCACAACCCACAACCCACAACCCCCAACCACCCACGCCAGAGCTGTCCTAGTTGCGGTTCCTGTGCACTTCAGATTCGACAGGCCCCAAGGCGTACATACTCGTATATGATAGGTGTCGCCATTGGCTGATAAACCACGCGACAGAACATAAAACACCTGGATAGTCCAAGAACCGGTAGGAGCTCGGAGATAAGTCGCAACGCGAACTACTTCTTCACACACTCCTACCTTCATTCATATGTATGTGTATGGTATGTCTCCCCGATTATCGGAAGGCGAGACCAGAATCAATTGCTCTGCTCGCCTTATCACAATCATCGCTAATCACACTGACAAACAAATCCGTATGTATATCAGCTATTAGCCCATAATCTATACAATTCGCGGTTCCACACAGCTGCAATCTTATCGGACGGCCACCTGCTAAGGCGCCGATGAGTGCGGCTACACTCAGAAGCTGCCTGGTTGCAGGAACAGTGCGCCTGCACTTGCCTCCCCCTGTTACAGAGTTAGTCACTACGCCCCCGCCCACTGTTGGGCTCGACAGCTGTGTTTCGCTCTTTATGGGCGGAATCCAAAGATACATATGTCCACTCACTCCCGACATGGAAATTTGTCATTAACATCACTTTTTGGGCGTCGCGTCGATCTGGCCTTCAGTAGTAATCAGTAATTCCTGTGCTATCCCCAGTATCAGTGAATGTCGTAATCATAGAACTTCTCACAACATTTGCCTTCTCCGGAGTGCATAAATGTAGGGATCATGCATAGGAAACTGAATTCAGCTGTTTGATTTGCATCCATTTCGTACATTTCTTTTCAGCTGCTCGTGATGCGGAGGAAAGCGGAAAGCTGCATTATTCATCAACTTTCAGCTACGTTACAGGCAAATATGCCAATAAATTGTAAACAATAAACAATGAATAATTCAAGTTGAAATCGAGGAGCGCAGAAACTAACATGTAAATAGCGAGAACTTCATGCAACGCCAAATAAATTAATAACAAATCAAGTACTATTAGGCTACATAAATAAATAAATGCTGACTGACACAACCCAATGCCAATTGCAACTGTATAAACTGAACACTCGAACAGCCACTCACAGTGATTCACCCACTGCTCGAAGTCCAAGCCATGGATGAGTTGCATGCCTCAAATGTGCCACTTGTGGACAACGACAACGGCTGCAGCGCCGTCATAATGCCCGCCAAGACAACATCCACATCCACATCCACATCCATGTCGACGACGACGCCAGCAACAATATCCACATTAGCACCTCTCAGTGCAGTGCACTTCAAGAGCTGTAGTAACAGCACAGCAACAACAACCACAACAAGCCAGCTGGGATCCAATCCCAGCTCCGAACCAGTGCCACTTCTGAATCAGCTACAGGCGCTGCCCCTCCAGAAACCCAACAACCCGAAGCAAATCAATGGTAACAATGGGTGAGTTCAAGACGCTTAATACTATCGATAGTCTCACCATATTCGATATTCGCCCAACTTGCTAGTATACAAATAGAAGCAGTCATATATTCTTAGCATTCTATAACCTTAAGTAAGGGAAGATTAAAGACAGGTATTTCAAGCAATGCATAAAAAGGCTAATAACTGAACGATTAAAGAGTATTAACCCTGACAAAAATCGATGGTGACAGCCGGAGAACGTACCATCGATTTGCAGCACTAATGAGTACCATGGGACGAGCGATTTCATCATTAAAATTCAGGCCGAACGCTAATGGGATTAGCATAGATTATGATAGTGCGGGTCGCGGGCAGGGGATACGTTGGTATCCGTGACGTTTATCAAGTCTTGACAGCCAAAAGCCAAGGAATTTATTCTGGCAGGCGTCAAGGCCAAACAGGAGCTTCATTCTTAATGACCCAAATAGAAGCGTGTTGTTGCTTGTTTTAAGTTCACACGGAAGTCCTAGGAAGGCACCGTAGTTGTGGGTGTGGGTGCGGGTGCGGGTGCGGGTGCGGGTGTGGCTGCGGGCGGCTCATTAAGTCATAACCTTCCGCCAAAGTATCTAGCTAATCAGCCAAATCACGCCAGGACACTTTACCGCTGCCTTTGTCCAGTTACTTCATAAATCAAGAGCGGTCGACTTGAGCCGAGCCTAGTAGGAGTACCACTAAATTTAGAACTGTCTGACAGGATGGCAGGATGTCATCTTTATCATAATATTCGGTATTCCAGTGATGCGACGCACACACGCAAGAGGTTCGCTCCTTCCAAGGAACTTGTAGGCAGCAGTGAAAAATCGATAGACAGATTCAGCGGACCTCCAGGCATCCTTGACTCAAGCTCCGTTCTAAGGAGCAACACGAATCGCGTGACGACCTGAGAAATGTGCAAGGCCCGTCTCCTAGCAGTGCTTTAAATTTATGCACAGTTGTATAATATAATTTAAGCATACATTTGCATTAATGAATAACTCTTGTGTTTATAATCCTATTATAAGGAAACTCAGAATTGATAGAGAGAATGTTTGAATGCATAAATTGTTGATGTAATTCGTTTCGGGCGGTGCAGGGGGAGTTCAAGTACAAACGGAAGAGATCCCAAATACCCAATTTAGCGGCTTTACTTATATGTACAACAGCTTCGGGGTTCGATACGTTTATAACAGGATCGAATATGTCTCTCCCCGACTGACATTTACCTTTCCACAACTTAATTATGGCACTTTTACCCATTTTATGGGCCCAGTTTATAAAATGCAAATGTGTCAATAGCCCCCAAAGTGTGCACACGTGGCTTGAATGGTTTCTCACTTGCAACGGCAGCAATCTGTGAATGAATGCCACTACCGGACATAACGACATAAGGAAGCTTTGTCAGGTGTTTTGGCCTTGGACTCAGGCAGACCTTGGTTCCAGAGCACCGTAATTTAAATGCTAATACAAAATCTAATAGAACATTCTGGCGCCCACGTTCAAATCAATGTCGCAGCGGCCACGCCCCCTAAACGCCCATAATGTACTCGTATAGTCGTGTAGTCGTGTAATTAAAAAGGTCCATTCCAACCCGACCCGTTCGTTCTATCACAAAGTCGCAACAATTGACCGGCTGGACTTTTCCGCAGATGCATGGAGTCGACTGGACGAGGCTTTAACGGAAATGTGCGCTAGGCAGACAAAAGCAAGAGAGCTCATAAAAAGCGATTTAAATGCTTGACACATCCTTTTCCCTTCGAAGCACTTCCCTATTCTGGTTCGTTATTGTCGGCATTGCCATAAATAATAAGCCACACAACCGCACACACACACACACTCACACACACACACACATCCTCATTCCCATTCAGAAGAATGGGCCCACATGACGTATGCGCAACTATGGCGAATAGGAACAAAATAAAACACCGCCAAACAGCAAAAGCCAACAAGCCAACCATTCTCAGAAACAATAGCAAAATGAGCTGAAGAGGAATTAAATGACGTCCCAGAAATACTCTTCCCTAAGTTAAAACAAGAGTATGTTACTACCCTTTCTTTTTTCAAAGTTCGATCAAGAGAACATTTACCAGAAGTTCACGTTAAATTTAATGGCTACTTTAACTTGTGGTCGATCTAGAATTTGTGTCTGCCGGTTCAAGTAAGTTGAGTCCGCCTGTCTGAAAATATCCTGATTTTGGAACCACCAACTAATTAACAATTGCTGAACAAAACAAATACTAAACTAACTGTATGCCAAACCCAACTTCAAGATAACTTCCAAGAACCAGTAGCAAAGGGACCTTCAACTTGGAAATGTCAATACTCCCTGGCATCGGAAAGGATATACAAACAACTTCGATACTATAACCAACGCGCAGCAACGATGACGCCGCGTGCTGGGAAAAATCGAACAAGCCGCCAAGTTGTCCAAACTTTTCCGCAGTCAGTAGAGTTGAGTTGAGTTGATTTCAGTTCAGTTTAGTTCAGTCCTTTGCGAGCGCCTTACGGGCATATTCTGCTGGTGTCCTTTTTGCTTTTTGCGCTGCAGTTCGGCTTAAAATATTTATGTGCATATTAGATATATGACTGGTGTTATTTAAACGGGCCGCAAAGTCGTCGCTCGTCGGTGTTTGAAATCGGGAGACAATCGGAAGGCAAAGAGCGCGAAACGTGCGACGATTATGCAATTGAAAGTCAGCAAACCTGCGGGGGGCCGCCCAAAATAACTTGACAGACTCTTGGGCGCCGCATTTTCTAACCTGCCATGTCCTGACAGCTTGTGAATCCTCCAAGGCGTTGCTCGGCCAGCATTCAAGGCAGCCATAAAAGGCAACCTCGCCGCACACTCCAGACACATTGACCTTTTCCCACGCACCGAGGTCAACTAACAGAACGAGGCAGTGTCTCAACCCCCGTACCACAACGCCTACATTCTCGTAGTGTGACCATTTCGGACCAACAAACTTAAAGACAGACTAATGTTAGGTAATAGTTCTAAAGACATTAACTACGCAGCCCGCAGCAGACGATTTAGACCTTGTTAACGTAGGTTTAACCGAACCGTGCTATCATCCAGTGAACTCGTTATCAGTTATCATTTATCGGTGGTTCTGGCTGTCTTTGTTTACTGTTTTGGGTAGTTGCAAAACAGCGGATTCGTTGTTTACGACATAATAATATTCACTTGTCGCCCAAGCTGGATCTGTCGCCTTAATTGAGAAGAACATTGCACAAGATAGTTAGTCCCCAGTTATGCCTAAATAACCTCGTGTTAATAATAATAACAATGAGTGTGACTTTCATTCAGATTAGAGATTGCTCAGTTACCCGCTGGCCGTTAATAAATGCTTAATTGTCGCTAAGCGCGGATGATCTAATGCTTCACGGCATCTGATATTTCCTTTCCGGTCTGCTTTAATCAGTGCTAAACTACAATGTAAATGTGCTTAAAAGCATGTCCGGGCAAAGTTCAATTCCGTATAACCACGGACAACGAATAGTTTCCACAGTAGCTGCTGTTTATTACCCGCATTAAATCAATATAATGGCACTTTAAGTTGGTAGCAGGAACGTGCAAACAACTACAAGGCATTAATATTGATAAGCACTTTTAAGACCCTTCACTTATAAGGTGGGTGAGAGAAAGTGGCCTCAACGTTGCAATTAGGTATCATTATTCTGAACCGCTTTCCACTGTTTTAACACGTTCTTAAATGAAATACATTTCATTAATTTAATGGAAATACAAAATTGAAAGGATTAAATGTCATTTCACAATCCTGAACACTTGACATAGTTAGTTATTCAAGAAGTAGAAGTTCTTATGTGTCGCATGTATCCTAAAAACTGATCTTAAGATCGAAGGTATTCAAGAAGAAGTATATACTAATACATATACCATGTACATAGGCTCGATTTATATTGGAACATATTACACCTGAGTACAGGGTACTTACAGGGCGGGCACTCTCAGCCAGATCATTCAAACTCGTTGTTGATTGAAGTGTTGGAAAGTGCTTCGATTGCGTGTGAATTAATTTATAACTGCCGCGCTGCTTGCAGCCGAATACGTGAATACCCACTCGTACATACTTACATATGAGTATGTACATATGTATGTATATGTATAAAGCGCACTGGAATCATTCCTGGCCCAAACAAACAAAGAATGCTCAATATCCAGAGGCATTTCCTTGGTCTTCTGGTCTTGCATTTCGCAAGAGCGCCAAGTGTTGTTGCTGTGGTTCGATGAGTTCGCTGGGCTGCTTGGGAGCTGCCCGGGGGCTGCCTTAGGGGGCCTAGCTGGGTTCGTTAACATTAACATGTACGAGTGTGAGTGCGACTGCGACTGCGACTGCGACGCCAAGGCAGTTCTGAGTGCAGGCAAGTACATGCGCACTCAAAATGTACCCAGCCAGGCCAGTAGTTGGGTGCACGCGCACCGAGAAATTCGCGGGAAACGACTCGCGATAGACAGCACAACAAAGCGGGCCAGCAGATGGCATTGGATGTGGTTGTGACTGCGACTGTGACTGCGACTGCGACTACGACAACGACTGTGACTGTGGTGGTGTGGCAGGGCTGGGAGTGCTGTCGGAAGTGGGGCAGCGGCGGAGACTCGTTTTTATCGCAGCTGAAAGCAGCAGCACTACAAAACACAACTGAGTCAGTTGATGACGTTGGTATTTGTATTTGTTATTGCTGTTGGATATCAGCAACTTCGCATGTGTTGGCCAGTTGGCTGCCGATATTGGTAAGAGTCGACGGCCAACAGCTGACTTGAGTTCTGTTTTGACAGTCGTCGCTCTTGGCTGACTATTGAGTGCTGACGGGTTTGTGGCTCGATCTCTTTTACCAATGGCCACGCAGCCAGTTTTTCTATTATATATGTCTGTAATTTGCGGTTGTGTATTCACAAGCCGCAGAACTAATTGCCGGATAGATAGAAGTATGTATAAAATTACAATTGCAGGCTCCATAAAGCAGCTTTGAACAGCGCAGGAATTTAAATTGCCTGATCAAATTCAGCCCATTCTGCAGATACTCCCCGAATCAGCTGTGAAAATGAAAACAGATCCACAGATCCCAGTTTGAGTTTGAGCAAAATAAAGTATCTCTATCTAGTTTCAGCTGGTCTGTATTGTGTACTCTGGCACAGCGTGAGTCGGCAATGATAAGCAGCGGCAAAAACAACACACAAAGAGAGATAGATATGCACACACATTGAACTTTAAACCATAACAATTATAGATACTTCTAGTGTCAAGTGATTGTGTGCTCTAGTAGTTTTAAGGTGGCAATTACACGTCAATCCATCCATCAACAATTAGCTTCCCAACTAGTTGAGACTGTATTTTCAATTAGTATTAGCCGCCTTAGCGTGATTGCAGAGCAGTCGGCTTACTTTATCAATAAGAAACCCATGAAGCTGCCACACGGCATTTTGTGAATGAAAACAGAACTTTGTCCTTGGGGTGGGCGCTCGGGGGTGGTGGAAGGTGGAAGGTGGAAGAAGCTGTTTGTGGGCACGCATCTCGCGACTCAACGATGCTGATTGTGGTTGATTGATTGCTCGTTTAGCTCGTCGAACTGAAACTGATAGAATTAAAACCGCAAGCAACGAGCAGCTGAGTGTAGTAGAGCGTAGAATCGGAAATGAACCTGGGAAAGTGTGAAAGCAATTGAGAAAGCATGCCAAACAGCTTGGAGCTGACATTGATGCACTGCAGCAGCGCTGACAGCATAATGCAGCGGCAGCAGTATCCTGCAGGAAGGCTCTGCCACGCGGAGGGCATACAGAACTCCTTCTTCGAAATATCCACGCATGATGTGCCCTGCAGGCGCTCCGCTAATGTCGAATCCTATGCGGATATGTTGCAGGACGTTGCCAAATGCAACCTGCAACGCACGCAGCGTTCCCTGTCTTTTGTCCAGACAAAGCTGACCAAGAACGGCTGTGTGAGCGCTCTGCAGCGGCCCGAGGATGGGGCTCCGTGCTGGCTAAAGCCGCTCAAGTAGGCTTCCCTCACAGCAGAGCTGGAAAACCATCGATAGTGATTCCACTCGGTAGTATCGATAGTGTAGCACTGTCACTCTCAATATCGATAGGATCGACATGCTTTTGACGTTTCGATAGGGCCAAAAATGTCAATCGATACTATCGATAGTGCCATCGATTGTTTTCTAGCACCAAAACAACCGACGCCACCAAATAACTAATTACTAATCGATCCTTTTATGTGTTATTTTCTCTTTGCAGCTCACAGAATAACTTGTGCAATGGCAGAGTCAACACCAGCAGCCACAACAACCACGTCCTGGCACCCAAGGTTCAGAACAACTGTAGCAATAGCCCAAATGGGCAGAAGAAGGGCACCATATCGCTGTCGCATTTGCCACAGCGTCCGCCGGTGGACATTGAGTTCTGTGATATCTCCTACTCGGTGCCAGATGGAAATAGACGCGGCTTTAAGACCATCTTAAAGAGCGTCTCGGGAAAGTTTCGCAATGGACAGATAACAGCAATAATGGGACCCTCCGGGGCGGGCAAGAGTACGCTTATGAATATTCTTGCTGGCTATAAGTAAGTTGAGTACAGTTCTGCCTTGAATTCTTTGCTTATACGTGTGTCTTGCAGGACCTCCCAATTAAGCGGGTCGGTGCTAATCAACAGCAAGGAGAGGAATCTCCGACGGTTCCGCAAGCTCTCCTGTTACATTATGCAGGACGACGTTCTTATTGCCAACCTGACAGTGCGCGAGGCCATGATGGTGGCGGCCAATCTCAAGCTTGGCAAGAACATTATCACCTATGCCAAAGGTGTTGTGGTCGAGGAGATACTGGAAACAATTGGCCTGAAGGAGTCGGGCAACACGCTCACCTGCAATCTGTCCGGTGGACAGCGGAAGCGCTTATCCATAGCACTGGAGCTGGTTAACAATCCGCCAGTCATGTTCTTCGATGAGCCAACCTCCGGTCTGGACAGTTCCACCTGTTTCCAGTTAATTTCACTGCTCAAATCGCTAGCGCGCGGGGGTCGCACTATCGTTTGCACAATTCACCAGCCATCGGCGCGACTCTTCGAGAAGTTCGATCATCTCTACCTGCTGGCCCAGGGCCAGTGCGTCTACGAGGGTCGGGTGCATGGCCTGGTGCCTTACCTCGCCTCCCTGGGCTATGAGTGCCCATCGTACCATAATCCCGCTGACTATGTACTCGAGGTAGCTTCCGGCGAGTACGGCGAGGCGGTTCCCAAGTTGGTCCAGGCCGTCAAGAGTGGCATTTGCAAGAAGTACTTGCACAAGGACTACGGGGTTAACTTGTCGCACACCAAGGGCATAGCTAACGACATCATCAAGGGCAATGGAACCGGTACGGACAATACCAGCGCCAACAACACTGCAGCCCCAACGACGGCGGCTCCGACGGCAGCTACGATGACACTGGAGGACGAAAAGCCGTCTAAGCTATCGCTGGAACCTATTGCCGACGATGCGGACGACCTGACCGAGCTGAAACCACCGAAGCTGGAGGCACAACAGTCCCAGAACTCCGACTGCAGCGTCATCAACATGCCCGTCACGACCGAGGACAGCTGCAGCTTCAGTTCATCGAAGGGCGGACAAAGCCAGAATGCAGTAACCGGCGGCCAAAATGCCGTAGTCGGTTGCATGACTTCGTTGCTGGATTCACACGAAAGCGTGGTCACGCTGCCCAACAAGACGGGTTTCCCCACCAGCGGCTGGACGCAGTTCTGGATATTGTTGAAGCGATCGTTCAGGACAATAATGCGGGATCGCATGCTGACACACATGCGCCTGGCATCGCACATCATTGTGGGGGCGATCATTGGCATGATCTACTACGATGTGGGCAATGAGGCCAGCAAGATTATGAGCAATGCGGGTTGCATCTTCTTTGTGTCCCTGTTTACGACGTTCACGGCCATGATGCCCACTATTCTGACATGTAAGCGCAGACTGCTTTAACCACAGATAGATATAATAAAGCATTCCTGATAATATTCCACAGTTCCCACGGAGATGTCGGTGTTTGTACGGGAGCATCTCAACTACTGGTACTCTCTAAAGGCTTTTTACTTTGCTAAGACCATTGCCGACATTCCTTTTCAGGTAAGTTACGATCCTTCCTCTAGTAGTATTTAGTATTAACAATCCCATTTGCAACTCCCACAGATAATCTTCTCCAGTGTTTTTGTGCTGGTCGTCTACTATCTGACCTCACAACCTATGGAACTGGAACGTATCTCAATGTTTACGTTCATCTGCGTGCTCAACTCTCTTGTTGCTCAGTCTCTGGGTCTACTTATTGGTGCTGGAATGAATATTGAGTCTGGGGTGTTCCTCGGACCAGTCACGACGATTCCAATTATTCTATTCTCGGGTTTCTTTGTTAACTTTGACACCATACCGGCCTACTTGCAATGGGTCACATATGTCAGCTATGTGCGCTATGGCTTTGAGGGTAAGTGTTCCTGTTTCTACCTCCCAAATAGTCCTGTCATTAACTAGAGTTTAATTTTATTGAAATTGCAGGCGCCATGGTTTCTATTTACGGCATGGATCGCGCTAAATTACACTGTAACGAAATCTATTGTCATCACCGCGTTCCCAAGAAGTTCCTGGAGTGGATGTCAATGCAGGATGCCCGCTTCTGGGTGGATGCGGTTGCTCTGCTAGGTATCTTCTTAGCCCTGCGCATCATTGCATACTTTGTGCTCCGTTGGAAGCTGCACAGGATACGCTAAGCAGGGGTATCCTTTCGGATTTGTTCGAACCATCTAACTTTTGTAAATAGAGTACGCGCAATAGGAATTATGTTGGAGTACTGTAGATAGGCGTTGCTTTAGGGTGCTTCGAGTTATTGTTTCAAGTTCAGTTGCAATAGACTACTGTATAACTAGCGGATATTATCTTAAACGGGTTTTTTATTGAACATTCATCGTAGCGGTTCCACATACGAAATAATAAGTGTATCACACAAAGGGAGAGCTCCCAAGTATTTGGCGAACACAAATCGGAATCCACATATAGACCACAAGTCTTACATATATATATAGACAACACACTCTCAAACACAACCCATTAAAGTATAAATCTTGTGACCAAGCAGAAGAGTCTGAACTTAAATAGGTTGAATATTATAACAAATTCTAGACAAGATGTTAATGTAGCTGTGTAGTTTTGGCCACGTCATTTATATTCCTCAGATACCCTAGATAAGTGCGAAATTCTTCAGCTCTATGGCAAATCTACTTCCCAACGTTCTATTAATCGCTCCGTCCCTATCTTGAAGGCTCGCTCTCTCTATCTCCTTCTGTCTCTTGGCCAGTTGAGACAACCGTAACGTAAAAAACAATCCACCTTTCTTCAAGTTTTTACCATTAGAATTGAAATACGTTGTCTACATTTTGGGTTAATCGTATTTAACCTTATTTGCAGACCGATAATTCCTTGCTTAGAACCCAATTGAAATGAAACACATGAACCTTGTGATAAAATTCACTGTAATAAAACACTCAAGATCTATGAGAAACCGAATCGGAAATCGCTTGTGTCCAGGCATACTGGTGATATGAAGCAATTATTATTATAACTATCATTATTTATACGAAAAGTCGTTTAATCTTCAAAAAACAAAAGAAAAGTTTTGTAATTTACGGCATATGTGTGATTATATTATCTTTTAATTTAGTAAATGTTTAGTTTAATTTTGTACCATGTCTGCATAAGTGACGCCAAAATAAATGCAATATTAATTTATCGACCCTTGAGTTCCAATCTAACGCATTGTGCAAGGCCAACAGATCAAAGCCAAAGAACTGAAACGTTCCACGGAGAAATAAATGAAGGCAAACCAAACGCGTTGGGTGCTTCGATTCATTTGCCCAATAAGTTATACATATTTTGTGATATGAATGTAGAGATATGAAAGCAAATTACAATTTGTATAAGACAGCAAGCTGTGGCCACATATTCAGCATCCTCTGAGGAGCGAAACCTATTAAAATTATAATTATCTAGCGGGCAAATCAATTAATAAACAACATGTATATTCTTAGTTTTAAACTTACATATTTAAAGCGCATGTTCAATTGTATAAAACTAAACACACGCATATACAAATCACACTCAACCCAGTAGAATATTTTTAATAAAGCCGATTAAAACCAAATATATCATTAAATTATACATACGGTGTTTAAATATTGTTTCCTTTCTCATGTGCCGACTCCGTCGAAAGGAAGGATTTCCTTAAATTTCGCGCCAC
Source organism: Hirtodrosophila histrioides (assembly GCA_037075165.1). NCBI lineage: Eukaryota > Metazoa > Arthropoda > Insecta > Diptera > Drosophilidae > Hirtodrosophila > Hirtodrosophila histrioides. The sequence continues at coordinate 412,841 of JBAMCL010000789.1, forward strand.
ATTTCAGTAGGTATTGAATTACATTATAGAGTTGTCTCACTCACTCTAACGGTGTAATCAACCCACGAAGTCATGCGCAATCGACATTGCGTTAGAGTGAGCTAGCTATACCAAAGCTAAATGGTTTGTGTCTCTGCTAAGCACTGCAATAGCTTTTGAAAGCTTGGGTCGCCAGACTTTAAATCGCGAGCAAGAAACGATTTAAGTACATTGAGTCGGAGAATCATAATAGTAAGCATTAACATTAAATTCTCTCAAAGGAGAAATTTATTCCGCATACTGCTTTGTTTTCATCGATCTGCAGGGTGTGGGAGAAATATTAAAAGTTTAAAATAAACTTAACCTTCGCCTGCTATACAAAAACTTCCATTCCAAACAGACAGAAAAGGGGAAATTTTGAATTGAAATTTCATGTATATACATATATAGCCCATCCAGATAAACATCATCTTCTAATGCTCGTTTTTGACTTTCAACCCTTTTAACTTCCCCAAAAATTCATCGACTCACATGCGAATTGAATGTCAGGTCGATTAGGTACTATTATCAAACAAGTAAGAATGCTCTAGTCGAGTATACCCGACTACGAAACTCCAATTGTACTGTAGGTCTAAAACTTCCAATCATATGTTCGTCTACTTACACATGACTACTTCACATATACACAAAGCCGCACAAACGCGAGCGACAGCAAGGCAGACATGCGCAAGTATAGGCATTGTTATAGTCGTGGCTGTGTCTGCTTCTTCCAACCCCCCTCGCTCGAGTACTGAATCTTTGTTCGTTAGAATAACTTCCGTTGTTCAAATTATCCGATCGACTTGAAATTTGGACTAGTATATTGAAGAGTGACTAAAGTATTGTACAGGCCAAATCCCAAAGCTATACCTTTAACCAACTGTGGCTGTAAAATCCCGTTTTGATCGATTTGCTGTCATCAACAAGTCCATATATACTCTTATAGTCCGCGTCGGAGATTGATCTCCTTCTGTCTAAGTTACTATACAAATCCAATTATATTTATTGTTATCAGAATCCAATACCCCCTTTATATGCCCAGTTCAATGGTGTACAGGGAGTAAAAATAATCTATATTCAACCTGTTGAATAGTTTGACGATCGAGCCTGTTAAGTATTTAATTGTACAGGAAATTGACACGTACGCTAAGAACTATTTCAATTTAAGAAATCCCTTTCTTTGTCCTTTCTTTTAACTAACACATAGTAAATTTTTCCAGTGTACACACCGGATCACATGGAACGGCAGACAGACAGACACACATACATACTTTCTCTCACACATACACACACACACACACACACACACACACACACGGACGTATACAAATACAATCGCGTCATGGATTCTAACATCAATATTGCAATGCCATTTGACATTTGTTTGGGCGACACTCGCAAAACGATGCCGACTGCAGCGCAGTAATGGCAAGGGGGGGTGAAACGGAATAGGGGAAAGGGATAGAGGAAGGCCAGGCTCCAATGTAACCGGTCAAACGGAGTGATTTTTATTGGCTTGTTGCTTTTTCGATTCACTGATAAATTGTTAATGTCACACCACACACACACACACACACACACACACAACACATACACATACATATGCTCGTAAAATGCAATGTTACAAATTTATTATTTATGTGGCGCTAAGCTTTGTGCCTATAGAGAAAGCGGAGGGGGGGGGGGACCCCCCACTTGCAGAGCGCCACAATTTTTTTGAAATGCGACGATGCAGATATGCCAAGAGGCAATGATAATATTTTGGCTAAAAATTTGCGCTGAATAAAACTGCATTTTATGTGTGCATAGAAAATGTAAAAGCAGCGGAAAGGGGCAAGGGGCAAGGGGCAAGGGAGCAGTGCGGCAGTTTCAATAAATCAAGCAATACGGTCCGGCCGGAACAGACCGGAACAAGGCCATGCAACTGGAAACTGAAACTCATGTTTACTGTTAGACAATTAATGCAGCCGACAAAACAGGCAAGCGGGCAAACGTTGTGCAATTCGCACTTTAATTAATTAGACATTCATTTTCAGCAGCCACTGCAACTGCAACTGCAACTGCAGCCCCGGAGGCAGCACGCCCCGCGCCACCCCTCGCCAGCCCTCGCCGGACTGGTCCACAATGCGAGTATTCACCTGGCTGTCCGGCTGTCGGGCTGTCGGGCTGTCTGCTTGTAATGTGCACCGACTGGCTGTCCCCTCGGTATCGGGGATCGGGCGTCAGCCTCGGTGACTGCCAGGACATAATGCTTCGCAGGCGTAATAAATTAGCACAAACATGCCACTGAAATGGCACGCCCACCTGCCCCTGAGGCGCTGACCCACTGTAAAATGCTGTCAATGCAGTTCCACATGCCAATGCAATTCCATTTCGATGCAACAGCAACAGCACGCCAGGGATTTAGCCTGGGATTTGCGCACAATGTGTTTAGTGGCGAACACTCCACCTAGGCGAGCCGACGGTGATGAGTGTGAGGTGAGTGTGAGTGTGAGAACGAGCACGAGTACAAGCCCTGTCCCAGTCCCATCCCAAGCCCAATCTGAGTCCAGCCCGCAGCCCCCCAAGCCAGGCCGAGCAAATTAAATGAAATGTATGCAATGCATAGCCAAGTAACTTGCCTCTTCCTACTGCGGGACACGCGCCGCACTAATTGTTGTCAGAACTCTACTTTTGAAGACAACACGGAGAGAATTATTAAAAAACTATCGAAAATATCATCGGTAGTATCGATGACATCCAAAGAATCAGACGGTTTATGTCACTACAAGCCTATTTATCGTTCCTGTCGCAATAAATTCAACCTCCGCCACCTGAAATCGAATCCTTGATTTATTCCGCGGGTGTTAAGACCAAAGCTGCGAAATTTTGAGCTGTCTTTATATCAAGTAGCTCTACCGAATATTTACCAGTAGTAATGCAGAACTATTGATGACACTATCCTGCAGAACTATCGATAGCAATATAGATAGTAATGATGATAAAGAACCTTTAAATACCATTATCGATTGATTCAAATCAATTTGATTTCTGATATTTCAATTTTCTGTATATTAATATATTCAATATCTACATGAAAGTGTTTGAAGCTATCAATAGTGACAAGTGGAGTGTTGCACAATGCTGCAACTTTGTTGTACTCTCAACGAGAGCCTTTTCACTCAGACGTTCACTTCGATTGGGTGCTCTGAACAACGCGACGTTTGAGGCAAAGTTCCATTCGGCATTAATTGTTATGACAACTTGAACTTTAAAAGGAATGCGAAGTCTGGTGCAACATGCTGTAGGATTGTATTGTTGTACCCTCCTCCTCCTCCTCCTCCTCGAGAGCCTTTCAACTTAATCTTTCACTTCGATTGTCGGCTCTAGATGATGCGTGTGGCAAGTTCGGTTCGCCTTCGTGCAGCTGACTCCTCTGTGGCAGTGGCAGCGGCAGTAGCAGTCGCTGTTGCCGTTGCCGTTGCTTCTGATGTTCCTTTTGGCCTTTTTCGCTTTCGCACTTTTCATCTTGGCGCTGCATACGAAATTTATGGGTTTTATTATGTGATTTATGCAGCTCGCAGTGTCCGCGACGGGGCACGCAACGCATTGCAACGCAACGCAACGGAACGTGCAGCGCGGCGTGCGGACTTTTACGCCGGAAATGTGCCCATCGACTGCGTGTTAAGTCTCACACACACAGACAGATGTACACACATGCCACAGGGGCAGGGGCGGTTTTTTATTGCCACCCCGCTTTTATTACCACTGCTGCCCGCTCGTGTTTTACTTATTTAATTTCTCAGCCATCGGCGCTGCCAGCGTTTCCAGCTTTGTCTCTGTAATTGACACAGCGCAAGGCGCACGTGAGGGGGGACCACACATTAATGTGTGTGGAGTTTGAGCTGCTGCGTCGATGTTAGTGCGGAGCCCCCTCTTGCATTATGCGCCCAAAAGTGTGCCCCACGATACGCGTTACAGGGCCCAGTAACGGCATCTAACCGAAAACGTGCTATAAATTCCAATCAGAGTCGCCACAGTGTCGCGCACCGGCCCATTGTCAATCAACACACACACACCCCCATACACCCACACACACACACACACACACTCCTCTCTACGCGTATTTACATTTCCGGACGAGTCATGCGAGCTGCTAGGACACAGGTGCAGACGAGCGGGGCTCGAGGCAGGCAGCGCAGACCAGGGCAGGAGCACGCATGCCGCGGGGTCTCGAGTTTCACATGTTATTGCCTCTGCCGCTAGCTGGCTTCAACTTTCAGTTTAAAGCCCCAAATAAAAGAAATTTATTGCACTTTTGCAATTATTGCAAACCAAAGCCATAACCGACCTATGGAGCTTGACATTGCCCGAGGCCCGGCTGTTTCACGCCTCGCTAACTTGTCGGCGGGCTCCCCGCCAGCTCGTACAGGCGTGTGGGGAGCGTCGGGGTCACAGCGTTTGAGTGGGCCCGGGGCTCGCAGAAATTTCATTTTTATTGTGCTCGACACTTAACTTTATTAATTTTCCAAGCAATGACGAGTCCTGGGGCGCTCGAGGAGGCGGTTGTTCCTTTAGTAATCCATTACCGCAGGTGCCGTAAAAATGCTTAGTTTACGATTTGCGATTAACGCGAAACAAGTGCGCCATAAAATTGCCGCGTCCTGCCTTTTGTTTGTACCGATTCCTTCGCCAACATGATTCAGGTCTCGGGACTCGAGACTCGAGACTCGGGAATCGGAATTCGGGGGAGCGCTGCTGCCAGTGGCAGACAGCCCAGCTGGCCCATTATTCGATTAATTTCAATAAAACGGAAATTTTGGGAGCCATTTCGATACACTCCGAGTTCGTATGAGACACAATTTGGGCATAAAATGCGTGTAAAAATAACAAAATGTCTTTTTATTAGAGACACACTGAATTTTTGTCAAACTTTTAATTAAAAGTCGGCACTCGCGTAGCAGTTGGGCCTCTTGCTGGTTCGACAAGTTGGCGCCGGGGAGCAGACAGAAGGATTCTCCGACTATCAGCAACGAGCAGACATACGGCGGGCGGCCAAAATTAGGCGGCCAAATTATGCAAAAAGCATAAGTGCAACAAAAAGCGGACACTTAATCACTCAACTTCCTGCCGGAAAAGGCGGCTGCGGCACCGAAAGAAATTAAAGTGAAGTATGCCCAAAACTTTGGCTGACTTTCAAATGGTGCACAGGAGGACGGGAAAGCAGGAAGGCAGGGCAGGGCAGGACCAAGAGCCAAAGCCAGAGCCAAAACTAGACGACTTCGGCTCGCTTCGAAAGCACATAAATTTTAATAATTTATCCCATATTATTCCACTTAAGTCGTTTAGATTTTCATAATAAATTAATAACGACAAACGCTGCGACAGGCGACCTTGCGGCTGCCGGCTGCCGGCTGGACAAACAAGGAGCCGGCAGTTATAAGCCAGGAGCCAGGAGCTAGGAGCCAGGAGCCAGCCTTCTGCCTTCCGAGTGTCAGCCGCATCCACTGCCAAGGCGCAAACTTCCTTCCCAGGAACTGATGATGATGATGATGGTGAGCGACACAATGTCGGAAGCGTCTCGATTGTGGCCGAGGGCGGAGGGCTGAGGGTGGCGGCGCTCAGTTTTGTGGCAGAAAGGGCAACCGGATGTGCGTTGCTGCTACGTGCTACGCGCTGGGCGCTGCTTGTGGCTTATTTATACGCTTAATTTGCGCCACAATTTTATTTACAAATTGTTGCCAAAACGCCAAAAGTTGCGCCTTGCGGTCGGCAACTGAGATTTGCGGCATTTCGGTTTATGTTTCTGTGAGACAAAAGCGGAAATTTATTGTGTTGCACGCACAGTCGCGGAGCCCGAAAGGCCAGAGTTCTGGCAATTTATTGGCCCGCCGCTGTGGCCATAGCAACAATAACAATAACAACAGCAACAGCAACCACAAGTCACAAGTGGCCAAGTGGGCGTGGTATAGACGGGAGGAAGGCAGGACAACGCCTCGTTGATTAGCCTTAGCCTTAGTCCACTCAGACCCGTATTAGCACTCCAGAAGTGGCGAGAGTTAATGCAAGCTCTGTTAGCAGCTCATCATGTGGCACAGCACAGGACACACAGGACACACAGCACTCGTTGCAGCTCGGCCAGGTTGTTTATCAAATTTGCAGTCATCGAAGCTGAAGTCGAAATGCCAGCAACAAAAAGACCGCAATCATGAATCGTTTTATTATAAAATATGTGCTGGCCAGTCGTCAACTCGCCCTCCTGCCTCCTGCCTCCTTCATACCCCTAATAGCCGACACTCCACCCATGCAGCATTCCCACTTGCATATTTCTACATTTTCAACATTTATCAGCCGCAGCAGGCGATGAGAAGCGGTCAGTCAAGTCTTTGAACTTGACATGCCTTGACCAGACGAGTCAGGTTTGGTCAGATTTGCTGCTGTTCTGTTCATGAGTTGAAACAGATAGTTCAGACCAAACGACTCACTGAACTAAAGGACGAACTGTGTTCATGTCGTTCCTTCAATTATTTCATTCTCTCCTTTTGGGCCTGTTATGAGAGATTTGTACCATTTATATTTCCTTCATAAATGTATAAGATCTCGTATCTTGTAATTTGTAAATTTGATATTAGCTGTGTGTTCGCGTTGACTCAAAGTATGATTGAACAACTCACTAAACATCGAACTCCTTTATCTAGTTCGATCACTCTTCCTGTTTGTTAGAGTCCGCTTCTTCGCTTTGTTTAATTACAGCATATATTTGTTTACTTATACTGATTAACTTCTATGATATTAACTAATATGATTGAAAGGTGGCACTAAGCAGGCCTCATAAACAGACGACAATCCCTTTGCCGAACAATCACAGAATACACCTCTCCAGGAAAACATCCCCGAAAAAGTATTGAACTCGTTCATCACAAAGTGAACTACTGAACTGGTTTCTTCAATTGAACTACAATGTACAACTCTGCCTGGTAAGTCCGTCACACTTTTGACATGCAGCAGCTAAGTACATCTACGGGAATGATGTACTTCCTCCTCCCGTGCTAGCCGTCTGGCCGGTAAACTATATTTTTCTACCGTTTTTCTTAACGTACTTGAATGTACATGCGATAAAGCTATCGAAGCTGTCATTATAGATTTGCCATGATCGAATGCTGCACAAGAGCTGTTGATGCCTCGCCAGTGGCAGTCAATTGCCACAAACACACACACACACACACACACACACATGCATCTGCATCTATATATGCATGCGCTGAGGTGTGTCAGTGTGTGTGCGTCCTTTATTGTGTGTACTTAAGTCATGCACTAAATATTGTGGCTTGTATGTGTTTTCCACTTTTCATTACGTGCTTGTAGTATGTTCATTTTCCAAATATCAATGGCTCTGGCTCTGGCTCGGGCCGGGCTCTGGCTCTGGCTCTGGCTTTGCTCGATGTTGCTCTGTGGCGGTATCTCAGTATCTGCATTTGTATCTGTATCTGTGTCTGTGGCTGTGGCTGTGTGTGCGTCTATCTATGAGTTTGCCAGTGAGTGTGTCGGTTTCTAGTACCATTGAATTGATTGATGTTTGATGCACTCAACCACAACGACATGCAGCAAACCGCAACGCTGCTGATGCTGCGGCTGCTGTTGCTTCTGCTTCTGCCTCTGCTGCCTTTCCCCTTCTTCCTTATGCTCGGCTCACCACCAGCCACCACCCACCACCCACCTGCCGCCTGATGTCATTGCGCATTTCTGTAGCATACTTTTTGGAGTGTCGCTGGCAGCAGGCGAAGGAATGCTGAAGTTGTTTGCCTTGTATGTGTTGTATGCGTATTTCTGAAGGACCAGCGTCAATTGCGTAGCCTCCAAAGGATGAAAATAACCAACAGCCGCGATTATGTCCATGAATTACAACGATTCTCGAGTGCAGTAATCTGACCGCACATAAATTTTCAACCAGTTTCCTATACATATTCGCGCATAATCCTTTGTACCCGGAGTACAAGTAGTCCTGCAGGGCAGAGAGCGGAGACCGGAGAGCGGAGAGCGGGGTCCGGCATGTGTGTAACATTTGCGCAATGCTCGTATAATAAATGTGCAAAAATGTTTTGATTTACGCCGCGACTATGCGCTTTAATCATATTTAAATGAATTAAATATTTATTATAAAATGCTGCAATAAATAAATTGGGTAAATATGTACACAAATCCCAACAACAACAGCAACAACAATAGCAGCAAGTTCAAAGTTGGTCGGGTCAGAGGAGTTTTACAAAATGGAAAACCAATTAACAATCAATGGACGCCAAGTTGCGAAAACCATAAACCATTGTAAGTCCCACCTTCAAATTTTAATGCGCTACTTTAAGCTTTTACTTATTGTTGCAACCCCAAAGAGCCAACCCTTTCTAAAAAAATCAAAGTAAATGAACCGAAAACTATAAGAGATAATCATTTCTCTCTCAAATCAAATCAAGTAAGCCGATTACAAATGAGAAACAAGCGGAATTCATTCGCTTTTACTTTTTGAAAACGAGTGGAATTCGGAACGGGCCTGTTTTCAGTGAAACTGATTCGTAAGTGGAATTCGGAACAGGTCTGAATATCGTAACTGACTAAAATGTTGAAATAATTAAGTTTTCTTATGTTAAAAAGCTAAATTGCAAGAACTTCGATTACAACTCTGAACTACTCGTTCTTGAATCTCTTTAAATCGCCAATAGCTGTCATCAAAAGAAATATGAAAGGCAGTTACCTAAGAAAGGAATAGTACACGGATACTACCGCGTATTCCGGTAACAAATAAGGCAATAAATATTAACTATCCCATTAGACGCGAAGGGCTCCATAAAAAGGGCATAATATTCATGCCGTTTTCAGTGAAACTGATTCGTAAGTGGAATTCGGAACAGGTCTGAATATCGTAACTGACTAAAATGTTGAAATAATTAAGTTTTCTTATGTTAAAAAGCTAAATTGCAAGAACTTCGATTAAAACTCTGAACTACTCGTTCTTGAATGTCTTTAATTCGCCAATAGCTGTCATCAAAAGAAATATGAAAGGCAGATACCTAAGAAAGGAATAGTACACGGATACTACCGCGTATTCCGGTAACAAATAAGGCAATAAATATTAACTATCCCATTAGACGCGAAGGGCTCCATAAAAAGGGCATAATATTCATGCCGACATGGGACTTATTGTGGAGCATCGGGGCAAATCAATCATTTGCCTGTAAAGTTTAACAGCGCTTTTTATAAAGTTTATAATGTCAACGCTTTATTTTATTTGCAAACATTTTGTCACGCATAAAATTGATTTTATTACTCGTTTACTTAGCCAAGTCCCGCCACAATGCAGATCCGGACCAATGACCCCTCAACTGCCCCTCACCCCCCGAGCCAACCCTGTCGCAGGCTCGGTCATTTGCATAATTGCCACAAACCTGGCGAAATTAACCGCATTTATCAAATTGCAATCGTGCAACGTGAAGAAAAAGTTGCCAATGCCAGTTCGCAAGTTCCCCAGTTACTGCCACGCCCCTCCCTCTTCCCACCCTTTCACCCTCACCCTCACCCTCACCCGCTACCACCGGCAACTGGCTCTCAACTTTTTGCCGTCTTTGTTCAGAGTGCAAGTGCACAAGTATTTTCGTATTTTGCACTTCCGCTATAAATTCTGGAATTTATGGTGCGTATCACTTGCTCGAATGTTTTACATGCGATTCCTGGCCCACACCAAAACAACAGGGCCAAGAGTTAGGGCCAAGAAAAAAGCCCCAAATAGTTACCTAACTTCAAGACGCCCCAAGTGCAACACTTTTGAGTCAAACATTCGTTTCGTTTTTACTGGAATATCCCACTTTAACTTTCATTCAAAGCTCATTAAACACTTCACAATGATGTACAAGAAGTGGAACTTTATTCCACATAAAGAAGAAGAGATCATCCAAATCCCTAGTAGGTTTCATCAGTCTTATATATTGGCTCCGAGGCAAACTATTCGCCAATTGTTAAAATAAAGTCAACTTTTCTGATGAAACGATAAAAACGATGTAAAGTATATATATTCTTGATCAGCATCAACAACCATGTTGGTTTCTTCGACCGCCTGTTTCAATCATAATCAATATGAATCTGAAATCGGACTACTATATCTTGGAGCTCCCATAGAAATCGGTTGGTAAAAGATTGGTTTGTTGTAACTCTTATGGTTTCCAAGCTATCAACCCGATTCACCAATTCTAAATTTCGTTATGATTTGAAGATGATGATTAAATTTGATTAATATCAGACCACTATATCTTATAGCTGCCATAGGAACGAACGGTTGAAAAATGAGTCGTTGTATAAAAATCATTTTTGTTTTTACAGATCTTGTAACCAAATTCATGAATTCCGATTTATACATTAGATAGTTTAAGATAGTTAAATTTGATCCAAATCAGATTCCTATATTATTATTTAGAGGCCATAACAGCTGGACTTCATGGAAAGAACAAGACAAGTTGACGTCATACCCAAAAACTCCATACCGATCGGATAATAAACAGAGCAGTTACTCAGGAAACTATTCGGTAAGTAGTGCGGGGAACAAAGGAGTGACAAGAGCAGCAGCCAGCTAAAGGGAGGAAAAGAGTTATGCGACTTTAACCAGCGCTGAGAAAGTTTCAGGACTTATAAGTCCTAGTTGACGTTGAGCTGAAGGGGGGCTGCAGCGGGGATGCTGACTACAGCGTCTGCAACATTTTGCTAAAATATAAAAATCCAGGAAAAAATTGCTGGCGTGTTGGCTTCATTTAATGAGCTTTACTGGGCGGTTGGTTCCCTCCCAGCGCCAGCGAGCGAGTTCCAGATCCCGAAACCCGAATCCTTTAATATCCCTTCATAGCGCAGTTTGGGCAGCTTAAGCCGCAGTTGCATTGTCTCAGCTGTGTGGCAGTGGCGGCATTGCAACTGCTTCTCAATTTGCCACCGCACTGCGATTCTAATTCACATGTTTTCATTTGCACAAGTTTCGTTTGCCATGCTTTATGTGGTTCCACCTGCTCCGTGCCCCGTGTCCCATCCTGCAGCCTGGCCACACCTTGTTGCAACGCTGTTGAAAGTTGCCCGTGGCTGCTGCTGACGGTGGTCAACCCGGGCACAATGACGCAGCGGCATTCGCTGTAATTGTTACAGCGGTCGCGCCTTGGCGCCCAAAGCTCCACAGCTCTACAGCTCCACAGCTCGACAACTCGACAGCTCTGCCGCAGGTTGCAAAGTTCTGTGCCACGGCTCTGATTTTGTCGAGTTGGTTGGCTGCCTGCAATGCACCAGAGACTTTAGGACTGCAACTACCTCAACTGACTAAAGAAATGTGCTCGAAATACAATTACAGCCACGTACTGGGTTTCAGCTAAGAACTTGTGCTTAAGACGCTCCTCGAGTAGCGATGAAACTGGTCAACTTAAAATGGATATTGTTCATCGACAACAAGACATCTCGAAATAACATCGATATATGCTTGACATGTTACTAGAAAATAGCTATATATTGATACTCTTTAGCACAAGGGCAAATAAGTTCACAGTTTTAACTCATAGAATCCACAAATGCTTGGGAAGAAACGTCTGATATATCAATGACGATATTTTGGAATATATCGATACTAAAGGAAACAATATCGAATCTGCTCGATGTATTGATACACTTTTACAACAGTTTTTATTAGATGTACAGTATCAGTACACTAAATACGGATGATAATCGTTGACACTATAGATAGTACCGAGGATATAAGTTACTTTTAAGGTTGCTAAAGTAATCGATACTATCGCATCGCGATTAAAATGATTATATCTGTATCTCAATCTGCAAATATGAATTGATGTGGATCCTAATATCATAATTGGACCTATAAATCAATTGTTTTCCTGATATAAATATCCCAATTTGCTTTACGTTGCTTACAAGTTTTGTCGATAGTTTATACTGTGACCTTCTAACCAAATACTGCTCCATTTACTACGTTGCAGCTACCATAAATTTATCACATTTATTGGGCTAATAAAAGCCTGCCACCTGTAACCCTCAAATACACATCAACAATAGTGCTAGTCCATGTTCTGCAGACGCCTCCAGAGAAAGAGATAGAGATAGAGAGAGATATCATTATTTATCCAAAATTATGCATTCTACGGCAGCAGCTACAAGGTGCTTACAATTTTTCCAAATATGCCAGGCCAGACATCCACGAACACGAACAACAACACGAACAACAACCGCACTTAACGTGTTGTTAGCAGTTAGTGTCCCCCCGGGCGGAGTGCAGGAAACGGGCAATGCATCGATAACAACTGCCCGGAACTACGAGGCGCAACCTGCTGGAGCCCGGGCTGCAGTCAGTTGGGCAACCGAAAGCATTTGCATTTGAATTATATAAAAAATGAATAGCCATTGCGGAGGCAATCGCCATTTGATTTCATCTCTGCATGCACCTCCAGCCCCCGTCGTCCCGCTGTCCCGCTGCCCCGGGCTGCCAGCTGCCGGCAATCGACTTGAGTGGCCAGCAGCAGGTGGCAGGGGCAGGGGCAGGCGACTGGAGCACACCGCAGGCGGGCCGGGAGCCAATTGCATTTTATTTATTTAGCACGGGAACAGTCGACTCTGGACCACTTTAAAGTGGTTAAAGTCGGAGCCTCAGCGCGGCCACATCTGACTTAGCAATCAAAGCAAACTGCCCTCTGATAAATTGCCAGCGATTCAGCAAATGTCGAAAACATGCAGCATCAAATATTAAAATTCCGACCAAGGACAACAAAAAAAGTAAACAAAATTAACGACGCTTGGCGCTGGCGCTGGTGCTGGCGTAGGCCATTGCCGTTTTCGATCATTAGAAGTGACAGAGCCGCAAAGCCCGTCCTTGCAACGATGGGACGACAGGATGAACAGCCCCAATGTCCATCCGTCCATCCCCCGTTGGTCATTTGTCCTGCCTCAGTTTTTGGCCTCAGTTCAATTTTCTGGTCATGCACATGGCTGCCGCTGCAACACCGCCGATTTTGTTCATTAGGCACGCACACTCGCGGACACACAGTCAGCCCCCATTCCTTGCCCCTCCTGGCACAGGCAAGCCGATTGTTCGACGAGCCTGCCAAAATGTTAGTCACCCCGCTACGGATGCCGCTTTAGCTCCTGCTGCTCCTGCTGCTCCTGCTGCTCCTACTGCTCCTGTGGAGCCAGCAATGTAATCAACGAAATCGCTGGAATCGCCTGAAATCGTTGCACGCGCTGCATTTATCAGCGTTTTGTCTAGGCCCCGTAACAGCAACGGCAACAGCAACAACAACAACAACAATAATGGACAAACAACGGGAATAATCGCCAGGGGCAAAAAATCATGGCTGGTGCAGCCATTAACGGCAAATCCGGCAACGCTTTTAATTGCGCATACAAAAGGCAACACAGCATGGAAATGAAAATGAAAATGAAAATGAGTTTTCCGAGGGTCCAGAGCGTTAGAAGGCCGGCCAAATCGAGAGATTATGAGCGAAATAAAGAGCTGAAAAACTTGTAAACAAACCGAGCAATATTTCAATCAATAAAGTTTGATTAATAAGCCTCAGAACCAACTAACTGACACGCAGCAGAAAGCGCCAGCAAAAACTGAGCAAACAAGTTAAGATGCTTTAATTGAGATTGTTCGACAAGGAGATACCGTGTACCGATTATCCTTAGCACACTAACTTATCTGGTTCCTTGCTACTTACTGAGTAACCAGTAACTTGAGCAACTTGGTCTGTCAGAGGATAGCTTTAAAAATGCGATTGTAATTCCCTTTTTCGAAAAGGAGATCAGTTTTCATCCTTCTCTAATCCTAGTGAAATACTCAGGATAGCGAATGAAGCGTTCATCTTTAATAATGCGGTTGCTATACCGTTTTATCGAAAGGAGTTTATCCCTGTTCATCCTGTTTTCTCCTACACTCTTACACCAGCTTGTCTATACTCTTCTCTATCCATTTTTAATGGGTGCAGGGTATGACAAGAACATTAACACCTACAGCAGACATGAAGACGAGGCAAAGCGTCAACAAGTAAAACTAATCTGACAGCAAAACAAATAATGGTGATTTTTATATGAACCCAGCTGCATGGGGAGGGAGGCCGAAGAGAGAAGACTAATGGTGATGTTATACAAAACGGAGCAAGCGATTGGAGGGAACAGGGAACGGAAATAGGGAATGGGGGATTGGGGGGGATTGGGGTTAGTAAGTCAGGTTAGGCGGGATCAGGAGGGGACAGGAGCACAGGATGCGGCAGGAGGGCGCGTAGTGACGACACGCTAATCAAAATGTGTTTATTTATTAAACAAAATTATAAAATCAGGCAACACGAAGGGATTGCCAATTAGGCGTCGGCCTGTTAACAATGCTTACTCTTTGGTTAACCCTTTGAGCATGCAAGACAGGGCAACCTCAAGGTACACTCGCACACACACACACTCACACACACACACAATGCAGTGTGTTAAAGATGTTGTTGTTGTTGGTTCGCCGTAATTTTGTGTGTACACAAAGCCCGTCGAGTGGGAAAACGCAGCGAGAACCTAAGAAAATGTAGGGACTTTTACGTCCCGACGAAAAGATTCCAAAAAAAAAACCTGAAAGCCTGCCTGTCGCACAGATACCCTGCACTTTCGAGTAGAAATGGTCTAGGATTAGTAAGCGAACGGGATATGATTAGCAATGAAAATCATCCTTTGACTAAAGGACTATTAAATGGTACAGCTATTTTCGGGTTCCGCTCATTCCGAATCGTTTTCTCGCTTTTGATCAGAACTGAACTTGTAGTAGATAGTAAGTAATATTCATTCAGTAATTGGCATACTTAAACCTGTTCCCAACTCCACTGCACGAATCAGTTCCACAGAAAAGTGCTTAGCATTCTTTTTGGGACAGGAAACCTTACCTCTTAAGTTTCATAAGTTCTTATAGCCACTTAGCAGTAGACTCTACATATTTATATGAAATTACCCTCGAAGGTGTAATACAGAACAGCATTATTAAAAACTAGAAGTGTGAGCTCTGGCATTAGGCAACATTAGTTAATAGACCTCTCGGTTTGCATTTCACGGGCAGGGTATACAATGAAAGTCGAGGAACTGACTCGTGTGCCTATTTCTAATTTATGCGCTGGCGCTGGACTTGTTATGTTTAACGGTGGCTGCCACTCGAGTTGGGGCGAGCAAGAGAGAGGCGGTCGGGGTGGGGCTAACAACGACAACAACTACGGCAAACAATTAGAAAGTCTCGCATGTTGCATGCAAAGCCTTTCAACTTAAGGGGCAACAAGAGCTGTGCGCTGTGGGGAAAAGGGGTAAGGGGCAAGGGGCAAGGAGTGAACTGTGGCAGGTGCAGGCTCTGGTGCAGGCGCTCGAGCGCAGCTGACAGAAAAAATTAAAAAAGCAACAAATTTGTTGCATACGTCGCGGCAACGCGCTTCAAGTGTTCCGCGGCCCGGCGCCCCGGCGCCCTGGGGCACTCGAGGCTCGAGCCTCATGACTGCGGCAAATTAACACAATATCTTGAAGCAGCCAGCGTGTGGCATGTGGGGCACGTAGCTGATTCTGTGTGTTCGGCCTGAGCTTTTAATTTTTAATAAATTGTCGCTGCAAATTGGCCTCGAGGCCGTTTATAAAACGCCGTCACACTTTTTCGACCCGAGCCAAAATCGGCTTAAATTGCATTGTTTATCGCATTAGTTGGCTGTTTTCTAGATTACACCCCGAGCTGTGCCCCCCTCCAGGAGCTGCCTCTGTAATGGCTCTATACCGTCTACAGCCCCGACTCCTGACTCCCGACTCCCGACTCCCCGTCCCGGGATGCATAATGTGTGGCCTACTTGCATACTATCAGAGGTACGAGGTGTTTGCAGCAGTTTGCTTATAGCAAATAAACGCACTTCCAATATAAACACACTCACACACACACGCACACCAACACACTGTGGGTGAGCTGACCACCTTTTGTGGCACAAGGTCGCCTGTTAACATAACTTTTTAATAACTGTCATTAGAAGAATGTCAGTCATCAAACTGTAATGTTACATACCAGAAATTAGAACACATCCGAACGCTGTTAGCCTAACAGGTGTTAATAACATTTTGAAGGAACCAAGTTTTAAGACAACTTTTGTAATTCAATTTGAATGACGTAAACAAATTTTGGGAGTAATTGTCATTTGTGTATAGGGTAGGTAAGACTTTTTAATCATAAATTTCAATAACAGGGCAATCAATTTCCATTAACTTACATTCTTCTTACACTTTTCTCGAAATTCTGTCTTTAATTAATACCCAAAACTTTCAGTAACTTTTTTGTTTTTACCCAATCATTATGAATTAGGATAGATAGAAAACATGCCTCTGCTTAGTTATACCTAAATAAGGTCTGTCTGTGGCCAAATTTGTAAGACTATAATATTCAATTCCTATATTTACATAATCAGTTTCTTTTCCTAAAACTATATCTGAGTGCAAGTGGGAAAAATATCTATAAATATCCATATTCTGGTGTATTCTCCCATGGTGCAACACTTGCACGACACAAATAAACTGATAAACTGATTGCAGCTGCTGTTTAAGGGGGGCAGGGAGTGAAAATGGAAATGCGAATGCGAATGAGGATGCGGATGCGAATGCGAGTGCGGATGCGGATGGGAGCGAAGCATCCAAGCGACACAGTAACAGTAGCGAAATTTATAACCAAAGAGGGAATTACAAAATCGCATATAAATTTATGTACAAAAACCGATGGGTATGTGTGGTGTGTGTGTGTGTGCGTGTGTGTGTGTGTGTGCAGCCACAACAACAGAAGCTGGAAAAGCAACAGAGATGTGCCGATAAAACAGATTTCGATATCAGCAGCGAAAGCAAGGACGACATCGACACGATGCGAGGCGCTTGAAATGAAGTGTCAATGTGGTGGAGTCTATCGCATGTGGGCGTGTGTGTGTGTGTGTGTGGTGGGTGTGTGTATGGGTGGGTGGGTGCTTTGATTGTGGTTGCCATTTTCGCTGAAACTCCATTCACCCATAATTTACTCGCTTTTTAAATTTTGCTGCTCGTATCGCACACACAAAATATCAATTTCAGTGAAAATGCAAATTCAAAATTGAAAGAACTGCGAGGGAATTGGGAGGATTGGGGCTGGGGTTGGGAAACTGTTTATGGCTGCCGCCTCGACGCGCAGCTAGCAGATTGTTTCCGCAGCTATAGACTCTTGGCAGGCACACACCCAGAGCAACACACACACACGTACGTACTTATACGCACACAAATACAGAGCCCAATGACTCGGAAGTAAGTGCGAGAATTTCTACGTTTTTCCGACTCCCACAATCGCTCTCTAGCTGCTCTCCCTGTCCCTCTCATAGTGTTTACCAGTCTCCCTCTCTCTGTCATTTTCACAGCTCGATAGATGCAGGAACTTCACCTTCCCCTCCCCCACTCTCGGAGTCGAAGTGTTAATTTACGAAATTGCTGGAGATTTCATTGAGTTAAGAAGTTCGCAGCCAAGTTGTGTGCTGCCTTTGCCTTTGCCGTCCCCAACACCTTTCCCTTGCCCCCTTTCACTTATTTATGCATGTAAATGTTCACATCTCCTCTACCACAGAGTTGTATCGAACTGTTCGCAATAAGTTCGGTCGAACGACTCACTGAACTGAATGAACGAACTATGTCTCTAAATTAGGCAACTCAAATTCACAAAATGACTCAAACGAACGAAAGAAGCGAACCATCGTAACGAACAAACGAATCGAATGAACAAACTATTGGAGCATTTCGTTCGCTTGGCAAATATTGAACGGCTGAACTGGTTCGCTCAATTGAACCACAATTTACAGCTCAGGTGTTGCCTATAGTATCTACGCCCCGCTCGGAACATTCACAACAGGACACACACACAACACGTTTATTTCTACCTCTAAATATTCTTTGGCCCGGCTCACGGCATTTCCACTAGTTTTATTTTTAACTCGTATTTAACTCATGGCCAGCACCTGCCCCTCTCCCTCTGCCCTGCACCGCCCACTGCATGTTTATAGTGTCTGCTGCTATCAGAGCGCTTCGATCTTGGTAAATGGAAATTTACACGTTAACACTTTTGGCCGCTTGTAAGTGATTTGGTTTTAATTCGCTTGATGGCGTCTGTTGGCTTCCAGCTGCAGTTGCCCTTCCGCCTGCCCTTCCCCTTATCCTGCCCAAAACGTTTGCGGCCGCACGGCAACAGCAACAGCAAGAACAACAAGAAGAACAACAACGATAACAGCAACTGGTTCAGCAACGGCTGCCCATTTGCCGTCTCGTCCTTTGGGGCTGTTCATGTGTAGTGTGTGTGTGTGTGTGTGTGGGGTTTGTGTTTGTGGTGTGTGCCGTGTTGCAAGCTTGTAGGCGTGCCCCACAGTCTTTAGTCTATGTTAATTTTTGGTTGTGCCCATGTTTCTTGCTCCTCTCTCCCTGTGTCAGTTCCTGCTGCTTGCAACTTGCAACTTGCTGCATGTTATTCGTTACTTGTTAGAGCTGTCCTCGTTTATGATGCAGCCAGTGGAATAAAAGAAATGTGCAGATAAGAACTCAACAGCTCAGCTCGGACTCAAGCACATATTTGAATTCCCTCTGCTCTTGAGCGGAACTGCCAGCCGATCCTCTGCTGACTTCAGTGCCCTTCAGCGGCGCAACTTGCAAGCACGGAGAAAAACAGGGAGTGAGGAGCAAAGGACACCCGCACATGGCAGGCAATTAATAAACATGTTGAGAAAACTAATGTCCTTTGAGGTGTTGTAATCAGAATAGTCTGGCTTGTTACAGAGTTTTAGAAATTTCCAAAGTCTAGATCTATAGATGGGAGTTTTAAAGAATTTCTCAATTTGATACCCAAGTTTCACTTAAATGGATTTGCTTTAAAAATCTAAATTAAAGGTTTAAATGATTTTGAAAGTCAATAAGAAGTTTTTTAAAAATACAAATAAATTCCACTGTTATTCCAAATTAGTCGAATTTCGAATGAAGAAAACCGTTCCTATTAATATTTTGAAAAACCGACTGATTCCACTCCACTGTACTCTTGGCTTTTTTCAGTGTATCAGGCCCTACACATTTGAATTTCACATGAGTTGAGGCTACGACTAATGTCCTGTGGCCACAGCCAGCTGCAGGCAGGTCCGAGCTCCAAATGTGTCCTTACGCAAATTTACATACGGACTGGCAAGCAAAAATGTGTCCAACGTTAAGGCCCCCTCGAGGAGCCGTGGGATAGGGAGAGGGGGAAGGAGAGATGTGTCGAGTCTCGAGAAGCCGAGTGCAGGCCACGCCCCTTGTCGTTAAGGAACTGCCTACCGTCGCACCGTCGCACCGTCGTAGTGTCCTGGCTCTTAGCAGCATTAGCGCGGTTATCAGGACTATCAGGAAGTCATCGGACAACCAGGGAATGTGACAAGTCCCACGCCGCAGACATTTCGCGCGTTCGGGACGAGATTTGGCCTCCGGCAAGCTATTGAGTTTTGCTTGTCTTTGGCTTTGGTTTGGCTTTGGCCTGGGAGCTTTCAATTTATTTTTGCCTCGATTTTGATTTTGATTTTTATTCGGCTCGGCTGTCGCTTATCTAACGGTCTATTTGTTTGGACGGTTGTTTGTTTGTTTGGTTGTTTGTTTTCACAGTATAAGGCGAGAATCATAGCCCCGGGGGCGTCAGGCACGGCGCGGCACATTGAGGGACATTTCGGCGTTTAACTAAATCAAATCGATATCGAATTTAGTTGTCAACGCGACACAGAAGTTTTTTCAGTATGTCAAACTGTAAGTGATTCCAAGGCACAAACGTGTGTTGCCACAAGCCGTGGCAGGGGCAGAGGCAGGGGCAAGGGTAAGGGGCCAGGGCCAAGCAAAATTGGGTTTTGTGGGTTCTTGGGTTTCAATTTCGCCTGAACTTGCGGGCGGCGCGGCGGGCCGCGCGGGGCCTCGTCCTCGCCCCAATGAAATGTGAAACAGAAGCAACAGCAAAAGGCAAAGGAAACTTGTGTCTTGTTTTTGGCAGATCCTCAACGCCTCGGGTTGCGTGTTGACTTGGCTTCTCACTCTCCGTCTATTTTATTTTTCCTTTTATTTATTTTTTCCTCCAGTCTCGGTCTCTCGTCTCTCTGGCTCTCTGTCTGTCTGTCTGTCTGCCTGTCTGTGCGTGTGACCGCATGGCAAAAAGCCACAGGTTATGAGTATTTCATTACGTTCTCACATTGCAACCAGCACCCCCCGACCCCCGACCCGGCACAGGGCTTTACTTTTATGTGACTTTTGTTTAGTTCCTCGGTTTGGCAAGCCACCAAATGTAATTGTATCAAGCAAGGCTACGAAGTACTGCATTAAAGGGTGTTTTTATGAACAGTTGACTTAATAGATTCATGTATTCCCATTCATTAATTCAATAAACAGTCGTATCCTGCTCGCGGATAATGCGACCAAAGTCAATAACTTCTGCAAACGGGCGTATTTGGGTAAGAACTAATAATGGTAATGATAGGCTGAATATCTTAATTCTATTGTTAAGATAGTATTGATATTATCTTTATACTATTGGGCGTCTCTAGCTCTTGAGGTGGTAACCACGATCGACGCGATCTCACAGAGTTATAGTTATGAATGTGATTTGGGCAGCTAAAACAAAACTAATAGTTGGACTAATAAAGAAAAGCAACTTATCAAGCGCATAGTGTAATCATAATAGGTGAAGTCTATTGTCAGTCAAAGCTTAATAAACTCTCTTGATGCACATCTTTCGCATTCACTTGTTCTTATTAGATGGTAGCTGGCTGCCCGCATGGCACCACCTCACCTTGCCAAACCATGGCATTACTCTCGTTTTTTTGTGAGCTCTGCGGAACTCTGCTTTGTAACTGTTATTTGTGAGCGGAACTGTGCTTTGTAACTTTTATATGTGAGTGTGATCAAATATTAAGTCTGCCTAAAGCTCAGGCGGCTTCTGTTTACAATATACATACATGCATATGTATGTATGTATGTACAGATGTACGTTAAATATGAGAGAGACTTACCAAAACTGAGCTCGCATATTGGAAGACTCTTCCAGCAGCAACTTCGTTGGAATAAATATGCGTAATCCAGTGTGCAGAACAGTTGCCAAAATGAAAAGTCACCGCGTGATCGGCCGAAAAGGGGTCGCGAGTGGAACCACTGGAACACAGTTGGTGGGTGGAATTCTATAGAAGCACTTTGGTTCCGCCGAAATTGAAGCAACACTTTTTTAGCAGCCGGCTGCATTGTTGTCACGCGCTACGTATTCGATTTTTACTGTCAATAAGTATGGACTAACACTGCGCGTCGCATTTGCACCAACAGCAACGGTGAATGCGTAGGCATATGAGAATGCGATAAAGCTATGCTCGCGGCTGGAATACAGCGTTTGCTCTCCTTGTGTGGGAGAACGACTCGCGGTGGACACGCAGCCATTGCTTGCTCTCTTTGTGTGCGAGAAGGAGAGTGAGCCACAATAAATAATTATGCAGTCGTCAATTCAATGCAATTCGTCAAACAACAACAAACAACAAGTGCGAGTGTGTAATATTATTATTGAGTGTGTGCAAATTAGTGTTATATTTAAAAGAGCTCTCTGCTCTCCATTGTGTCGGGTGATCCGTTGACCTCTCTCTTCAGTTTGCGCGCCATTTTTTTGTTGTTTGTTTTGTGCCGCGAACTTGTGCAGTCCTGTTGTTTTTGTTTTTGTTTATGAAGCGCGCTGGAGGCAACGAGTAGTGAATATATATATACCTACATACGTACATAAATATGTATGTATATGTAAGTATATATGTATGTACATAGTACATACATGTGTTATATTTAAAAGAGCTCTCTGCTCTCCATTGTGTCGGGTGATCAGTTGACCTCTCTCTTCAGTTTGCGCGCCATTTTTTTGTTGTTTGTTTTGTGCCGCGAACGTGTGGAGTCCTGTTGTTTTTGTTTTTGTTTGTTTTTGAAACGCGCTGGAGGCAACGAGTAGTGAATACATACATGTATGTACATATATGTAAGTATATATGTATGTACATAGTACATACATATGTACATACATTGTATGTTATGTTAATGTGTAAGTGTAGAGCCCGTCGGGGGCGTGCGCTGCAAAGTGAGCCACAATAAAGCACCAACAACAATAATAAAGACAGCGAAATGTCGGGACACAAAACAAAACAGAACTAAAACATGCGCCAGGTATGTAAACGTTTTCAGCTACCATGTTAGTGGGCGTGGGCGGGTAATGGTGGATGGGGAGTGCGGGTGGTAGTGCCTGTTCCGTTAGTTGCTGCGGACAAATCGAGCAAGAAGAGCAACAACAACAATTGTATACTTATCCCTATTAAATGGAGAATATGAGCATGGTGTCATAAAACAAGGTGGTGAGAGAATTTGCAGGCACGAGCGCGAAAGAGAGGCACTTGCTAACCCATAAATGAGTGCTGGCTAAACACCACCTTTCACAATTACATCATGAATGTGGGCAGATTGGGTGCCTGGAAGAAACATTTAGTAGCGAAAACTGCAATGTTGCAATTATACGATTATACATACATACATACTAATGTATGTATGTGTGTACTTGGCATGTTTATTGGAAATAGTTGGTAAATTGTTTGCGCCGGGAATATCTCTGGCGTCGATTGTTTGCCCGGCGAATAATTCGCGGTCACCTCACCGTCGCCCCCGGAACCAGGGCCGGGACCAAATCAACTATTGTAATTGAAATTCCAGCAACATTTTTGGGCTTGTAATTTGATTTTAATGTGGCCCAAATTGTTACTTGGCCATTTAAAAAATCACACATACACAGACACATGCCCTTTACATGTCGTCGTCCTTCCTGTGAGGGACTAATGGTCCTAAAAGCCGCTCCACGGTGATTGCAGCAAATGCCTTTAGCTTACAAAGAGCAGTTGAGGGGGACGACATGGGCGTCTTTACAGAAGGGCAGGGGTAACAGCTATCCGCCTCCCCTCCACGTACAGCCGAGATTTGTTGTATAATACGTATGTAAATATATATAGTGTATATAATATATGGATTTCCTTTGATTTTTGTTTATTTACCAACATTTTTTATTGAAAACTTAAATAATCTGTTTAATTTTATTATATATATTCCCCTTTTTCCAAAAGCGTCTCATTTTATGGACGCAAAAGCTCTTGGCCAAATATTTGACTCCATTTAAATACTTACTTTTCCCTCTACACGTTTTTGGCCCTGCCAAAATAATATATAAATCAAAAATTTTATTAAATGGGGAAAAATATATGTTTTTATTTGATTTTATTTGTTTTAAAAATGTATTGTTGTTATTTATATTATAAGCCATATATTGGCTTCTATCAAAGGCGGCCTTTCACGCGTTTTTAGGAAGAATTTCTACAAATAGTAGCTTTTTACTCCCTGTACCCATAACATGGGTACAAAGGGGGTATTAGATCTATGACAATATATGAAACAAACGGAAGGAGACATCTCCGACCCTATAAGCTATGTATATCTTTTCTTGATCAGTATCAAAAGAAAATTCGATTTGGCCCTGTCCGTCTGTCTGTCTGTCCTTCCGTATGATCGCATCGATCTCAGCAACAGGAGCAATAGGATCTAAAGACACCAAATTTGGAATGTAGAATGGAATGTATAGCAGATTAAGTTTATTTTGGATCTCAGATATTCGTTATTTTTTTATTCATATTGAAAAACGTAATGTATTTTGCCCCTTTTATCGAGATCTTCGAAACGCCCTTGAATAGGGCTGAATAGGGCCGGGGACAGCGCGGTTAGGGAGGGGCATTGGGCCGATGGAGAAGGGGATGGGAAACGCTTTGTGCAATTTAGCTTTTGGCCAAAGTCATTAAGTTGGATGTTAAATCCACTGCGATGCTTGTTCCTGGCTTGGCATGTCAACTCTCAACTCTCAACTTTCAGCTGGTAACTGGTAACTGGCAACTGGCGCTGCTGCAGGCAGATTTACAGTCAGTTGCTTCCTTCAGCCGTCAGTCAGTAAGTCTGTCAACCAGCCAGTCAGTCAGTCAGTCAGTCAGTCAGTCAGGCATCCAAAGGCGGATGCATTACAAAGGACATCAAGTCGGGATATTGAGTTTTGTGCGCAACAAAGAAAAGCGCATACAAAGCCGGGCGCAAAATAAATGCTTCTTTGTTGGATTGCGCAGCGGTCGAGGATGCGGCAGAGAGTCCTGGCAGAGACGCGAAGCAGAGCCAGCGAAAAAATTGAATTACATGCAAGCCAGCGGCAACGGCTTCCTATGACCCCAACTCCGAGTCCGAATCCGAATCTGAATCTGAATCCTGCTCCGGCGCCGGCTTCAGCCAGGATCTCCCTCAAGTTACCGCAGGCGCAAAACTACTCGGATTGCGTGTCGGAGGCGCGTATGGGTGAAGGGCGGGGGCGGAGGCGGGGATGTGGGTGGGGTCAGGGTCGGGGGTGGGGGTGAGTTTGGCCGGGGGTTGGATATGATAAAGCAGCGGCATAAAAATAAGTACAAAAGCAACAACGCGCAACGAGCAAAGTGAAATGCGCTGCACCCCCTCTACCCCGCACCTACACCCCTGCTGCTTCCAGCTTTTTGTAGCTTCATAAAAAATTTCCCAAGCGGAAATGCAATTTAATTAAAAATGTCCTGCTGCTGGCTGCCTCGCGTTCGTTCTTGTCCTTGTCCTCGACTCGTCCTCGTCCTCGTCCCCTTCCCCGTCCGTCCCGGAATCCATCCTCCTGCAGCCCCGCAGCGGCTGCAGCTGAAGGCGCGTCTCTTTCAGCGCCGCCCCCTCCGCGCCAAAGGCATCTACTTGGCTCACAGTTGTAGGCAAACATGATGAATCTGTTCCACAGATTTCCCGCTGGACAATAGTGGCAACCAGTGCGTCTTCCCATCCCCCGTACCCCCCGCCCACAATTCCGCCCACTGCTCCCAGTGTGGAAAACAAAATCGTTTAAGATTAAAAGCTCGCGATAAACAGGCCGCCACTGAAATGCAGCAAAACTGAAAAGACCAGATCCAGAACCAGCCCAAAGCCCCACACCCTCAACCCTCACCAGCAAGGGCCTGCCCCAATCCTAACTGCATTTAAGTAAATTACCATACTCAATTAACGTTATACTTATTAAACGCCAGCTCGCATCCATTCCGCCTCTGAAAGGCTATAGAAAACGAAGTCTGCCTTTGGGCCCCCTGCAAAACCAAATTAACAGCCCATTTATGAGTCGGGAGATCCAGCCACAACTTGGGGATTTGCTTGAAATAATCATATTCAAAGCAAATGGGGAAAATGAAGAATAGGTTGTATTCAACAAATAGGAATCGTATAAAAAGGCATGTCAGGCCTTTCTATAACTATTTGACTGCTTTAGAGAGCTACCCGAGTTGCCGAAAAGAAGTTTTGGTATACAAGTTTGCAGGCCTGTGTGAGTGCTTTGCCAAAACCTAACCGATTTTTGTGAGGAACGCATTTTTGGTCAAGGTTTGGTCTCTAGAATAGATAGGCATTCCAGATTTATTCATATCTCTTAACTGATATTTGGGCAATTTTCAAGTCTCGAAAATATAAATTTTAGCATATAAATAGTACCAAAGACTAAAGATATAAGAAGATGGTTCAGACTCCCATACAAACGTGTGGTATATGAAAAACTCTGTGTTTTATTATAAATCCCGCTACAAAATTCTCAGTTACGTGGTAATTTGGTTACGTCAGCTGTGGTGTTAATGCTAGAGCTGCGCTCTCTTGTTTTGAAGAACCCGGTTCGAGTCCAGGCATCGATCACATAAAATTTTATTTTTTTAATTGTTCACAATGAATTTTTTCGGACGGTGTTCGTTCGGCTAATGTTCGGCTCGAGCTCGTATTGTGCACAGCTCGTGCACGTCATCAGCTTTGGTTTCTGTACTGTTTGGGAATAAATGTAGGAAGAGAAGTAGAGTATGTCCGTCCGTCCGTCTGAACGCAATGTTGTTTTAGGTACCCTTAAGGCTAGATCCACCACACTTTGTACACTTGCTGCTTATAAAGTGTCGAGATCACCGTACATATGTATGTATTTGATGAAATGTATGTATGTGTGCAAATTGTCTTGTGATTTGCGTGCCAATAAGGCTTTGGCTATCCAATACCATATGTTGCATTTGGCATGCTGTACGTCATTGCAATTATCGATATATTACAAACAAATTAAATAAATGGCCAGTCTCGTCATTACGATCTGTTTATGAAATTCATTGCGAACAATTAAAAAAGAAAATTTGACTTGGTCGAAAAACGAGGTCGAGCCTGGATTCGAACCGGGTTCTTCAAAACAATAGCGCGCAGCTCTAACATGAAGCACCACAGCTGACTTGATCAACTTTTCGCCTAACTCAGAGTAGCTTGTTGCATTTGAAACACAAATTTCTTTTATCTGCATTCTATCGATCATCATCCTTTTACACTTTGCGTTGCATTTGCACTAACAGCGCACGGCGCACAGTGGAACGTTTTCTCAATACAGGTTGCAAAAATCATAACTCTAAAACTGTTTAAGATATCTGGCTAATTTTTGCACAGTATTTTGAAAACCTCAACAATTTATGTACATGTATGAGTTCAATTTTCACGCCCAACAAAAGGGGCGTAAAGTGCAATCTTCTGATTTGTGAAGTAAAATTTTACAATTTCTACAAAAATCATACGGCATATTACAAAATTGTACAAATTGTTATATAGTTTTTAAATATAATTTTTCAAGTAAAAAAATAAGACAGTTATTTTTTTTTTAATTAAAAAGACATATTTTATCAGGGATTGAACCCGTGCCCTATTTTTCATGTGCACTGAACAAGGGGCGCGGTCTAGCTTTGGTATTATGAGTTAATATAAAGAAGGCCAATCGGGCACGATTGTGGCAATGGTTTTTCGTATACCTTTTTATAAAAATCTCTTCTTATTTTTAACGAAATAAAATTTACTTGCACGCCTGTTATTTATTTTGAAAGTAAACTCAGTTTTAATAAAAACAATAAAAAATCAAATTGTTAAAAATTTGCCCAACTTTAACGAGCTATTACAGCTAAACATAAATTTTCAAAATATGAAATTTTGAACTGATTTTTGCAACCTGTTTTCGGAAAACGAACCACTGTGCGGCGAGGCGAATGCGTAGGCAGATGAGAATGCGATAAAGCTAAGCTCGCGGATGCACGGCGGTTTTATTGATCTTTATTGTGTGCGCGAACTTGTTGGAGTACAAAGTTAAAAGTGATAGTTCAAAGGAAACCAACCAAATTTCAACAATTAAAACGTGAGTATTATTGTGTATTATTATTCATCATTATTATCATACCTTTGCTTGTATTGTGTACATTTGTTTCCACTTCCGACTTCGTCTTATTCTTTACACAAAAAGTCCTTATAATTATCAGCAAATACAAAAGTAAACAATATAAGCAATGCTTAGAACTTAGTATATAGGAGTATGCATATAAAGTTATAACTGTAGGTGGGATTGCATATACACACATGTGTTCGAAAGTCTTCAGATTTGTGTGCAAAAAGGATTCGACCTAATCAGCCTAACCTAGTATTGTGAGTTAGGCAGCCAGCTAATCATGTCAGGTGTGGTGTTTGTGCTAGAGTTGCGCTGTCTTGTTTTGAAGAACCCGGTTCGAATCCAGGTTTTCGACATCCATCGATCGATCAACGAACCAAATCAAATTTTATTTTTTTAATTGTTTGCAATGAATTTGGTCGGCCGGCGATCGTTTGTGTAGTTGTTCGGATCGTGCTTAGCCTGTGCGCATCACCAGCTTTTTGCCAGCCAGCCGTCAGCTTTGAATTCGTCGCCCAAGTTTAGTTTTTACTCCCTGTACCACCCATAAACGACTTTATAAACGTTATTATGCGAACTAGGCTCTCAGTTTTAAAGCTATCGTAATGAAACTCGGCACAGACGCTTCTTGTTGCTGCAGGCAGTACATATGTCAACTATACAACTATAGCTGCCTTAGGAATGATCGGTCGACAACTATGTTCTTGAATGAAAAATAATGAAGATATCCCCACCCAACTCACCCCCAAACAGAGTCTTTGAAGAGTTTATACAGTCTGATCAAATTTGGTCAAAATCGGACCACTATATCACATAGCTGCCATAGGATCGGGTGAAAATGAGTTTTTGTATGAACAACTTTTTGGCATGCACCCAAACTCAGGGAGAGTTTTATTATATTTCAAATAGATTGCTATAATTTGTTAAAAATCGGATCACATACGAACAATCTGCGAGGGATATAGCCTTTCCTTCTTGGTTTGCACTATTTTCGACGCTTTTGATACCGAAGCAAGAAATGTTTTGTCATAATTCGAGGCATATTAATAACTTATATTGAGTGCAAAATTAGCTTTGATTATTTGCAGGACCTGTTGCTGTTGTTGTAACTGTTGCTGTGTCCTTGTAAATTTGCTTGTTTACATGGAAATTTTACACGCAAAGAGCCAAACAAATTTGCGTAATGTGTTCGATTTGCTGTTGCTGCTGTTGTAGTGGCTATCAATACCAACGGCCACAATTTGTAAATTGTAAAAGATGTAAAAGTGGGCGGGGGACATTTGTATGAATGTATGTGTTAGTGTGTGTGTGTGTTTACGTGGGCCCAACCACGCCCACTGCCCACTGCCCACGTCAGCTGCTTGCGGTTGCCGAAAACTGTTGAGAGTTTATCTGTCTTTGGGCCAGCTGTCGTCGCATGTCCTGCGCCTGTGTGTCCTGTCAGTTTAATTATGCCATTACTTGAGGTCAAGTGTCGCCACGCCCAGCCGCCTGCACCGCTCCCCTCTCCACACTCCACCCACCGGCCGGCCGCAGCGACCAGCTATTTGTTATTTGCACAGTTTTCATGATTGTTAATCGAATTAGGACTGACGAAGGACACTGCCCGGATGCTGCCCGCCTCCTTTCCTTTTCACTCCACTCCACTCCACTCCACTCGACTCGACTCGATCTCAGGCTTTAATTCAATTTAGGCAGCCATTTTTGCTCCTTTTTGTGCTAATGTGTTCGTGTGTGTGTCTGTGTCTGTGTGTGTGTGTGTGTGTATGTTTCGATGGAAACCGCGAGACCATATGCCGCTCATTATGCACTGCTTTGTGTGAGCGAGCTGGCCCGGCTGCTGTATATTCTGTCCTGGATGCTGGCCTGGCCGTAAGCGCACTTTCGTTAATTACACAAAAACAATAACAACAGCGTAACAAGCACGCAAGAAGCAAACCTTGCAAGCTCCCCTCGCCAGGGCGCTGCATCAATTTATCGAACTTAATTGCATGCAATAAGCCGAGCCTGAAATGGATGGGAATGGAGTCCTGGAGTGCGCAATGATTGCCTGACTGCAGGATGAACGTAGATACATCTACGACGCACGCATGTAGAGGAGAGGGAGCGGCAGCGGCAGCGGGAGAGGGAACAGGAGCTGGCCAGGGCGCATATTCAATTACGACTTCTTCCATATTATATGTATGTATATGTATATGTATATGTATATGCATTCAAAGGCCTCGATTTACGTGACTTTTTTGCTCCTGCTGCTTGTGGCGCCTCAAATTGAATTACCACCCTGGCTGACCATTGCAATCAGTTTGATATGCATTCATGAATTTAATACTTGTATAAAATACACATCCCTCCCTCCCTCCTCCTTGCATACCCCCCGCACTCAGCCTTTGCTGATCACTCGCTGCGCTTATTTATCCATTTGTCGTGTTGCTTTGCTTTGCTTTTGTGTCATTGCCCCGTTTCCGTTTCCGTTTCCTCTGCGCCCGCTCTTTTGTCACTGCCCGCCATTATCGAGGCGTCTCCTATTAACTGTACATATGTACAGACTTACACACTTACATACTACAGGCTGTACGTGCCACCGCCAATTCTGCGGCGATACTCTATTATACCCTTGCAAAGGATGTTTTCATCCTTCAGATGGACATCAAGCCCATCAAATATGTGTTCTATAAAACTATATCAGTTGGGATCGATCGAAAATATTTGTTGTTCATTAGAATCTTATGTTCGTTTTAAAGATATCTCTCATTATGCCTTGCAAGGTTTTCCGGACTTTTCTTCCTTTCATCCTTCAGATGGACATCAAGCCCATCAAATATGTGTTCTATATTATTTTTTAAAGTAACATTCATGTCTTGGTCGCAAGAAGTTAAATATGCTGGCTGGATCGAAAAACTATATCAGTTGGGATCGATCGATTCGTTTTAAAGATATCTCTCATTATGCCTTGCAAAGTTTTCCGGACTTTTCTGTACTATAATCAAATATGTACGAAAAAAGAATTAGTCCGTTTATAATACCCTTTCTTTTCCTTTCTCACCAATTCTTCACACTCATAAATAGAAGTGTCGGTTGAAAACTGAGCTGTTCAAATGAGACTTTGATTCTACTCATAAGTTTCAAGTTTTATTACTTTGACTAAAACTATTTATAATGTCGCTGAGACATATAAGAAAACTATAGTTTATAAATAAAATATTTAACAGGCTCGACGTCAACAATTCAGGGTGAATATAGAAAGCTAGATATGAAAAGTATGGGCTGGTCATATAGCGCTATTTCGGATGCTGCCAAGCATCCTCATCAGTCCCCTTTTTTATGTTAGAAATTTTTGTCCAGACTTGTCCGTATATGAGTAGTAGTCGGCTAGATTCGAACCCGAGTGCTCCCGTCTGTAAGGCGGATGCCTTAACCTCTGACCCACTTGCTGTCCGATCCCGGCTTGAACTAATTACTGTCATCAACAGGTCCATTTGAAATTCTAAGTATGCACCAAAGCTAAATCCCTTTATCTAAGTTTCTAACCCTTGAAGTTCTATTTATTATTATTAGAACCAATTGTTTTGAACTTTGTTATCACTTTTGTAAAAGTAAGTTTACACTACAGTTACAGTTTCGGTACTAGCTGATCTTATGTAGGTCAGTTAGTTGGTTTTTGTTTATAAAGTTAGTTAGTCTGGGTTGAATTTTATTACTTACCGTTAGACACCACTCTCTGATGTAAAATAAGACTTTGGTTGAGATCAATTTGTTATTATATCCTAGAATATGCCCGCAAGGGTGTTGACTTATCGGCTTCTCAATAAAAACTATTCTTGTTTTCAATTTATTTGCAATATATTTCACATGTACACAGATATATATATACATATATATTCATATATTATCACATTAAACGCATTTTTGGTACGCTCGTCCGCTGCGTGTATCCGTGTCCGTATATTAACAATTTTTTGTATAGAATTTAATCAAGTGGGCGTCCTGCCGCGCAGGACACGTCGCAGCTGTTGCAACTGAATTATGCGCTATTTTTGTTGAATTATTAAATTAAAATTTGGGGCAAATGCGATTTTGGAGAGCGCGCATTTTGTTTTAGCTATAATTGCATTAAAAATGAGCTTAGCGCAGAAAACCAAATCAATGGACATATTTAAATTGGTGAACCAGCAGAAACCAATTTGGTTGGCTTTGGCTTCATCGCCCAATTACAAAAACCCACGCATCAAGTGTAATTTGTTCGCAATGCTTCGATGCATGCAACTAAATTAATTGACTTACACTGGGAGAAAACTCTACTCAACTCAAGCATAAGGCTGCCAAAATGATAACCATGTGAAAACTTATTAATCCACATCTAATTTGGGAAAGGTATGCTTAATTGACATTTATAAAATTGTTCCGAGATGAATCCTGTTTATTATAACAGGCATCACTCAAAGTATTGCCTATAATCACACTCAACTAATTAGGAAGATATATTAGATAGGTTGGGGATTATATTAAGAATTTCTGTACCAATTTTCAGGCACTTGCGGTCTGTATTTTATCAATTATTATATCAATTTCAGAACAATGTTGTACCAACTATAGAAATTAATTATTTAGTTTTTATATTAAACCTTCTGGTTATTTAGATCTAGCTTAACATACTTAACATATAAATTTATACAGTATATCAGTACATAGCAAATTTTGATTTTTAGTTAAGTTTTATTAAAGAATACGTAAAACCATCTTGTATTTATGTACTTAGGACTTTCAGGAAATTATTATGAATTCTGTCCTGTTTAAATAATGTTAACTTTTTTTTAGTGTACGAAATGCAGAACAATTGAGTGAACTAGTTGGTCAAATCGTGGCATGTCAGTCAATTTATGTATATAATACTTGTGTACACATGTGAGCACAATATGATCTGGAGACTTGTCGGAAGGAAATGAGCCCTGTCCAGGCCAGGGCCAGGGCCAGGAACCAGGACCTAGACCTGGACGAGGACGAGGACGAGGACAAGTATCAAAGGAGCCATGGAGATGGCAAAATGCAAACTTGAATGCAATTTCCGTAATACGCGGTGGTGGCAATAGGAGCAGCGGCGCATGAATTTAATTACCAAACTCAAACGACGAACATCAGGAGGAGGCCAAGACGGCAGCTATGTGTGTGTGTGTGTGTGTGTGTGTGTGTGTGTGTGAGAGTGTCTGTGTGAGTGTCATGTTCGTGTTGTTGTCACTCTTGCTGCAATGTTAATCAACTTCATTACCACAAATTGCTATTAGCATATGTTAGTGTGCCGCCGCAGACGAAGGAGCTACAGCAGAAGCAGCAACAGTAGCAGAAGGAGCAGCAATAGCAGCTGAAGGAGAGGGGGCGGGGGGAGCAGGCAGGAAAAGGCAGCCAGGACACACAAATGCACTTGACTGTCATTGCAGTCTGCTGGTTTGCAAACAAGATCAAATGATGCAATTATTGAAACGTACTCGCCGGGAGTCTAGCGTCACGCGTCACGCGTCACGCTTTGCCTTTGGACGCAACAAATCGCTGGGTTCGACGACGACCGACGGTAATATAATTAAAATGCCATTAGCACAAACAGACACACGGGCCTGGCCAACCTTGAGAGTGGCAGGGATAGCAGTCCGGGGATCGGGGTCGCAGAGGAGCAGCGGGGCGCGGGGCAGCGGGAGGCTTGCTCAAGTCAGATTTGCTTTTTGGGCCTTTTTTATTTTGCAGCGCCATTAAATGCGACCGACGGCTGCCGTCGCCATAAATTATAAGTCATTGGCTGGACGTGTCCAGTGTCCAGAGTCCAGATTCCAGGCTGGCCTGATCCTGCCGGGGGAGAGCGGAGGCTGCCCCGGGCGGCATTAATATCCTCAACATGACTATGACTTTGAGTGAATGCTTCAAATTAAAAAGAAATTTACCATTTACCACACCCATTTTGACTTGGCAAAAAGGAGCACGGAGAGAGGGCGGATGGGGGGATTAGAGCGCCTCCGCCTTCAGCCCCTGGCAATGACAGCACGGAAAAACGCTGCCGGGAGGCAGCTTAGCAACTTGGAGCCGCTATACACACACACACACACACACACCGCGTATACGTAATGTATCAAAGTTTCAGCGCGTGTGTGCGCCGTGTTTAGGGCGGAGGGTAGGTGGTAGGTGGAGGTGGAGGCTAGCAGTTTGGTCTACGGCCACATCATCGACGGAGGGAGGCACCAACAACAAAATGATTACAGCCAACTAATGACGCTGTCTAAAATGATTTATCTCGTTATGGCGTCGGGCAGTCGAGCAGACTGTTGTTGTTGCTCTTGCTCTTGCTGTTGCTGTTGCTGCAACAAAAGTCAACGTGAAAAAGAGCAACTTCTACGGCCATGGCCATAATTCAAACGTGTTTATGATGTATACAGCCGATTTGGTGCGTATCCTGTGAGTGTGTGTGTATGGGGGGAGAGTGAGAGTGAAAGGCGGAGGCAGAGGCGGGGGTTCTAGTTCCTTTTGTCCAAGGACTTTAGCCAGCTTAAATTGCGACAGAAATCAACAACATCTGAGTAGATGTGGAAGTAGAAAACTATGAATGAAGTACTCAACGGTTTAATGCCAGTGGAGCACTGTTTAATATCATGCCCGCACACACACAAATACATACACTACACACACACACACACACACACACACAACACACACACATACACCCACATAAACAGGATACGCTGGCCAAGCGTATTAACATGCTGACCAAATAACCAAAATGCCATGCGCCATACACAAATCTGTGTGCCCTCTTCGCAAGGATATATCCACATTGTCACCGATCATGAGCAGCACCTGTAAAGGGATCATAGAAAGTGAGCAAATGCTCTCGAAATTCAAAAAGGTCGTGTCTTTTCGAGCCAAGTGATTCCCCCCATTCGCGTGCACTTGAAAGCTTGAAGGCTTGCTTGAGTAGAGCAAGCTTGAAAGCTTGCTTGAGTAGAGCAAGCTTGAAAGCTTGCTTGAGTAGAGCAAGCTTGAAAGCTTACTCGCTTACTTGTATGCCTTGTTACTTGCTTGAGTGATAAGCCAGATGAGTTGCAAGCTTATTGAGTTGATTTAATTGTTGCAAATGAAATGAAATTTCAAGTGGGCTTTCAACTCCACTAGACTCTGTGAACAGTCTTGAGAAAGTGTATGCATTATTCAACTTGTGAGCAAGGTTTTTGAAATCTTGTTTCTTTATATACAAATGTGTATGTGTGCATATATTGTGTGGAATATGTACATATAAATGGCGCCAGCGTGCATAGATGCCATTTGAATGTGGATCTGGTTCTGGTTCTGGCTCTGGCTCTGGCTCTGCTGGCCAAGCTGGAGCTGGCTCTGGTAGTGGCAGTAGCATCTGTTACTAATGGATAGTAGCAGAAAACAAATGGACATCGCACAGATTCGCACACAGGGACAGGAGCTGGGATAGGGGCGGGAACAGGAACGGCAACGTCAACAGCTCGTGCAAACATCTTTGTAGATTTTATTTCTAAATCTCATTACCAAATGGTGTCCCTTTGGGTGCCGAGCAAGCACACGTGATACGTGGAATGCCTCGACAGGATTCTCTGGCTGTGTATGTTGTGTTTGTGTGCGATTTACTTACTTACCAACATACACAGCCACACACACACCCACACACCACACACACACTCACACAGAGGTCTATAAATGCAATAAACTGTAAGTGCGTTACTCTCCCCCGCAAGCCCCTCGGCCGCTTTGTTGTTTCTTGCTGCCTCAAGTAAATATCAACGCATGTTGGGGCGGGGCAGTGGCAGGGGCAGTGGCAGGGGCAGGGACAGGGCCTGCCATCAATTGGAGGGATATCAGCTGTGGCAAATGTTTTTATAATCGCAGTGCCAGCAATGGACTCTCCGTACATTTCATTGACTTGGCTGCTAAGTTGGCTGAAGGCCTCATAAACCACTTTGGGCCACGTTGCGATGCGCTTTTGGCTTTTACGTTTTCATTTTCATTTTCCTTTTCGCTCGTCGCTCTTCGCTTTTGGCCAAGCGATTTTCATTGCAATTGAAATATTTTCAGTTTAGTGCACCATTAAATTTCATGTCGAGTTCTGGCAACAGCAACAACAACAACAACAACAACAACAATTTTAGTGGCGCACAAAAAATCGTTTGAAAAAGCCACGACAAAAACTTAATCGCTTGTGTAATGACTGCATTCGACTTTTGTAATTAGCAGTCCGTCGTCGCCGAACCTCCCACAGACCCCGCACCCGCACCCACCCCAGTCCCCGCCCCCTGCAAATAAATATTAATTTGCCGTAGCCCTTGCTCCCGCTCCCGCTCCCGCCTATCAGCCAGCTGGCGTTGCATTGGCCCCTCCCCCCGCCTCGTTCGTCGTTTGTAGCCTGCAGCACGAAATTTATGTGCAACGTACAACAAATTTTCACTTATTGCGAGCAGCGGCAGACTTGAAGCTGCAACGGAATGTGTCGTTGCTGGCCCGTCCCCTCAGCTGCCCCTCTGTCCAGTTGTCCAATCGTTCAACGTGCAACGTCCAAATGCGGGTCTGCTTCAGGTCCTATCCCTGGCCCTGGTCCTGGTCCTGGTTCTGGTTCTGGTTGTTTGCAGTTTGCAGTTTGTTGTTTGTCCCCGCTGCTGGTGCTTCGGCTGCTGCGTGACAAGAACTCGCGCGAATGCTATAAATTTTGTATTTAATTTTCAATTCGTTTTAGTTTTATTGCCCAGCAGGAACAACAGCAGAAGCGGTAGGGGCAGCGGCAGCGGCAGCAGAAGGAATTGCCTGGCAAGTTCAAGACTTAGCTGGCCGCTTGCCAGCAAATGCAGCAACTTGCCCCAAGCTCCTCTCGAGCGTAGCTGCAACATCCGGGTCCGGTGTGGAGCGTGCCAACAGGACAGACCAACAGGACCAAGTGCCCAGTTGGACTGTTGCGCTATCGTTTTTAATGGTGCACGTCCAATTTG
Organism: Hirtodrosophila histrioides; assembly: GCA_037075165.1. Classification (NCBI taxonomy): domain Eukaryota; kingdom Metazoa; phylum Arthropoda; class Insecta; order Diptera; family Drosophilidae; genus Hirtodrosophila; species Hirtodrosophila histrioides. Next base: position 449,204 of record JBAMCL010000789.1, read on the forward strand.
ATTACAAGTGTCATCTATTTGCGCGCCGCACTAAGCTGCGCCCAAAAACCAAAGATTCCGCGCCGCCTAATGAAGTAATTTCAATTAGAGGCAACGCCTCGCCTCGCCTCGCCTCGCCTCGCCCGAAGCGTCTCCCTTCCACTTGCAACTTGTGGTTTGTTTGGTGTGTTTTGGGGCTTGAAACTCACATTTACTTAATTGGCGTACAGTTGACCCACATCAAATGGGCTTTCTTGCCAGTTTAGAGTGAGCCCACGACGGTGACAAGTGCCACGTGGCAGGTGGCATGTGGCAAGTAGCAGGTGGCATTAGTTGCTTCCCAACCCCGGCGCCTGCCTTATTATGCTAATTTCCACTGAAAAATTCGCTCGTTAGGCACATGAGCTAGATTTATGGCAACATTTGACCAAGAGTTGATGATTTGACTAGATAGAATAGCTGACAAACAACCGAGCCTTGTCCCTGTCGATAGTTACGTTAATCGATAAAAGTCCTTAAATTTCTAGCAAGGAAATGTGGAAACAGACAGAAGAGTCATACTAAATGCCGATGAAACTGTGTAATGCATGGAAGGAGACGTTTCCGATTCAACACAGTATATGTATTCTGAGTCAGGTTTTTAGTTTTAGACTTCAGTATGCCTGTGGTTACTAAAGATAAACAGTCGTTTAGAGGAAGAGAATCGATGCTGACACGCAATACTATCGATAGTGGCACCGATAGGTTTGCCGAACAATCTCCATTATCATCTTCAATCCTTAATCCTGTTCGAGTTCGATTTGCAAATTGTGGCACCCGAAAACAAATTGCGTGCGTTTTGTGTCAGTTAAACAGTTGAATGCATTTATCTTGCTGACTTCAGTGGCAGCCACAGCAAAGCCAAAAGTGGAAATTTGCTTTTATCACGCAAGCAGCAGCAATTGGGCCCCCACTCACCACTCACCACTCCCCTCTCCACAATCCTGCTCTTGCCACAGCTACCCCTTGCTGGTTGCGCAACAGTTGGGAAAGTTGTTGAAAATATTTGTTGGTTTGAAAAATGAAATGCCAAGGCAAAGATGAGCAAAGCGCTGCCAGTGAAAAAAGGAACAAAAAACTGTCAAGCAGTGCCGAACGGGGCTAAAATAAAACGGAAGCGACTTCATTAAAGACGCAGCGGAGAATGCTCCGAGTGCTCCGAGCAGCCAACTGCACCAGCCCAAAGATCGACTCCAGAAATGCGGACGCACGCCGGGGGGAGTTTACGGGGGTAAAAGTTTACATGAAAGATTTAAGCAGCTTAGCGAGTCAAAGACGAGTCATTGGCGGCGGGCAGATAGTACAGGACTCCAGGCCCAGGCCCAGGACCAGGACCAGCCTCCTGCTCCTGCTCCTGCTTCTCCTGTCGAGGTAAAAGTTTTGTCGCTAGCTTAAAAACGTTTCTCCAAAGTACTTGAGAACATATTTGCTATCAGTTGGCGTCCAGTTGCTCTGCTCTGTTTGTTTGTCTGTCTTCTATCTGTCTGTCTGTCTGTCTGTCTGTCAGTCTGTGTGTTCCCCTCCCTTCTCCCTGGATGTTGCTCTGTTTGTTTGCTGCTACTTTCGGCTTCGGCAAGTTGCGCCAGATATTTTTCAGCCACATCGTGTCTTGCTGTAATATTGAGCGGCGTTGGCAGCGCCGTTTGCTGCGTGCGGTTGGCAGCGCTGCCAAGTGTTGCATCCGTTTCCTGTTGATAGTCAGTGGCGTGTAAATAGAATCTGCTTCAACTTGAATTTATTTGCGGCACATCAGGACTCCGCATCCCTGCACACCCCTATCGTTCTCTGTTTAACAAAGTCAAACAATTTCATGCAATTAAAACCGTTTTTCATTAAAAATGCAAATTTCAAATGCAAAACGAACTCGAGTCACGTCAAGCATCAAGAAGCACACACACACACACACACACACACACACACAAACGGGCACTCGACGTCACACACACTCACACACACACAACATCCACGTTGAGTGTTTGTTTTCATGCAACTTGGTTCGAGTTCTGGGCCAGGTACTTAACTTGATGTCACCAAACAAAAGCACTTTGTTTTAACATGTGCCCGACACTGTGACCCCCCAGCTCCGACATGGCGACCCCGCCGCATCTCCTCCCCTCTGAGGTAGCAATGCAGCGTGCCTAAAAGCCGCTTGTCTTGTAAACAATCATAAAAAATAATAAAATGCCATAAAGTTGAAAATGTGCGACTGTTGGAAGCACCCCAAAAGCGACAAGCAGAGCAGCAGCAAGGGGGGGCAGGCACTAACAATGGGAGTTGCTCTGCTCGCTCCAACAGCTCCACAACTCCATTGCCAGATCATTGTCTCCTGTCTCTTGTCTGCTGTTTAGCTAAAGCAAAGGATGTTGCCTTTGTTTCGCTTCTGTCGCCCAAAAGCTGGAAGGATGCGCCTCCAGTCTGCAGCGGCACTTAAGCCCCGTCGCATCTGTAGCTGCCATTGTCTCGCTCCGGAATGAAGTCTCCCTCCCCAGCATTGTTGTTCCTAATGTGCTCCCAACCAGCTGAAGACGATACATTTGACGATTTAAGCGGCTTTCAGTTTCAGAATGCATGTATCGTCTGGTCAAGTGGTTAACAGCTATGCAGAGGCAGTTGCTTAACAGAATTTCCAACCACAAACCAGGACCTTTATGAACTCCTCCAACTCCGCCAATGCACTGTTAAATTATGCATAGTTTCAGCTTGACTTGTGGTCTGTTCTGTCAAAGCCACCATAACATGCTGTTAAGTGCATTGATTGTCTGAATTGGCAGTCAGTGTTGCCACATTCCACAAAGAACAACTGCAGATTAGCAGCTGCAACTCGCCGATGAGGTGATGCCATCCAAGTTTAGCTTCCGTCGCATTTAACTACATGTCAGCCAACATGCTCTTTGACTTGGGCAACTCCTTGATACCTGGCCGACTTAAAAGTGCAACTCAATTTCAAGGTTTCTGCTGCTAAGTATCTTTGGCTGCAAAAGTGCCCTAAACATTTCAGCTTGTTTGTAAAGTGGCTTAAAACTGACTCGCAGACTCGGAGCATGTGCGAGTTTAATCTCTGCTTGCCATTTAGTCTGAGCACAAAAGCATCCAAATGTCTTCAACTTTTGGGGGAGCTGCTTAGGCGCTTGTTATGAGTCCTGTCGCGCTGGCTCGGCTCGGCTCAGCTCGGCTCGGGTTGGGTCCTGTTACCTGGCTGCCTTTGTTGGCACGCTTCATTGAGGAGCGTTTAGCAAAGTTTATCGGGGCGCAAAACTTTAATAAATGCTTCGTGGGGGGCACTAGCTAAAATCGATAGTGTGCTGTGAATTTAATTTTCAACTTGTCTGACATTTTGTAATTGAAAACACAGACATTGACACTTGACACTAAAGCCCAGCAAGCAGCTGCCACACTCGGAAAAAAACTGCATTAAAACTCTGCTAAATGAGAATTCTAGTTTGCAATCTATAACGTTTTATCTTACCACTTTAAATATGGCTTGTTAATAAGCTTCAATAAGTTTTGAAACTATTTGAACTTGAACAAAATTTACTTATTTTAATGATACGAAATATAAAGTATTCGGAAATGGGAACAGCCCCAAATGTATTGAAGCCTCTATCACTCCAGAATATATACGAAAGTAGAACTCGAATCAGGGCCAATTAAAAATATTTAGAATGTTCGCAACAAAATGGATTCTGGAAATGCAAATCCGTTACTCGGGTCAATAAGTTTCGACATTGACAACTGAATCCTCGATTATTTCTCCGAGTGCAGCAGACAGACAACAGACAACAGACAATAGACAAGAGACAACAGGAGGCATCCAGCAGCCAGCAGCCGGCAGCCGGCAAAGCTGCGTATGGCGCATTACTAATACGCAGTGTGTGACAACCACAAGAGACAATTTGGCAGCTGCCAAAGGGTTGGCAGCGGCGATTGTGGGGGCACTGGCAATAGCAATGGCAGGGCCAGGGGAAAGGGGAAAGGCCAGAGACAGAGGCAGAGGCAGCGACAGAGGCATAGGCAGAGGCGGCAAACTGGCAACCGGAAAGACTGCTGCCGCTGCAGTTAAAACATTTTGCAGCATCAGTTGGCAAACGCACACACAACATGCCACACACACACAACACACAACACACATGCACACATTCAATCCACAGGCATTGTGGCTGTCTCGAAAAACCAAAAATCGAATAGGACGAGACAGCAGGGAGGAAGGGACGAGGCACGAGGCACGAGGCACAGGAGCCGTCGTTGCCCAGCCGCTGCTCGTTGCTCGAGTGGCCGCAGGGCAATTGGATATAATTTCTAATTACACGCTTGGACGGACTTTTTACTGTCAGCTTAGTTTACTGATGTCTCTATATTTTGTGGGTGCCATACTATGTGTGTGTGTGTGTGTGTGTCTCTCTCTCTCTCTGTGTGTGTTTTGTGTAATTTGCTGCATGTAGTATAAGTGTAATTTGGCATTTTGATTTTTAATTGTTCGGCCACACAGCCCGCTGGCATAGAAAAATAATTTTCACAACTTGCATCCTTTAATTAAAGCAGCCAGGACACCCAGAGCAAGACAGAGGGACGAAGCGACAGTCGGACAGACGAATTGTTGGGGCGATTTGTAATTGTCGAAATTACAAAACTACACATGAAATTTGCATATTATTAAGCTTGCTGCTTGTTGTTGTTGTTCTCTGTCCGTCTGTCTGTCTGTAGCCTGCAGAGCCAAGTGAAATACATCAAGTGACAGTCGTATCCTCGTCTTCGGCTGCTGCTGCCTCAGCATCCTACTGTCCTCCTGTCCTCCTGTCCGCGTGTCCTGCTGTACGCCATAAATTGCTGCTGCAATTGCAATTGTCGCTCTGCTCCTCCTCGTCTGCTCTGCTCTGCTCTGCTCTGTTCCTTGGGAAGCTGGCGATGTCAACACTTGAACACGCGCCAGCGACAGTCGAAAGGCAAAAAAGCGCCCCGAAAATTATGCAACAGATTCTGAAATTTGGCGCACGAGCTGCAGCAACAACAACATCAACAACAACAACAACAACATCAGCCAGTTTATTTTTGCGCAATTACAGAATGGAATAAGCAGAAAAAATGAGAATAAAAAACCTTGTTGCGAGCGAAGCGTCGAGCGATGACATCGCCAGCTTCTGCTTCTGCTGCTGCTTCAGCTTCAAACGTCAACTACTGTCAGCCATTTTATACCCTGTAACCATTGCAGCTGCCAGGAAGGGTGTGATTAGTATAAGATATATATCTAAGATCAGCATCAACAGCCAAGCCGATTTACATCAGAAACTTTAAGAGTTAAAGTTTTAATAACACCCCCAGCTCCCCCGCGAATCAAATAATCGTATCAGAATCGGAATCTTAAATTAAAGGCCTTGAATTGCGGTACCCTAATATTGCATTTCAAATGATTGGAACATAAACATAGGCCTTATTCAAGAATCTATCTAGACGGGTGGTACCTAATAGGGCTGTTGAGCAATCGATAGGTATCGATAGCGTTTTATAAGACACTTTCTAGGGTTTTCACTCTTGATAAATATTAAGCCAAAGTCTACGTTTGTTTCTGCCAATAACTAAACTGAATTCAAACCTGAGAGCGTATATTAAAATTTTAAAAGTATCCTTCATTTTTACGAATGTATCGATAGTATCGATATAGCGAGGTCACTCTGTTTTGAAGCTATCGTAATGAAACTTGGCACAGATCCTTATTTTTGCTGCAGGCAGTATATATGTCGGAATCAGCCGGATCAGATCACTATAATATATAGCTGCCATAGGAATCATCGGTCGAAGACTATATTTTGTATAAAAAACTATAGATATCCTCACCAAACTTACCCAAACCGAGTCTCTAGAGAGTTTATACCATCTGATTAAATTTGGTCAAGATCGGACCAATATATCACATAGCTGCCATGGGATCGGGAGAACAATGAGTTTTTGTATGAAATCCTTTTTGTATTACATCCAATTTAAGGGATTTTATTATACTTCAAATAGTTTCCTTACCAAAATCGGACCACATGGAAACAATCAGAATTGAGTTTTATAATTGCAAACGATCTTTCTTCTTTGGTAACACTTTGGTCAAGTGAATAGCTTAATTGTTCGATATTAATTCGAAAGTTGATCATTCCCTTACAGCTGTGACATGTGGTAGGGTATCTGCCAGTCGAGCAGTAACAGCTAGAGGCTTCTTGTTGCTGTTTCACGCCATTATATTCGGAATATGATTATTATGCGAATGCAGAAGTGTTGACGTTGTCACGTTTGGGCTGCCTGGCTGCTTGTCGAGTGCGAGCCGAAATGGCATTGACGCAAGTGTTGCATGCTGTATGTGTATGCCGCATGTTGCAATGATGCAAGGATGCAACTGCTTCACTGGCGACTAATTGGCCCATTTCTTCGACCAAGAAAACGGCATGTTGAAGTCTCTATCTGCACGTGGACATTTGTATAACTGCGACTTGATGGCTATGCGCAAAAAGTTGAAAACAGACACTCACACACACACACACACACACACACGCACACTCGCACACATAGTTCACACACAGTTGCTGAAGCGGTCAGGCGGGAGCATTTGATGTGACCCTCATCAAAAGCGATTTAAGAGCGAGAGTCCGGCAAAGTTTTTGCTTTGCTTTGGCTCTTGGCAAATGTGCAAATAACAAATGATTTTGGATTTGCCATCAGCCACTTGTAAATAAAAGTGGTCTGTGTGTGTGAGTGTGTGTGTGTGTGTGTGTGTGTGTGTGTGTGTAATTATGTGTGGTATGTACCAGCATGTTTGCCTTTGTTTTTATGCCTGTCATGGCTGTTGTATGCCCTTTGGCCAAATCAAACGTAAGCCACAATTAAAACATAAAACTACCAAGCATTGGTCTTTTTCTCTCTCTTTCTGTTGCGTATGTGTGTGTTTGTGTGTGTTGGTGTGTGTTGGTGTGTGTTGGTGTGTGGGCGGGGCTGTGTCATCCACATCAAACATTTTTTGCGAAAAGCCCGGGGGCTATAATTAGCTCGAATTAGTTGCATCTGGGGCTGCGTTTGGCAGTTGGGTTCATCCGAGGGTTGGGGGCGGTCAGTTTCCACTCAGCCAAAGAGCATTTGCGAGAGCAATTCCCGTTTATTGTCTGGCGAGTTAGGGATTCTCAAGTGGTTGGTCCAGGGCGCACTCAGACAAAGCCGCTACAGAACCACCACACCCGCACCCGCACCCGCCCACCCGCTAGGTGGCGCCTGAGTGGCCAGTGGAGCGATGTTGACGTTGACGTTGACGTTGCCCTGTCATAAATCCGCGCACTCGCTGCTGAGGCTGTCAGTAATTAGCGCGCTCACTCAGAGCTGAGCGCTGCTCATCCTGAGCCCCATCCCCAACTCCATCTCCACCGCCGACCCTCGTCCTGGCCCTGCTACCACAAAGCTAACGAGTCACTTGTAAGAAAGCCAGCGCGTCAATGGCCCAGACAGGCTTGGGCAGGACTCGGGACTCGTGCTTCGGCCGGGGACGGGGACGGAGACGGAGACGGGAACGGACAGGCGTCTGCAATTAGTGAACAGCACTCGGGCGGGGGCAACTAGCGAGCGCATTTAGTGGCCAACGCTGCAGCTGCCCCAGCTGCTACCGCTGCTGCCGCTGCTGCAACAAAGTGGCGCCGTCACAAGAGCTGATGAGGCACAGTACCATGACACCGTTTCTGGCAGCCAGCGAAGCAAGAGTTTGGGAATGACTGACAGACTGACAAACTGGCTGACTGCCTGACTGCCTGACTGACTGATACATTCATTTATACGCCACGGCCGAGTTGCACGTTGCACGTTGCTCTTGTGCACGTTCAGTGGGGCAGGCAACAAACAAGACGCCACTTGACTTGCCACACCAATTGGCACTGCACTGGAGTGCGCCTGCCGACGCTGTGGGGTTTGCCGTTGCCGCTGCCGCTGCCGTTGCCTTTGCCTTTGCATGTCAAAAGTCATCACCTTTATCGTTTTGCAGCATCACTGCCCCCCTCCCTCGTACCCCCCGTGCACCCGGCCCCAATGCCGTTGGCAACCCGGCAGCCATTTAGCCAACCAGCCAGTCAGCCGTTGCATTAGCTGTGGCAATATTATGACTGCAGCTGGAGGAGACGGAGCCCGAGCTGGATCTCGTCCTGGCAGTCAAGTATATTGTAATTCATAATCCTGCGATTTAGTTGGCATAAGACACAACGCTTTATTTCTTGTTGTGGTTTGCTTTCGGCTTAAGTGGCGCCTCCGCTGGCTGCAGCATCGTCTTCGTCTTCGCCTTCACCTTCGCCTCCGCTCCCAACCTCTCCTGACGTCTTCGTCTTCGCATTCGACTCCTGGTCGAAAATTTTGACACTGATTGTGTTTGTAGTTGGTTCGGTTGGGTTGGGGGTAGGTGGGGTGGACTTTAAGCCGTTAAGCACTGAAAATATTTCCTCAGCCATGGGTATAGTTTCTACTCAACCGCCGGGCAAGTGGAGCTTTGGGGCAGACTCCGGCTCCGGCTCCGGCAAAGTGGTCACAATTATGGGTTCAACGTGCCACTTGGAAGGCGTATCATGGCCGCACTTGTTGTCGCTCGGATAAGTAGCTTAAAAGGAATGAAAATGCTTGGGTTTGTCTTTTTAAATAGGTTTTCTCTTTAATTATATGTATTCTCCTCTCCATATACTCGTATTACGATGCGCTTTGCTAGTTTTTACAATCATATTTCCTTCATCTTCGGTACTCGCTTAACTAAAATGTACACACAACGCAAAACGATCTCGGCCGGGCCGCTCGGCCCGGACAGAAGCCACCACGATGATAGGCATAGTCCATATACAGTCATACATATAATATACATATACATATACATACATATAATATATACTCGTATAGTCAGTAATATTCATACATACTCGAGAGTATTTCTTTCTTTATGGCTTTCTCGTATTTACAGTAATTTACATTAATTTTAAGCACATCTCGCACGATTTCGATATAATTTCGATTTTCATTTGATAGTTTTGCTACGATTATATTCACTGTACAGCACCGGCTTCCGGTTTCCGGTTTCAGTCTCAGTTTCGGTTTTGGTTATACTTAACGTTTAGGTAGTTTAATTATTGTTCTCTCTGTCTCCCCTATTACAGTTGCCTTCTTCTGCCGCTTCCTTTCCTTCGCGCTTCCTTTCTTAGCCCTCTCTTAGTTAGAGCCACATAAATTCTTTGCCTTTGACTTTCTTTGGTCGCCGCTTGGATATATACACGCTGCCTGCTAAATGATATACATATGTATCGAAGTCCTTCGTATAAATTCTGTAGAGTTATCTAACGCCTGTATTCGGCCTTCGCATATAAAAATAACTTTGCTCTTGCTCTTGCTCTGTTGCTAATTAACGGTCTCCCCACTTCCTGGCTAGACGTTCGTCACGCCCAGCTTGGCCAGGTTGCCCAGCGTGATGGTGTCGCCAGGCTGCAGTCGCAGCGCGGCCTTGTAGCTAGCCGCCGCGTGGTTGGTGCGCCCGAGCAGGTGCAGGATGGCACCCAGGTTGGTGTGGGCGTGTGCGTCGTCCGGGCGGAGGGCCACAGCCTGGGGTGGAGCAGAGAAATGCCTTTGATTAAACAAATTGATATGCAGATCAGGGAAATATCGAACTCACCTTGCGGTACCAGGACTCCGCCTCTACCTTGCGATCCAGAAGCCGCAGCGATGTGGCCGCTGCCACTACCAGGGCGTAGTCCGAGGGCGCCAGCTCCGCAGCGCGTCGATGATAGACGGCCGACTCGTGATGCCGCGACTGCAGTGTCAGGAATTCAGCTATGAAGGCAAATGGAGTAAGGAAGAAGAGACGTTTTAGGAAAGGGTTGCAACAGCTTAAAACACGGTTAACCCACCGTAGTGGTGATAGACGCTCGCCTGCTCCGGAGCCAGTTGCAACGCGCGCTTGAACCACATCTCCGCCTCTGCGGCCCGACTGCTCTGCAAAGGACAAAAAGTTAAAAGGCAGCCGATCAGAATCATAACAAACATCCTGAAATAGGGATGTAAAAAATGCATCGACGTGTGTTATTTTTACATCCCTAGCTTGAAGTTGGACTACTTACATTTCTGGCCAGCGTGATGCCGTAGGAAAGGTGCGCCGCCACCTGGTTGGGCTGTAGCTCTAGGGCGGCTCGATGGTGACGCTCTGCCTCATCCCACTGCTGCAGTCGCCCGAATACATCTCCAATGCGTTGGTACAACACCTCCCGCTGATGCAGCAACGTCGGCAGCGATGATAACGCCTCCCGGTAAACAGCCAGCGCCCGCTGCAACTTGCCCTGCTCCACATACAGAGCCCCCAGCTGCAGATAGGCCGAGCTCCTGGCTTGATCGTGCGCTCCGCGATCCCGCACTGCCGACCCGTCCAGCGAAGAGCCCTCTTGTAGGATCTCAATGGCTTGCTGTCGCTTGCCCAACGCAATGAATGATATGCCGAGGTTCAGATAGGCCACTATATAGAAAAATGAGCATAAGCTTATCGTGCTGCATATGTGTCTTAAAGCTGGGAAGCTATCGATACTGCCGCTACTTGATAGTATCGATAGTGGCAGTGATAGCTGTCGATACTTTCGATATTATTTACAACATGGAAATAAGATTATTTATGCACAACCGAAGAGATAACACACGAATACTTTTATAAGTATCCATGCCGTTTCGATAGTATAGATAGTGGAAAGAATCTCGATTGTTATTGATAGCGTCACTGATTGTTTTCCAGCTCTTAGGCTTGTATATTCTAGGTGTCCACTCACCTGCTAAGCTCGGGCGAAACTTGATGGCGCGCTGAAAGCACTCAACGGCTGACTTGTAGTCCTGCTGGTTCTGGTGCAAAATGCCCCTGCAAGGAGTAAGGAAAACGATAGAGAAAGCGAAAGTGTTGGCATTAATAGACCCCTCCTGAACTTGTCGCCTACTTCTGCGTCTGCTTGAGATCTAATTAGAGCGCCCTGCGGCTGGCTGGTGGCCACTTGACGGCGCCTAGAAACTTGTCAAGTATCTGACAGTCGACTGTAAGTGAAAGGCGCACCCAGGCGATGCCTAAGGTGTAAGGGTGGCGGGCAGCGAGCGAGAAAAGGTTGCTCAGATTTATGTAATTAGTTTTCCTCAACTGCAGTTCATTCTTAAAGCTGTTTCTGCCCGCGGACTAACTAGTTTTCTTCAAAGCTAAATCGAAGGCGGCTCCTTCAGAGGGAGCGGAAGAGTAATCTATGCAGTGTCGGCAACGACGCCCTTTCTTGAAAGTTTGAGTGCGAAAAAAGAGAGAAAACTTCTAGCAGCGGGAATTCTGGCTTTTAATGTAAGGCAACAGTTAAAGGTGGAGCGTTAAACTTATCGACTATCGATAATTATCGATGCGAATGCCGTCTAGACTACACTTTAAGCTGTACCCTGCGATTTCCGTGACATAAATGCCCAATATTGCACGATACTGCAGCTATTTGAAGTGCAACGTAAATTATGGGATGCCAGAAGTGGGTAATATCATGGAAGTATTATGAATATATCAAATATCCCAGTCAGTAAAAAGCATGCGACTTTTTGTTTGCAAACTTGGCTTTTTCTCGCTTTCTTCTGCCCTAAAATTAGCTTTCTTTGCTTCTCGAAAGTTGGCAAGCCTGGTGCCAGGACTCAGCAACAACAATAACAGGCGACTGGCGTAGCATAAAGTAAAGAAATCAAATTATATAGCTCAGTGATTTCTGGTATTGTTGTTCGGTGTTTGGCTGCGAAAAGCGTTTCTCAGGATGCCAGGAGCCTGTGTACCGTCCTGTGTGTGTGAGTGCGTGTGTGTTGTGTTTGGCATGTAAGCCCCGGTCTCCTCCTCGCGGGGGGCAAACACCGGTAATACATAGTATTTCGACAAGTCGCTCGCTTTTTACTGCAGCTGCAAGCATAGTATCTGTCTGGATGGGTGGCAGGGGTGGTTGTGGGGGGCGGTAATCAGTCAAGCAAGCGACAGCAGCATCGAATGCCGGGAGCATCTGCTATTTGATGACTTGATCGCAGTAAATAATATATGTGCAAACAGCTGTTTATTCTTTGAGCGCGAACAGGAAACAGCATGCCCCGCCCCCGCACTTCTCGCCCGCACTCCAGCAGGGAATGGGAAAAGGAAGGATATGTGGTGCGGCTGCTGCTCCTGTGGTTGGCCTGACAACATTGATTTTCGATTAGCGCGGGGCAAACATGTCACGTCCGTATGTCCGTATGTCCGCTCGCCGTTTGTGGAGTTGAAGGGTTTCGTGGCTTCAGTGTTTACCCAGCGGCTAATATTTGTACTCTTTGTTCGCCAGGAGCAGGCAGGATATGACACAAGCCTTAGAAATGTGACCTGATTCTGAGCCATTGACTTTGAGTACTTTGACATTAACCAGCACGGGGTCCGGGAGGGTGGCTGGGCGGTGCTTAGCCAAAATACATGCAATAATGTGGCATGCGACAATCCCTGACGTTGACAGTCAGAGGCAGCAGAGACAGAGACAGAGGCAGTAGAAATAAAAAGCGAGCTCCGTGCAAAATGACGCACTGAATATTCAAAGCGCAACTCCGCGTGCAGTTTTTTCACGTTTTACTCCAAGTTAGAGCTACAACACTTGTTGTTGTTGCTTTTGTTGTTGCTGTTGTTGTTGTCAAGGGGTATAGTATATTGTAGTAGTATTGTTGATGTTGTTGCCGCAGTTGTCTGTGCTGCCGTTGGCTTTTCTTTTGCCGTTAGGTTGTCTCGCCGCGTCGCGTCGCGTCGCGTTGCGAAATATGCGCAATGAGCGAAAATGCAATGCGAACAGACAACAGACAACAGACAAAACAGGACGCTTACAGACTCTGTCAGACGTTGACAGATGCACGGGGGAGCGTGGGGCGGCTAAAGATGAGGTTGAGGATGAGGATGAGGACCTGACTGGAGTGTGAACGCGAAGGACTTTTGTTGAGTGAGCAGCGCTGGAAAGTATGCAATGAAAAAGTGAGCAACACAAAATGCGCATAGTTTTGCAGTTCTGTAAGCGAACAGAAAGAATTTCCCTATTGCGCCCAGTTGAAGGAGGCGGCTGCTTGGCAGAAAACAACAAAATGGGCTTCATTTGACAGCTTGTTCGGCATTGTACTAGCAGGGGCTGCGTTATAGTAGCGCAGCCTTGAGCATGAAATGTCCTGGCCGCACTAAATGCGCAGCCAAGCTGCAGGAAAGCACACGGAGATAATGAAAATGGCTCGGAAAAAAGCTGCCATTTATCTGAGCACTCGAAGCGTGGAAAGCGATGTGTGTCGCATGTCATGTGGGACGGCAGCTCATCTAACTGCAAATGGGGGCATGCAGACACGCAGACACGCAGACGGGGCACTCAGGTACTCCTAGATCCGCAGATGCGATTTAAAACTGTCAACCAAATGGCCGCTAAGTGGTCCTCTACTAAACTCGATCTGGGCTCTCGATACTCACAAATTGAAGTGCACGTCCGCCATGTTGGGCCTGTATCGGATGGCTTCCTGCAGGACCTGCTTGGCCTCCTCGTAGCGCGCCTGTGAGCTCAGCACGCTGCCCAGATTGCCCAGTGCTGCAAAAGTAAGAGATTGAGTAAGCCGCACCAGGCTCAAATAGGGGTGAAAGGCATCGATACCAGTGTCCATTGATACTGTCGATTCCCTTCTAGCGCCAGACTAAGTGCGTATGCGACTCACCTTTGGGCGGATTAACCGTGATGGCGCTCCTGAAGAGGCTCTCCTCGTCCCGCCAGTCCGCGTTGCGGCGCACAGTTCGCAGGCTCATCGCGGCCAGCAGCACTCCGAAGCAAAGCAGCAGAACGCAGCGTGTCCTGGAGCCTTGGGGCCGGGTGCGGGTGCAAGCCAGCAGCTTGGAGACGCCGTAGCCAACCAGCAGGCAGAAGCCCACGCTGGGCAGGTACAGCAGCCGCTCCGCCACGACAAAGCCCACGTAGAAGAAGAGATTGCTGGCGGGCAGGAAGGGCAACGTGAGGAAGGCGCAGGACATCAGCAGCACACAAGCATTGCGAGCGGCCCCTGACATGCCCCCGAGCATGTACTCCGACGCTGTGCCGGAGGAGGAGGAGGAGCAGGAGCTGCCGTCGAGCGAGCTGCAGCTGGAGCTGGAGCTGGAACTGGCGCTGCTGCTGCTGCCACTGCTCTTGTTGCTCGCCGTTGTGCTGTTGCTGCAGCTGCTGCTGCTACGCGAGCCTCGGAAGGCCTTGTGCAGGGCCAAGCTCACAGCGGAAGACACTAGGTGATGTTGGGTATGCTGGGGATGCTGAGGGTGTTGTTGCGGCGGGGAAGCAGCAGCTGCAGCGTCGCCGTAAACATAGGCTCCATTGCTATTGTTGTTGTTGCAGTCACTGCATGACTGCTTGGCGAATGGAAGTGCGTCCTGATGATAGGATGCCTCATAGGCGTGGTACTTGCTGCTGTTGTTGTTGTTGTTATTGTTGTTGTTGGCCAGTCGCTTGCGCTTGGCGCGAGACTTGCGGCCCACCTTTTGTATATGATAGTGCGGATAGCCGCCGGTGCTTTCGAAAAGCTCACTGCTGTGCAGGAGCAGCTTGCAGCTGCGCCAGGCCACGCCCAGCAGCACGCAGTAGAAGCAGGCGGACTGAGCGTTGCGGCGATCCCAAAGCGAAGTTACCCGCGGCAGCGCATCCATGCCCCAGTCGAAGCTGAGCACCTGCGGCTGCAGCAGCAGCTTGAAGTTCACAACGGGCAGGTGGAGAAACGTCAGCAGCCGCGTCCACGCGGATGCCGTGCGTGCTATTGGATTGTCGGCACTGGAGAAGGCGGTCTGCGGACCTGGTACAATGACTAGGCGGTAGTAGGCGCTGCAGAAGATTGCGCCCAGGACAAAGCAAAGAGAGCGTAGACGTTGCTATAGGGCAAGAGAAAGTGAGAAAGTGTAAGAGTGTAATCACGAAAATCACTAGAGATCTCACTGAAAACAATGCCGGGGTCACAGAGATTTAAGAGATTTTCTTGTTGTCTAAAATTTTGATGTAAATGTATGAGTAGAGTGTAGATCCGTCGAAGATAGAGATTTATGTGATACCTAAAAATGTTTATGTGTCTAAAGGTGCTTTCCTGAGTGACCCCTTAAATAGAAAGTTGTTTAAGGATGGGAGGCAGCTCACCTTGTCCACCTGGCCGCTGAGGCCTCGCATTACGTCGAAGGCCGCACACACCAGAAGTGACGTAATGGCCGTCTCCTTGCAGAGCAATGCGGCCACCGCAAAGATAAACGTGACGCCTAGAGCCAGCCACTGGCGAGGATCGGCGGACTCGCGCCAGCGCATGTGACGCAGGTAGCTGAGGTACGTGAGCAGATAGCAGACACACGCGGCCACATCCGCGCGCCCCACCACGCCCGCCACGGCCTCTGTGTGTATGGGATGGGCCGCGAAGAGCGCACCAGCGGCCAGCACCGCCCAGAACGAGGCGAGCAGCGTTCGGGCCACGCGCACCACCAAAGCCGTCGCCACGCAGTGCAACAGATTGTTCACCAGGTGGTAGCCCCACGGCGCATAGCCGCCGGCCATCAGGTAGTTCAGCCTGAAACTTAGCACGCAAAGCGGCCGCCAGGATCCGTGCGAGCCGCTGTCCGTTAGCGGCGTGCCCCAAAAGTCATTGCCAAAACTGCGCTGCCAGGGCGCCCCACCAGAGACATCCGTATTAGCTAGAACAGCGCGTCTGAAAAAGCAAACAAACAGTTATAAGAAATTATTCAAATTTGGAGATGTTATTCTTTTAAACTTCTTTCACTAAAATGCCAAATTTATCCAATCCACAGAAATTTAAAGGAAAATTTTCCATGGAAATTATATTCCATGGTTAATAGACTAGGAAATTTTTACAGCATTTGCTATAGAAAAATGATTCAGACTGTAATGCAAAATCAATTTTGATCTCTATTAAAGTTGGGATATATTCAAAAATATGTACGTCAATTGACCAAGTGAATTAGGGTTCAATTTAAAGCACCAACAGAAGCCCATTCAGTATTCCGGATGAAAACTGACATAGTTTCGTTTCGGGAGAGACGTTCCTTGCAGGATAATTTTCCTTTGATCGTTGTTGATGTTCAACTTCCGACCAATAATTTGCTGGTGCATATTTTTGTGAATGAGGCGACTGTTGCAGCGTTAACTGCGGCAACTTGTGGACAGTGGCCGAAAGGGGCAGACGCAGCCTGTCGCATATTTGTGCAGTTTTTGCTGCTCTCTCATACACACACACACACACACACACACACTCTCGATGTTGTCACTGATGGCATCATCAGCATTTGGCCTGTGTTGCAGCCACTGCGACAGCATCATTGGCCCAGTTGTGAGGATGTTGCCCGAGTGCCTCGTGCCACACAGCACGCGTGGGCTCTGGTCTTTGGCGGCAGCTCACCTGGACACCTCGGCACGCACAGCAGGCGGACTTTAGTGGGATTTTGGCGTGGTGCTCGTGACAGGTACAGCAACGAAAGCCAGCACAGTCCGTGAGCTTTCATATCCTGGGCATTGCCAATGACGTTGTCGTTGTCGTTGCCGTTGCCGTTGTCGTTGCCGTTGTCGTTTCTGTCGCCGTCCTTGCTGCGGTTCACATAAACAAATGCCACTCTAATGCCGCACAAAGTCGCTGGAGCGCCTTCCTTGTCAGCCAGTCAGTGGCACTCTTCAAAAGGGAGGGGGTGAAACATGTGCCGCTGTGTGTGTGTCATGCCATGGCTTGAAATTCGATTTTAAGTACCACTGAAATTCCATTGCAGCAGCTCAGGCATGCCTCCGGCAACCATCTCGCCCCAAACCCAAAAATTTGTACTTTTTCCTTTTATAGCTAAGGTTGTCAGTGTGTGTGTGTGTGTGTGTGTGAGTGTATGTTTGTTCTGACGCTTAAATACATAAATTTGCCTTAAAGCTTAAACATTGGCGCAAAGTTGGTCATGCTTTATCTTCTCACCTGTCGTCATAGACGAAGCCCGCATTAAGGGTGTTCAAATATAGCACGAAAGCCAGGCCGCAGCAGAGGAGTGAGGTGTAGTCCATGCTGCAAGAGAGGAAAGTAAGTAAAGGATTAATACATGGGCTAATTGTGCTTGTTTTAAATTAGCGTTTGCTTAATTTATTTATTTATTCAAGAAAATTAATTCAAATGCGTCAAATCGTAATAATATATGCCCCTGTTTTCCCTCCCGCATTCCTTCTCCGATCAATTCCACGGCAAAGTGTCTAGCATATTTTTGAAGCAGAACAGAATTAAAATATTTGGTTTTGTTGTACGTTCATTTAAAGAAAAGAATACCCCACCTACTTCTGTGGAATTGATTCACAAGTGGAATTAAGAACAGGTCCGATAATAAAATGTAATCTAAGAACATTAGCAACGAGGCCCTTAGATCTTATTTTAATCTGATATAAATAGATTTCTTATACTGTTGGATATGACTTATGAGGGTCAAATGAAGAATTACAATTGCTCCTTACTCCAAAATGTTGTTGTTGTATAAATGGAATCAGGTAGAGCTGAGTATTTACATAATTTATTATTATTGAATACTGACTTCTGTTTTTAACAAACTGCGTTTTCTTACAACAAGTTTAAGCACAAAAAATTAATATTAGAAATAATCTATTAAAGAACGCATTCACATGTGATTTGTAAACAAATTTTAATAGACTTTTCTATTCTGAGGAAGGAAATGAAGTCTTAAAATGTAGCTTCCTTCGTTAGCTTTAATTGTGCATTGTTAAGGAATTTGGAAAGAGGTATTTAAGTATTATATTTTAAATGATTGATTTGAGCTTTGCTTAAATTGCGTTTGCCTCATTTCAATGCGTCGTACTGATGCAACTTGGTTATTCTCAACTCTTTTTCCCCATATTTCTCATTACTGCGCTGTTGTTGGTGTTATTAATGTTTTGCCAGGGGGCAATAGCTGTTACTGTTGCAACAATTGTGGCAGTAGCCTTTCCTTTTATGTGCAAATATGCAGGTACCTTGCATTCATGGCTTCCTCCTGCCGCACTGCTGGCATTTGGACTCGGCAGACAGACTTGACAGACTCGCCAGTTGGCTGCTTGCTGGTGGCCCGTTGACGTTGGTAATGTTGCTGCTGCAGCCATTACACATAATGAGCGGCAGCCGGGGCAACAGGATGCTGCTGCTGCTGTCCCTGCTGTCCCTGCTGCTCCTGCTCTATGCACATTTGTTGCTGCGGTTGCCAACATCAACAGGCCCCCTCCTTGCCGATGCCGTTCCCGTTGCCGTTGCCGTTTTCGTTCGTTGACATTAAAAGTCGCAACTGTTGCAGTTGCTGCTGCCATAACAGCAGACAATAAAGGCTATCAACAACGTTGCATGTGTCGCCGGCATGCCCCGCCCTGCCTCTTAATGTACCAAATAATGGACACATGCCGCCTCATGTGCGCTCACCGGGACATTAAGCCGTTTCCCGTTGAATGGAAAGTTGCCTGTATGTTGCCCCCCGTCCCACCCCGTCTCTCGCATCGCTTTTGTGTGGATGTTGGCAGATTTTTGTTTCTGCATTTGCGGTTAATTATTTTTGGTCCCGCCTAAGCCCGCGGGGCCAACCCGCACCCGCACCGGCGCCGCCACCCCGCGTCCGCCCGGATGGCACCTAAAAATCAATGAGATGAGTTGAGTTGAGTTGAGTCGAGGCGAGTTGAGATGAGATGAGTTTGCCCACAACTATTTGCTGTTCGTGTGGCATACTTTTGGGCGCACAAACATGTTGTATGTAATAAGCAGTTGGATTAGGTCCTGGCTCGTTGCCTTGTGCCTATTGCTCGGGTGCTTATGGACGGCTTAGTCATTGCCCCAGCGGCCAAGTTCTGTCGTCAAGAGATTTCGCATTATGCACGAGGGCCCCCAAGCGGCTTATGTGCAAATTAGCAGCATTCAATATAACCAACACTCGCACACAGGGCCGGGGAGAGCCTGGGACAGCGGAAGGGGGAGTTGGAGGTGGCAGGCGGAAGCGGGAATAGAGGAAAATACTACGAGTAATACACACAAAAATTGCTTTGCTAATGAGCCATAATGATGAGCTTTGCTTTTGCTCCTCCGTTGACTGTGTCAGCAGCAAAGTTGATGAGGAAGAAAGTAGAAAGTAAGCAGGGAGCTGCCACAATCCCCTCCCCTCCCCTCCCAAGCGAGTGGACAACAACTTGTTTGGCAATGGGCTTTGTGTTCGCCTGATTGATTTGCTTCCAAGCCATTGGCTGGGCTGCTTAACATACTCATCAGCATCACCATCACCATCCCAATCATCATCATCATCATCGTCGTCGTAATCATAATCATCATCCATATCATCTTAATCAGCATCAGCTGCGCTGTCAACTCATTTAAAAAGCTGCTCGCATAGCAATTATCCTCAAATAATTGGCCAGCGTCTGGCCATAAAATGAACTTTTGCCCTTCATGTGTTCACTCAGAAAAATACAGACTTCGGGGGTTTTATTCTGAAACTTCTACCGTTTTTATTCACTACTCCATACTTCTATGTTCATGAGTTGAAAATTAACTATAGAGTATACTCTTGGCTCAAGCAAAACATATTTTTCAATAAATTTAATAAGAGAAATATATATTGAGAGAATTTCAATTCAGTTGTTGTTAGAACCGCCAAGAACTCGAAGAAAACTCGAAGAACTGAAACTGAAGCCTGTTTACGTATCCGTTATTCTTGAATAAAGCTCAGAGTAAAAATACACGAACTTCAAGAAAATACTAATTAGGGAGTAATTACTCTCTAAGCGATATATTTTTCCAGGAAAAACATGCCTGAAATAAGACTTCGGTACTCAAGTCCAAGAAAAGCAATCTTGGAATTGTTTATTATTTCATTTGAGTACAGAATCCTTGCTTATTTCTCTGAGTGTTGCGACTTAACTTTCCGGGCACACACACTCGCACACACATGAGCCTATTTGGCCCAGAGGCAGCCCGGCCATTGGCATCTCCGGCTCCGACTCCGGCTCCGGCTCCGACTCTGGCTGCGTAGCCGGCATATTATCGTGCTGGCCATAAATCATGTTTTATTTTTGCAATTAGCGCTGCCACACAATAAATTACTGGCTTTTCATTGTCTCAGTTTGGGCGCTGGGCCGCCAGTTCGCGTCTTGGCCGCAATTTGTTGGCTAAACAGTTTGGGCCAGTTTGGGCGGAAGGAGGCGCGCAGTTTGTTTTACGTTTATTGTTGATTAAATTTCCACTTATTGTCTTATTGGGTCACACTTTAAACTGTTTGCGCAACTTGCCACTCGGCGAATCAAATGGATGCCACTTGCCGCCTGCCCCTGCTGCTTGCCGTTTGCCGCTTGCCGCTTGCCACTTGTTTTTATGACCCTGCCACCTGCACGACAGTCGACAGGCGACAGTCGACAGTCAAGTCGAGAGTCGTCCTCCCCTTGCCCCTTTGACCTACATAGTAAATGCTGTCGCCTAATGGTTTTCTGTGAGCGCCGTTTGTTGTGCCTTTGACATTTTTGCTATGTTTCCGCTTCCGGTGCCAAGGTGTTGTGCCCGTCCGCCGTCCATGTTGTTTTACGGGTAATGTGCCGCATGTCAGTGCCACAAACTAGCGTCGAAGGTCGCCGTCTCAATTTGCAACGGATTCCCCTGGCCTGCCTCCGCGCTGCCTCTGGCCAATACAACTTTCTCAGTCAACATAAAAAGGGCTGCAATTTCTGTGCCACAATTAGCCAGCACAGCAGCGCGTGTGTGTAAGTGTATTGTGTGTGTGTGTGTGTGTGTGTGTGTGTATTGGGTGTTTGTGTGCGCGCTCAGTGACTTTAAAGGGGGGTATTAAAATTCAAAATTAATTGCCTGGCGCGTCGGACGGCACATGCCAAGCACAGTAGCGGCAGCAGGGATGGGAATGGGGTTGGGGATGGGGATGGGAATAGGAATAGGTGCGGAGCAGGGAGCAGGGAGCAGAGGGTAGCAAAGCAGAAAAAACAAAAAAGAAAAACACAAATGTATGGAAATTAGAAACTGGCGTCGCACTCGAGAGACTAATAGACGTGAAATTTAAGCGCATTGAATTAATTTCCCTGGCCAGAGTGTCGCACACACACACACACACACACACACACAACCTCACATATGCCCCTACGCTTGAGAGGAGAATAAAGTCATTGCGGTGCCCAGGGGGGTCACGTATTGGAGCGGTGGGGCAGGCTGACAAAACTATAATTAATAGGCGTTTTTATTTCACTTTGCTTGATTATGCATACAATTAATTATACACCGTCACCGGAACCTGCATGTGAGTCAGCATTTTTTGGGGGGGGGAGGGTTGGTTAACTGCCCCGAAGTATTCGGAAGGTATTCAACTGTTCAGTCTTAACCCTATCGGAAGGACTCAGCTAGGATTCGAATTACAGTCCGCAGCGGGCCAAACTTATGATTTGGCCACTCAAATTGCCGAGCAATGAAGCCAAATATTATATTTTCTAGAGCTTGCCAGAAAGTGAAAGTTTATTATTATGCAGCATTTTGCAGGCACACATGTAAATCTACAAAAATTCATGGCGAACATCAGAATAATGAACGGAAAGGAGGTCCTTACACATACAGGGTACGTCTGTGTCTGTGTCTGTGCAGTAGTGTGAGTGCCGTGCCGTAAAAATGCCGAAAACGTTTTAAAAATGAAACGATTATACCATTGCGGCTTGCAAACGACCAAGTTATGATAATGTTTGGCCAACTAAACTCGTTTAGCTTGCCAAATACGAAGCCAGAGTCCAAAAAACTGCACACACTGGGTGAGTGTGTGTGTGTGGCTGTATTGTGTGTGTGTGTGTAGTTGGGGGTGTGCTCGGGTGTTGCAAGGTAAGCCGCCCCAGCAAGTGCGCAACACATGAAAACATGAGCTCCGGAGTCCACAATGGAAAAATGGCCAACGGCCCATTGGGCGCATTGTGAGCTCGAACTCGACCGTACTCGGGGCTGAAAGTGGGGCCAGGGTGGGGGTGTGGACTGGCTTTGGTGGCCTCTGTCGATGCTGTTGCACTCGTAACAATATTTTTGGGTATTTAAAAACCAAAAAGCGTCCCGTATGTGTCTTGGGCGTACGAATGTTTATGGCCTCTGCACAGACTTTGGCAGTTTTATGCTAATCACAAAAAGGCAGCCGCCCAACCGCCCACACATGCCACACTGGGAGGCTATAGGGCAGGGGGAGGTCTGAGTGGCAGTGGGTGTTGGTGTCGGTGTTGGTGGTGGCCAGCTTGAACCACTCGACGTAAAACTTTTCATATTTGGGCTCCAGCAGAACTTTTCGTTCGTTTCGGTATATTCAGCACTTATTTTTCCGATTTTCGGTTGGGTTTTGTAACTCGTTCAACATTTGCCCAACTATTCGTGCAATTGCGCCCCTACCCCCGCCACTTATCCTCTGCCCCACCAACCGCTCCGCAGCCCACATAAGCCCCCAGTCGAGCGGATTTCAGCGAGTTATTAAAGTGAACTTCCGCTTTGGCCTTTTAGTCAGTCGCAGTTGTTTCTAAATGCAATTGGAGTACGAGGGCAGTTCGAGTGTATGAATTGCAATTGAAGTGTCACATACACACACACACACACACACACACACATACACACAGAGAGAGAGATACTAAGCGTCACATAAATAATAATTAGGTAATAATTAGCATCTGTCAATTAACAAAGTTCGATACGCCTTTAAGTGGCACACGCAACTATCAAATGCCCGCCCGAGACCCCCCAAAACAGCCCCAACTGGAGCTCAACTGAAACTTCAACACTTTGCCGCAATAATTTAATTTGAATGCTCGAAACTGTGAATGCTTTAATTATGTATTCACACAGACACCGACACTGCAAAAGGCTGCGGGGCCTGGGGGAGCTGGATTTGCTATGCCAAAATGTTTTGGCGCCCGGAAAAATGAATACGGAATGCCCAAAGAGAACAAACCTACGCCAGCAGCGTCAAAGCCGCGTCTCGATAATCGCGCACGTGGCAGACCGCGGATTAGGGAGCGGAAGCGGGCCGAAAACGAAGTTGTTGGCCTAGTTATGTGTGTGTGGGCCTACACTGCGACAAAAGATGCGGACTTCCTTTAAAAACATTGTAATATGTAGTGGAAAGTTACATCACACAGAGTATTGTATTGCATGCACCCTCAGGTTATCAGGGTCACCCTAACGGCCTCCTCGGATTACATCAAGTTTACCATACTACTCGTATGTGTAGACAAAGTTCCATCCCTTGTACACCTGTTCCTGGGTGTACCTTTTAAGCAAGATCTGAGACGGAACGAAAGTCAACCTCTCACCAAAGTTCTCAAAACATTCCAAAAATGACCTTCCTTCCTTGGCAGATGGTCTTGCTTTTGTACTAAATTTGGTATTTTTTATATTTTTAAGTAATGTTTAAGGTTTGAAATCTATATTTGTACTTAAAGGTACTTTAAAGGGTTAAGCAGAAACATATTTCACAATCCGCAAAATCCTTCCGATTTTAGTGTCGAACTTTGCAACTTTTGTTAATTAGGCGGATGCCTTGCCTAATTTATTTAACCCATTTGGTTAATTTTCAAACGGTTTTTGGCCAAGTGTACGTGTGTGTGTGTGTGTGGCTGTGTGTGCTGCGTTAATTGAATGCGCAACTGTCGTGCTATCCCACTTTATCATTAGCAAGCCCCTCACCGCTCTGCCACCCGCTTGCGCTACTCTCACTTGTGCGTTGTCTGTTTAAGCCTGTTGAACAATTATAACTGGCATGTCCAAATGCCAAGTGCCTGAAATTGAGTCCGGCCAACGCGGCGTATGCGTGATGCTCTATATGCTAATTAAAATGGCATGCATGTGACTGTGTGTGTGAGTGTTTGTCTCTCTATGACTGTGTCCGCGACTGAGACTGTGCTTCTATATGTATATGTGTCTCTGTGTGTGTGTGTGTGTGTGTGTGCTTTGTGCTGTTTGCATTACATAATTATAATTACGCATACGCCATGTTGGCGCGCGCATTCGATTTGACTACGCACAGGAGCGATGGTACAGCAAAACTCTTACATCTTGATGTATGTGCATGCCAAATATTTACGATTGCCTACAATTTATACGAGTGGCACAGTTTTTGGGCGCTTTTTAATGTTTGCCAGGCAATATTTAACATTTTGGAGGCTTTATCCAAACGGGATAAATCCGGGTAACAATATTTACACGCGCAGAGTAGAGGAAGATGAAAATTGGTCAATTAATTGAACGTAATTCAAACTAGGGCTATAATTAGAATAAAGATTCATTAGGTCTTATAGAAAGTTTATGCGAAACATTCAATATCGATATGGGAAAGCGATGTCCAATTAATAATTTTAATTGATGTTTGAATAGTATGAATGGGACAGTATTCAATGAACATAAATCTTTTTCTGCTGTGTAAAGCCAATATCAAAACTTAATCGTCCTTGCGAGCACATTAAATAATCAAGCGGCAATAACTTTTTGCGCCTGTCACGTGTCCAAAAGAGAAAATCCAATTGCTAACCGCAAACATAATTAAAAACTTTGCGCAACCACAATCGATGGCCATGGCGATTCCCATTCCGATACCGATTCCGATTCCGATGTCGATTCCGATGGCGATGTCGATTCCGATTCCGATTGCCATAGCAGCATTCGGAGCTCCCCGTGCGTTATACAACATCGCAGGGACGTTCAGGGAAGACTGCAATAAAAAGAGCGAAAATATTCGCACGCAGGATCAAACCTGTGCGGCGCTGGTGCCGTGGGGCACTGGGGTGGCGAGGTGGCGAGGTGGCAGGGGAGGCTGCCAACCCACAACGTGTATACGTACGTGTGTATAAATCCAATTAAATCACAAGTTACGCAATGTGATAAGTCACGTTGTTTATTGTTTTAACATACACAGCAGCCCCTAGGTGGGAAGGGCATCAGTGCGGAGGTGCAGTGGTGCAGGGGTGGGCAGCTTTCATGCCACAATTTATGCACAACCGACGGGCAAACAAGCAACCGAACAGCTCGCGTGGCTGCTGCGGTGTGTGTTAAAAAACAAAAATGAAGCAAGAAAAAAATCAACAGAAAATATTATTGTGGGCACAACAAATGCAACAAAAGTGTTCAAATGAAGCGCCATAAAATGCTGTAAAACTAAGCGCACTTTCACAGTAAATTTGGCCGGCATATATCAGTTAAATGCCAGCCAGCGAACCACATAAACCACTTGCCACATTTCCACATTTCCACCCACCCGCATACCCAGCAACTGGCTCGCCAGGGAGCTGCATTGAAGTGAGTCCTGTGCTTGGCTTTAAGCTGCATTCAAATTTATTTATTTATGTGGCATACATAATAAACTTAATTAATGGTAATCAGTACAGGCATGCGGCTCTGACTTATTCCAGAGCTGTTCAACAAGATTATAATCACTGCTCCAGATATCATATTCAATTCAATTTCACTGAAGAAAGTGTAGCTACTTTTTGGGGCAGGATTGAATGAGAAACCTTAGAGCTTCCTTAAAGAATGCCTTAGTTATTTCAAGAGAAATGATTTAAATATATCTGGAACAGGACTTGTTTTCTATACTAACTAATAACTGCATTGCATTTTTAAAATATAATTCAGAAGGAATTCAAAGTGGATAATCCAAATACTAAACATATAGTCGCAACTGCCAGCCTTCTGTAGTATTTTTCAATAAATTTAAGTTTCATTTGATTTAATTTCTTTCAATTTTGATTGAGTGAAGGATGTCTCAATTACTTCAAGGGATTTGATTTGAATATCTGCACTTATAATCTTGATTTCTATACTATCTAATAACTGCAAGCTCTGGCTGTTTTCTATGTTCGTAGATGGATATTTCAATAATATCAAGAAAGCAGTAAAAATGTCCATTGGTAATCCAAGTCGCAACTGCTAGCCTTAAAAGTATTTTGCTATAAATTGAAGTTTCACTTAATTTAATTCTACTTCAATTTTTAAAATGAAGCTATAAGCAACAAATAATAAAATTGTATTGAAATGGATTTGCAGACAATCTAAAATATTTTATAAAAGTGCTGACCTTATAAAAGAAAGGTAAGAGCGGTCTCTCTGCCTGAAAGTGCGACTAGGAAATACCCTGTTCCCCCAATAAACTCTACAGAAAACTGTAGTGTGGTTTTAACTGCTTTTCATCGCATTCGTGTGAACTATAAAGTTGTACTGGTAATTTGTTTCTGTCGAATTAGAGAGTACCACGGAGCAGGGAAGATATCAAAATTGTTTTTCTAATTTTATAGCTCAGCATATGGGAAGCACCCTTCTCCCCCCGACGGACGGGCGGTTTCCTAGCTGTTTTATGGGTATACCCGTATGTTGGGCATAAAAAGAAAATCACAACTGAAAGTACGTGGCAAGTTAATACTCGTTCTGCCACGTGCTCTTTTCTTTCCCGGCTAACTCTTGTTGAAGTTGAGGCGGGTGAAGTGGTGCTGGGCAGGGAGGGAGGGAGGTTTTCGGGGGCAGCGGGGGCAGCGGTGTCGGCAAAATATGAGTTGAAAAAAGAACTGCAAAATACTTTTTGAAGTGCGTTTGGACATTCGGAGTTCGTGTGGCATTCAGCGGTGTGCAAACTTGATTATTTCCGTTGAATGGCGGGCGGGGATGAAGCGCTTTTGGGGGGACCCGGACCCGGACCCGGACCCACACCTGGCCACAAAGCAAACCGACAACAGACTCTGGCGGCTGGTTTATTGAAGCATAAATTTTTGCTTGGCAAATTATTTATTAAGACCCGAGAAAGGGCAGAACGAGAGAAAGTCCAACCAAGTCGAAATAAAAGTAAATGTAAAAGTAAAAGTGCGTCGAGCCCTTCATTTAAAGCGAATTGTGCCAAGATTTCAGCCCGCTTCTGACCAGGAAACCACAAGAAAGCAGAGGCCCTAAACTTTTAATGTGCTCTGGCTTTAAGCAGCTTTAAGACCCTTCGGTTATGCAGCAGCTGCGAAGATACATATTGGCGTTACTTGGAAGCCAGGCGAGAGGTTCAGCCACATTTCAACGCATGCGGCCTTTTATGGGTTTTTAATGCTGCAAATTATTAGGTAGCATCCGTGCCCGTCCCGTCCCGTACCGCCCCTGCCTTGCCTTGCCTTGCCTGCCTTGCCGGCGGCATCAAACTCGTATGACGCGACAGAGCGTTAAAATTTGTCACGCGCGCTCGTGGAACACGCGGCGTATGTGGCATTTTTTGAAACTCGGCCCCTGGCGATCGATCGATTTTGTGCTCTGCGGATGTCGCGCTGTGAAAGCGTATGAGATGTGCGGAGTTCGGAGTGCGGTGCGGGGTATCGAGGTAGCGGTGTGTGCAGAATGCGGTGCAGTGTGCTATGTTATGTGCCAGCTGGTAAATGTATATCAAACATTTCTATCAATCATTCAAAACGATTGATTCGCAATGCAAACGAACACCGCTCACTTACAGCAACACACACAAACACACACACACACACACACACACTCACACACATATATATGCAGCTGTGGTCCTCCTGGCTACAGTGCCTGTCCTGCTCCTTTCCACAGTTTGCTGCAGCTGTTGTTGCCGTTTGCCCCCGTACCGAGACTCCCTTTCGAAATGATGCACGTTGCAAACTTGTCCAACTGTGGCACATATTGACAACTAACAGATTTTTTGCTATTGTGCAACATTTTTGTCATGTGCGGGCCAAATCAGACGAAACGGACACAAACAAAACAGTTGCCCAATTTGTTTGTGCAGCAAAAGGGGGCGGCAATAAAGGGGGCGGTGGCGTATGCTGGTAGTTGTAGCCGTTGCCGTTGTGGTCGTTGTTGTTGTTGTTGTTGCTGGTGCTTATAAGCAAATTGCAGATTGCTGTTGCAAATTTGTATATTGCCATGCAGCTGCATCTGTAATGGATGTGCCATTTGTGGTGTACTGGAGGCATGCTGCGGGGCAGAGCACTATCAATAGGAATTCAAATAGGAATAGCCATTGAAATTGGAGCGGGTTAGCTGATCGTCCTTGGCCATTCCCCACGTGGATTCAAATATTCTGATATGCACTAAAATGCGGAATCAATCGCGGATTTCAATGGACCACTTCCTTTTCCGATGGATTGCAACCGACTGTCTTTTGCTGGAGAGCTTTTCATAGGGATCGTAATAGAAATAAGGATAGTCTGTTCTTCCTTGGCCTTTGGTAACGCTAACTGAGAACTGATAAATATTTCATCCTACATCCTACTGTCTCTTCCTAGAACGATTATATCGAAATAGCAATAGGATCAATAGGATCATTTAAGCTGATCATTCTTTGGGTAATACAAATGGAAATCAATCGTAGTTTTTAATTGAGAACTTTCTATCCGCTTGTATTACATCCCATCATTCTTCCGGCAGAGCATATTTCATCCATTCTATAGGGATTTCTATTAGAATTATATAGAAATAAGGTAGCTGATCTTCCGTTGACAATCCGATTGGATTGATGTGAACCGATATAGCATAAAAAACAGAATTAATCCCGGACTTCAATTGAGAACTTTCCATCCTGGTGGATTACGACCACTCTCCCATTCCCAGAACTTATCCCAGGCTCCCTTCAGAGTTGTTTGTGTTTCTGTTGCATTGTCTGAGTAACACAACATTTTAAGTGAATGAAACGAAAACAAATATTGCAAATTTATTCATTGTAAAGCACACACATAAACACACACACACACACACACACAACCACACACACAACCAGACACACGGGGAGAGAGATATGCGCGTCAGATACATGAAGTTGCCAATTGGTTGCAGTTGCCGTTGTGTTGCAATGTTGCCACTGGCCGTGTGGCAGCTGCACGCTCCTCTGCGGTTGCCTGCGGCCATTGTGTGGCAGCCAGACTCGCAGCGAGTGTGGCTGTGAGTGTATTCGTGAGTGTATTTGTAATGCATTTATGCACTCATTTCATTTCGTTTCATTTATTTGTTGATTTATTGACGTAATGCGCCCCGAGCTGCCGGCCTAAAGTGAAGTTAGCTGACGGGCGATCTCTGTTTAGTTGTCGGTCTATCTGCAAGGCTTTGATTGAACTGTCGAATAAACGGCGGAGTTAACATTCTGTGCCAATCTCATGCCCCCTGGCCATTCCCCTGCCCCTGCCTCTGCCCCTGCCACTATCCACGCCCCTGAATGTTTGTGCCGAACAAATACAACTTACTGATTTTATTGCAAATTGATTTTATGTGCAGCTCACCTGGCCAGACCACAGACACGTCCATGGACATGGACGTGGACATGGACATGGACACGGACACTGGCACGCCCACTCAGGGGGCATGCGGGGCTGGCTGATTGGCCCCAACTGTCGACAGAGGCAGAGAGAGAGAGAGAGAGAGAGCGAGAAAGCGAGCGGGAAAGGGAAAGAGTTGGATTCAAACAAATTTCTCATGTTTACATTGTATGGCGATAGTGGAAACTTTTTAATCAAAGTTAATTGGAAAGTTTTGCTTTGTCATTCCAATGTAACACACACACCCACACCCACACCCACGCACACACACACACACACACGGCAGGGCAGACATGCATAAAGAGGCATGCTAAAAATGAAAAGTAAAATGTAGGTTATCCTTCAGCGCACACAAAATGGTATCCTTCGTCCTGCCGGCGTCCTGCGTTTGGTTGCTCATTCATTTTATTGCTGGTGCCGCTGCCGCTTGTCCCACCTTTGATGATAAAATGTCATTTTGCTCCTTTACGTGCTGGTTCTCTCTATGTGTGTGAATGTGTGTGTGTGTGTGTGTGAGTGTGTGAGTGTGTGTGCCCCGTTCTTCGGGTCGATCCGTCGACTGCAGTCGCAGCCAGCCAGGGCCAGGCTGACATTCAACGCTCTTGATTAAATTTTATGCAGTTTAACTATTTCTTTTTATACCCCCCAGTAACAAAGGGAGCTTGTGGGTGCGGGTGTTCTGGGAAGTGATGGGGTGAGGGGGGGCGATGTTCACATACACTGCTTTTTATTACGTTTGAAGGCTGCCTGACGGACGGCCGCGCTCAACACTTAGTCGGCAGTGGGCTGCCAGTTGCCCCGGTTGCCCCTCTGGCGTCTACACCGCCGCACAGTGGGGAGAGTGATCAATTTTAGCGCGGAAGGAGCTCAATTTCGAACCATTCTCAATTACAGTTTCCTCGATATTTTTCAATAATCCATAATGTATCGATATTTGCGATGATCTTCTTGTTTCTCTGTCGCTTTCTTTATTATTTGGATAATCTTAGATGTATGTTAAATTTAATATTTATATTTATCTATATTCTATACGACAATTTGCCCCACTGTGCGTCGAGAGCAAGATTCCTGTGTGTCTCTGCTGTTGCAGCTTGAGCTGCTTTCCTCGATACTTCAATGACTTTTGTTATATTTTTCTATTATTCACACAGCCTTAAACTTTCTGCCTTATTTTGCTTGAATAAAAAGTATCAAACAGTTCCTTTTCTATTGTATGTATATATCAGACAGAAAACCAATCTTTTACAGATATCGTAAATGTTTTTTTTTTATATTTTTTCATTTGCCAATTTGCTTGTTTTGTCCCACTGTGCGCTTTGTTCGCAATTCCTGTGTGTCTCTTCTGTAAGCTTCAGTTTATGCTGCAACCGGAAAATTAATCCTAATGAGTGCTGACACACACAGAGAAAGACAGAGAGCCAAAAAGAGACAGAGACAGAGACAAAGCAGCCGAGTGGGCTGAAAGTGTGGAGGGGAGGGGAGGAGGGAGAGGTATGGCAGGCAGTTTGTTTGCGCATGTGAAGCGATTTATGCTTTTTTTCAGCTCTTCCCGTTGCTCTGTTGCTTCGAGCGTTGTTGCTGCTGTTGTTGTTGTTGTTGCTGGTTGCTTGCTGCACACGTGTGCCACATGTAAAATGCAAGCTGCACGCACACACACACACACACACACACACACACACACACACACACTGTGTGCTCATATAAAACAACATTTTGTAAGCATTTTATAGGGCCATAGTGTGGCTGGGGCAGTGCATGGTTGGCTGCTTGGCTGGTTGACTGCTGACTGGCAAGGGGGCTTTCACAGTGTTGCGGGGAGGTGGGTGGGTGGTTGGTCCGTGCACCTGATTCACCTGGTCGGCTGTGGGCTGTTGGCTGTGCGCGTTTCCTTTCAAAAGTGTTAAATGCCGCGTTTTGCATTTGCCTCACATTGCCTTTCCTTTTCCGCTCGCTGCCAGCAGTTTGCTGCTGCTGCTGCTACTGCTGCAGCTGCAGCTGCTGTTTGGTGTCTTTTATGGGGCTGCCATTGAGACGCGGCGCTGCCTGGCATTAAATGAAATGAAATCAGTGTCAATGTAGGCAGGAAATTTGTTTTACACGGCCCTTTCAGCGGGCTGGAGTCTGACTTTAACGGAGGCAACAGCCAAGGAAATTAGCCCGGACACAAGTTCAGCTTCTAGCAGAGTCGTGCACAAGAGCATTCGTTACCAAGCCGTTGAAAGTCCAATTAAAATTGCAAATCATTTGTGCTGAAACAACTGCTCACAAGCAAACAAATCAACTCAATAGGCTTGCAATTCGCTTGACTTGAGAAACAAACGAGAGAGAATAACAAGCACTTGCTGCATTTGAGTTACAAGTGAATATCCAACTACTCCAATTTAATACACGTAATTCATCAATATTGAAATAAAAAACTAATTCAAGTCACTTATTTATGTTGACTTATATCTAGTTTAAGTAGAATTAATGAATCGAATCAAGAGCAATAATGTTTCACTCGCTTACGCGTCTTGAAACTCGTATGTGCTTGTTCCGTTACCACTCGCAATCGATTGCTTACTCTCTTCTCAAGCTTTCAAGCCTTCAAGCTTTAAAGACAAGAGGCTTGAATCGTTTGGGTTGGTCAGGCTGTAAACTACTGTAAACTACTGTAAACTTGCTGTGCACATTAACACGCAAATGATTTGTTTGTACCTTCAAGTGCACTCGTGCAAGAATCTAGTTTCCAGAACGCCAGTTCCTGGAACAGCGCACACATTTTACACAAATAATGGGCTCCTCCATTCGAAATGACTTCAATTGCAGCAACAACAACACGGCCAAGACGTAATCGACTGACTTATAGTCTATATTTTACACCCCGCACACCACACACACACACACAGCCCGCATGCTCCCCTCTGCGGCATTAATGAGCAGGTGAGCAGTAGAGCAGACGCGTGACGGGATTGCGGCCTGGGGGGGCTGGCAGCAAAGTCATATGTTGATGTCGCCAAGTCACGTAAAAGTGTATTTAGTTTTAGGCAGAGCCCAGCAATGCGCAGCAAGAAGGAGTCCTGCTGCCTGCCTGCCTGCCTGGTGCCAGGCACCGCACAACAATGCCAAAAAGTAAACAAATTAAAATGTATGCACAACAGCCTGTGTGTGCATGTGTGTGTATGCTGTGTGTATGTGGGTGTGTGTCTTGACGGTGTAAGCAATTAGGCAACAGCAAAAAACATTGCAATGCTGCAGGCGCACACTTAGCGCCCCCACAACCCTCAATCCCCATTCCCCGTCCCCCATTCCCATCCATCGGCAATGGGCAAATCATTTAGCCAGCGATTTTCCTCTTCTCTTTTTTAGAGAGTGCACAAATTGTTGCCGCGTATGTGTCCTCAATTTTTTGGTGCTGCATCACAAAAAAGAGGCTGAAAGGCAGCACTACCTGCCCGCCCCACCACCCGCCCCTAGCCCAGCCATTGTGGTGCTTCGCATATTTGGTTCATGGCAGATTACGTATACGCCCAGTTTGAAAATCGTTTGCATTGCTTCGGCCTCAATGGCAACATCAGCAGCGGCAGGAGCGGAAAGAGCAGCCCTCCCACTTCCCTTACCCCCTTCCCTTACCCCCTTCCCTTTCCCATCCCCCGTCCCTGCAACTGCTGCTGTGCTCCAGTTATTTGGTGTGTGGCTTTTGTGTTCACTTCGGTAACAAAAGCTTCGCTCGCTTGGCTCTGCTTTTGTTTTGTTTGCTTTGGATTTGGTTTTTTGTATGCCCTTGCAGAGGGTATTATAATGTTGTCACCAAATGTGTAACGACCCTTAGTATGTCCATTCTTGATCAGAAGACAATAGGACCATCTCCAGCTGTCGATCTGTCTGTCTGTCTATGGGAGCTCTGTCAGTTTTGAGGCTAAGCTTACGCAACTTGCTACAAGTGTTTCTTATTAGGAATACAGGAACGGTCGGTCCAAAAATGAAGTACCTATTTTGATATTCTTATAACAGATATCTTCACTAAACTCATTAATTACCAGTCTTACGTGTATTTTGTTTTATAAAAGTTGATCATTATGTATTTCCGATCGAATATTCAAACTTGTTTTTTTGTTCGATCACATTTCTTGTTTATGAAGCTAGTTGACATGATCTGAGTTGGAATCAAATATATCGAAAAAGTCACTTAAACAATCTCTGCAAGGGCATCTGAATGTCGGCCTACGAAACGAAGCTTTTCTTTCTTGTTTTTAGCCATTTTTTGCGCATGTTTGACATCAATATAACTTTACTCGTCCATCGTCATCTGTGTGTGTGTGTGTGTGTGTGTGTGATGTGTGTGAGTGTGTTTGTGTGTACAATTTTAACTCTATTCACTTGTTCCAAATATGCAGAGTTGCGTTTTGCCTTTTGAAATTGTTGAAATTGTCAGTTGTTGTTGTTTTTACAATTGCATATGCTTATAACCTTTCATTGTGTGTGTGGGTTTGTGTGTGTGTTTATTTTGTTGCGGCTTTAAAGCATTTTTTTATGGCTTGTAGTATATTTGAGGGGAGGTGTTTTATTGATGTTTGCCCCACAACGACTTCGCACTCGCACATCCTCATCCTCATCCTGAGGCCAAGCATTTGAGCTTAGGCATCAGAAATCGGCCCTAATCCTGGGATCAATCTGGCGTGCACCTGCGTTGGCTTATCAATTAAACTGCGAGCAAGGTTCACAGTCCCACTCACATTTAATTACTTATCATGTTTGGGAGGGACTTCAAATAGATTTATATCCCCCAGCCAGAGGCGCCTCCCACTCTGGGGATCAACGTTGCGCTCGTGACATTTGCAAATAAATAGCAACAAAAAATGAAAAAAGGAAAGAAATGGGGCCACAGCTTTTTACATGCTCTCTCAATTTATGGCCGCAAATGAAATTGCATTTACAACTTTATTCGCATTCGTGTGTGTGTGTGTGTGTGTGTATATGTGTGTGTACTTGTAGTTTAATTTAAATATTTTACACGCAGACCAACACATTCTCGCAGCCATGAAACATTTGTTTTAACAGTGCAATCGCATCGATTCACACTTTCAGTTGGGTCTCTGGGAAACAATCGAAAGTGTCGAGGGCCTGTTTTTTCTACTATCGATAGAAGCGATAAGTTAAACTAACATCAACATTCAGCTTTAGTCGCAAAAAGCTGGCGTTTTTTTAAAAGGCATACGCAGAAGGCTTTACCCAGTTCTCGTCGTTGACAATCAAGGGGTTTTCCCCATTATCGATACTATCGAAACCAGCAAATGTTTCTATTATCGATAGTTTTCCAGCTCTAGACTCTAACTGTTGAGGTTAGTTAAGTCTCTGACGAAGCTGAAATATAATCGTCAACATCGATGGCTCATTTTCTACAATCGATAGTCTTGAGACTTTAAGCTAACGATTGAAATAAATCGATAGTATCAGGTTTGCTTTCCCACTATCGATAACTTAAGCTATCCAACACCAGTGTGTACATTATCTCCAAATGTTGCGATAAGTTAAACTAACATCAACATTTAGCTTTAGTCGCAAAAAGCTAGCGTTTTTTTACAAGGCATACGCAGAAGGCCTTACCCAGTTCTCGTCGTTGACAATCAATCATTATCGAGACTATCGAAACCAGCAAATGTTTCTATTATCGATAGTTTTCCAGCTCTAGACTCTAACTGTTGAGGTTAGTTAAGTCTCTGACGAAGCTGAAATATATTCGTCAACATCGATGGCTCATTTTCTACAATCGATAGTCTTGATTGAAATAAATCGATAGTATCAGGTTTGCTTTCCCACTATCGATAACTTAAGCTATCCAACACCAGTGTGTACATTATCTCCAAATGTTGGCGTCATTTAATATGGCACACGCACAAGTTAAGAAAATCCACTCCTTGTTCTCCCTCGCATCTCGCATCTCGCACCCCCCTCCTACCACCAGCCGCCTCTAGCTGCACGCAGCCCGCCAATATTTAAAATATGAAGACCATTAGCTAAATATTGGCTTTGGCACGCGCACGCACGCCACAACACAGGCCCCGCACCCACCGCCGCCCCGCTTCCCACCGAGCAGCGTACAAAGCAGTCAATAATATTAACCAGCAGCCAAATTCGGGAACTGGATCTGGAGGAGATGCTGGAGTTGTGGCTGGAGCTGGAGTCGGGAACCTGCCCCCGTGCTGTGCATACTTATTTGGAGCTCAAGGCGGCGCCCGGTGCGGGGGGGCTTGATTGGGGGTGGCTGCTGTTGGGGGTAGGGGCGAATGAGTGCATAAAATAAAAATAAATGTTAACAATGGCAAAAGGCGTTCAGCTGGTTGCCGATGCCCAAGCTGGGGCCAAGGGAGTGGCGGCAGGAGTCGGAGCGGAGCTGCCGGCGGTGTCAGCCTCACGCGGCGCAGGAATTGCCCGAAACAACATTTGGGGGGCATGGGGAAGGGGCTGGCGAGGGGCGACGGGGCGGCAATTTGTTGTTGCTCGTTGTTGGTTTTTGCGTGTACTTATGCTAAGTAAAGCGATGATGTAAAAGACAATAACGCCGCTGAGGAATGGCTGATGCGGCGGAGGTGGGGAGGGGGGTTGTTGTGGACCGAGTAAGCAAATCCACTGAGGCCACAAATACAAATACAGATTCCCGTGCCCAGTGCGCCCCCTCTTGCCCGCTCTTCCTCCCTTTGGCATTTCATAAAGTGTGCAGAAATTTGTTACGATATTTTGTGGTGTATTTATATAAGTATAAGTATAAGTATATTTTTGAGTAACCTGTTTTGGGATCCGTCTTCGTCCTGCGGAACGCACTTTGTTTTATCATTCGCGTGTATCTTTTAATAAGGTTATCCTTGTGTTTCTCGTTTTTCGGTTTTCGTTTTTCGTTTTCCTCCAAACGCTTTTAATATTGTTGTCCTTATGTTTTTCTTTAAACGCTCGCCCAGCAAAAAATGTGTTTACATTTAACGTTTATTGTTTTCGGCTTTTGACAGTGGCTCTGTGGACTGTGGACAGTGGGAGAGTGGGGGAGTGGGGCAGTGGGAGTAGCCTGAGCAGCTGCCAAAACCTCCTGCTGACCTGAAAGCTCAACTCACACATATTTCCACAGAGTGTGTAATATTATTATGCAGCTGTGCAAAACTTTTGCCTCACCTGTGCCCTCTTCCAGACTCTCACAGAGAGAAAAGGAGAGAGAGAGAGAGACTTGGATTTGCTTGCTCTGTCCCTCGTTTGCAGCTGAAGAAGGCCTGAGGCGTTTAAATTAAATAAACCAACACACTCACACACACACACACGCACACATTGAAGCAAACACCCACGGAAATGTAACTAAAATACACACAACCAGATACAGATACATTTTTCTCTACTCTGTCACTCAGTTAGCAGTCTCGTGTGTGTGCCTGTGTGTGTGTGTGAGTGTGTGTGAGCTCCAAGTCTCAGACTAAATATATATGTATATATATATATGCATATATATGTATATAGATATGTACACTTCCATACTCGCACTCGTATATATATTTTAATGCAAATTGAGCAGAATTAATTTAGTGCTGTCTGTGTTTATCTCTGGCGCGTTTAATATGATGCTTGCCACTGCTGCCACATTCATGCGTCCCTCCCCGTTGCCTCGTTGCCCTTAGCTGCCATCTCCCGTCTGCCATCTCCAGGGCTTAGTGTGTGTCGTGTCTTAGTGTCCCTCTGTCCCTTTGTCTGTCACTCTGTTTTCAGTCTGCTCGCCATATGTTAAACGTTTGCCTCACGCAACATTCTCCAGATACGTATTTTTCTATGCATGTTCCTTAGGCAGAGCGAGCTGAGCCACGTTTATAACCGACTTAACTAGACGTACTCTTGGTCTCAGCGTTCAGCGTCTTAACACTGCATTTATACAGGGTACCTCTTAGTTGAAGAAATGTCAAACTATTTTTGGAATATGAATTAAATTGGAATGCCAAATTAATCTATAGGACAAACCACGTTCAATTAAATATTCCGCATGAAAATCGGTTGAGTTTTGACAAAATTATGCGAGATGGACATTTAGAAGATGTTTAGAGATGTTTCTAAAAAGTTTGAACTTTTACAAGTAAATTTTTTTTCAATTTTGGCATGATTAATTGCCGAAAAATGAACTCAGAATACATTTTTAAATAGCTTCTTATACTAAATGGGATGTCAGATGTCCGTTAAAATGAAATTTTAAGATTCTTGTTAAATTTGCAAAAAATTTCTTTCTAAAAATTATTGCTTGAAAAATTAATTTTTTTATTTTTACATATTTTTCAAGCTTATTATCTTGAATTTAAGAAATTATGGAAGTAAGAAAAATATAACTTTCGAATTATTTCCATATCTACATTTAGATAGAGTCCATATTTTTGTTAAGGGTATTCGAATGTGGAATCAGAATTAGAGCTAATATTAGCTTTTGAATGTGTTTTTTGTATGTATTGAAACTTGTAATACACAGAGTATCTGCTAGTCGAATTTTGTCTTGTCTTATATATATTAGATTTGATTGGAAAATGTCTGCTGTACTTCGCTCTGCATGTTAGAAATGTAGAGAGATCTCTATTATAGCCGAGGCAGCCTGTGTGTCAGTATTCGATATTACACAGGGTATCTGCTAGTCGAGTTCCCTTCAGCGCACACTTGCCACTTTTATATTTTATTAAAAATGTCTGCTGGCAGCTTGTGCCTGTCATTGCGATGTCATGTTGCCTACTTTTAGGCAAACTCATACATATGGAAAGTTCGGGGGAACTGCTGCAAAGTCAATTTGCTTGCCTCGACTGTGGTTAGTGCTAGTCGGTGTCCCCTCAGTCCCAGCCCCAGCCCCAGCCCCCCTGCGTCCTCTGTCTGCCTTTGTATTGGCCTCGATTCGCATTAGGCACGCATCATTTGCGCGTTTGTAATCAGGCGAAAGTGTTTCGACTTGCCTTTGCCGTTGAGTTTGCTTTCTTTGCTTTCTTTTGTTTGCCTTTGTCTCAATTGAGCACTGCACACACACTAACACACACTTACACACACACACACACACAGTTATATACATATACTGTACGTACATATTTGGAATTTAAAGTAAAAGTTTTTCAATTTCAAGTTTTATGGCGACAAGTTCGCGCGACGACCACACACAAAGCAGCATCCTGCCCGTGTCCTGTCCACGTCCTCGCTCTAAATTGTATGCCGGTTGGCCAATTGCGGCTGTTCACACCAGATCTGAGACGCCGTGCTATATGCTCTGAGTCGGATTCGGAGTCGGAGTCTCAGTCTAAGCGTCAGCTGCGCAGCTGCGTAAATTTGCCTTATTTTATTTCATTCTATTTGTTGCCCGGTACGTGCTCACAATTCCTGATGCAGTTCGGCGCCAGACGTGCTTTAATACGCCTTCAATTTGAGCTGAGTGCGGGCTGCTGGCGGCCGAGTGAAAGCCACGTGCTAATTGCCAAACAACTAAAAATTTAGTTAACCTGTCCAGAAATCCGCAACAAGTCAGCCTCGCCACGCTCCGCTGGCCTCTGCCGGACGAGTCCTGCCACCGATTGCAACCACAGGTCCTGTTCACTGCAATCGTTGAATTTAACGCCCGAAAACGCCGCCGTTGCAAGGATGCCAACTGCCAAATACAATTAAAATCCATTGCAAATCTGCTGCAACCAATTCGCCCACCAAGGCTACCCTCTACCTCTACCCCTTGCTCACTTCTGAATTAAAGTTTTCATTTCGATATCGCGTTGTCTGCAACTGAATCTCGACTGGCCGGGAGGGGAAGAGAGTGTGAGTGAGAGAGAGAGAGAGAGAGAGGGATGGATATCTTAGCGTCGTCACATTGTTGCAAATTGTTCGAAATCGGAGTAAAGAAATGCCCAGCAGCGTTATGAAAATAGCTGAAATAATTTTCCATTAAATTCTTGCGAATGAAATTATCGCATTAAGCAAAACAAAGCGGGCTTCTTTTATTTTGATTTTACTTACTCTACCCATTAAAAATGGATGGATGGGTATAATAGAAGCTGTGGATAAGTCTGTTACAGGCAGAGCACGTATTTTCCACTCTATGAGGTTGAGTCGTGTCGATTTTCCCTCCTTCACTTCCGAAAATCGAAAAAGGAGATTTACAATCACACATTTAATGATAAACTGATGATGAAGTTAGGCCAAAGAGTGCAGCGGGGGGGAGACAGTGAGAGTGCAGGGTATCTGCCTGTTGAGCACTCAGAGCTCTCTTACTTGTTCTTTTTCGATTTTCTCTGCACTTGAGCAAAAGTCTCGCAACGTTGCTCAGCTGCCTCTCCACTTTCCCGCTGCTCCACCTTCCCTTGGCGGCTCAGCTCGCTGCTCGGTTTCGGTCCATTGTTTGCTTAAATTTGTACACTTTCCCATGCTCCCCCGCCTCCGCCCCTCTCCCTCCTCCCTGCTCCTTAGCAAGCTCGACTGCTATTTGCTTGGTGTTTTGCTGTCTGCTGTTTGCATTCGTCTTCATTATTTGTTTGCTCGGCGACGGCTGCGTCGGCGTCGACAGCGACAGCGACGGCGACGGCGGCGGCTGCTGCGCACTTGGTAGAAAAGTTTTGACACAGTTGATTTGCATTCGAAATCCTTGGGAAAGCAGCTCGTACACGGGGCAGGACACTCGGGCGGGCAGCCCAACCATCGAAACGGCACACAATGATTTATGGATTTTCATCATATTCTGTTGATTCAGGAATATTTATGATTTACCAGTTCCAACCACGTTAACCTTTCCCTCCCGCTCCCTCCCGCTCGTCCTACATTCATAGTATTCTGCATTTTTGAAGCATTTTTGTTATAAATTTTGGAAAAATTGTATGAAAATGAAAGAGAAGCAGCAATAACAAAAGCGAAAGCAGCGGCAACAAAAGCAACAAAAGCAACAAAAACAACAAGAACAACAAAAACAAGCCGAAATATGCTGAATATGCGCAAATTGAATTTGATTTTTAAGCACTGATTGCTTTTATTGTTCCTACGCTCGGTCCGGCTAACAACGGCGACCGAATAGCGGAATTTATATAAAATATTCTAAAAGGGAAGCAGTCCTGCGAGAGGGATATCGAGATCGGGATGGGGATAGGGATAGGGAAGGGGCGGAACTCGCACGGGCAGCGTATATGCATATTAATTTATTGATATTCAACTTTTGAATTGCACAAAATTGCATTTTTTGCCAGTGTTTGTTTGGATAGGGTTTCAATTGAAACAATGGCCAGTTGCGGCCATCATTTGTAGGGGACAATGCCAAGTGCTTAACTGAAGCCGATTCAATTGAAAAATTGCATTTTCACTTCATTTGCGAAGCGGCACATTAAGGGCGGAATGTGCACGAATAAATACTTAATAACGGCTGGCAGTGGGGCCAGGACCTCCAATCCAGACCCAGACCAAGAGATCCAGTTCGACAAGTGCAAGTCACTCTCACGCCCCAGGACTCACACAGACCCAGGACATTAGCATGAGAATAAAACGAAATTACAGTCTTTAAAATAAATGTATGCGAAATTTTCAAGCCAAATGCCAAAAAGTATTCAACTAAATGCGAAATAAATTTGGTAGAAAACAAAACGAGCAAAAAGGAAGCAAGCCCAGCAGCAGGGAGAAGGGACAAGGGAGCAGCGAGCAGGGGGCAAGGAGCAGCGGGGGAGTAGGGCTGAAGCAGACGAGCGGGTAACAGCGAAAATGTCAAATCCCTGGGCTTGGAATGCGGCGTCAGGAGACGCAGAAAATCAATTTCGGCTACAAGTTTTCAATAAAGTGAAAATAATGTCGCAAGCCAAAACCAGCAGCCACAACAACAACAACAACAACAACAACACGAACGCGGGTCTGCCATTATCCTGCGAGATAAGAAGAATCCTGTACCCGGGCAGAGTATGGCTGCGCTGCTATTTCAAAAATCAACGCCAAGTGTCAAACAATGAGGGTCGTTAGAGGCAGCAAATCGAAGCAACAAACGTTGGAGTCAAGTGCACAAAGCGTCAAATGAAAAGGAAACACAGGGGGTGGCTGGCGGGTGGCGGTAGGACAGCCCGCCCGGCCAGGACCAAATCCATTGATGCGTAAAGCAAATCGAAGCCACGCACTGTCAAAAAAAAAAGTAGCAGCAAATCCGACTCCCAAGACCGCCGAGTGTCAGTCCGCTGTTTATTTATGTGCCTTTGCCTCGTGATAAATCACTGACATTGATGCCGACAGGCAGTGGTCCCCCAGCCCTCCCCCTATCCCTCTCCGAGGATGCGACAGGGCAAACTTTAACCGACTCGAAATAGGCAGTCGACACGCTTTGGCTAACAAGCCGGCTCCAGCCCATGGGAGCCTTGGGGAGCTGCTGCCAGGAGGTGTGTAGCTTGTAGCTTCTAGCGTGTAGCGTGTAGCGTGTAGAGTATGGGGTGTACATAATAAGTTTATCAGCACCAGGAAAGAGTGTGCAGGCCTCGGAGGCGCCTATCTTGGGAGCACAGTTGCCATTTTGACAGGAAATAAAGCGACGCTCAATCACGGCGCGCAACGGAAATCGGAAGTTAGCAGGCGCACGATATCAGCTGGCGGTTTCCTGTCTGTCGCAGGCTCCTTCGAAAAAATAGAAAACCGAAAACCGAAAACCGAGCTGCCAACTTAGCGGAGCCCTGCCTGAGTGTGCCCGATAAAATGTTGTTGATTGAGACGCACTTGAGCGTTAATAATTATCAGTTGTTTTTTTTCCTCCTCTCTTATTTTTGTCCTTTTGGAAAGGGGGCCAACTGGCTACTCCCCGGCGGAGGAAGCGGAGCACATCCGACTACGTGCCCAGCCAGTTTTGATGTCTTTCAATTTGTGGCAGATTTATTTGTGCATTAACCTCAAATTTGCACTGCTGAGTCGATTTCGTGCTCCCCCCGGCGCCCCCTGGCTGTGATTATCGACTGTTCCTGGGAATCCTGCTAAAACTTAAAATGCTCTTTGTGACTCTGTTGAATGTGTGTGTGTGTATGTGTGTGTAAATAAATTTTCTTGCTCATTTTCACAGCAGCTAGAGCCACAGCAGCAGCAGCAGCAGCAGCTGTTTGTACCGAAGTTTTGAGCGCCCCGAAACTTATTGATGCTGGTCATGTACTGGTCCATGGGAGCGTGAGGTTGGGCGGGGGATTGTGGGGTGCTAAGGACACAGCTGCGAGTCTGGGCATTGATTTTTGGGGTGCACACTTTTATGGCATTTCATTTGGGATATTTTTGACAGCTACTTTTACTCGGGTCTCATATGCGCAAGACTTTCATCTAGCTACAGTTAATTATAACATTATTTCCTGGAATTTATATTAAAGCATTTCAGTCCTGGCGAAATACGAGGACAAGTTGTGACCTTTGACGGAATTCAAAGCAGATTTCGCGTTGTTCATCGATTCAATTGCTTTCTGGCGCTCTGAGCTATTTATATGCCACCTACACACCAACAGTTTCAGCCAGAATTTTAAAGGTATTTCGTGAACTAGGCATGTAATTCTGAGCCACAGGTGGGGAATCTCTTCAGCTCGACTTAGCACGTTTCCAAATATGGCACAACTCAGCAGAGGCTTCAGAACAATGACATCGAACGCCAAGAATAAATTGAATCTTATAGTATGCACACTCATAATTATACTAAGTTATAGGCTGAATTGTGATTTTTGATGCCATCGATAGTATTAGCCCCGATTAACCCCGTAAACAACATTATTGATATTTACTTCAATCTGGAAATTATGAATAAATATCTTTTCATACAAGTACCACTTGATGATATAATCAAAATTATAATATCGATAGTATCGATTATTTCGTGCTCTAATATAAGCTACATATATGTATGTTGACACTTTGGATGGAATTGGATGAATTTATTGGGAAACTTTCAACAACAGTCAAGTTTAAAATACCAAAGAAAAAGTCCAAGATAATGGGATTTTTTGGAAACAGTGTTTAGAGCTTGGAAATGGTTACTAGTGCTGCCACTTATAAGTTTCGATAGTATCGATAATATCTGGTATATATCGTTGTTATCGATAGTCGCATCAATTGTTAGATTTACTTTACTTTAACGTGCTTCATTCCTTGTTAGTCGAACTTTTGCAATTCTGTTTAAATTCGCACGCACCGCGCACAATTTGTATGGCAAGGAATTTATTGGGAAACTTTGCACAACAGTCAAGTTTATAAAACAAAAAGAGAAAAAACAAAAAAGCATAAGAACAAGTTGAAAATTAATTAGATTTTTTGCCACAGCCAACAAATAGAAGCCTGCAAATGCAACTTACTTTGATTTATGCAGCCTCAGCCACGCCTCCTTCCGCAGCCAAGGCCACAGTTTGGGCAGCACTTTGTTGTGCCCCAGCGGAGGAGCCAGGCGATGCTCCATTAGCGTCATGGCCAGCAGGAGCAGCAGCACTTGAGATGTGCTCGGCTTTTCCGAGAATTTCCTTATGAATTGGCTTGCTTTTAGTTAGTTTGAATATTTCATGTATCTCTGCTGGCAATTGTTGTTGCTGCTGTTGATGTTTTTGTTGTTGTTGTTATTGTTGATGTTGCTGCTGTTTCTGTTGTTGTTTAATTCATGCAGCAGATTTCGTTGCATTTTATGTGATTTTATTTCTATCTCTGGCGTATGTGTGTGTACTGTGTATGTGTGCGTGTGTGCGTGTGTATCTGTGTGTATGTGCGCCTTTTGTTATTGTTGATTTTCCTAATTTATATGAGTTTCGTATTCGTTGCATTTATTTGCATTCTCTGCGGCCGGGCACAGATGCTAGACTTCCGATTGCATAACGTGGCCCAGGGCCGTGCAGGGGGCAGGCGGGCCAGACCCCACTGTAAGTAGAAGAGGAAGAAAGGAC
Source organism: Hirtodrosophila histrioides (assembly GCA_037075165.1). NCBI lineage: Eukaryota > Metazoa > Arthropoda > Insecta > Diptera > Drosophilidae > Hirtodrosophila > Hirtodrosophila histrioides. Next base: position 493,407 of record JBAMCL010000789.1, read on the forward strand.
AGTGTCTGGTTAGCAAATAGTACAACAACTCGAGCATACTTCTCAGCACCCGCCGTAGGTCTCCCAATTACACGAAATATACGAGTATATCCAAAAAATAATGTCGTGTCCACTTAACCTCAATTACACGCACACCTATACACGTATTCACACGCATTTAGATCGGTGGTGGAGTCGCGGAGGGGAGGGGGGAAACCATTATGTTATTTCCATAGTAAATTATTTCTATTTGTATTTTCATAATTAATTTTCATGTTGTTGTTGTTGTTGTTGGCTTTGCTAAAATGTGATTATTTGATCTACATTCGTCGATAATTACGGATTATTGAAATTTTTGTTTGAATTAATATTGAAATAATTTGATATTGATAAATAATTACCCAAAAACGTTGCAGCTCAAATTCGAAATAAACAATGAAAATAAATGTTTCTATTGGTTTCCGTTTTTGTGTGTGCGTGTGTGTGCGGTCGCATGTCGGTGTAGCTTTATCGGCCCATCAACATATACATACATTTAAATACATATAATATATATATGTATGTATACTAAACTATACTATACTATCAATGTCTATCCAGGTGCCACGCACTTACATCGATGCATTAGAGAGTGAACCTTTTTGTATTCATGCTGGAAATTAGGTTAATTAGTGGTCAGGTTTTATGTAACCCCTAAATGTGTGCCCGAGTGTGTGTGTGTGTGTGTGTGTGTGTGTGTAGTCACCCACTATGATTGCTGACATTTCTGTGGTGCATGCATGAACGATGCATATCTTCCGCATAATAACGGACGACGGCAGATACTATATCTTTTCAATATTCCATAATGGCAGACTACTCTTAAGTGGTATTAAGGAGTACGCCTTATATTAGACGGTCACCCCACAATTAGGTTAGCTGTAATCCCCCATTACGATCATTCATAGTTGATGAAGCTGGCAATCAATCGATAACACTTCCGATTAATAGAGCTGCAACGAGGTTTCTTTGGGCATCGATACTATCGAACTGACGTAATCCCCCATTACGATCATTCATAGTTGATGAAGCTGGCAATCAATCGATAACACTTCCGATTAATAGAGCTGCAACGAGGTTTCTTTGGGCATCGATACTATCGAACTGACGTAATCCCCCATTACGATCATTCATAGTTGATGAAGCTGGCAATCAATCGATAACACTTCCGATTAATAGAGCTGCAACGAGGTTTCTTTGGGCATCGATACTATCGAACTGACGTGTCTTGGAATTGATTTAAAGTCATATATCTTAATTTCCTTCATTGAGTTGCCCATCTTTATCAATAATCCAATTTCCAACATATTTTAAAATACTTTCTGTGTTGTTTTTGAATCTTATCGATATTTTAAGCAATCGAAACTTTCGATTGTAGAAAACATCGATGCTTTTGCAGTTCTAGATAATATTTAGTGCTTTCAAATATAAATTTAAAAACCACACGACAAAGGCAGAATCCTGATGTTGAGTGAGGTATTCCGAGCCTGAAATATCAATTCCCAGCTGGCACCTCTTTCCCCCCGCAATTGTAACCTTCGGTCTGTCTCTATATGTTTAACTCGATGTGTGTGTATCTGGCCGTAATGAACTTTTATGCATTGTCATTAAGTTTTATTGTATTTATCTGCACAGCACCGCCACCCACTCCCCCTCCCAGCAAATAGCTTTTGTTTGAATTTGTGTTGTTGTTTTGTGCAAACATTTTAATAAATTTAAATCATTTGTTGCATTTATTTTAATTATGCACATTTAAAATGCATTATGGCCCCTCTGCCGTTGGCTTTAAAGCCCCCGCGCAGCCTCCCCCAGCCTCCAGCCGGCAAGTGGGGCGCAGTTGGGCAAACGTCGCGTAATTTCATTCCGCTGACAGAAATTCAATTATTTGCGTTTTCAATGCGGGCCTAACAAAAATTTTGTCAAAATGCTTCACGCATGCAAAACACGACGTTGGCATCGCCGCGGGCAATTTCCATGTGGATGGAACTGGGAGTGGGAATAGGCATGCAGACGGGAATGTAGATGGAGATGGCGATGGTGATGGCGATGCCAGTGGCGCATGTTGCGTATACGTGTTTTCATTAAATTTTTATTTATTCGGCTCTCATATTTCGAGGCAAACGCCAAGCGTCGTCCGTCCGTCCGTCCGTCCGTCCGTCTGCGCGTCCGTCGTCCTCGACAAATTCTTTAGGTGTAATTTCATTATTTCAATGTTTTACTTTGCTGAATTATAAATGAGCCTCCGGTTTCTGCGTCGCGTTTATGGCTAGTCATGTGAGCCCCTATCGCCCCCTGCCTGCCCAGACTCTGTATCGTTACAAGCAGATGTTTTGTTATAACAATTTTTCGGGGGTTTCCCGCACTCCGCCTCCGCTTCGCCGTCGCTGTCGCCGTCTAAATGTCATTTGGGGCGTTGGTGTCAAAGTTTCTCTCACCGGGCCAAATGTTTTCAATGAGCCACGCAGCCCCGCCCCGCCCCTCGCCACCTGCGCAGGTCACCTGCCACTGCACGCTCGCTGCCCATAAATATTTGATAATGTGTGGCTGTCAGTTAGCCGTCCAATTGAGTGATTTCCCTGCCCCGCCCGCCTTTGATTTTCATTATGGCTTTTATAATTTTTACTTTTCACGGGAGCACCTGCAGCCTTTCACATGTTGCAGGGACCCCGCCACGGCCCCCACCTCTCGCCGATTCCTTGGCAGTTTCTACGGCTCTGTCTATATATCTTTTTCTCAGTATCTGTGTCTGTCTCTGTCTCTTTCTCTGTCGCTTTCGCTGTGTCTCTTGTCCCGCTGACACGCGTTTTGACAGTTTGACGTCTGCTGAAGGTTGCAAGTTGTTGTTCCTAGCAATTTGTTGTTGGCTGTTAGCCCTTTGTTGGCCGCGTGCTTGACATTTTGACAAAATGTTGGAAGCGCTCGGGCGCTCGCTGAAATTGAATATCATTAGCGCATTTGACTATAATTGCCTCGGCCCTCGTCCCCAGCCCTCGGATCCTGCCAAATTACACATATCACACATACGACGCCATTTCTGAATTGTGTGCTCGCATGTGGGGGCGTGGCAGCTTTTCACAATATTAGCCTTGGCCAATTGTTCATTGGCCTTCGGGCGTAGCGTATACGCAGCGTTGGCCCTGGGACTCTGTGGATTTGACGGACAGACAGACGCGCGTCTGCTGCGAGGATGCGCTTGAGCGTCTGCTGCAACAGCTGCCGCTCCTTGACACTCCTCGGAGCGGGGTCCTTGCCAGCAAAGTTTCGGCAAACTTCAATTTTGTGGCAACTTGTGACTTGTGCGGCAGGCAACAAAATTCGGTAACCGCTTGTGCTTAACACTTTCTGGCAAAGTTTGCTGCTGCTGTAGATGGCTTTTAATTAATTCGCAGCGCCGAGAATTTAATTAGAAAATGAAGGACGAACAACGAACAATGAACAACGAACGTGGAACGCTTCAATTCTTAATTTCCATATCGTATTTGATCGCTTAATTGTGCTTTTCTAAAACAAAATGCTCGACACACAAACTGGGACACATTCCTGGCATTTTCTGCTTATTTGTTGTTGCTGAAAGTTTAGCAAAATAACATTTATCAATGTCGTCGTTGGGCGGACTGGTATGGGGGCGGGGGCGGAGGCGGAGGCGGGGTCTCTGTCGGATTCTCAGACAAGCTCTGTTTGGGGTTCGCTTTGAATTGAAGTGCATCAAATAAGTTTGTGCATGCAAGTTGGAAATTTGTTTGCAGCAGCGGGACTGAAGTGTCTGCCCCCAAGGGGCGGGAACACGGCAGACGGGGAAGGGTCAGGGGTAGCTTACATAACATATTCTCAATTTTTCCCTGCCCCTACGCTGTCACTGTATTTTATCAATAATTCAAGTTCGGTTTTGGAAAACATTAAAAGTTTGCAGCGCTGGCCACATTTAGATACAGATTTGCCCGTATGCAAGCCGAGAAAGTGCACATCCTGCGAGACCTTCAAACTATTGATCATTTTGATAGTCGCATCGAAACTATTGCATTTAAATCTGTAAAGCTGAACTGAAAATGCAACAAGCATATTGTAAATCAGGTATTTTCTTTCATTAGAGCTAAGTTTGAAATGGTTATGATTTTCACTAGTCAAAATTGGGTTGTATTTCCGGTTTCTACTAATTGATTGAATATTCAGTGTGAAATGTCTTTAGGTTGAACCAGTGGATTGGAAACTATTCGCGTATATCTATTAAAAGACTAGCAGGTAAAATCCCGGCCTTGCCCGGGGAAAAATTTAGATGAAAGTGAATTTTTTTGAATTTAACTATTTTCGTCAACCGTAAGAAATAATATTGTATTGTGTCGAATTATTTAATGTGAGGTGCTTTGAAAATTAGTTTCAAAATGAGTAAATGATAAACAGAAGTTTGAAAATGAAGTCAATCGGACGATAATCAAAAAAGTTGCATACAACAGTTTTCCGCGAATTTCCGACCTAGGGGGTAGATTTTCCAAAATCCTTGGACACCGTGCCTATTATGTGTTTGTGTAAACCTTTTAAAATAAGTTTAAAGCCAATCGCATGAAAATTAAAAATGTCGAATGCCAGAGTTCTCCACCAATTTTCCGACCATAGGGCTGAATTTCCCAAAATCGCTGATACACGTATCGAATTATTTAGTGTATAGAGCTTTCAAAATGAGTTTGACGTCAATCAATCGTCAATCAAAAAAGTTTCATACAACAGTTTTCCGCGGATTTCCCGACCTTGAGGGCAGATTTTCCAAAATCTTTGATCACCATTTCTATTCTGTCTTTGTGTAGAACTTTGAAAATGAGTTTGAAGCCCATCGCATAAAAACTAAAAATGTCGAATATCAGAGTTTTCTACGGTTTTTCCGACCATGTGGTTGAATTTCCCAACATCGCTTATACACGTGTCGAATTATTTTAGCTTTGAAAATGAATTTGAAGGTGATCGGACTAAAATTAGACTTTCGCCCATACAACCTTGAAACCCCCATTTTCCGCCCATGGGGGTGCATTTTCCAAAATCGGTGAAATACGTGTCAAATTAATTTTTGTGTAGATCTTTGAAAATGAGTTTGAAGCAGATTGGATGGTTAACAAAAAAGTTTCACACAACAGTTTTCGATTTTCCACGCTTGTGGGTGGAATTTCCCAAATCCCGCTAGGACAGTATCAGGTAGTATTAAATTTGCTTATTCATATATCTTTTCATCCAAAGAACAGAATGTCTTTTTCATCTTCTTTCGAGCCTGCATCTTTTATTGATCGAAACGATGCCGAGTGGACGCCGGGATCGCATGATGAATCCTCGGATGACAGCGGAACTGCATGGCCCTTCCTTGAGCGATTTCCGAGGAACTTAATAATTGAATACCCAGAGGGCATTAATCTAAGGAAGTGAGTTTTTAATAACATTTTGATCAAGGTAGTATTTATAGTAAATATAAATGCCCTGCGTGGTTGACAGATCCGGAAATTTTCTGTTTCCGGTTACGTTTGCCCTTGTATTCATTAAATAAATATTTTCTTACCCTGCAGCCGCCGTGTCCCGTACGCCGGAGCCGTATCTTCCAACGATATGGATAGTGTACCCTTGTAAGTTTTCCAATGAATTCCTACTGATTTACAATATATCCCGATTTCATTACAGGACATCAATTATTTTGAGCCCGGCCAGAGAGCCGCAGGACAGGGCCACAGGGCCAATAGCTGAGAGGGCCAGGTACTATACAAATAAGAAATAGCTGCATTTTTCTACCCTAACAGAGGGTATTATAATTTTGTCTCCAAATATGTAATGGACAGAAGGAGACGTTTCCGAACCAACAAAGTATATATATTCTGAATCAACATAAATAGTCGAGTCGATATATCGATGTCCGTCTATTTCTAGTAAAGCTATCGTAATGAAACTTGTCACAAACCCTTGCCATAGGAACAATCGGTCGACAACTATGTTTTTGTATGAAAAACTTGTTTGTTATTTGATGTTTGATATTCTAACCAAACTCACCAGAACCGAGTCACTCTCACCAAATGTGGCCAAAATCAGACCACTGTATCACATAGCTGCCAGGATCGGGTAAAAAATCTAAATGAGAGTTTTATGGGGACAAGGAAAAATAGTGATATTTGGAAAATGTGAAATTGATATTGAACTTTTTTCTATGTAGGCCAGCCGGATTACCCGTAACATTTGCCGAGTTCAAGCGGAACATTTCCAATCTCAATGAGATTGCAAACAAAATGTTAAGCTGCGAGGAATACCGCGGCAAAACTACGGATGAGTGTGCGCTGGAGTACTACCATCAATTCTACACAGCGCCACAAATCCGTACAAGGTTTAATCCGGTAATAAAGCCCTGTCCAGCCAGTAAACGGTCCCAACTGCTCAGTGTGCCAGAGGATAGTTGCCATACAACTCCTATCGCCGGGAGCGAGGTAAATATAGTAGACTCGGTTATTGTAAGGAATAAGAATTAATTATAATTTTTTTAACACAGAGTTCATCGGTGATGCTTTGGGAGTTCGATTCGGAGGACAGCCCAGAATCATCCTTTATTGATGTTGAAGGCGTGGATGATGGCGAGCCAGTGATGCCTGCAGCCCCCAACTTTGGGCCGGAAGTTGAATCCGATGAGTATGTGCACAACAATCGTGCAAATGATTTAACTATAGTTTTTAATATCTTTCACAGCCAAGTACAATTAGTTCAGGCGCCCCCAGACCCGCTCCCTCGCAGCAGCTCCATTGTTGTGGACGATTTTGAGATAGCCAGGTATTCTATAAGAAATAGCTTAATTCTTATCGGTTCAACTTTCAATTTTTTACGAATTGCAGCGTTCCCGATCGTGTCGTTGAAGTTGGCGAAGTTGAATCCGATGAGTATGTGTACAACAATCGTGCAAATGATTTAACTATAGTTTTTAATATCTTTCGTAGCCAAGGACAAGTAGTTCAGGCGCCCCCAGACCCGCTCCCTCGCAGCAGCCCCATTGTTGTGGACGATATTGAGATGGCCGGGTAATCTATAAGAAATAGCTTCATTCTTTTTGTTTTAACTTTCAAATGTTTACGAATTGCAGCATTCCTGATCGTGTCGTTGAAGATGTGGATGGCGAAGTTGAATCCGATGAGTATGTGTACAACAATCGTGCAAATGATTTAAGTAATTTTCAAATGTTTTCGAATTGCAGAGTTCCTGCTATTATCGTGGAAGTCGTGGATAGCGCGCCGGACTTGGCGCACCTAAATAACGCGCCCTTCATCACCGGAAACCAGGTAAATATAGTAGTCTCCGTTATTGTAAGGAATAACAAGTAATTATATTTTTTTTAATACAGAGTCCCACCCCATCGGGCTTACTCCCGGTGATACATAGGGAGTTCGAATGCGACCAGGAAATGGCCTGCGCCAATTTTTTAAGACTGTGCGCCGAGGACATCCCACAATTGCCTACGGCTATTTCGGGAGCAGTGGCAGGAGCTCCTAGGCACTCCACTGGCAGCCCGGAATCACCTTTTATAGGTGTTGAAGGCGTGGATGAACCCGATGAGTATGTGTACAACAATCGTGCAAATGATTTAACTATAGTTTTTAATATCTTTCGTAGCCAAGGACAAGTAGTTCAGGCGCCCCCAGACCCGCTCCCTCGCAGCAGCCCCATTGTTGTGGACGATTTTGAGATAGCCAGGTAATCTATAAGAAATAGCTTCATTCTTTTTGTTTTAACTTTCAAATGTTTACGAATTGCAGCGTTCCCAACATTGTAGAAGTCGTGGATGGGGAGCCGATCTTGGCGCACCTAAATAACGCGCCCTTCATCACCGGGCGCCAGGTAAATATAGTAGACTGGGTTATTGTAAGGAATAACAATTAATTATATTTTTTTAATACAGAGTCCCACCCCATTGGGCTTACTCCCGGTGATACATAGGGAGTTCGAATGCGACCAGGAAATGGCCTGCGCCAATTTTTTAAGACTGTGCGCCGAGGACATCCCACAATTGCCTACGGCTATTTCGGGAGCAGTGGCAGGAGCTCCTGGGCACGCCACTAGCAGCCCAAAATCACCTTTTATAGATGTTGAAGGCGTGGATGAATCCGATGAGTATGTGTACAACAATCGTGCAAATGATTTAACTAATTCTCAAATGTTTACGAATTGCAGCGTTCCTGCTATTATCGTGGAAGTCGTGGATAGCGCGCCGGACTTGGCGCACCTAAATAACGCTCCCTTCATCACCGGGCGCCAGGTAAATATAGTAGTCTCGGTTATTCTCAGGAATAACAATTAACTATATTTTTTTTTAATACAGAGTCCCACCCCATCGGGCTTACTCCCGGTGATACATAGGGAGTTCGAATGCGACCAGGAAATGGCCTGCGCCAATTTTTTACGACTGTGCGCCGAGGACTTCCCACAATTGCCTACGGCTATTTCGGGAGCAGTGGCAGGAGCTCCTAGGCACTCCACTGGCAGCCCGGAATCACCTTTTATAGGTGTTGAAGGCGTGGATGAACCCGATGAGTATGTGTACAACAATCGTGCAAATGATTTAACTATAGTTTTTAATATCTTTCGTAGCCAAGTACAAATAGTTCAGGCGCCCCCAGACCCGCTCCCTCGCAGCAGCCCCATTGTTGTGGACGATATTGAGATGGCCGGGTAATCTATAAGAAATAGCTTCATTCTTTTTGTTTTAACTTTCAAATGTTTACGAATTGCAGCGTTCCCGACATTGTAGAAGTCGTGGATGTGGAGCCGATCTTGGCGCACCTAAGTAACGCGCCCTTCATCACCGGGCGCCAGGTAAATATAGTAGACTGGGTTATTGTAAGGAATAACAATTAATTATATTTTTTTTAATACAGAGTCCCAGCCCCTTGGGTTTTATATATGCCAACCGGATAATACCAATTATTCATAGGGATTTTGAAAGAGAGCAGGACGCAGCTCGGGATAAATTTTTAAGAAATAATAAACAAATTTAAGAAACCAAACAAAAAAATGCAACGAATCAATTATTGAGCGAATTTAAGTATTCATATGGGAGCTATATGATATAGTGATCCGATTAGGCTGGTTATGCACCGAAAACCGAAATATTTGTGCCAAGTTTCATAATACAAGTCTAGGTCAAACTGAGCTGATGTACACAGTTGTTGTATTCACAGTTATCGCTTTATCTTGGAGCTATGATTATGAAACATGGGACAGCAGTTTGATATTTTAGTGAGTTCGTGAGTGTTCATGTTTGTGAGAGCTCTCCGATATTAGAACCTCGAAGTATCGATTTAAGTATGTCGTGATCTAAACTTATCGGTCCTTCACTTATACGAATACGAGTACATCATCTTCGCTGCTTTTTACTCCCTCTACCCATAAAATGGGTAAAAAGGGAGTACTAAATCTGTGCAAATGTATGTAACAGACACAAGGAGACATCTCCGATCCTATAAAGTATATATATTCTTGATCAGTATCTTCCTATCCGTTTGTCCGGCTGAATGCGTCGACCTCAGCAACCGAGCTAGAGGCACCAAATTAGAAATGTAGGTTCCTGTAGATTCATACGCAGATCAAGTTTGTTTCTAATTTCAGATTTCTCCGCCGTTCCCCCGCAATTCGATCAAAACGTTTTACAGCCACACTTTTAAAGATATAGGCCTGGAATTCGGCATGTATTGTCCAAGTTTCAAGTCGATCGGATAATAAATAAGGAAGTTATTCACAAAAGAAGATTCAGTGCTGCAGCGCGGGGGAAAGAATCAGCTCAGCCACCACTTAAAATGCCTCGCTTGCGCTGTTGTGTGTGTGTGCGTCTTTGTGTATATTTGTGTGTATGTTTAAGTGTACGAAGCTGCGATTGGAAACTTTTGACCTGGGTACAGGGAGTTTCGTAGTCGGGTATACTCAACGATAGCATTCATACTTATTTCTTCTTCACACTTCATTTATTGAGGGTATACGCCAACATGTGTACCGTGTTTGGTTGCTCTAGCTTCACGGGTGTGGGAAAGAATTGGACACACGGACATTTCGCAAACCCAATATGCTCTCTTTCTCTTCGAGAACAGAGTATAATTATCACAATTAATGCTCACTTTTGTCAAGAGTGCCCTTGCTGTTCAAACCAAGAGTACTGTCAATTATCTACCCACAGTTGGAATTCCCTTAATTGAACATTTGGAGCAATTGAGACACGCAAGAATTGTGAATCAAGATGCAAAAATTATAGCAAATTAACTATTTATACTATACTTATATTTATTTATTTTATTTATCGAGAGCTAACTTATAATGATATAAATTATAGGCTATCTTAGTTTAATATGACCAATTGGCGTCTGTGGCCTTCAGCTCTATGAGATGATAAAGTTATGTTTTTTATTATATTACTATTATTATTTTATATACATTTTCTTAATTACATATTTACAGATAGTCGGAATGTTTTTAGATTGAGTGGCACAGATTGGTGTTTTTCAAATATTTGATTATGTTAGAAATGTTTGGGGTACGAGTGGATATATATTGTAGTGGGTTGGTGTTTTTAAATATTGCTTGTCTGTGTGTTGTAATGAATCAAATGTCCTGCCGGGCTTAACTCGGTCGGTCAGGATCCGTATCAACAAATTTGTATTTGGACACTTGCGATAAATAAGGACACTAGATTTCGATGATAATTATATTTATTTGCTGACCATATACTAGGTGTAGATTTAGTTTTAGTGTGTGGTTCCTGTGGTGGCCGCCGTAGGGTATCCTGGTGATGCACCGACTCGCCGTTCAGCGTCGCCTGTTCGCTAAGAACCACCCACTCGCTTTTGGCTCGTGGGCTAATTCCGCGTGGCAAAGCTCCGCCTAGTTGCAAGTGGATGCGCACCCGAATAGCTGGCTTGGTAGTAGTGGTGGGATCCGGTAGGGATCCTTGCTGGAACTGGTGGGATCCGGTAGGGAACCTTGCAGCACTGTTGGGATCCGGTAGGGATCCTTATGCGCAGCGACTCGTTCTGCTCTCCTGTTACGCCAGGATTTGTCAGGGTTCTTCTGCTATTCGCGAGGATTTATCCCTTGACTCTCATACTGCACAAGGATTTGCATACGACCCTACTGCGCAGTGACTCGCTAGTATTCTAAACTAGAACTAAATACAATTACAATACAGTAACCATTTTATACGCCCCTACACTACACACCCACAAGAACAATACTATTGGAATAAATATATTATTTCTATACACCTATATATAATACAACTAAGCTGTAAATAATTGTAAATAAACTCAGCTTAGTTTTCATAATCATCGCAACTCGCAATAAATGAATACATACTGCAATTCCGACGACTAAAATGCTACTCGTTTTCAATACGAAGATGTTACGCATTTTGGCGGGATCGGGAGTGCTAAAGCGAATCGAAATTCCACTTTCACAACTTTCGAGGTAAAGAGGAATTGGAAATAGACCTGATTGATTGGCTTTGGGTACGTTATAGGATAACAAAAATATGAAATTGATTAGAATTCGCTGTAAGACAGATATTTTCTTAAGTCATTTAATTTAGAGAGTAGTTTCTGGTTTACTTTTCATTATAAAAATCTCAGTTTAAGCATATATTTTTAACCATTATTTAGGAAGTTTGCAGCAATGTTAAATACATACTGGAAAAACCGTTGCACGCCTTATCTATCGATAGGGGCTTCCACCGCCGATACTATCGATAAAGCGATAGCTCTGCTGCTCTGCTGTCTATTTACTTATAGGGGGCGGCAATTAGCAGCAGGACTTGGGTCCTCCACACTTCGCGGCACTTGATTAGCGCCAGGCCAAAACTTTGAAGCTGTATTTTGCATTCTGCATTTCGGGTTCGGGATTCGGGGTTTGGGGATCGGGGTCGGGGCTCGGGCTTTGGACTCTGGGTTTTACATGGCTTGTTGTGTCGCGGCAATTTGTTGGCTGTCACTTTGCACGCGGCTGCGACATAAATTTCGCTTTTGCCGACCCAGTTCTCGGGCAGCGGAGGGGTGGCCCCTCGGCTACAGCGGCTGCATAACCGAAAAGCGTTGTCAAAACTTTGCAGTTGGCTTTTGTTTACACAGAAAGACAGCGAGAGTGTGGCGAGGAGCGTGGGCGGGGCACGTGCAGCAGCGGCAGTCAGTCGAGTAACTAACTAAAAAATGAAAACAAAAATAGACCATAAATAAAAACCACAAGGAGCAGCAACTGCAGCGGCAGCGGCAGCAGCAGAGGCAGAAGCATCGACAGAGGCAGAGGCAGCGGCGGTACGCGGGAAAATAATGGAAAAAGTTAGTTTTGCATAACGCGCAGAGAGTCCGAGTCCGAGACTCTCGAGAGTCCCTGTTGGGCGTGTGTGTGTGTGTGTGTGTGTGTGTGTGTGAACAAGCCGGAATGCCTGCACAGGACGTGGAGTGGGCTACAACAGCTGCTGTGGCCCCAAAACAATGCAGCTAGCAAAAAGGCTAACGCCTGCAGATCAACCGGCTGTGTGTGTGTGTGTGTGAGCCAGTTGTGGTTGCACACTGTGGTAATACACACTCACCCACACACACACACACAGCGACAACAGCAGCCAAGGTTAGCATTTGTGCCATGCGAGGCGGGAGGCGGGAAAAGGAGACGTTTGCATATTTACAGCAGCTGGCGCCCCCATTATGGACAGGACCCCACAGAGTTGCGGCAAGAAGCAGACAAAGTTGCAGTTTTACTACCAATCGAGCTACCAACTGCAGATGCAGCTGCAGCTGCCAATGGGAATGAACAGAGACACACACAGATACACACACACACACAGGCACATGCATAATCATAAACTAGTCCAAATCGAAAGTTGCATTGAACTTCTTCCGTCGCAGGACTCTTTTCTATATTTATTCACATTTTGTTTTGATTTATGCTGCCAGCTGAAACTGAAAAGGGAAATGTCAGTGGATTGTTCGTGAAACTCAATATTACTCAGTCGAGATGAGTCTACTAATACAAGCGTATTATATACTTTTGTTTAATATGGCAGAACGTGTTATTTAAATAATTGAGTAAAGAAAATAAACTGTTTGAAATATGACTACGCAGTCTGTCTTCATATTTCGTTTCATTTTAATCGATTTGAATTTAGTTTTTATTGTGTGGTCATTGCAAATATATAAACTAAGGATATGAATGGTATTCAAATCTGGAGTTTAGTTTTGTCGTGTTTTCAAGATACAAAATTTAGATTTAAATCAACTTGAGAAAACATTAAGAACTAACTACTAAACTAACGCTGCATTTAAAACGACAGACATTTTATTTTATTTTATTTATTTTATTATTTATTTTATTTATTTAATTCTTCCTAGTGCTACAGGCTTCCTTTAAATTTCCTTCATTTGCCAAAAATTAGACTAAATATAAAAAGTCACAATTTCAATAAGCTTTTTCTCAATTTTAATAAGAAAAACAATATTTGAAAGATTGTGAAGAGATTATTTTTGTATATATTTATAGTTGCACATAAAAAATAAAAATATACAAAGGAACTATATAAATTATTTTCTCTTGTTACATTTTGAATCCAATCTTATTGTTCTCTGCTTTAGACTGTAGCAACAATTTATTTCATTCATTTATTTCTCTGATGTTGGTAACAAAACTCTTTTGTTAACTGAAGCTAAAATCCTAAGCTAATATTCGGAGAGATTTTAGAGGAAAGTCCTTGTTCTTCTTCTTGTTGAAATGAAAAGTTTCAGAGATTTGTTGAATTAAAGCCTCAAACATTTTAGCAGATATATTTATTTTAAATCACAAGTAAGCTGATTTCTAAATGAAATCATTTTAAAGTGTTCACAATTAATGTTAAATAGATTTTTTGTGGCTTTGCGCTAATTACAATTTTCAGCTCTGGCAAACACTTAAAAACTTATCTAATTGTTGCCGTGGCGAATTACACGCATAATTTATTTAGTGGATTTTAACAGATTTGAAGGCATTCTAATTTATGTGCGTCTAAACAAAAAACTTTGCACTTTCCCCTTGAATTTAGGATGGAAATGTGAGAGTGAACGGGAGTGGGAATGGGAACGGGAACGGGAAAGGGAACGGGAGAAAACATTTTCCTGTAGAGAAACATGCTAATTGAATTCCATACAATAATTTTGCTATGCTTTATTCATTAGGCGCACAAAACGCAATGCGGCCAACAAACAAACCAACTAATTTGCATAATGTTAGACACACACAAACACACACACACACACTCGCACACACACAGCTATAGCTATAGAAAAATAACTAAATGAGTGAATGAAGTGGATGACAACTTTTTAAGTAGCAGACAATTTACGACCCCCTCGAAAAGTGTGCAAAAGTGCAGAGGGGCCACGGATTGTCAGCTATTTTCAGCTGACCAGCGAAACTGAAGCCAGACTCCAAATTTAGAATAGGAAACCAAGAATTTTCATCTCATTATTAGGGAAACAACAAACATCAAATGAATAAGAAAAGAAATCCCCAAAGCTGTTCCGAGTTCCACCTTCGAATCGAATCCGCACAAATATGTGAAGCATACTTTTGGGGGCGGTTGGAAACTGAGCACCCCAGAGAGTACGGTCTACACTCTTTTCGGTGAAATTGATGCCAGGACGGAGTTCGGAACAGGTCTAAATTAAAATTTAAATAAAGCGACGTTGGCAGAGCTTTAAAAGTTATATGCCAGTCAGACAAGCGATTGTTGTTGCTTCTTCTGCTCCGAATGTGTGTGTGTGAGTGTGTTTATGTGTGTGTGTGTGTGTGTGTGTGTATGTGCAGAAGGAAGCGGCTACACGAATTGCCACTTAAAAATTCAAAAGTTTTGCGGCTGGCGCATATGGCAGCGATTCAGCAGGGCAGCGGGGCAGCACCTCTGCCGGCGTAGCATTAAGCAAGCAACGGAAGTGTGCACCACTGGGGAGCAGGGAGCAGGGATCGGGCAGCGGGCAGCGGGATCGCTCTCACAATTGCTAACAACAATAACAATAACAAAATGCGCCACAAGGCGCGGCTTTTGGGGTTAGCCCAATGCGCGGTTTTTGTTTCGTAAGCGAAGGCCGCAAAAGGCCTTAACCCGAATTAAATTCGCCAGCCAGCCAGACAGACAGACGGAGAGGGGAGCAGAGGTGCAGAAGGACAAAAGGACAGACAGACGTTTGTGGATTTTTTCAAATTTAATTTCAATTTTGTGCCTACTTTCGGAGCCCGGCTCCCTCCCAGTCTAGGTACTTCATTTGCATAGCAAATTCCTCCCCCCGGCGTCTCGTCTCGTCTCGTCTCGTCTCGCCAGGGCACTTGGAACACGCATTGTGCGAATATTTGATGTGAAAATATTTGGGCTGGCAAATTTGGTACATGAAAGCGCCACAGGATGAAAAGAAAGCGCGCCAAGGATTTACGAGTTCGCACACACGTAAAAAGTTATCGAGCAAGTCGAACACACTTGCTGGCGTGCGGGGGACGGGAGGCGGAATCAACAGCATCCCTGTTCCTTATTCCCATCGCCAGCATGATACTGTTGCGTTGCCTCTTGGGAAGATTTTTACTTAACAAAATCAAACTACCCCAAAATGCTCCGACTAGAAATTATCCACACTTTTTTCCGTAAATGGAAAATATACTAATTTTTAGCAATTTCTATTACAAATTAAGATATTGCATTCTTAACTTGCATTGTTCATCAACAAATACAAATAGGTTTTCCTCTACCCCAGAACTAATTTAATTTTTACGGATGAAAATAAATTCTCCGGAAATAGAAAAGGACCATCTTCCGCGAGGAAAATGTTCGCAGTGATTCTCACAGCTGATGAGAGCTGAGAAACCGTTAAACCAATTCACATCCCAAAATTTGCGTTAAAACACAAAGGCCTAGGCCTTGGCTTTGGCTTTGGCTTTAAAGCCTTCTCGGTACTTGCCTGCTGTCACTTTGGTTGCGGATTTCAGTTTCAATTTCAGTTTGAATTCTTTCACTGCAGCTAAAGGCGGAAATGTATCCCGATTTTGGCCGAAAGCTACGACAATACGCACCAGCACAGACGGACACACTCCGGCAGTTCCGACTCCGGCACCGACTCCAACTCTGACTCCGACTCCGGTAACAGAAACAGAAACAGAAACGGGAAGAGGAATGGGAACGAAAACGAGCACACGAAAATTTGTTAGCGATTTAAAAGCGGCTTTAAACCCGACGCGCGTTTTTCTCGTGTTTTGGGTTTAGTAAAAAAAACGGTTAATGCACGGCTTTTTTTTTTGTTGGTTCGGTTTCGATTTCAATTTAATTTGGATTTGCGGCTGTGGTTGCCCTTTTGGTTGTTGTTGTGGTTAAACTTTGTGTATTTAAATTTTGTTTGCTCATTTCAGCCAATCGCGTCGCGGCCGACGCAGCGCGTGTGGATTCGCAGTCCAGTGTTCAGTTGCTGACCGCACGATTCAGAGGCAAAACGAAGACTGAAATCTGACAGTTGGCGCACTCGTTGTTATATACGCTGAGCGAGGCTCGCTGCCGACAGCGAACCGAACACGGACCCGAGCGCGCACCGAGCCCGACTGTTAACAGCGCAGAGCATTTCGTGGTGAGTTTCCTTGCCTTCGTGGCCGCCTTTATCCGATTCAAGTTGTTTCTCGCTGGCAACATTTTGTTATTGGCAGAGGCTATGACGAGCTATGGAGTAAGATGGGTGCATGGGGTGTGGGGGTATGCAACAGATCGCTGTGAACAAACCGTTTGAACTGGGCACATTTTCTGAATAATAAGAAATATATCAAAAAAATGTTTAGGAAAATAAGTATTGCAGTTATTACAGCTAAAAGTTACAGGCCGAACTAACTGTTAAATTAATTTTTATTGTATGTTTAACATTATATGTTCTCTTTACCTCATCCGCTAGCTATAACAGTGCTATAAAAGTTATCCGAACTAACTTAACAGTTGTCTGGGGTAGACTCACAGGGGTACAGAACTCGGCTAAGTTAACATAACAGTTGTCAGTTAGTTCAGGGGTTGGCTGTGTAGCACAGTTTGTAAGCTCAATCGGGTAACAGACATCTGCAGGGGCGCTGCGGCTTAACAGCAGCCTAACAGCGGCAACTAACAGTTTTTGCAACCTATTTTAAAAAAATTCATAAATTAAATTTAACTTAACATTTAACATTTTTACTTACTAAGTTCAATTCACCGTTTTCGGTACAACATTTTCATCCCCAAATTAACGAAAACTTTAATTTGTAGTCATTTTTCGTCAATTTCGACCCGTTTTCGTCCACTTTTGTCAATTTGATTTCGAATACCAAAACAGTTTTTGCAAACTATTTAAAACTGCATAAATATTATATTGAAGATGTAGCATAGATAGGAAGAAGAAGAAGAAGCAGAGACGATAGAGAGGAAAAATGCTAAAAGCAGCGCATAAATAACGACACTGCGCACATGGAACGCTGGGTACCGTTAGATGGTATAAAATACACACGGGTCACCAGCGACGACGAGAAATAAATTGTATTTAGTTGGGCAATTTATGGGCGCCCGCGAAGGGTTACGGCCCCCCCCCCCCCCCCCCACACACACACACATGCATAATTCAAGGCAATGCCGATGGCTGCAGTTGCAGTCGATGAGGAGGGGTTGGGTCGGGAGGGAGGGAGGTCGCCAGTTGACGTTGATTTTATTGTAGGAGCATAAGGACGAGCAGCGCGCTTTGGCGGCATGTCCTGTCTTTGTTTTAGTTGTTATTTTGTTATTTTCAAATTCTTTATGGGCCACATGGGGCGTGCGGGGCAGCAGGGCAGCAGGGCTGCGGGGCAGCGGGGCTGTGGGGTGCAGAGGCAGTCCGGGGCAATGGCTAATGTGTAATTCAATAGAGTAAGTAATGTGCATCAATTTTCAGCTCAATAACGCATGGAATACAAATGCGAAACATGTGCAAATATTTGCACACTCGCTCGGAGAGACAAACACATCCGCAGAAATAAATATCTAATAGCGCCTCGCAGCCGGAGCAGATCCAGCTCCAGCTCCAGCTCCAGCTCCAGTTGCTCGCTTCGACATTGTGTGACGCGCTTCCGTTTCCGTCTTGTGGCAGGCTGAGGGAGCCACAGGACTCGGGGAGGATCCGGGTGGAACCACGTTGTTTGCTCTTTGCCTTCCTTGGCTGCCAGTTCACAGCTCACAGCTCGCAGCTCTTTATCTGCGTTTATTTGTTTTCGGGTTTCGGTGTTGGCTGTTGTCTTTTTGCCGCCCTCTGCCCCTGCCCCTGCCCCTGCCCCTGACACAACCTGACCGCCCACCCCCCAGAACTGAACCAGAACGTGGCACAAGAAAAATTGCAATGGGTTTGCAATTGTTTTTCTTTTCAAATGTGAAATGTGCTTTGTTGTGTTTTGTTTGCAGCGATCGTGAGTGCAGGCATCACCATTTATTGTATTCCTTGCCAGCTTCGAGGAGCTTCTAGGAGCTTCTGGGAGTTGCAGGAGAGGCCACGGGGCCAAGGAGGGGGTACTCTGGGTAATGTGCAATTTTCAATTGTGTGGAAAATGGAATTTAGCTGCAAATGCCTGAATTTATGCGCAGTTATGTATATAAAGTTGCGGCCATTTGCATAACTGCAAACAGGCAGTCAAAGATGCAACATCAAGCTGCAACTCCATTGTGGCACGGCTAGGCAATAACAACAATAACAAACAAAACAAAACAAACACAAATCGCCCTACGAGGGTGGAGTGAAGAGTAGTTCCCGCTCCTTGCCAAAATAAGGAATGACTAAGCTTCCTGACAGTTCAAAATACTAGAACCGCAATCAAATGGAACTCTTAAGACGCTTTCTAACCGTGGATGGAACGGATTTACCCATTTTACCAAACCAGAGACAATCGGAGCTGTAGAAATCTGAAGAATCAAAGCGTACGAAAACCTGTCAACAAATTAATGACTGTATTTTAAAAGGATTACAGCAGAAATAGGACAAGATATTGTTAGTCAGTGGTTTTGAATTTACTACTCCAAAATTTCAAGTTCCTAACTTTCCATACATATTCTACAAATTTAGTTCCCCGTGTCCTTAACTGTTTGATTATGTAAAAGACGGCTAAGTGGAACACTCTCGAAGAACACTTTGTCGAGAATTTACAACTCACCAAGAAAACGTGCTTTCCTTGACACAAAAGCCCTCCTCCTTGTGGAAGGGTCAACCCCTGATTCTCTAGAAAAACCTGTGCTCTCTATTACTTTTAGCTAGTCCGATTACTTATCAATCCACCCTCGGGAGTCGTTCGAAGTTACGATGTTGTTGGCCAATATTGTTGCCAGTTAGCCAGTTGGCCAGAAAGCACTAACTGTTGTTTGTTTGCCTTGACTGTTGTGGGGCAGAATGTGCAGCCCAATGCAGTTTTGGGCTCTAAAGCTCGCCGCTTTATGTGGCAGCTGAGTAATTAACACGAGGCCTGTTAACTTGGCCAAGTCAGCGACAGCTCTGGGCTTAAATTTCATGCACAATTAGCTCGAACTTGCGGTTAGTTTTTTGAACGATTTTTGCGGTTGTCGGGGTGGGGCGGGGCCACCAAGTATCCTTGCAATCTCCTGTGGCATGGGCCAATATCACGAATTGAAGGCAGGTCCTGACTCCGCAATGATGTTGCTGTCGCTGCTCACGTTTCGCATCCTTGATGTGCAGGACTTACTCTAAATGCACATGCCACATGCCACTTGCCACTGCCACATGCCACATGCCAAAGAACAATTGGAGCCGAGAACGTGATAGGTATAAATCGCAATTGCCACGATATATATCTGGACATTATCACTTGCTCGCCGAGTTTCTCTCCGTCCACTTGCAGTTAATTAAAAATGTTGCCTCTAATTTTCTCGGCCGTGAGCCGTGTGAGCCGTAGATTTATGTCGGCTAATGGGTTGCACCTCCCCGCACCGCCCCACCAGCCCACCCCTTCTTCTCCTGCGGCTCAAGACTTGCCATGTGAATTTCAATTTCAATTTGTTCTAGATATTGCGGAGCCGCCAAGTGTTTTCTGAGGTAATGCCTGTAGCCGTGTCCTGTGTGTGTGTGTGTTTGTGTGTGTGTGTGTGTGTGTGTGTTGTGTGTGTGTGTGCTTGTGTGTGTGTGTGTTCATGTGATTGCCTGTCAGGGCAAAGACCGAACGATTGCCTTATAGACTTGGCTTCTCAACTTCTCATGCACTGGACTTCATGGACGTATCTACAGAAGGCGTGGGAGGGGAAGACTGCCCTGGGACTTTAGATGGATGCCATGGAAAGTGTAACTGAGACATCCACAGATTATACAAACATATTCCTGCTCAACATCAAGATCCCATTCGAAATTGCGATGTCCGTTAAAATTGTCTGTTTTTATGCCAAATAGTCTTACAGTTTAAGAAATATTTTAATGAACCGTGGCTCAGGTGCTTCTTTTTGATGCAAGCAGTACATAGTATGTTGAATCGGATGACTATACCATATAGCTACCATAGGAACAGTCGGTCGAAAATTGAGTTTTAGTATGATAACTCCCCTTGTCTTCAATATATAAAAACCAAACTCAGAAGCCCTACGTTTTGGTATGCTTTCTATATGCTGACCAATTTTAATCAAGGTCTGGTTATTGTTTCTTATAGCTGCTATACGGAAATCGATTAAAAATTTTGTTTTGTACAAAAAAATGTAAGATAGATGTTTTGTCTTGTATAGTATGACCCCTTTGCAAATGCGCCTTTGCTGTGCTTGGCTACAAACACACAGACACTAAGACAATTTGCACCTTTGCTGCAGCTCATAAATTTCCCAAAGTGGAAAATTGCTCAATTTATAAGTTTTGAAGGTGTTGATTGCCCTTGAAGCTTACACGATTCGCCCTCCCAATCGATGTGGGTCCAGGGCGATAAGGACACAGCGCACTTATTAATTTGTTTATATGTCTCTAATCACTCACACTCAATTCCCACCCGCAAGGCCCCGTCCCTAAGCGGAAAATCAGCAAAGCCGCAGATGAGCTTAAGCCAAGGACGTTAAGCATTCAGCTCGTGTGTCCGTCCGTGCGCCCCTCTGTCCGTACGCTCGTCTGGTCCTCCGAGGAGCACTCCGGACTCGCTGGTGACAGGCAACAACAAATGTTCAAAAATTTGTTAACATCAAAAAGTACATTAAAGGCTCAAAGAATGCGCTTTCGTGCGGAAATTGCTTACGTGCGTGGCATTAACAAATGGCATTTCGTATGCTACTGCCAAGACACCCCCTTGCCGAGGCGTATAAGAGCACCCCGCGCCGCTGCCCGCTCCTTAGGGGTGCATTTCATCGTCTGTGGATCCTGTGGAACTTGTCGCTTTGTCGCCCGCCTTCAGCCATTGGCCAGCGGTGGTGAGTTGCCAGCGTCGCCTGTGCTCGGCTTGTGCGCATTCAGGCAGCAGCAACAAGTGTGGTGGGTTTCTGGCAAGCAGCCAGCGCTACTGTGGAGACTTTTAACAGCGCACTGACTGAGCGTTGACTGAGCACTGTTAGCCTTGCTCTTGGCCATGTAAATTAACAGCGGCAGCCCGCAGCAACCACAGCACGTCCGGCGAGCGCGGAGGCGGGGAAGCAGCTCAAATGACACACGTAGCGCGAAGCCACTTTACAACAAAATAATTAAAAACTGCACACTGGCAAAGGATACACAAACAACAACACATGACTGCAAATGACACTTGTAACGGAATGCAATGCGACCCAAAATGCAGTTGACTTCGCTGTCAGCTTCGATGGCGATGGGAATTCAATGTGGAGGTCCTTGCTGTAGAGACGGACGCGTGTTGGAATGTCCCCATCTTGATAAAACTTGGTACAGAAGCTTTTTTTGATTTGTTCTTTGTAAAGACATCGTCCCCAAACTCACCCAAACCAAGTCTATGTATAGCTCATACAATCTGACCAAGCTTAGTCAAAATCGAACCCTTAAATCCATCGGGTAAAATATTAATTTTCGTATCAAAAATATATTGCTGCAAGGGTATATGTATATCTTCGGCATATGAGCAACTCTGGAGCCTTGTAGTCTTCTGTAGTAAAAGAAGAAATTCTAGACGAGACATCAATAACGGTATAATTATGTACTTCGTTGCTTTGGTATCAAGTGTTGTCGCATCGAGACGTGTCGAGTCGTGCGTGCTCGTGTCGCGTTCAGCTCTAGTGTGGATGCTGTCGTTGGCGCGGCGCGTGCGAAGCTGTTCATTTAAGGGAAAGCAACAAAGGCCAGAGGCGACACACAACAGGAGAATCCTTGCCACCCTCCGCCGTCTCCGATTACAGTTGCAGCCAGAGCTGCAGCTCGGAGAAGCTGCCTGTCCTGGGAGCTGCTTTAATAATTTTCATGCTGGCGAAGGCCAAAGGGGTGTGGAAGTGGGAGTAGAAGGACGACGACTTTCGTCAGTTGGTGGATATAAAATGTCAATAAGCTCCAATAACACAATTGACAAGCTGAGGAAGCTGAGGAAGCGCAGATGTGGCAAGCGGCGAAGGGCAGCAATAAACGAAAATGACGCACAGCGAAAGGGCGCGAGAGGGAGAGGGAGGGTGGACGTCAACCGGGTTGCAGGCTGCCCAGCGAGGCGTGTGGTAAGTTCGCGCTGAAGCAACGCTATGCAGGACAACCTGGAGCTGCATGAAGGGTTTCGGGTTGCGCACGCCAGCGGCAACTGCCAAGTAATTTCAAGCTTAAAGAAGCTCAAAATTGATTACCGAGCCAAATGATGGGCGTAGTTTTTATTGCAAATAACTGAGGAGGAGAAATAACAGATAACAAGACCAAGATGAGGATGAGGATGAGGATGAGGATGAGATAAGATGATGACAGCAACATCATCAGACGCGAGCTTCCTGTTGCTCCGCGCTGCCACTGCGGGAGGAGGGAGCTGCGCCCGGCAGCTCGCGCATCTCCTCCGAAGAGCGACCAAGGACAATGCGACGCGTCGACTTTGGAGTGTGCTCCAAGGACTTCTCAATGGAAGGACGCGGCGTGGTGCCCAGGCTGGAGACGGGTGTGTGGTTTGCAATGGGCTTCTTGTTGTTCCACACGCAGAGCACGAATCTAATTTCCTTAATCAAGGCCAGCTTGTAGGTGAGCTGCAGGTGTTGCCAGATGCAATACAAATTAATATTGAACTAGAAATAGAAACAGAAATAGAAGATTGTGAACTCACGTGCTCCTCAACCGCCACCTCCTGCACGTAGACCAGAAACTCGATGATGCCAATGAGAAACGCAATCAGGATGCCCACGTAGAGGGTGTAGAAGATGCCTCGCAGCTCCTCGAAGTTCATGTCGGGCGTGGCGTTCGGATCTGACTCCTCAATGCAGCTCCCATTGGGGTTTTTCCACCACTTCTGCTTCAAGTTGTAAAGGACATTTCGCTCGCTCAGCCGCAGGATGGCCACGCTCAAATTGGAGCGGTACTCCGCCCCAAACGGAACTGCAATCGCGTAGTGCTTCTCCCCGAACTTCTCGCCCACAGAGCGCAAGTTGCAGTTCTGCTCGCGATTGTACTCTAGTGTAGTCGTCTCCATGAGGAACATATATTCGCCACGGCTGGTGAGGACGCGCTCCACGCCCTCGTTGTTGTCCTTGGTGTAGGCCGAGGGATCATCGTTGTTCATGAGGTTGAACGCCAGGCGATAGACAGTCTCATTGGACTCGGCCAACAGATTGTAGGTGCTGCCGCCAAAGATGGTTCCAAATTTGACAGCCTTCTGGGCGCTCAGGTCCTTGAGGTTCGTAATACTGCCCTCCATCTTCGAGCTGGTTAGAAAGGCAGCCAAGTTGGCAGTGTACGAGTTGGCTATAATGATGGCAAATATCCACCAGGTGGCCTCCGACAGGCGCACCTGCGGACTCCGTGGCAAAATGTCGCAACCTGCTGTCATTATGGAGGCCACAGTCAGCCAGAAGGTGTTGTGCAGGTGCCACTGGTTCTCCAGTGCGTCCGGATCGCGATTGCACGGATGCGGATTTTGCCACTCCGCCTTGGCAATGCTTCAGAAACACGAAATAAGCCGTTGACATGAGCCTAAACAGCAAAACTGTGCCACTTACCGTGCTATGATGACCTTCAGAAAAGACATGGCAAATACTGATATGAGTATCCAAAGCCATACTCTCCAGTCGAAGGGTTTCAAATACGCATATACCTCCTTCTCCTCGTACTCGGCCTTCAGGGCCAGAATGCTGACACCCAGCTGCATGAAGGGCACCGTAAAGTCCACTGCAGTGCGACGCGCTTGGGTGATGGTCAAGTCACAAATGCCCATATGCGCGTCCTATATTTTAATGGGAAATCGGAAATGGGAAATGGGAATATGGGTATCTAATCGGCGTGCAAGAGCTCGAATCTCGTGCCTAAAGAAGCCAAACGTTTTAAGCTTTTCGCATGCACTGGAAAGCTTTCCTTTTGTAAGCGTAGCAAGCCAAATCAGTTGCAAGCTTATTGAGTTGATTTGTTTGCTGGCGAACAATTGGACTTTCAAGTCATTGTTCTCTGAACAAAACTCTACTACTCACGTTGTTGATTATTTCGCCAATAATGCCGTTCCACTGCTTGGTATCCTTGTCCTGTTTACCGTATTGCTGATCCGCCACAGGCACAAAAATATACTCGAATCCCACCTCCTTTGCAATGGCATCGATAAGGTCCACTGCGTAGCCCTGATAGATGGCATTGCCCGTCAGGTTGAGCTCCATTGCCGTCTCGTTGCGGGTGAAGTAGGGTGGCCCAATGCGTGTGGCAACACGGTAGGTAATCTTCTTGGCTACCTTCATGTCCGTACTTAGCTGCGTTATCTGACCCCGGGTATCCCAGACGGCAATGCCGATGTTGTCAGTCGGGTCATAAATCTCAATATTGAAGTTAATGCGCTGTCCATCCTCGTCAAACTGCAAATTGCTGGTGCGAAAGTTCGTCCTGTTTACACCGGAAGTCTGTGGCGCCACGTAGATTGTGTGTTGTGGATTAGTGTTAGTGCAATCAGCCGCACGCCATTTCATATCAAACGTAGCCTCCCAAACTTACCC
Source organism: Hirtodrosophila histrioides (assembly GCA_037075165.1). Classification (NCBI taxonomy): domain Eukaryota; kingdom Metazoa; phylum Arthropoda; class Insecta; order Diptera; family Drosophilidae; genus Hirtodrosophila; species Hirtodrosophila histrioides. The sequence continues at coordinate 518,506 of JBAMCL010000789.1, forward strand.
CCTTCATTAGACGCGTCAAATAGCGACCCATTTGCCAGGTGCGACCGCCAGAGGCAGCAAAATCACAATTCATTCGTGGCACGGACATACGATCCGGGTAAAAGTAGCTGGCATTCCGCCAGGCCTGTGCAAACAGCTGCAGGCCGTCGTGCAGCAGGTCGTGGAGTAGGGTGCGAACCGGTTCGGTGTTCTCGTACACTATGTTGTCACGTTGCGTCACGGAGCCGTAGAAGGGTATGTGCTATGGGAACGATCATAAACCATTAACTCATAATCACTTGTGTGATAAACACTGCAGCTGAAAACTAATCGCTGTTTCGATAGTTTTCCATATCTCCATTATCGATACATTTAAATTGAGAAGCCAATTCAATGACTTGAAGTATTAGATCGTTAAATCTTGTCCTTACTGTCGACAATATCGATTAGTTTAAATAAAACACTTACTGCTAGTTGCTCGGGATTAAGGAGGAGACGAGCGGCAGTGATATTCACTGCGAAGGTCTCATTGTCCGCCGTCAGCTCCTCAAGATGATCATTGTACGTCTCCAGATTAGTGAGGAAAATATGCTGCAGTTCAGAAGGACGTGAATAGTCTTCGGGTATTATGCTTCACTCAACACTCACATTAAATTGCCCCGTCAGTCCGAACTCTGAGGAGGAGTTCAGCAGCTCCACGAGCATATCGGGCGCACAGTCAAGGACCACCCGGCGCTCGCCCTTAATGCTCTTCCACATCACCCGGTAGTCGTCGTCCTTTTGGAACTTGCGGACTCGTACCACATCGTTGTGCATCTCGCGCAGCTGCAGCAGATCCTGCAGCCGAGCGGTAGCCTTGACTGCAATGAAATTCTTGGCTATAAGGAAGCACTTTAACACCGACTAAGAGCCTACCATCTTCGGTATCGTAGACTATCGTGAACTTGCGCCAGCCAAAACTGTTTACTATGTCCGCGTAGGCCTTGGAGAGTATCAGCTGCGAGGGATACAGATTCAGGGTCATCTGGTGGTTGGGCTTCTCCTCCAGATGCTCTTCATCGCTCACATCGAACTCAATGTGCGGTGTGCCAGTGTTGTTGCAGACCAAGGCAACAATATCTAAAAAATCGTAATAAACTCATTTAATGGTAAATCTAAATAGAAATGCTATTCTCGGATTAACGAAGTATTAAATACCCCGCGTGGATGCTCTTAAAACTGCTTCCATGAGAATTATACACAAGAAAAAACCTTTTTTATACCATAACTTAACAGATCCTATAGCAGCTTTATGATATAGTTACCCTATTTTGATCAAATTTGACCAGAACATGAAAAGAGTTGTAAAACTCGCAGTTGCTGAAATTAGTTAAGCTATCTGTAAAAACAAAAAGGTTTTCATACAAAAAACAAATTGTACAACGGATTGTTCCTATAGCAGTTTTATGATATGATCATCCGAATGTCACCAAAATCATTCAAATTGTATGGATCATAAGTTTTACTTTGGGTGTGTAAGGTTGAGATATCTTGAAAAACAAAAAAGTAGTTCTATGATATAGCAAAGTTCTATTCCCAGTGCTGTAAAAACAAAAAGGTTTTCGTACAAAAAACAAATTGTACAACAGATTGTTCCTATAGCAGTTTTATGATATGATCATCCGAATGTCACCAACATTATTCAAATTGTATGGATCATAAGTTTTACTTTGGCTGTAAAGTTGAAATATCTTGAAAAACAAAAAAGTGGTTCTATGCTATAGCAAAGTTCTATTCAGAGTGCTTTAATTTCGTAATTTCTAAATAAGTTGAAGGACCTATACCAATACCCTTACCAACAATGAAAAGAGAACCCCATTCGAGTACTGAGTGATCTTTCTTTAGATATTTTCTCTTTAATTTCGTAATTTCTAAATAAGTTGAAGGACCTATACCAATACCATTACCAACAATGAAAAGAGAACACCATTTGAGTACTGAGTGATCTTTCTTTAGATATTTTCTCTCTGTTTACAAACAACCTTATTGGCTGTCCGCTTTGCTTTGCTTTTCGCTTTCGTCGGCAAGCTTTTGCGTCCAGTCTTTTCGTTCTCTCTTTTTATTTTGCTACACAGATTCTCCCCGAGTATGCAGCAGCCGTCTGGGTGTATGGTCGCCCCTTGTTACTTACCGCTTGCCGCCTTTGAACTTGGTCCAAAAATAGCTGCGACACCATTATCTATAAGATCGCAAGCTGAAAACGAAGAACTTTTCATAAGTAATGGCATAGTTCGCACAACTGCCACAAATACAGATTCCCACCGTGTTCCTGTAGCACAACGCTGCCATCCTCGGGCTTGAGCCGCTTTATTAGCGGATTTAGCCCGAAAGTTTGCTCGGCCTCGGGTCCGTTAATGGCGTTCACCACAGCCATGAATTCCTTCTCCAGCTCCAGTTCATTGTCGTAGAAGAAGGCACCTAGGTGGGGCATGTGAGTCGTCTACATATATACATATGTATATGTATGTGTGTATCTGGAGTTGGCTCACCAATGTTGATTTGTTGCTGCAGGCTGTCGCGTAGCAGGAATGCGCTCCACATGCAGCAGAGCAAAACTATTCCGCGCCACATTTTTATTGGGACTGGAATGTTCAGTGTGTTGCACACATGAACCAAATATTTTGGCAATTTAACGGCACAGTTATTTCTGGAATCACGAATTCTGTATTTGTGCGAAGCGAATGCGTTGAGAGTGATCCGAGCACTGAAAAGCTTTTTCTCGATGCCCATATTGGAGATCGCCAGCGAAAATGTGTGGCATGGAGAGAAACAGAGACTCAGCTGTTTTGGAAAAGCTTTGCCAGCTGACAGCTCAATCAGCTGTTCATTAGTATGCCGATGGCAAGTCAATCAAATAACTTACAGTCAACGCCTCTATAATACCATATAGTTAACCCTTTGGCCAATGGATAACCGTAATAAAATGCAGAACGATTAGCTCCCCAGGGACTCCCAGCAGCGGGTGTCGAACATGTCAATGGCAGCACTATTATTCTTAAGGGGAGCGGCTGGATCAGACCCAGACAGTGTAAAGGAACAGAACCAGGAAGCGAGCTAGGCCAACAGCACAAATTTATGTGTATGGGTGTGTGTGTGGGTGGGTGTGTGTGTGTGGGTGGGCGTGTGGTTGTGGGGCATTGATTTCTATTGAAAAGTGATGAGGTGTCAATTTTTCATAGAAAAACTCAATAAGAGGCCGTCAATGCGGAGGGGTAGGACGACAAGCGCTGTCAACGATATCAATTTGCATAAAAAACACATTCACTAAAAACACACGCACATTAACATATTTTAATGGTGTGTGTTGTGTGTGTGTGTGTGTGTGTGTGTGTGTGTGTAAACAAGTAACAATATGGCCGCTGGTGTCATTTTAGCCTTTGCCCTGTGTTTGCCTTTCGGATTTTATTGATGCCAAACACGTTTCGCGTTGAAGGCAACCTTTTGGGCGCAGTGCAGTCGAAATTTGAATAATTTGTCGACAAATGCCAACAGGTAAATACGACGGGTAGCAAGGATAAAGCAAAAGGACCGTTTATATTCATTTCTAACTGAACAGAAATAAGCCGCCTGCTGGGCCTGGGCCTGGGCCTGGGCGTGGTATTCCAGCGAAAATAAACCTACGCACCTTGATTATGATAAATGCTGTTAACGATTCGCAGAATCAGCTTTAAGATGCAAAAGGTAGTATTTCCACCATCATATTAATCAACAATCCATCTTGTTCAAAGCAATTGTTTCTTCAGAAACTGATATCATTGAAATGCCAAATAAAATATGAGGAAAAAAGAAAGAAAGTTTCTATACGATTCAATTCTTTCCAAGTTAAATTGGTTGTCTTTTTTGGGGACTGCAATCAAGTAAACATTGACACTATTTTCTCATAGCATTTTTTTTAAGAAAAAAAGAAATGTATTTTCAAAAATTATACCGAAATGTAATACCAAAACCACTATATTTATTAGACCAACGATGACCAATAAGAAATTCCGCATTTCATTTATTTTAAGAAATAAGCTCATGGTTTCAATTTCATGACTTTGATAACCTGATTGAAATTGTTTTGGAGCCTCAATATAATGTCCTAGCTTTCGGAAAATGCGATCCTATGCTCATAATTACTTCGAAACTCCTCAAGTGTTCCAATGAGTGCTTCGAAAACTTATCATTCCTGGTTTTCTAAAAAAGATTGTGCACTACAGATAAAAACATGAGACCCAAAAGTTCTCTGGCTCCAACATAATCTTGTACATGAATTGGGGAAACAAATCAAGAACTAAAATTTGGGCAACCAAGTTGGGGCAAGCAAAGGAAACGCGCGTAAAAAATGGCAGGGCAAAGCACTTACAAAACATTTTCTATTACACACAATATTTATGATTATCATGCGGAGGCAGCCACAACTAAAGCCCCAACAACAACATCTGGACTTGTATGAGCATGTTTGTGCATGCGTAAAGGCCAGACAGACAGTCAGAAAGACAAACAAACCGACAGACAGACAGGCAGACAGACAGACAGTGAGCCAGCCAAGCGTCGGTCATACACAACACACACATAACACACACACACACACACTCAGACCAAATCCAAATCCAAATCCAACCCGCAAACAGCAAAAGAATCTGCAAAAGTTTTGCTAGGTAACAAGAGCGCGGCCAGAAGGGGGGGCAGTGGGGCTGACTGGTGGATCTGACTAGTCTGTTGCCTGATGCTGGTGCAAAAAACTTTTTAATACTTGCCATAATGTTGCCAAAAGGATTATCCAAAAGAATGACTTTTAATGGAGACAGGAAGTAAGCGCATAACAGACAGAAGTATTAACTGTTTCCTTCCGCTCCTTCAGCCCCGCCCCACCACACACAACCACACACACACACACACACCGAGGGGCTGGCTAGATAGAGACTAGACGAGTTCTGGCTGCGGGAGGGGTGTATATTTACAAAAATGTCAGTTGCTAAGCGTTGCCAGTTGCCAGTTGTAGTTGCAAGTTGCCAGTTGCCAGTTGCTGGTTGCTGCTGGGATTTGTTGCATGGTTGAAGTGTATGTGTGTGCGTGTGTGTGTGGCACATAAGCTGTGCGGAAATATTGCAGCTTTCCTCATAACGGGAGCAGTCGAAAAGCTTAGCTTATTTTTATTTCATGCAACCAAAACATGCCCAGTGTCCCGCAGAACATTTGCTTGCCAGGATTAAGCTGAGCTGCTGTCCAGGGATTGGTTCTAACTCTGCCTCGAATCTGTATCCCAGTGCTTATGTCGAGCTGGCAACTGCTGGCGTCTTCGCTGACGGCATTCTTCAATATATTTTCCTCTCATTTTGCATTTTAATGAGTTTAGCCTGAAATATGAGCCGCCGCGACAGTGGGCCCCATAATTTTTCAGCCGGGCGCTGCTTGTGTTTTTTTCCGCTCTATTATTCTAAGAAAGTGCGCTAAGTCGGTTCGCCAGAGCCACACCAAGGCCGTGTCGTCCTGCCTGCCAGCTGCCTGCTGCAGGATATTGCTTTAATTGAAATTTATGCTAAATAGATTGACACTAATGAGCAATGGCTGCTGCTGCTGCTGCTGCTGCTGCCGACGAGGTAATTCCAGCCTGGCTGGGAAGACCTCCTGATAGTCAGGCCAGACCATCTACATAATTAAATTGCGTCCCACCTTTTTTTCAGCCCACCTCTGGCCCGGACGGTGTCAACGAAATTATTATTATTATTATTATTTTCTTGCCGGCTATGCGTCGCCACTTTTCCCGATCCCCAAATTTCAATTTGCATAGCAAATCGCCATCCTCTAACAAATGGCTGCTTCCGTTTTGGCTGAGTGCTGGATTTCCGTTTAGGAAGTGACTTTTGCGAATCCTGTTGCGACATGTTGTCGGGAAAGTGGCCTCTATTCCTTATGTTGATGAGGGCCTCCCAAGTTTTCCTATCCTCCCAGGCAGATCTATAGCAACTTCGATCTAGCCTTACTCCAGCCTCCCACCTCTCTCTCTCACTCACTTTTGTTGCCTTGCAAATGTACATTTATTGCCTTGGTGACGGAAATGAGTTTTTGTCGTAAACTTTTATGGCAATAAACGTTGCTTGTTAGCGCTAAGGCTCCCGCAGTAGCAATAGAGACAGGAGACAGCGGACCAGTGACAGAAAGAATACAAGTAGCAAGGCACTGGTCGGGAGGCACCACTAGGAGATACTCTCTAACTGCACCTGCTGCTGCATCCTTCTGATCCGCATAGCAAACATATTTATGATCCGATCGTCATGAAATTTGGAATATATACAGGATCTAGCAAACTATACGTCCAGCATTAAAACCAACTTTCAGAATTCTCTTTTAGTTAGCTTTTTAGGATAATAAAGTTGAGCTGCGTTGCGTACGAGAATCCTTAGCTCTTAAGTTTCTAAAAATCAACCCGACAGCTAGATCTACTCAACTTCTGGTCCTTATCGAGAATGTGGGTATATATTTACGCTAAAATTACATATTTACCGCTACTTAATTGTTTCGATACAAATAGCTTAAAGAATCGAGGCTGTCGATAGTGTTGACTGCGAGATTTCAGTCTAGAATAGATAGTACGTTCTTTAACCAATGAATACGTTTAATATTTTAAATAAAACTATTTATTTATTTAATTAGGATTGAAAACATGTAAATTTTTTGGCTTTTCCTTCCGATAGTATCGATTATAGAAAAACATCGATAGTCTCTACTATCGAATGTGCCATAGAAGGCTATTATCATATTATACTTTCTAGGCACTGAGAAGTCTCCTTCTGCTAGTTTCAACACATTTGCACGACTATATTATACCATTTGTTGTGCAGGTTGTGGCTAGAGGGTATAGAAAAATCCAGTGCGGAAATTACGCACTTGGCACTAGCTGCCACAGCCGCAACTGGCATTCGCATTCGCCTCGTCTCGCCTCGCCTCGCCTCGCACTCGTAGCTCTGTCTCTGGCTCTGGTTCTGGCTGTGGCCGTGGCTGCGGCTGTGGCTCCGGCTGCGGCTGCGGCTCCGAAATCATAGCCGTGGTCATGGAGAATAAACACACACAACGCACAGACGTACGTACAGTTGTTGTCCGTACGCAGCATAAATAGGTTGTGGCAGTTTTGCCGTTGTTTCGACGGCGTCACACATTGACACGCTGCATAAAAATAAGAGCCTGCAATTGAGGCGAGAATGGCTGCTGTCGGGCGGGGTGGGGAGCGGTGAAGGACGATGCGACGATTCCTGGGAGCATTTTCCATTACATTTGCCACGTCACGGCACATTTCTCTCACATGTCGACTAACCAGAGAGTCAGTGTATGGCAGCTTTTCCGTTTCCTGCTTTGCAAGCCAAAGAGTCCAGAGAGAGCCTGCAGCCTGGTCCCCCTGCGGTCTGTGCCCCCACCCCTCGCCCCTTGTCGCCGCATGAGCTTGGCTGTTGTTATCATTTCTGGCTTTTGTTTCATTTCTGTTGTCTCATGCTTTTAATTCTCTTAACAATAGCGCTAAAAGTTGTGCATTGAACACTTCGCTGCGCCAACAGTAAAAATGCCACGGAAACGGCGCTGTAAAGTATACGGTGGCCAATCTCACGCCCCCACCCTGCCCACGCCTCCCTCCCTCCCTCCTGCGCTCAACACCCGCCGCGTGTATTGCAAAAGATAACAAATATATTGTTTGCCGCAATGCAATTGTTGCCAAAGAAAAAAGCCAGGCCAGGGAAGGCATGGCTGCAACGTTGGGGCAGGAGGTGAGGGGGGTGGGGGTGGGGGTGCGACTGCTGGGTTTTTCATTTGTTTCACTTTATTCACACGCCCGGCGCATGTTGCCTGGGCGCAACGTGTACAGCTTCCGTTTCCGCTGAAAAGTTTCATTTCCCATATACGATGGCAGGCAGTTGTTTTTCCTGGTGCTGCTCCCGTTCTTGTTCTTGTTGTTGTTGTTGTTACTGCTGCTATGATAAAGTACAAAATTAACTTTTGAAATAAACAACAAAAGCAACTTCAGGTTCAGCTCCAGCTCCAGCTTCAGCATCGGACGGGCAACAGTCTCGAGGCAATGATAGGTGCCCGTGTCCTCGTGTCCCCGTGTCCCCTTCTCCCGCTCACTGGTATGTAAAACAGGCAACGTGGCGGAAAACATGAGGCAAATAAAGCCAAGGCTGCAAAGGGAGACCCATCCGGAGAATAATGATGTAACACGTGTTTACAACTGTTGCCACACTCATCGGCACACCTTACGGCGCCACATTTGATTTTTAGGCACGTAAAAAATATGAAAAATTTCGCAATACGCAAGTTCATAACTCTGCGAAAATCGCAGCGCGAAGGACAACGACGACGCAGGATTCTCATCCCTCATATCGTAGGCATGCATATTAAATACAAAGCCAAGTCTTGGCTCATATTATGCACACATGCGAGGAGAGCCCGGAGTACATTGACAAGTTATTGGGTAGCACCCCCAGCTCCTGTCCCCGCCCCAGCTCCAGCTCAGCTCCAGTCGCAGAGCCAGAGACGGAGACGCAGCCGGAGCAGACTCTGTGCGCAGTGCTCTGCATCCAAACACGAAAAGCAATCAAATTGCAAAAATTTGTTTCATTTTCTACGATAACATGACTTGAATTTGATGAATGCCTTGGCAAGGCACGAGCGACCACCAGCTGGAAGCGCCAGGACGCGGGCAAGGTGCCATCGGGGAGGACTAAAACGAAAGCCAGAATATTGGCAACGAAAGCCAGCCAAATGCCAATCTCAGCGCGCTTTTTACGACGATGGCAACGGGGATGAACAGAAAAAAGTGCAGATATGGCCAAATGAAAGAGTTATGAATCCGCAACTTTGTTGGCCCCAGGCCCCCCAAGCGTTTCTGGCTGGAGAAGCGAGGAGCTCTTAGGAATGCCAATGCCGATTACTAATACGCCCCGCCCCGCCCCGCTCCGCACCGCCCCGCGATCTGCCCGGACTGAGGATTAAAATAAATGCGCCGCATTTGTATGTGCTGCACGGATGGATCGGCAACCCACTTGAAGGGGGAGTGGTGTGGCAAGTGGAAGTGGAAGTGGAAGTGGGTTATGGCTTATGGCTTATGGCTTATGGCTTAGACCATACGCGATAACCGCTATTTATGTGTAGCAGTCTATTTGAGTGGCTGCAGTCCTGTTTAGTCCTGTGGCTTGGCTTCCTGCTCCCACACTTGACGCCTCGGGGCGAACATCAAATGCAAAACATTTTTGCTTTTTCTTGCATATTTTATGGCCCGCCCGCCCGGCACAGGCCCCTGCCCCTAGGCCCCCAGGCACCGCCCGGCTCTGGCCACTAACGTCAACTTGACGGGCCCGCTCAAAAACGCTCCGAAATTTGTAATTACGACCACGTCAAAAGCAGTCGGCGTACAAACAAAGCCAGCCTCTGCGGCAAGAAATAAATGACCAAAACAAGTTGCTGCTGCCCCCTGACCGAAGGCTCGAAGGTCGTTGAATGTTGGCAGTGGAGTGGGTGTGGGCGCAGGATCGGGGGAGCGGGAGCGGCAGTGAGAGGCTGGTGTTTTAGCTGGCCAGCGAAAATGTCGAGAATTAAAATTAAATTGCGGCCATTTTGGAGTTTGCCGCTTCGCTGACATGAAAACAGCAATAAAATGTTCATTTCTGCATAATGGAAATGAGTGAGCAGTCAAATGCATTATCCTTTGTAAATTGCCCATTGTTTATTTAAAAGTAGCCATGCATGGCTGAAGTCCTTCCAGGACTGATCCCTACCGCCACTCCGTTTAAAAATATCTTTCTAAATGCTTTATTTTGGAGGAGAAAAGAAATTGCACTGTCTCCTTACCTTGCTGCTCCCTGCAAACTTCTAAAGACGTTATTATTAGAGGCAGAGAGAGGTCTGGTTGCATGAATGCCAATCAACCAATACGTGTACTTATATTTATATATACATACTACATTTAAAAGTCCCTGCTCCGCTCTCCTATTCAATTGAGCTGCTCTTTCAATACTTCAAAGTCCTATCGTCGTTCAGTTGAGGGCCAATTTATCAGCGCTGCATTTGTTCTCGTTAGTGGAAGCAAGTGGGAGGGCTCTAGCCAAGAGTGCTGGACAAAGAGATACCCTGTACCCGGAGGTAAAGTACTTTATAATCTTTTCAATCTGCCCTTTGCGACGATCTACAGATATATTCTACAGATATAATGACATTCTAGCAAATTCCACGTATTGGACCCACATGTAAGCATACTGATCGTGTCCAATTCCCAACTCCCTTGAGTGTGAAATCAAGGAATAGCTAATGGAGCTCAAACTTATTTATTCTTTTAAACATTTCTAATGAGAAAGGTATTGACAATAGGGTATTATTTTAGACTCTATTAAGTCAGGAACACCCTTATTTAGCCAATCCACGGATACAGGGTACACCAAAGTTGCTGTCGCTGTAAGCTGCTTTTGATAACTGGCATATTCTTAGCATATGCAGGCGGAGTTGCTGCCAACTGGGGACAGGGAGCTCCACTTGCCCCACTACGGTCCGCACACATGAAGGGAGGTCCATTTAATATGGCATTTAAACCGCTTTGTTGCCAGGGAAACAAAATTACAGGTGACTTTTGCTCTGGCACAGCACAGGCATTACCAAAACGTGCCCCGATTTATGTGGCACAAGTCACATTGTCGAAATGTTTTAATGAATCAAACGAAATTGTGGCAGGCATTCGATGCTGGGTGTTGGGTAATCGGTAATCGGTAACCGGGTAGCATTTCAATCGCCCCGTATGACACATCATCATCAAAGTTGGCATATTTCATTATTCGACATCGATATCCTTGCCACGTATCGTTCCCGTTCCCATTCCCGTTCGTGTTCGCATTCGCGTGTTGCGTGTCAGAGTTCAATATGGCAAATCGCAACAAGCAGAAAATACACAAAATACAGTAAAAACAGAAAATACTGAAAGTACGGAATATACAAAGCACAAAGCACCCGGGCACAATCAGAAACACAAACAACATTCAAGTGTTACACTTTACTCGATCTAGGGGGCATGCAGCGTGGGGCGGGGTCACGAAATTTTCATTTCATTTCGCGCGTCATTTGAGGCGGCGCCGCTTGAAATTGTTGCAATGTTGCCGTCGTTGTTGCTGTTGTTGTTGGGCCATTGATTGAAATCGCATAAAAACAAAGGCAGCCTGAAGCGTTGGGGAGTACCCACCGTACAGGTAGCCCAGCGGTTGGGGGCATGCCTCCTGGGCGTACCATAAAAATATGCACAAGTGTGTGTGTTCAGGGGGTGTCGTAAGTTTTGCCGTTCGATATTCCGCGCTGCGTTTCATTGGGCTGTGATTTGATTTGCCTCGTTCCTTGCTCCTTGAGCTCTTGTGTCCTTGCACCCTTGTGAGTGGGTGGGTTCCTTTGGGCTGGCTCCAAGCACCAAAGTTTTGATTGTTTTTCGCGTTTCAATTTGCCGACGTTGCGCCGTCCGGCCCTAATGACAGTCGAACATGCCATGAAATATGAGTTGATTGCCGCAGCCGAAGCCGAAGCAGAAGCGGGCCGGCTGACAGTAGATGTCGCCCCATTTGACGGGTTATAAACTATATGCCGAAAGTCGGAGGTTTTGGCAATTTCTCACATTATGGCCACGCCAAACAAGCTCATTAGGCAGCGGCAATTACTTCTAATTAATGCCTTTGAAGAGCATAAAATTTTGTTGAATTTGCAACGCGCTCTCCTCTCCTCTCTTCACTACTCTACTTGTTTCCTCTCTAGTCCTGCCAGAGCCTGAACTTCAGCATCGCCTTTTACCTTTCTTACACGCCAATTAACTCTGAACGCTCATTACAGACTGGGCTGGAAGCTGGCAGTTGGGAGATGGGGGGGGGGGGGGGGTGGAAGCAGCAGGCAGCTGGGTGGCTAGTTGTGTCACTCTTTGGTGCAACGGGGCGTATTAATTAGCCACTCGAAGCCACCGCCCACCCAAAGCATACCGCTCCACACAGGTAGACGTCACCATGACGCGGCAAGGATGAGAGGGAGCCAGGTGGGTGGAGGGTTGTAACGGCAGCGCCAGCTTCGAATGTTTCATTTTGCAGGCAGTTCAAAAACTGTCGTTGCTCCTCTCTATACCCCACCTCTTCCCTTTTGCACGTCCCCGTATTCGTCCTCGTCCTCGTCCTCGGCATAGTCGTTAGCATTACGTCAACTAATTGGCTTCATTTGGGGTTGCCTTGTGGCTGCTGCGTGGCGTTTTTCCTTTTGTGGAGCCGACTACAAGCGAGCATCTATGTGTGTGATGTGTGTGTGTGTGTGTGTGTATGGCAATCAGGATTTTCTAATTGGCAATGAAAGGCGCATAATTTATGAATATGTCGCGCACTTATTTCATGCCACACTTAGCGAGTAATTTGTGCTTGTTAATGCCGTGTGCTACATGCAGCTTAGAGCTAGAATGCCATCGATGGTATTCGCAATATTGATGGAAGCACTTTCATTAAATTCATATACCACAACTGTTGTGTTCGAACTTCGGAACTTATACGTCATTTAATTCAGCGGTCTCCACACATTTTGGGGGAATAAAATCGCAATATGGACATTTTGTTAGTTCGATATTTGAGGCCATTTAAAACTATTATTATTTAAATTTCGAAACTTGTAACTTTCACTTTAAAAGATATATAAAAACTTATTTTTGACAGTGTCGCAAACTGCGGAGCTTCTTTGTCGGCGAGTCAAAAACCTGAATTAGATCAATAGATTGAATTAGATCGAATCATTCATTGTCCAGGCCAGATCGATTGGGAAATAAGGGGCACAATAGATTTATTGAGCCTACCGATAGTGTCATCATAAAGAGACCTCCGGTTGTTTGTGCGTCTTGTGGCAGTCGATGGTCGACCTAAGCATGGTCAGCTACAATAGATTGACATCGTCTCGAATCCTGCGAGAGAGGAACAAAGTTTACACAAAACATAAATCGCTCAACTGGCAACAAAAAATGCACAAACGGCACTTTGCACCTTTTTGCCAGGTGGCATGCGATATTCAGAGTCGGAGTGCGCCATAAAAAAGGAAATGAAATGAAATAAAATAAAAATCCATCAGACCGCAATTCACTTGGTTTTTACCCGCGTCGAGTGCCAAACTTTTGCCTCTTTTTATTGCGCATTTTGGACATGCCGTAAAAAGTCAGAAATTGCATTTTGCCATATGCGATAGTTGTTGTAGTGGTTATCAGCATGTGTGTGTCTGTCTGTGTGTGTGTGTGTGTGTGTGAGTGTGCCTTTTATTTTAATTTCCCACGACGGCACATGGGGCATATGAACAGCAGGAGATGCATTTCACTTTGGCCCTTTTTACACTCATTCCCACTCTCTCGCTCTCGCTCCTTCTCTGTCTCTGTCTCTGTCTCGCTCTCTTTCTCTTTTGGAGCACTTTACATTTCACGTTAATGTAAAAATTGTGCACTGATGTAAGTGCGTCTTCCGCACTTCAGTGCGTCCGTCCGAGCCGTCCGTCTGACAGCCATCCAAGCCGCAAACCAAACAACCAACCAAACAAGCCAACAACCAGACCAACCAACATCCCCGGCAACCTCCCCGCAACTTGCCGAAACATTCCCATTTACTCCCTGGTACCTGCGCGCATTTTAATAAAAACGAATTAAAATGTGCACTAATATGCTTTTATTATTTATATGCTTATATTTATTCGTGTGCATGAAGCAAATAAATTGCACTCGAAAAAGTAGAGAGCGCACCAGACACACACACATACACATATGTAAATACATGCATGTATTCATGTTTAGTGTGTGTGTGTGTGTGTGTGTGTGTAGCATAAGTGTGTCACTCTAAAAGTGACTTTATGAAGTCGATCATTCATCCACAGTCGATCTACTTACCAACCAATAGAAAGGCCGTCGGGGCGCCAATCGATAGCGATAGCTGAATCTATCGATAGTATCGAAACAATTCGCAATCAACATAAGGGTGCTAACGATATTTCGAATATTATAGAGCAATATGGAGATTTGGTTCAGATCAGCAAAAATATGGATAGTTATTGCCACATCACTTGAGACTTTCAGAAACAGACTACAAAAGCCAATGAGTTGTTCTTTATAATACCTCATTACAAAGTTCTTCAGACAAATTTCCTAGGGTTTGTTTCCTGGTAATAACGCTAGGAAAATTGCTAAGCCGTCGCGATAGTGACAGAAGAATCGATGGTGTCAAGAATACCAACATCGATACTATCGATAGATGCATCAAATTTCTCAATATATTTACTTTTGAAAATTAATTGAATTTGCAAAAAGCACACGCAACTTATTTGTATATCCATGCCGTTTCAATAATACTAATGGTGACACCAACCTCGATGGTTTCTATCGATTATTCTTTTAGCTGCCGTACATTTAGAGTACAAGTTTCTCCATGCCAGAATATGTGTCACCATAAGAATTGCTGCGTCAGCATTAGACTCATCCAGCCAAAGTCGATCTGCTCGCACACACCCACACACACACACACACACACACACACACACATATCGTTCCCAAGCTCCATTCATATTATATAATTTTCCATATGCGGATTAGTCGTAAGCCTCTGAGCCGCCCCCAAGCGCCCAACAACTTGACAACAAACTGCATGCACCTCCTCTGACGGCCCACCACCCACCACCCACCACCACTAACATCATCAAGAGCAACAACAACTACAACAACATCGGTTACATAAACCGCTTTTGGTGGAGCACTTGAGTTTTGCGGCTGGCAGCGCGACAGGGGCTTATAATTTGTTTGACAAGCATCAAATTCGCTCCTTGCTCCCCTCCTGCCTTCCCTCCATCCCCCACCACCACTCCCCGTTAGTTATTGTGCGCTCTATGATTTTATGTACGGGTAAGACAAAAATCGGGACACAAATCCGCATCTCGTTGCTCACATACCCCGCATCCCCCACACCCCTTGAGCCACACATTTCTGTGTCATCATCAACCGCACAAAATCCGATTTTCTCATATGAACGTATTACGTTTTGTCAACCCTCTCCCTTCGCCCTTCGCTCGACCCCATCCCCCGTAAATATGAATTGTTCAGCATATGATTATGTCGTAAGCATTTTAGTTGAATGCTTTCCCCATTAGCAGGCAAATGTGGTTATTCCAATGTAACTGGGATTATTTCGATTCCTAAAACAATTCTAGAAATCGAAACACTTTGATTTATAAACTAATTATAAAACTCGCACTTGTGCCGAATTGAATTGCTAATTAAATGATTATAAGTTTCCAGGAAATGCTACGAAAAACCGCACTAATTTTGCAAATATGGTAAGTCGAAAGGTAATGTGGGTTGTGGGATGCTGATAACTCTTCTAATAAATAAGAATCAATCCTGTAAAACGCTTGTTTGACTAAAGAATGATTTTGAAAGTGATAAGATCCCTGTAAGCCTAGGCTGGCCTTTAGTAGCCCAATCATGCCTTTGATCTAACTATTTATATTCGATTCATTCTACAGCAATATGTACGTTTGGTGAGTCGGAAGATTGGAAGTTGTAGATGTCAGAGACTCTAATTAGAGAGGTTAAACGAACCATACGCAGGTCAGGCTTATTTCAAATTTTGTAATTCCCAGAGGATTCCTACTTGTTTTCTATAAGCACAGAGAGAGAGAGTCATCGATCGCTGCATCCTTCTTTCGATATCTTCCGATACTCAAAACGCTCATGTTCCAATTCTTGCTTCCTTCCCATCTGGTCAGAAAGGCACATATTGGGCGTTATCTCATAGCCCCTAACACAAAGTAGCTTAGTTTCCAAGAGGGGGAGTGGGAGAGGCAGATGAATTTATAAAAAATATTTATTAATCATACACATGATTGCTCTATGCATTCCGGAACACCACCTCCATTTCGTAGAAGTCGCGGATGTTTTGTGTGACCTCCAACTTCTGGCTGAAGTCTCCCGCCGTATTGACATACGCTTCCGCCACTTTGTTGGCCTGCAGGGCGCTGCCCATTTCAAAGAGCAGACGATGGACAGAGTCTTCAGTAACATGTCGCGCCTGCACCACCTCGCCCATCAGGTGGAACAGCCGCACCTCAAACAGTAGCTTGCGGGCTAACTCGACGGGGTTCTCAGTGCCCTTGATCGGGTTGTCGGTCTCGTTTTTGGGCACGGCCAGCAGCCGAGGACTCAACTTCACCTGGTCTATTTTAACAGTCGGCGGCGCCGAGGTGACGTTGTCTGAAACAGATACTATATACTAGTATGATAACAGCCTCCTCATCTCAAGTAAGCTCTGCTTACCGCCCGTTTGTCCGCTGCTCTGCCAGATCAGCAGCAATGCTATAAACGCCAATGATTTCATTCTGACGGTGAATTCAAGTTCCAATCGCGTTAACTATTCACAAAGAACTGAGCTTCAAGCTGCGGATCGGATCAGCCGAGGCGAGCGCTCGCTCGAGGTTCCTTATCGGCAGCTGTGTGTCGCTGATAGCCCGTGGGTCAAACCCTCAAGCAGTTTTTATGCTCTGCTCTGCTCCCAAAGGTAAGAAGAGCGTATTCACTCTGTGTAATGTCCGTCCGTCAGTGTGCTCTTCCGTATGATCGCAATTTTGATCGACAATCGCTCTTAAATGTTAATAAGATTGCAATGTCCACTTATATTTAAGACCAGATCCGAGACTCTTTCTGTTTTCTGCTCTGGCAACCATTGGAATGTTTGCTTTCCAAGCTAAAGGCTTTTCTTTCTGGTTTCATCTGCATCCAACATGCATAACCAGCTCTCTTCCTTGCCCGACTCCCATACCACATACCACAAGAATGGGCATCACTCGGCAGTTCTATATACTTAGCTGGCACAGGGCCAGTTGCTTAATGATGCATATGTGTCGCCACCATTTGTTTCGGAGAGTATATCACAGCGGCGGATGCAGACACATCCTGGCAGTCCGAAACCAATTAGGAACAGTGCCAAAAATTCCAAGTAGCGGCCTGAAATACAAGGGGCACATAAAAAGCAGAGAATATTTCAGGGACTTGGATCGAGCCAACACTATAACAAAAATCTTAGCATTATGCTAACATAATCATAATCTCCAATCGGGAGATGATATCCATACACAATCGTCTTGTTCAATTTAAGCAATTTGTATATTTCGATTTGTTGTCGAAGATTTGAGTTTAATACTGGCTAAAACATGTAAGTAATTACCTCATCCTAAGCTCCTCATGCTCTTTATGGATATTGTGTAGGCCCCTCCAAAGCCGCAGGCTGCCAGCGGAACATAAATTAAAATCAAAAACGAGAAATTGTTTCTGCACGCTGCGATATCATCAAATTTCATGCACTATCAAAGTCAATTTCCTGTCAGGCGCTGTGCGGCAACAACAGGCCAGAGCCTGCGGGGGCAACACTCGTCAGGACGCGCTTCCCCGTCTCCAGCTCCCAGTTTCCAGCTGTTGCCTCCTTATATCCTGCCCTGCCCAGCAGTCACAAAAATAATTTATTCAACTGGATCCGTGGTTGCTGTGGGCGTTCGGCGTTCGGCGTTCGGCGGATGGTCGACTGCCCTGCGGTTCATTGTCAGTTAAGCTTTTTAAAAGAAAACCACTTAGAATGTTGACATTATCCTTCACTTTCTATTTATTTTGTCATTTAATCAACTTCCTGCTTGACTGTCGTCATCGTTGTCGTCGTCCTCGTCCCCGTCCTCGTCCTCGTTCTCGTCCTGGTTGCCATGGCGCACCCTCCTTCGTTTGTCGGACCGACTGATTTGCATACCAACTGGGCATGGAGGTGGCGCCACATCTTGAGATGGACTGGCCGCCACACAGTTGCTGTCGCCAGTATTTGCGCCCAGGAGCCGTCTGCGCCAATCAGTCAACGACTCTGCTCAGTAGCTCTACCCCTCTGCCCCTCTGCCCTCTGCCCTTCCCCTCCACCCTTCTGTTTTGTTCTCTACTCTGCTTGGTAAATAAAAATTGCTTTTTGCCGCATAACCTGTGGTCTACCCACCCATTCTCCCCCTTGCCCCGCTGGCCATCAATGTATAGAGTCAATTTGATAGCTGACTGAACGACTTGCCAGCGGGTCGGGAACAGTCTTCGACAGGATTTACACTATAAAGTTACTTCATGAAGTACTGACTTGCACACACACAGTTTTCTTTGGTAGAGAAGGGGTTTATTCAACCATTTCGATTGGTTCTTCTTGTTGTGAACTGAACTAAAAGTAATGAGAACTTGCACAACACATATTTAAGTATCAATATAATAAACAATAAGACAGCTAATGGATTAGTCTAACTTATTGAATTATAATAGAATAATTTTCTGAAACTGTCATGGTCCGGAAAAGTCTTTTGCCCGGCGGATGCCTCAGCCGCTGAGCTTCTCCTGTCCCAAGTACATCAACAGGACCCTTTCCCATTAATTGCCTGCACTCAAGCTCAATCACTTGATGTAAGAAAATATTTCATGAAGGAAGTTCACGGTGTAAGCGCTGTCTTAGTGCCAGGCTTGTATGGCATTTCTCGGCTGGGCTGCCTGGAAGACTTGACTCAGTAGCTTGCTCATTTAGCGTTATTAAAGCAATTCTATGAATATTTTAAAGGCTTTGTAGGACGCCGCCAAACGGCGGAGAGTGTGGGCCATAAAAGGTTTAGTGTTTCACTGGACGGCAAAGGAAGTGCACGAAATCGAGGCAGACTTCGGGGCAAACATTGCGAGTATGTAAATAATGTGGAAGTGATGAGGCTGCCGGACAGTTGGCCTGCTCGACAACTAAATAACCTTCGGAGGGGGCGGGCAGGGAGCTCAGCTTGGGTGCTGTCCCATTCGGCACATTATGAGTTGAAAGCATCCAAGGTCTAAGCCGCATTTGGGCAATCAGGCGAAAAAAGGCAAGCCCATTCAATGGTCTCTTGTTTTAGCACGAAAATGCTTTTAATTTGCCACTTTGCGCAAAAAATACAAAGCACTTATTTATAAAAAATAGAAAAATAATAAGGAAAATAAGGAGAGGAGCGCATAAAATGAAAAGCAAATATCTTGTATTGCCTTTGTTTATGACGAGTGTATTCTAATGAAAGCTACAAAAATAAGTCGACTTGAAAGCACTTATAAGTATTTTCTGCTCTTGCCAACAGAGAGGGATTCAAAAACTACTCGTAGAGCTATCTCTCGGGGAGGGGGGGGGGGCCCTCTGGGGCAAAATATGATGGCCAACTTTTGTTGACTTGTTTGTTGCTGCTGCTCTCGGCTTAATGCTGAAATAATTACGCACCAAAGTTGATTTTCAACGCACTCGAGAGCGCTTCATCCCTCTGTCCCCCCATGTCTCTATCCCTCCCAACCCCCAAAACAAACTTTGGGCTCAAGTACGTGACGCACCAATAAACTGGAGGCAACAGTAAGCACAACTAGCACTCTGTATGTGTGGGGCTTTGAATTGATGAAACATAAAAAAGAGATCAGCAAACTCATCAGAAAAGTGAAAAGCTTCAAAGTTGCGGCAACTCGCAAAGCGTTGCACGCCCCAGGACACTACCCACTGCAGGATTTGAGTGTGATAAGGATTCATCCCCATATGCCGGTTAATTAGAAGTCTATTGATACAGTTCAAATGCAGCTAATGTCGAAAATTGAATGTTATTCGGTCGCTAATTTTCACCACAATGTAAATTGTGAGCGAACTAAACGCTCACATTTATTAATTAAAATGCCACAGAAACGCAAAGGCAAATATACACAGCATGCAGGATGTGGCAGTGATTGCCGTACGGCAAGTGCTCGGCGAAACAAACAGGACTGCTCGACTGGGCAATATCCTGCATATGGTGTGGTCTCTGTCTGTGCTTAATTCCACTTTCGAATCAACTTGGGAGAAGTATGTGAAGCGTACTTTTGAGATCGGCCAGAAGTTAAGGTTCTATTCTATTCAGCTCCAAAAAGTATGCTACACACTTTTCAGTGGATTTAATTCGCAAGTGTAAGTCGGAACAGGCCTAAACAAAGTGTTTGAATCAGCCGAATAGACGGATGAACGTGGTTTCATGGACTCTACAATTGTTATTGATGAAGAATATTTATATTTTCATTATTATATAGTTTCAGTACTGGGTATAAGCACAGCAGCCACATTGTGGCATTCAATGCCGTTGGCCAAGTGCTCGTCAAAAGCAGACAAACATCATTCACTGAAACCATGTTTGTTAGTTTAATTATGCGCACACGCACATAGAGTCACACACAGTCACACACAGAAGTATTCAGTCAAGCCTCATCGAGCTGCGGTTATCATTCAGAATATTTCGCTGCATTGTAGTCATAATTAAAATAAAAATAGGCTGCTTGCCACAAACAAACAAACAGACAATCAACAGAAAATAACGTTGTCAACTATTCAATTTTTTGTTCTATTTGGCCGCAGACATTTTGCATTTGATTTTTAATTATATCGCGACAGGTTTGGAGTGTTTCATTATGGCTTGTGGCCTGGAAACCATAAATGCGTACACATGTATCTTTAAAGTGGCATTTGTAATTGCAATGTGCAGCATTTCGGTTGCAATTTGAAATTTGAGGTCAGGTTTCATCTGCAATTCAATCAGTTTCTCCCTCGCCCCTGACAAACACATTATTTGAGATTCAAATTCAAGCTTTTCAGTCGATGTTATTTAATTGCAATAAAATATCATTTTAATTATTCATTTGAGCTGTTTCATTCATATATTCAGGCGTGCTCCAATATTCATTCCGAATCGTTGTTCACTTTGTTTTCATGTTTTTGATTAAACAACAATGATTGCGCTATTTGAAGCTATGTTCAATAATCTGCATCTTAGTGTCGAAGGTGAAAATTAATATATTCAACATTTGAAAACTATATTTACTGTATCCTTGGGTGTCTTTAAGTTGCTGACTATGGATGGCCTAGACAGACACCTAGGAGACGCATCCTTAAGCAGGCACAGAGACCCGCACATATGTAGACATATGCAACCCAAAACGAAACTGGCAAAATCCAATCAACATTTTTTTCTAATCAGCAAAGTATAAAGTAAATTCAATTACGCGGCGAACAGCAGCTACTTTGTAAATCCCCAGGATCACACGCCTAGCAGCTGTGGAGTGTGTTGGGTTGTGTGTTGCGTTATTTACATACACTCCTCTGTGTGTGTGTGTGTAAGTGATGTGTGTGTGGTGTGTGTGCCGGCACTCGAAGGGGTGTGCGTAGGCGTGAGTGCATGTGTGAGTGCGAAATTTGTCCCAAAAGAAATTTTGAAAATAAATAGAATTCCGCTAAAGTCAAAGCCAAGTAAACAAGTGCGGGTGTGGCTCTGTGCTCTGTGGGGGGTAGAGAGAGCGGGAGCGGGAGCGGAAGTGGGTGGTAACCCTGGCGGGGAATGTGGATCCATGGCAACTAATCAGAAATTCCGTCTCATGCGCGACCATTTCCACGACGCGGCTTCCGCCCGTGAGTGCGCTAAAAAAATATACGAGGACTCGTAAGCAGTCAGACGGACAGATGAGCTGACGGATAGCCAGACGGAAGGACGGACGGGGGGACGGGGGACGTACTAAGAGGCAGCCCGGCATAAGCAAAGCAGCGCCAGCTCCAGTTGGGATTATGCAAAATTCAATTTGCAACTTAAATGTGTTTATTTTGCGTTACGCTGGGGCAATTTTTATTTTCACTGAAAATGAGGGATTTACCAGCGAGGCGAGCCAAGCGGCGGAGAGTGCAGTCGTAGGGGGGCTGGGAATGAGGAAAGGATCTGGAGCCGAGCTGGAACTCGAACTGGAGCAGAGACAAGCAGGCCAACCGAATGGGTAGTCCGCAACCAGGCAGGCAACCAATGAGCGTCACCGCCATCAATTTTCCAATCTTATTGAGCGTTTAAAAGTGTGTGCGGAGCCGGATGAAGCGACATCGTTTGGTTTCCGGCGTAAATTGCTGATTTACAAACAAAATGTGATTTTCACAGCCACAGCTCGCCCTCCTCACGCTCCTCACGCTCCTCACGCGCCTCACTTGCTGCAGCCGGTCACAGAGCCTCGGAGACCGCTTTTATGGAGGCTGGCAAGATAAACAATTTGCTGCTCCCTTTGCATAATAAAAGCTGAGAAACGAAACGGGATGATGAAGTCCAAAGACAAATTGCCAAATTCAATTTGATAGTGAATTTGGTTTAGCCGTTTATTTAATTTTATGACCCGCATCGATTCAGCGGCCGAGAGGCCACTCGCCATCATCACCGACCAGCTTCCGTCGCCTCCCTCGCAGCCCTCGCAGCCCTCGCATCCCTCGCCGCGTACACCAACATTTTGACGCACTGTCGGCCTTGGTGCTCGCATCTTGGGACACCAGATTTTTAGATTTCATATCGCACTTTTAATTACGTGTCAGTCAGCCAGAGTCAGTTTACTTATGACAACAACAGTTGAATTAACATTCAAACGATGCCAAAGTTTCCCTACCAGCGATTCGCATAATTTATGCCGCCACTGTAATTTGACAAGCGCCCCGCCTCCCGCGTAAATTTGGGCGCACGCCGTGCTTGAATTCGTGACACGACCCAACACCAAAATACATCAGGAAATGTTTTTCATCCCAAAGCTCAATTTTCGACCTATTGTTCCTAGGGCAGCCATATGATATAGTCATCCGATTCCGATTTTGATAAGACGTCATCAACATCTTAAGAGCATGCTAAAACTAAGAATTGCCATGTTTGGTTGCAATATATTGAAAACCAAATATGTTTTTATACGGCAACTAACTCCTCTAGCCATTGTTTCTATAGGAAAATAATTGAAAACTTGTATAAAAACAAAAGTTTTTCATACAATCGATCGTGCCTATGGCAGCTATATGATAGAGTGATCTGATCCGGCCGGTTCCGAACCATGTACTGACTTCTGCAAGAAGTTCTGTGGGAAGTTCATTACATAGAAACAACGGACATCGCTCTGTAGACTCTGTCGTGATTCCGATCATGAATATATTCTAGCATACTTCGATACACATTTCGTGACATTATTATAATACCCTCTGCAAGGGTATACAAACCGTCGGGTCCTGTCGACACGCTCCCATCGCTAGCCACGACGAGGCGGACGAGCATTTTGGCTTGGCCCTAATGAATGTCACCGCCATGGCGCCACAAATGACAGTTGAATGGGAATTTAGTTTTAAACAAAGCGGCGACTCTGTCACAAAGCAGGCCACACGCCCCCGCTCCAGCCCGTTATCCCCACAGCCCCGCCAACCACGAGGCCTACAAGGAAAATGTTTTAGTTGCCGCACGCAAATTAGCTGAAAGTTTTGCCCGTCGGCCAGTAGGGTGGTCGGGTGGTTGGAGCCTCCGGGCCTGGTGGCCTGGGGGCAGGCTGTCGTCTTGAACTCTGATAGGCCCTCAGACTTGAAGCTCAAATGAATATTTGATAGCGCTGCGAGAAAACAAATTAAAAGCGCTGGCAAAAGCTTGTTGCATACTTTATGGCGCTAATTTAGGTAGAAACAGCAAATGACACAAGCAGCAGCCAGAATCTGAGGATGGGGTGGGTACGGGGGCGGGGACGGGGACGGGGACGGTGGCAGGGCACAACCTCGTTTTGTATAACGGGCCAAGTTGCAAAACTTAAAGGGGCTTACCCCCGCCCCTGCTGCTTCTTTATGCACGCACATTAATTTCAAAGGGCTGCAACGACCAAATAATGTGATGGCAGCGGTTGGGGAACAGGGCGAGAGGAAGTAGCGAGTGGGGCAGCTGGCCAACAAGCTTCAAGCCACCAACCACATTTCAATGTTGCAAATTTTGTCGCTACAACTAAATGCTTTTAAGTGCATTTCCCTGTACCCTGCCAGCTGCCTAGGAGAGCGACGGGGGAGCACAGCCAAAGTTGGCCCAAAAATTTGTTACTGCACAAAAATATTGCTGTTGGGGCATTCAGAGAAGTGCGGCTCACAAATGCAAACTACAAACAAACTTTGCATGTCATATGACAGCTTGAGGTGTGCGGCAGAGTTGAAACTTGTCGGGAAATTAGAGATGGGCGCGTGTCCCGATTTCTACCGTGACACAACCCAGCGTGCGTGACCCTCCGAGCTCAACGTATATACATACAGATATTGTCCAGTATTTTCTGATAGAGCCGACATTTTATAGTCTGAAGAAACTTGTAATGTTCGTATCTTGTTACATATATCGGAACTGGCCGGATCGGGTGACTATAAATCTTAACTATTATAAAAATGATCCGTGTAAATGTAGTTGTTCTATTAAAAACTCTTTGTTCTACAAATATCTCAACGAAATTCAGCAATGTCAAGTTGAATTTATTCATTAGATCTAAGCTTGATTTCTATATAGTATTAGAGCTGCCACAGGAACAATTGCAAATTTAGTTGTTGTCGAGCTTTTGGTCCACACAAACCAATTTGAATTATGCAGTCCGTGTTTATATTGTGACGTTTTCAAAGTTAGCAACATTGCGTATAGTTAATGCCAGGAGATTCACATAAATTCTGCGATTAAGGGGCATCAATTAAAAGCAGGGGCAACAAGGATGTCAGGCTGACAGGATGACAGGGACAGATGCAGCTTGTCTGAGTGTCTGAGTGTCCTCCGTTGGGCGTAGACACTCATGAATATTCATTCGCTATTTATGTAAATGCCCATCACACACTTTTGATAATGTGTCGCGTTTTAATTATGAATTAATTGCGAATGATTTCAACATCATGCATTTTAATTGACATGCCATTGTACGCCGATCTATCTGTAAAGGTGTCGGACACTCATACATACACACACACACACACACACAGCCAGACTACTGTCCCAATACCGCACAGAGCGCACACATAATTTATCACAGGAGACAGGCTGGGTGGGAGGTAAGGTGAAAGCGGGCTGATGGAGAGAAAGGGATAAAGGGGCAGGGCCATTGTGGTCTCTGCTCGTTTCAATCAATTTCATTCGTTATCGTTATTGACATTTTGTAATTTAATCGTGTGCTTTGTCGCATGTGCCCGTCACACACACACACACACACACACACACCAAACCACACACACACACACACGCACACCGCACACACATATGCACGCTGACATGGCTGCACTTAACTTTATCAGCTTGTTTGGCCATGTGCCGGCGCCATCACACGGCTTGGATGCCATTTTTTCGTGCTTTATTTATTCGTGGCTGCAAAATTGAAAAGGCAAACAGCAGCAGCAGCAGCAGGGGGAGTGACAGGGGCGTGGCAGCAGCAGCAGCAGCAGCAGTGGACGCTCTCGATAGCTGGTGTTGGCCGTGGCAACAACATGTCAACAAACTCTCGCCCGGCATGCAATTAATAATGGCCGCAATGAAGCAAGGAGGACAGTGCAGCTCACCATGGAGACGCAACTGTGGACTCTTCGCGTTGAGGTCCCGCGGTCGCATTTCTGCACTAATTAGCGGAGACCACATGCATAAATACCCTTGATCCTTAAGCGTAGAGTATCGCTTGGCTTGGCCAAATGACTCCACTGAGCCACAAATGAAAGGCTCGTGTTTTGCTTTCGATATTGCGCCATTCTATAGTTTCGATGAACTTGGTTTAAACTATCATCAAGACAGACAACTGATACAATTGAAAACAATACACCTTTTCTTATTGGCTTAAACATGCCAGATCGATAGTATCGATATATGTAAATCTTCGATTGATTGACAGTGCCATCGATTGTTTTCAGCTCTAGTGTATGCTCCAGTCTGGCAGTGTGACTAGGCTAGGCTCAAAATTGTAGTTGGAGTTGGGATCCTGGTCAGGGTTGGAAGTGTGCAAACCGCAGCCACATGTTGCCTCTTGCCTTGATTTTTGTGGTCCCAAAGCACACACACATAGAGTATATACCATTCAGAGTGTGGAGTGTAAAGCGCTCAAAATCTCATTTAGCAGAAACAGCAGCTGCAGCTGCGTTCCTCTCCGCTCTCCCTCACCGCAAACTACGCAGTTTTGCCTGGGTTTGCTGAAGCTTTAATATAATATGTAAATTCACATCCAGCTACTATTAGGCTATTTTTTGTGGACCCAGCTATCCACGTCGTTGCTGGCCTAGTCCTTTTATGCTGCAGATGGTTCTACACCCTGTACCCAAAACATTGCTTGAAATTATAAGTCAATGAAAGTTATACACACAATCTATACTCTGTGAATGATCGATTGAAAGCTTGGTATATCCAGAAATAGTGATTTGATGAGAGATAGAGACATATGTAGATTCATTTTAGATCATTCAACGATTTAAGCTTTCTTACTTAATGGGGTAAAAAGGTATATTATGATTGCGATATATAAAAAAGTTGTGCAAATGATACTGGTAGATGGACGCAGTTTTGACCCTATAAGGTGTATTTATTTAAGATCACATTAAAAGCAAGTTTTTGTTGTGGATTCCCCCTCGGTACAGGGTATCTCGTAGTCGATCACCCTCGAGTCACTGACTAGAACATTCTTACTTGTTATGTTTGTAGCTGCTGTTCGGTGAACCACAGGAAAACATTAAAACATTTGTGTGGGTCATATGAAACTTGATTTCTCCCTGCCCTGACAGGCTCATATTTTAATTAAATTAGAGCGCTGTTCACTGGTTCCAGTTCCAGTTCCAGTTCCAGCTAAGCGTTCTTCCAGCGTTGTCCAGCGCTGCTCCTTTGGGATTCAATTAGGCCAGCATATGACTTTTGAGTTAAATGACCTGCAAAACTGTCCCTTTTTGCCGGAACTCCAGTTTTCCCGACTAACAAACACATTTTACGAGCTAATCAACGTAGGTAATGGCCAAATTAGAGTTGGCCAGAGCAAAGCATTTCCAAAATTGAACTCAGTCGGGGTAAAAAGACCATGACCAAATCCGTGAATGTCCGTGTGGACTGTCCGAGCACTTGTCAAGTGACAACAAAAACAAAAACAAACGCAAAAACAATGCACCGACTGGAACACACCCTTTTTTAAGTAAAAATGTATTATAAATTCAATGATGATGCTATATCATTTACAAATGATGTAAGTACTTCTGATCAGTGGATTGCCAGTCTGGTGCATTATGATCAACCGATCGAGGCTAGAAGAATCGAATTGGACACAAATCTTGACTATTAACTCGGTGTCCTTTCATGAAACGGAGAGGTGCAGCCAACTTAAGGACATGCCTTCAGTGTCCTTTTAGTGTATGACAACTCTCCACTTAAGTTCGCAAAATGAAGAAATCTTGGATTCCTTTGCATAAGCGCATTAAAAGTCAACGCACCCTTAGCACACACACTTCAATTGCAAGGCAAGGCAGGGAAAAAACAAATGGCCAGCATATTGAGTTCTTTGTTGTCCCCAATACGCTCATATTTGCGGGCATGTGGTGAGAGCCACACAGGATGAGTGAGCAATGAAAAAAAATCTGTAAAAATATACATATGTATATACACACACAAACACACACAGGAGTATGTACTATGTACATACTTAATCGTACTCGGTATCCATGAAAGGACATAGGGCAGATGTGGAGCAAATGAAGCTCACCAATGGCACCCAAGTGGGCTAATCAGCAAAGCAACTACACACACACATACACACCTCACGTATGGGCCACAGGAGTACCATTCTCATAGAGAAAGCTCGACCATAGCCGACTGACAGTCAGCTGAACAGTCGCAACGTCAGTCAGCGACGAGCTGCAAAAAAGCACACACAAAACGGCCATTCTAGCCAACAACCACAACAACAACAACAAGAACAACAACGGCCACCGCAAGGACGAGGACAACAACCACGACAAAGATGAGTCAAAAAGTAAACTTGAAAAAAGCGTATAAAATGAAGTGGCAAACGTAAACTATGAGTACATACAAATGTATGTGCATATGTGAGTATATTCAGGCCTGTTCTGGTTTCCACTCTCGGCAGGATCCTGCGGAGTAGAATTTCCCTAAACTTTCCCATTTACTACATTGCCAAGATTTTTCAATAGAAATAAAGAATTTCGGCATACTTTTCCCAAGTTAAACGATTATTTGGAAGATTTGCCAATAAGTACTTGAATATCTCCCCAATAAATGGAATATTGAAACAAAAATACCTGGAGGATGAAAAATATATGAAATTCGGAAATTCGGGAATTTTAAAATTACTTTGTAAATCCACTGACTGAAAGACAATACTTTCAAGACAAATACTAAAAGATTATTAACAAGATTTGGCAAGGATCTTTTGAATACTTCCCCCCTCCGTATGGAAGATTGAAATAAAAATACCTAGCACATGAGAAGTATGCAAGTTAAGGACAATTTTTGGAGGTACATTTTATTCCATTGACTTAAAAACAATACTTTTAAGACAGTTCACCTAACTCAATCAAGTTTGAAAGTTCGAAATAGCTCGCAATACCGGCTCGGAGTAATTTGATCGAAATCGTAAGCTGGAGCCGACTTTTATGTAAGTTTATATACCATATATGTACAATATATACTCGCATGGACATATATAGTATGGCTGTCTTTTGTAATTTTATTTGTTTTCTGTTGTTATTACGACTCCATTGCGTTTAGATGGAGATTAAGTCGCAGTCCCCGCTCCTTCCCCCCCTTACAGCCACGACACGAGTCTCTTACGCCTTTTGCCGTTGTTGTTTTTACCAATTTTTTTGCTTTATGAGCAGTTTATTTGCTGCCAGTTTGTGGATGTGTACAGTCCGTGGGATGTGGGGTATGGGTAGTGGGCTGTGTGTGGTGTGTGTCGTGTGTGTCGTGTGTGTGTGCCTGCCTGAAGCTATATAGGACGAGCTGCACGACCGACGGACGGACCGACCGAGTGAGATAACATTTGTTTGTGTTTTTGCAGTAACAAATGAAAACTGTGAAAAAAATAAAGCGGCAAAATGGAAATATTGTGTGCATATTACACGCGCGCCGCTGCTTGACTATTATATTGCTTTTGCGGGGGAGCAGGGCAGCGGGGCGGCGGCGGCCATATATGCGAACACTTTTATTAGTCACTGTCACACACACCCGCTTCCTCGCGCCTCCGCCTCCGCCTCTGCTCATAGTTGCTCCCCAAAGTGCCATCGAGAAAAACACTCCTGATGTGTGTTGATAAGGGCACATGGTAATTTTTGGGCCGCCGTTGTTTAACTTTGGTGAAAATGTATTAAAAATACAAACGCCGAAATACCTACGTACATATCTAGCTGACAGAGTTGCCAGACTGCGAAAGCGTGACGAGCTTATCTAGCTGAGAGCGTTGCCAGATAAGGCAGATCTTGAGAGTCCTTGGAAATAGTACTTGCCTGCCTAGAAATGTTAAGCATACAAAAACATATGCCAAGTAAAAATATGTTCAGCGCCATAAAACTGAAAGTTACTTTTGCCAGTGTGTGCGTATATTTATGGGCACGAGTGTGCGAGGGGTGTGTGTAGTTGGCCCACATAAAAGAAAATTGACTGCGAATATTATATTTCCCTTGCGAGTTTTTGCTGCCCGTCTTGTGATTATTTTTTTATCGCTGATTTTTGCGCAGCGCAACATTTTTAATTTAGCTGCATTCTCTGGTCCACAACTGAGTGTGTGTGTGTGTGTGTGTGGTGTGTATGTGTGTGTGAGAGTGAGTGTAACGTTGCCATATTTTCGCTGGGCCACACCAGACCAGCCCAAGTGACAATGGCAGCAGCAGCATTCGGGGCGGGGCAATGAATTTATGCCGGGCTTTGTGTCGGCGACACAGTTAGTTCAAGATAGACTCACTCGGCTGAGACTACAGCCCGGCTGGCAATTCGCAGAGACAAAACACAACAGCAGCTCAGTTGCAACTGCCACTGTAAAAGCGCAGCGGATGCGGCAACTGCGACTGCGACTGCGACACGCGACTGAAGCTCTGCAAAAGGCCAAAGCGAAATTTATGCAAATAATGCTGTAAGCCATCGCTGGCAGTGATTGTGGATGCCAGCAGCTGGCCTGAACCGGTTCACGTTGTGGTACGAGAGGAACAATAGAAAATATGTTTCTACAGCGGCCAACAGCTCATCGTTGAAAAAATGAAAGTTCGAGTTAACTAAACTGTATAAAGGAATTTCAATTGCAAAATCTTTTATTTTCAAATTATTATAAAAAACTGACAACACTCTTTTATTTTAAGTTATTAGTATCAATCTTAAAAGTAAACTTAACCTGAAAAATCTTCTTTGGTTAATAAACGATCTTTATGTAACCCTAATGGTTAGGAGACCCAGTTGGATAGTTGCAGCGCCTTGAAGTGTGGAAAATGACTGGAGCATGCTTTCTGGGAGCCACTGTATATTCATCTGCATAATTACGCATTGTCCAAGCGAGCCTGAAGCGTATAATGTCTAATTAAAGCCACAGGCTCCCACGCATTTTAAGGAGCGTGACGCTTCTTCTACGCATCACACATCAAAAGTGGCATTAATTAGCCCTAACTTAATGCAGCACTCGTGTGTTTGTGTGTGTGTGTAGGTGTGTGTGGGTGTTTGTGTGTACGAGCACTCAGGTATTCGAGTATATCTGTCTAATAACCCAAAGGTGTTGTGTGCATGTTTGCCTCGTGTGCTGTATTATACCAGCTCGAGCATAATTTCTAATTAACTTTTTGCTGCAAAGCGCCAAGTCGTGGGGCTGAGGTGGGGCGAGAGAGTGGAAGGGGAGAGGCGGCACTGAGATCCCTTTAGCACGTCATCATAAAAATGTTTTGCCAACACATTTACGAGAAGCCTCTTGGGCACATGGAGGACCACCTCTGGGATGGGGTGTGTGGGTGGAGAAATGCGTAACAAATGAAGTAAAGAAATATGTACGACAAACACCAGCAACAACAACAACAACACACACACACACACACACAGAAAACAAAGGACGAACTCAAAATGGTAATAAAAACAACAACACCTGTAGACCTGTGTATTGTTGCCTTTGTTGTTGTTGTTACTCTTGTTTTTATGCGCTAAGTCATTAAAATGAAAATTTATTATGCGCATTGTACGCAGCGCCCACTTCGGGGCGGGGGGCCTACACGGCGTATACGCAACGCATATCTCATTAAGCCACCGCTGCCCCCGCCGCTGCCCCCTAAATGAAGCCAATAAAGCTTTTTATCTTCAGACAACGTGATTTATATAAGTATTTGCCTGAGAAATTACACTTGAAGGGGCAGCTTTGATTTCAAACCAGGACCCCAGCCCATAAGTGTGTATGAAAGGAGCCAAGAAAACAAAACAAAAGCCACATTTGTGTTTTAAATTCTTATCCTGCTTAATGCGAGCGATTAAAGGCCCGTTCTCTCATGATCCTTTTAAAGTTCATGTTAGTTGTCAGAAAGTTACACTTGACAGGAATTTTAATTGTTCAAATTGTGTGAAATGGGAAGATTCTCACCTGAAAGGATTTCTTAACTACTTCGAAGGCGTTTCGATTTGTACTTCAACTATGAATTGACAAAAGAAAGAAAGAAAGTAGCAATCACATTTGCGCTCGGTGTAAGGTTTAATTTGCCAATTGGTACAAACGTATCTGTGTGTGTGTGTGTGAGTGTGAGTGTGTGTGCGTGTGTGTGCGTGTGTCCCGGTTCCGTACTCCAACAAGTTTGTCAAGTGAAATTTATGCGAGCAGCGCCAGTAATTGAAGCGGAAATCCACAAGTAGCATCAGCAGCAGCAGGAGGAGGAGCGGGTGCGGGTGCGGCTGCGGGAGCAGAAGAAGAAACTAATAATTTACTTTATTTGCACCTTTGAAGAGTCGTCGTCGTCGTTGTCCTTGTCGTCCTTGTCGAGGTCTACTGAGCGCTCGTGTCCTCTTCTCCTGGCATAGTAGTGTGGAAAACTTTTACACGTGCACATGCCATCAGCCAAATGGAAAAAGTTTCGTTGCGCATTTGCCATCTTTCCCCCCGTGCCCCCTACCACTCTTATCTACCCTACCCATCTATCGCCTGCTCATCAAGGCGCGCAAATTAAGAAAATTATCATGCGTTGTACCTAGGCGACGGGGTGGCATCTCGGAGTGTGTTGCCAGCCCGGGGCAAAACTTTGCCAGGCAGAATCCAATTAAACATAAAAATAAAATAAATTGTGACATTTTCCAATTAGCGGCGAAAATAGTCGTGGCAGCAGCTACAAGAAAGATGAGCCCGCCGCCAACATGTGTCATACGCCCCCCTATCCATTTCCACTCCCATTCCCAATCCCTACCCCACTTCCAAGCTCATTCACATTCCCATTCTCACCCATACTCCCACTCCCACTCCCACTCCCAAGTAGCATAGCCTGTCAAGACAAATGCTGGCACCAAGATGTCTATCGGTCTGCGGCGCTGACTGAGGCCGGCTAGGAGGCTAATTAATGGCGTCAGTCACATAACAACAAATAACAACAACAGCAACAGCAACAGCTGAGCACAATGCGAGCATTTTCCGGCTGCAAATTACAAATGAGTTCCATTGGAGGACAGACACTCGAATGTGAAAATAATTGCCAAAAATAACACAGCATTTATTTATGCTCTACTACACTCGCTGCTCCCCTTGCCACTGCCACTGCCCTGCCCCTGCCTCTCCCCCTCCCCTGTTGCTCCACTGCATGGCATTGGAGTCGGTTGGAGCACCCTCGGCGCAATTGCCAGCGAGTTTTTATGATTTTGCTCAGAATTCTATAGACAGTTTTCTAAATGCGCAAAAACACATAAAAATGTTCAGCAATTTCTCTGCGGCAAGGCTGGACGAGCAGAGTCCTGTGCTTGGAGTCCTTTGCTTTGCTTGGTTTGCTTTCTTGCAATTTGCAACTAATTGCTACAAATTAATTTTAGTATGCTTTTAATGGCATTTTGAATGTGGTAAATGACGTCGACGGAGATGACAATGACCGCTCTTTGTGTTTCAATTGCTGCCAAAAGGCAAGAGCTGAAGGATCTTGTGGTTTACTTTTTGCCTTCCCTTTAGTGTTGCTTAAATTTAATGAGCTGAGGCAATCCTCAGACTGCCAAGAAAGAAAAAATGCAAAACGGGCTGATAAAACCCACTCCCAGGCCAACAATGCCGCGCATTTGGCTGACAGGCTCCCTTCAAACGACAAACTATGCGCAAAGTTCACAATATTGCAAAAAATTTATGAAAATTCCGAGCACACAAAGCTCAATGCAAACGCCAATGACATCCGTGTTCATTAGACAGCCATTGTGCGAACTGCTCACTTGAGGTTCGACATCTGTTTTGGGTTCGGTTTCACTTCCGGAGTCGGAGTCGGAGTCCGAGTCGACAGAGGTTGTGAATAGTAGACCCGTAAATCAAATCGGCGTGTCAACAACAAAACTAATTTATGTATTTACGAGTTTGTTTCCTGATTATTCATACGCACTGTGTGCTCCGGCTCTAGCTCTGGCTCTGGCTCCGGTTCTGTCTGCCTTTCCCAAGCTGTTCTATGTTGACTTTCATTAGCTCCAATTACCCAGAAGTACTCGAATGTCGTTCGCATAACTCAAACGACAAATCAAATGCAGTTGCAGTCTGAGATGGTCGTGTGTACTCGTAGTGTCCTTGTTCGTGACACGAACAGGCAGGAGGATACAAACCGTCATGGACGTGCTAAAAATGAAATGAAGTTTGAAAATCATTACGACGGACGTTCCCGACTACAGAACACTCTCTTTCAGTCCAGTATAATATGGTTGTTTGTGGAGACGGTTGGGGGCGTGAAAAACATTGATCAAGTGTGGCAGATATATATATATTGCTTATTTGCGGAATGGAGGTGACATATGTTATTTTGTCAAAACCTGTCAAGGAAATCAATGGAAGTCTGTATGTCGCTAAAAGCGTGTTTTAGGAATAGATTTATAAAACTTCACCGTCCTTGAATTCATATTTAGGCAATTAACATATCTTGTCAATCTATTTTCTAGCATATAAATAGTGCCTACATATTCCATTCAGATTTCAGCCATCCCTAACTTTGTCAAAACTGAACAGATTATTATAAGGAATGCATTTTTGGTCATGGTTGGATCTCTAAAATAAATTGACATTTCAGTTTTATTCGTATCTCTGAACTCATGTTTCGGAAATTATCACATCTCGAAAATATAACTTCTAGTCTATAAGTAGTACCTCTACATTCCATCTAAACTTTACCCTTCCATAACTTTGTCAAAACTGAACCGATTTTTATAAGGAATGCCTTTTTGGTTATGGTTTGACCTCTAGATTGATCTGACATTTCAGTTATATTGATATCTCTTAACTCATATTTCGGCAATTTTCATGTCTCGAAAATAAAGCTTCTAGGGTATAAGTAGTACTTATACATTCCATCTAAACTTTACCCTTCCATAACTTTGTCAAAAGTGAACCGATTTTTTATAAGGAATACATATTTAGTTGTGGTTTGACCTCTAGATTGATTTGCCTTTTCAGTTTTCTTGATATATCTGAACTCATATTTCGGCAATTTTCAATTAGATCTATGTTGAAACCTAGGACACGCTGCAACCTCTAGTTGATGTGGCTGTTGCATCTGCATCTGCATCTGCAATTGCAATTGCAGTTGTGCCAATTGCAGCCCCGTAAACTTTTCAAATCGTTGACAGCCCATAACTGCCAGTTACTGACTCCGATATCCCTATCCCGCCCCCGTCATTTCGATGTCGGTGCTGTCGATGCTGCCGCCTGTGTTTGGTTTACGTGCTTAAATTGGCAATTAGCAGATTAATTGTCACTGGCAATATATGCGTCAATATTTTGTGCAACCGACAGCTGCATCGTGTGTCAGTCCGTCAGTCCGTCAGTCGCCCAGTTTATCAGTCGCTTGTACACGTAGTTTGCTTTACGGCCCTGTTGTTTACACAATTGTTGCAGTGAACCTGCTGCTGTTTGATTTCACTAACGAGCATTAGCATAAATTGCCATTGCCATTGGGCCGGGCTTGTGCTTGGGTCAGGCTGTGGGTTTTGGGTCTGGGTCTGGGTTGGGTTGGGTCTGGGTCTGGATCTGGGTGTGGGGCCATTTGACCGCTGGATGCATCATTTGACAACACGCGCACGTCCTCGTCCACGTCCTCGTCCACATCCACGTCCTATTGCCTGTCGTCTATCGTCTATCGTCTGTCGTATCGAGTGCAGGACAATGTCAAAATTGCCAAATATCAGTTGAACATTGTGCAGTCAATCAGTTGTAAATTTTTAATGAGTTTTCATTTATATCAACTGACATCAACTGGCCACTGTTGGAGCGTTCGGTTTTTGGTCCTGCGGTTTGGGCAACAGTCCAAGTAATTTGTCACGCTAATTAGCTGCTGTGGGCGGCCTGCTTTTTGTGCGATATATTAAGTATACGCCCCGAGGGAAATCTTGCCTATGGCAACTGACACTGTTGCCTCACCGGAAAGTACTTGCATTGCATCCTTGCTCTCTGCTACTACTTAAGCCCCAGCTTGCATTGTTTTTTCGCTCGTGTTGTCTTTGCTATTCCCTTGGTTGCTCCTTGCTTTGCTGCCGCAATAATTTCACACAAAATATTTCCTCAGCGCATCGACGCTGACGTTGACAGCGATAATGCTGGTGCATCTGTTTTTAGACCCTGTAACCAGAAACAAGTGATAAGGGGTATAGCAAGCCTATCTGCCAGGTAGACGAAGATATCTTCATCAGAATCAATGTACAATATGGAAGAGATAAGAAAGATGGCGTGTGGGTTTTCCTATCTCTTATCTCTTATCTGCTCGCTTGCCTCAAAGAGATTACAAAATACAGACACAAGGGAACTTAACTACAAGCTTCGTTTGGGGTCTACTGAGTGCATTCGTCGCCAATGAGTTGCAATTTCCCAATGAGCTTGCCACTCATACATTGCAACGGTCGCGAAAGCAAAGTCCTCTTGGAATTGGAACTTACTGTCCGTAAGCTTGTCTTCTCTGGCATTCTCCTTTGGTAGCTTGTTCTTGTCAAGCAAGCCTATAAGCTTTCAAGTGCACGCAAATCGCTTGAAAAGCTTGGCTTCGCAGGCTGCAACTTAAACTATTGTCCTGTTATGCCAGGCATAACACAGGGTAGCTCCTAGTCGAGCACACTCGCCCAGAGCTCTCTCACTTGTTTTGTTGTTTAGCAGTATTGCTGCTTGTCCCAGCGTATTCTTCGGTTGCTCGAACATTTCACTTGACTTCACTGCCACGTTAGCGTCGTCATCTACGTCGACGTAAACGTCAACGTCGCTGTCGCTGTCGCAGTCGCTGTTGCTGTCGGCGTCGTCGTCGTCGTCGATGTCTTGAAGCAGCACAACTTATCATTTTATAAGCATTTGTGTTTGTTTTTGTTTGCCTGTCTGTTTTTTCTGTGTGCAGCAGCACCAGAAGGAAAACAAAATATTTTGTTGCATTTTGTTGACTGTTTGTAGATGGCCCCCCACCCTCGTCCTCGCCCTCGCCCTCGCCCTCGCCATGGCCCTGTACCCTTGCGGCTGCAGGCACACAGTCTGTGTGTACTTTATGTGACAGATACTTTAAAATGTGGCAAAGTGGTTTTTTGGCCAAGCGTGTGCTCTTCTCTTGGCTGAGTGGGTGTGCGGCGAGTGTGTGGTGTGTGTGGGTAGCAGCTGAAGTGTGAGGGGCACATACGACTCAGGACGAGCAGGTCGGCCTGTCGTCGGAGTGGCGCACAGCGCGGTCATTTGAAATGAAATTAATGTAAAATTATGTGCCACGTAAACTAATTTTTATGCGACGGCAAAGGGTCTGCGAAGGGTCTACGATTTACGAGCGCGCACACTTGGCCGCAATCCTTTCATAGCATTTGGAGAGCGTTTTATTGCGCCGCTGCTGCCACTTAGAAAGAAAAAAAATTACCGCGACGCGCATTAAAATGTTGCCAGGCGATGCCCAACCGACCTCTGTGCCCCCACCCAGTCCCATCTCCACGTCCTATGCCTGGGTTCGGCTCGCAGTTGTTGTTCAAGTTGAAATTTATATTAGGCCAACAAAGTCGCCGACAAGGACGAGGATGAGGATATCGTTGAGGACAACGCAGCCGCTGGCGTTGGCGCTGGCGATGGCGATGGCGCCTGCTCTCAAGTGCTCATAAATTCACGAAAATTTCACAGCCGACGGACCAACAAAATAAAAAGCGAACCCTTCAACGGCGTTAGAGTTGGGGCGGGGAGCGGGACCGAGCTCAGCTGGCGTCAGCTGTTGCAGAGGCCACTGCAGCCAACGGCCCTGCCAGGATGGCACACACTCGACTTTGGTTTGGCAACATAAATTGTTAAAGAATTGCCACTTTACAGTCGTAAGGACCACATAAGCCGAGCAAATAAAAACCTCTCGGTCCCCCTCCCCTTTGGTTTTTGTTCTTTGTGGTGCTTTTGAAACCAGGCCAGCAGTGCCTGCAGCTCACCTTGCAATGGCCACTGGTCAGTCGGTTACCTCTGATACCATCTTCATTAGCCAGGCAAGCAGTTCTTGGCCTCAACTATTAGAGTTGGCCAAACAGCTTCCAGTTGCTTAGCAAGGCATTAAACAGACCTTGCATCCGTTGAATTCTGTAGGAAAATCTGCTCTCAAAAGAATTAATTAGCACAGGCTGCTTTGCCAAGCTTGCTTCGAGCTGGAAAACAATTGATAGCACTACATACAAAATTTGGGAAATATATGAAAATTTGAGGATAAAATGTGTATAATTGTAAACAAACTTGATTTGCTATGCAGAAAACTAATAGTCCTGGTCTTATAGTCTCTGACAGCAAAGCGTTCATACATCCGGGCAACAGACACGGCTAAATTGACTGCTGGTAAAACAAACAATTAATAAGAAAAACAAAATTCTAAACAAAGACAAAGACAACAGCGTTCTTAGCCTTTTTTAATGGAACAATTGAATGCATAATAATTATACTTGTATTATAAACTTGGCTTTCAAAAATATGAGTTAGTAATCGAGCGAATTTTTAGATGACATGAAACACAAACAGCTGAGGTCACGGATTGGGTGTCCGGTGAATTTACATGCAATTAAATGGACAACAGTAGAAGGCAAAGTCCTTTGTCATATCTTTTGGGCACTGCAAATTTCTCTCCGACTCCGGCATACATTGAAGGGCTGCAATTTTTGGGTATCTTGCTCCGGCGTGCCCACCTCCGCCTTCGGCTGACACCGCAACTGACATGTGTGGACAGTGTCCTTCCATTATCTGTGTCCCTGGGAATGTTGGTGGGGCTGTTGGTGGTGGTGCATGTGAAGTGGCGTGATTTATAAGCGCTTTGCCGGCGATAATAAACACAGTGCCAGCACGAGGACACAGCCACTGGGGGAGGGACTTAAGGAAGGGGGTAACAAATAGGGGAAGCACATGCAAAATAGTTTGGCAATCTGCACATCCTTGTGCCTTGTGCCCTGTGCCTGCCTTTCAATTCTCTTTGTTCGCTTTGCGGCTGCCTGGGTTTTGGGGCTGCTTTTTTACTCGATTTTGCGCTTGGGTCTGTTGACAATAAAAATGGCAATAGATGAGGCCAGTCGAAGGGACCTAACCGCACGTCGGCCCCACTCCGACCTGGCCCCATATCATTAATTTTGCACAAAAGGACATTTCGCCCTTTGCCAAATGCAGAAAGAACAGATCAACGGAACCGACCAACAAATAAATAAGGCTGCCAACGACTTTGTTGTGCATTGGCAGCTCTGCGGCTGCGGTTGCTCTGCGACTGCATTGTTCCTATTGCGGCTGCTGCCTCGACGTCAGGTCAGGCCCGGACAGGCTCCGGCTCAGGCGTCGACTGCCGCTCTAGCTCCGGCTCCGGCTCCGGCTGTCTTCTGCCCGGCCAACACGTTCGACATTTTGTCGGTCACACGCTGCGTTGAGTTTTGCCAAATTGAAATTGTTTTCCCAAACAACTACGGGGCGTATCGGTGATGTAGAATTGTCTTTGCCAAGATGTGATGTGTGTGCATATGCGGGAAAGGGGACGAGGAGGTGATATGAACACCACGTGCTTTGTGCCGAAAGGAGAGCCAAGGCAACACCAGCCTGTCGTCAAGCAGCAGTAGGCGGTAGAGCTGAAAAGCCGTCAATAATGCCCCATTTCCATTTCCATAGTAGTGTCTTAAGATATTGATGCTGTCGACGTAAGATGTTATTGCCGATGGTTGGAAAAACATCGATTGGGTCTGATAAAAGGAACACAGATACCAGACTAGATGTTGTGTTTACTGAAATTTGACTTTTAAAAATAAATAATACAGAAAATATACATTTATTTAAGTGTTACAAAAAACACACAAATTTTCTTAAAACATATTGAAAAATGGCAGCGGAATGTATGAATAAACCATATACTGTAAAAGCACAGGATTCCCACACTGTGACCACTTTGAATGGAAGTGAGGAGGGCAGCGGGGAGATAACTCCCCCAGATGCCAATCCTAAGGTCCCAAAGCCTTCTTATCGCAGTACACGCTCAAGGGCCTACTGCTGCTGCATTGGCAAGGAGTGTAAGCTTACATATGTCCTGCCCATCTCTTGACCAGGCTCTAGCACTCCATTCCCTATAGACTACAGTGAGTACGCTAACTTGGTCGACTCTCTGCATATTGTGCCTCGATTGATGGTACAGAAGAAGAAGTTTCGCAAGAACTCAACCTACGGATTGACGTTGACTATTCGGAA
Organism: Hirtodrosophila histrioides; assembly: GCA_037075165.1. Lineage (NCBI taxonomy): Eukaryota > Metazoa > Arthropoda > Insecta > Diptera > Drosophilidae > Hirtodrosophila > Hirtodrosophila histrioides. The sequence goes on from JBAMCL010000789.1 coordinate 558,212, forward strand.
CAGCGGATTGGCAAGTTCCAGCCTATGTTAAATCCTTCATTTATAATTTTTCTGTTATAAACCGTTCTATTGCAGTATCCGCGCCTAATCAAGGTCAGTTCAGACAGTCCTTCTGATACCACGATTTCGACTGCACAACCAGAACTTAATCGCTATCTGGAAACAGACCAGGTGCTGACTGTGAAGATCACTATACGTAGCACAACGTCTATCAACATCAATCGCAGACGCCACATTTACATTAACTCTTTCCATCCCAATATTACATTCCAAGTGCCCATAATCGGTAAATACTTATATGAGTAATACTTGATTATAGCTGCCGTTCTTTTCTAAAATATCCCATAGTATTACATGATTTAAAGGACATTTCCGTTAGTGACCATATTACACTTCCCTCCACTGTGCCCAAAGACAGGAGCTATTATGAAATGATCATCTACAATCCCACAATAGATCATGTGCGAGTGAAGTACAGAAGGTACGTCTCTGAACGCAATTAAGGTACATGACTATAACAGCTTTGTGGACTTGTACAATTTGCAGCAGCTTCAAAGGACTCACCGTAAACTATCTGAACAGGGATTTTATTCCCATGAAAGACTATGCTAAAGTACTGATAACATTCGAGCCTCAGAAACTTCAGCAGTACAAGGGGTTCTTTAATGTAAAGTTTGGAGTGAGTATGTATCGAGATGGTCTAAGGCTTTTATAGTCCACTTTTAAGAAATCCTGTCACAGCTCCACCCAGGCTCGTGATCTTTAATTTCATGCCCAAGTCTATGAGTGCGTTCATAAATAGAGGCTACATGTCGTTTGGCCTTACCAAATTCAGTGAGGATGTAAAACGCTCTATTATTATATGCAACGAGAGCCCTCATCCACTCAGTGTCTCTGGAAATTTCTTCAGCGACCGTCTCAGCGTTGCAGAGGACGGCGCATCTGTATTCTCCCAACACTCGAAGATTTCAAATAAACTCTTCGAGGAAGCCATCAGCATGCACAGCGTTCTACTGTTTGACTTTGGTGATGAGACCAAAACGCAACCTTTGATTTTCAATCCGGATGCTGCCATTCACTATAACTTAATCGAAATGCCGGATGAGCTAGAGCCCATAACGTCATATGAGGTAATCGTACAATTTAAGCCCGACTACGATGGTGCGATTCCTTTCCCCGAAAATATCGAACCGCCTTACCGTCAGCGTACTAAGATCACATTTTGTTTCACTGATGCTGACGAGTGCATAGAATCGCATTATCTGATTGTGGATGGTGAAATTGGTGGTATTGAAGTCGAGGTGTTTCCCAAGGTGATTGACTTACGGAAAATCTATTTGGGCGAAGAACACTGCGCTTTCATTAAAATCTTGAACTCGGATGGTCAGTAAGCGAAAAGTCAATGAAATTCTTAAATAATATCACTCATATCAGGGGTCGTCGCGAAGGTCAAGTACAAGGACTGCCTAGATCCAGAGTTATGTGGTGTGCGTGTCACGCCAGTTGAGGGCTTCCATCTGGATCCGTGTGAACGTGGCATATTTCATGTTTCCTTCTTTTCCATTGTGCCCTCGCGCTTTTCGGTTACACTGCGCTTCAAGGTAGAGAACGGCTTGCACTACAAAGTGACGATCAAGTAAGCGTTCGTTTCTAAATTGAAACACCATCCCTCTCATATCTCCAATCTCACTCGAACCCTTGCAGGGGCATTGGTCAACACGTTCAGTTGCGCACCTTTCCACAGCTTGTGGAGTTTGGCAGTATTCCCTTTGGCGTGCCACAGAAACGATTCATGCTGCTCATGAATCCGCTTGCCGTGCCCATTACTCTGCAAGTAACTGCTTCTGAGGATGGCGAGGAACAGCCCTTGGTCTTGAACATTCGCGAAGCTGCCGAAATGATGCCAATATCGATTAAGGATCCAATCAAACAGTTGCAACGCGCTCACGATGACCTTCGCCATGAAGTTGACTTGAAGGACAACATCGAAATGACCACGAACCAGCCCGATCTGATATCGCAGAGGTCGTTATCAATCAACGAGTCCGTGTATAGCTTGGGGTTCGAAGAAGATGTCATGGGTTAGCATAGTTTGTAACCTTTTAAAAACAAACTAACTTATGAGTATGCTTACATAACAGAACCAGTTCCCCTAATGGCCAGCCATCTACTGAAAAACCTGAAGAAGCAGAAGATCTTTGACAAATCTGAAACGGACAAGCGCGTCATCCAGGAGGCTCTTCAGGGTTTATTGAACACAAACTACTTTAGCATTTTTAACAAGCACAACAATTTCATATTCATGGACTGGAACGCTATACCAAGTGATCCCAATGAAGTGTATTGCGACAACGAGATTATTTATCTAAGACCCAACACCGGACGAAGCATTACCATATTAATAATACCAAACAAACTGGGCTACTTCCATCGCTCGCTGACCGTGCGCATTTGTCCAGCGTTGACCTCTCCATCAACAGAGTCCAGTGAAGATCAGCAACTGAAAACACTGATCGAGTCGGAATTCCTCTGCTCAAAGCTTTGGTTCGAGTACAACTGCTGTAGCCCGGACATCGACTGGATCAACTTTGTGGACTTAACCGAGCGCATCATCTATGCGGGGGAGGAATATGGGTTTGATATGCTATTTTCCAACATATCCAGTGTCGGAGGCTTTTTACATTTTGATGTTATTGTAAGTTCACTATATCGTAATCCTATTCCAATACCCCTACTCATAAACTGAAGTAGCTGTGCACCAAATGTGGTTGCTCTAGCTTCAATATTCATACAATACAGTACTCCTCTTTCCGAGATTATTTTCTTTTATATCTTATTAAAATGAACTAATAAATAATAACAATGGCAGCCCAACGAAATGAGCTTTCGCGATGGCAACTGGAAGTTTTATATCGGATCAAACTCTCACGTGCTCGCCAAGTGTTTGATCACTTTCCGCGTTCTTGGCGAAAACAAACTGTCAGGTTTATTGAAAATAGTGGGTGATCCACATCCGTATCCGTTTCATTTGTTTGGGAATGTCCTGCCCACGGAAGTACGCATCTCGCCCAATTTCGTGCATCGACGAATTCAGGTTTACGAAGAAAATAAAGTTCACTTTTATATAGACAATCACTCGCCAACAAACACAAAGTTGTCAATGAAATTGGTAAATTAAGTAATACCATTCGTTCAGTTTTAGATATTTATCATTATTTCCACAGAAAGATATCCAGTTTCAATATTTGACAACGAGGGGAGGAATATTGGCACCTACTGGACAAAGCATGTACACGACCATGGTGACATTGTTTCCCGACCCAGACCTGTATCAAAACATACTATTCATAGACCTGCAGTTTGATCATGTCATGGAAATACCCATCACTTTTCTGGTTGAGGGAGTGCCACTATACTTTGAGCCAAACATAAGGGAGGGCTTTGATGCGGGTCTGCTGTTCACCGACCCGAAGGAACAGTTTATTGCGAATATCTACACCCACCGGTTTCCGGTCAAAGTTATTAACCGAGGACGTCGAACGTACCGTGTGACTATATCACGCCTCACGACTTACAACCCCGTTATAAAGTCGAGCGCCTGTTTAAATCAACCGTTAACGGCACGCTTCGAAATAGTTCCCAAAATTTTAATACTGAGCCCGAATTCGGAAGGCTCCCTTGAGATACTCATTAGCGGATATGACGAAGGAGTATACATGTGTGATTTCATGCTGGATGTGACGGACACAAAGTATCCACAACGAAAGCACGTGATAAGAGTGACAACGAAGGCAACTTTCGCCGAATGCCAGCTGGCCTGGGACCGGAAGCAGCTGACCTTCACCTACAAGCCCTGCAATCCCCTAAAAGAGCGCCCCCATGTTGAAACGGCCGAGCTAATCAATCCCCATAATTTGCCCATCGAGAACGTCACGCTTGATGTTGTGGGTCCGTTCCGCGTGAAGGAAATGTATGAACATAATTTTGAAAAGCAAATCCGTATATGCTTGAACAGGCTCGAACGCAAAGAGATTTTCGTCATGCTGAACAAGTCGGTAGTGAAGCAGCTAAGTTGCCGGCAAATCGAAGGCCGCATCAGCCTGTTTGCCGTTTGCAAGACGCATAAGCCTCTGCTTCTGCGGCTATCCATTCAGATACCCGAAATCCATATCTTACATCCCGAGCTGGTGCTATTCGACCGGGGTTATCAGTTCGACCACAGTGTGAACATCATAAACCACGGCTGCGCCACAGCCAACTTCAAATGGCAACGCGTTGAAATAACTGAGCGATTCATTGGCGGCGATGATCCAGCGGATGTAGTGGCCGAGGTCTTGTCCCAGATACTATGCACACTGGAGTTCAACTTCACCTGCGAGGAGGAGCCGAACATGACATTGCGCTACCAGCAATGTCGCTGCCAGTTTCACAAAGACACAGAAACCGGCAGTCTGATATTGGACATTATCGACGAGATAATCAATGAGCTTGATCTCACCCACCGTCGCTTCATCATACGCATGGACGATGTGGATCCCTTGCTGGATGACAGCGATATATACAGCTCATCCAGCTTTGTTCGTCATACCATCGAAGACATTCTCGACAGACTCAACATCGAGTCCAGCCAGCAGTTATCGTCGGCATCCTCAGAGTACTGCTTCTCAGACCGCTTTATTTACTTCTACGAGAAGACTGGCCAGTTGGACAGACTTCAGAGCCAAGAATGCCGGCTTCACCTGCCCCACATACGCCGCGGGCATGAGGTGAAGTCGCGGTTCCAGATGAACGTCATCGGCGGCACTAGCCAGTATCTGTCGGTGACACTTGTCAATGTGGCCCAGAAAATAAAGTTCCAGAAGGACAACGTGTATCTCAACATCAAGGTCAGTACACTCAAAGCAACGTACATATATTTTAATAACTATGTTATATTCCTTTTTTTAATCGGCAAGTGTTTTATTGGGCTTAAAGTAGATTATTTTTACTTCTTAGTTATATATACATACTACTATTTAATCATTTTAAAATGAAATATTTTGATCAGTGTATTTTGGAAACTAACATTTGCACATTCAATTCCAGCCTTGGTATGAGAGCTACAGCACCATCATACGGATTTCGAATGTAACGGAATATCCACTGCAGCTATGGATATCGCCTTTGGGCTTGGAGCACAGCACGGAGAAGCGGCTCATTGATGGGTATGCCAAAATCATGCAGAGCGAGTCAATGTTCTTGGGACCCCTGGGCAGCGACAAAGTGAAACTGAATGGCATACTTGGCTTCAGCGAGAACTTTCTTCGCATTTTCGGCGTCCTGATTAACAACACTGCCCACAGCAATTTTCGGCTGAGAGGCCAGGGAGTTATGCCCATACTAAACATAACCACGCCGCTGCCACAGGTGGAGCAGAGCATGACGGAGATTTTAGAGGAGTATTCATTCATGCGCACAGTCTACAACTACGAGATATTCAAGAGTATCACAGAGACAGATAAGGAGCCAAAAGGTCTTGGCGAGGAGGAGGGTGAAGTGGAGGACGATGTCACCACCGACTTCACCGAGCTGTCTGAGAGCGATGAGGATATGACCGATGCTCGCCAGCGCTTCCACGACTACCAGCTCTTCAAGATGGTGCACACCTACGTGTACGTCCACAACAACCAGGAGCTTCCAAACGCCATCGTACTCAACCAGATGCTAGTTACTGAGCGCTACCTGCATCGCCTGCGCGTAAACCCGGAGCTCTATGACACCCACCAGAAAGTGTATCAGGAATACCTGAACCTTCACAAGACCCTAAGCTACAAGCAGCCATCCAATGTCAAACATTTTACGGTGCAACCCGTGCCCTGCGAGCAACTCGCCTATGTACTTGACCTGGGTGAATTGACCCTAGACACGCTCAGGCGATTCGAGCTGCGATTGCATTTCTTTGGACCAGGCAAGCTGATAGCTGCCGCTCGCACTGCTGTCCGAGTTCCCGGACTCTACGTTGACTTCTCCGTTGAGAACCAGTAAGATTAAGACGTAACTGTAGATCTTCTAAGTCAAAAGAGAACAAAAATACTTAAGAGTCCAATAATGCAAATACTCACCAACCAGAAATATCTGTTGTATATGTATATGGCATTTTTTGGTATATTCTTAAGCAAAATACTAAATACTCTTATGCAGTATATGTGCAGTATTAAAATTAAACAAATCTTTAAAAAAATATACTGATAATACTAACTTTAAAAATGAAAAATCAAGAGATTGTGATTTATCATTAAGAAAACATAAAACTATGATATTATTTCTACTTTTAATATGATAATAATATTTATTTGTATTAATCATATTTATTTCATATTCTTATACAAATCATTTTTACAAATTCTTAAAATGATTTTAATTTTTGTAATTTTTAATAATTGGCAAATTATTAAAAATGATTCTAATTGACATTGCTTATACATGATATTTATTGAGTATTTCTCAAATCCCTGCTCTAATCTAATACTCCTGTTGCGTTCTTCATTGCAGTGCCGAGAAGAAGTTTACCTACTGGGCTGAGCAGTGCACGGCTCCCGAGTTTTTCAACAAGGTATATCGCAACATGTGGGAGCGCCTGCTTGACGAGGATATGAATCCTAGGCTGAAACACGCGCACTCCTTTGATTTCGATGACCTTACACAGCATCAGCGTGAGGTAGCGGACAAGGATCGGCGCCTGATCGATGAATATTACAACAGCTTGAACAGATCGGTTTACCCGGACCACAAACATCATTTCATGCTGGCAAAGGTCTTTACTGCCTATCATTCCAATTTTTCTGGCGTCGATCTACGCCTTGTTGGCCTCTTCAAGCCCGAGTCCAAGTACTACGAGCGTGGTCAGCGCATTGTAGACTACATATACATAGACGTAAGTGCCTTTGATTTTATATTGAATACTTTTTCTTAAAATATCAATGGTTTCCTACAATCCCAGCTACACATGGGACCCACTCTGCCTATACAGCTACGGGGCGAGATCTCAAAATGAGTACCTGTTTTTGTTGTTTTCACTTTGTTTTATTTAAGTAAATGTTTAAATTGACGATCCGCAGTTTTTCAAGTGTTCAATTTACTTATGTGCAAGAATAAAACACGAAGTGCAATCGTCAGCAGTACATGTTGAGTTGGCGGAAAAAGTAGTGAAATATCAATAGTACGAGGAATGAACTGGTTACCGGCAAGCCCGCCGCTTTGATCCAGCCCAATATGTTAAAGTCATCAGGGTAGAACTCGAATTGCTCTGTGGGAAGCTCACCACAGTTCAATATTACGACGGGCTCTATGGGAAAGTCATCTGTATCCGTTTTCACCTGGTTTCAAAAAGCAGATTGTAATCTAGTGTTGTTAAACTTGGGATACTTACATCTTCTATAGCGTAGATTGTGTCCATTCCCTCCAGCACCTTTCCAAATACCGCGTGCTTACCATCCAACCACTTTGCACCCACTGTGGTCACATAGAACTGGCACCCATTGGTATGTGGCCCACGATTCGCCATGCCCAGGTATCCAGGTCGGTTGTGCTCAATACTGAGCGCTTGCTCTTCATCCTCAAAGTAGTCTCCGTAGATGCTTATAGAGCCTGTGCCGTCTCCGTTGACAATGTCGCCACCCTGCACCAGAAAACGATCCACAATGCGATGAAACTTGGCGCCCACGTAGCTGCTCCCATTAATGCCCCGAAGACATATGTGCCGAAAGTTGGCCACTGCCTTGGGAGCCACGTTTCCGAATAGACCAAAAGTAATACGGCCCAGTTTCTGCTTCTTATGCTTAACATCCATGTAAACTCTTGAAGTCACGGTAAAGCTGAGCGCGCTGCCCGCAGCAATCACAGCGAACACGGCCAGGAGAAACACGATAAACCTCATTGCTCCAACGAAATTCGCGTTGAATGATGAAATACTTAAAAGCAACTGAATTATAAAACCTGGTACCAAGTTCCCACAACCAATGAAGCCCTATAAATTTTAGGTTAAGTGCAACAAACCAGACACCCCCCATGTACCTACATACATACCTACTCACATACACATGTATGTCATTGATTTTTAGTTTAATTTCGTAGTTTCATTTACACAGTGATTCAGCATTTTCTAAGATTAAAGGTAAACGGCTTAAAGATTCGGAATCAACTGCTGTTATTTTGGGTACAATTTTTGAAAACTTTAAACCAATGCAAGCAAAATATATTCTATAACACAAAATCAGCTGTTAATGGGTTATTAAAAGAACAATTATGTCCCTATAGTACAAAAGTCCTTTGGGGAGCCGAGATATAAGGTATTTTCTGTATTCCGAAAACTTGCCATACCCCGGCCGTATCCTTACAGGACATTATAATCGCCCTGCTAATTTCAAAGATAAAGGATATTGTAATTTTGCCCCGATTCCATTCGCAAATCGACTTAAATTATCCAAGTAGTTTGTTCCCAGATAACGCCATTATTCTTGAGTGTCAGTCCATAGATAACATCCTTGCAATCCTTACCACTGTGTCCTTGCGAAATCGGCGAGACTGTGGCCGAGAAAGACCTAATTTTTAAAAAAGGATTACCGTATAGCTATAATTCGTCTGTATCCTTAAGAGTTTTGAAAGGACATATCATTTTTAGCTTACATCGTCATCGTAGCATTTAACTATTTCGAGGCCTACAAAAAAACATTTCAAATTGTCGTGGGGTACCACGAATTTTTTGTAAAAAAATCACAAAATCTGTCAAAGATCGACCATTTCAAGGACTATTTTGATGTCGTTTAGCCAGAAGCTAGTCGTTATCCTTTCAAGTCAGAATATGCTTTAATAAGAACTATGGTCATTTAAGAAGTCGAGAAGTTAGCTAAAATTGTCAGTATCCTTGCTGATCCTTATGAATCTTGTGTCAAGCAACATGTCTCGATTGGGACTACCGACTGACCAAGGACACGAATCGGATTTATTTTGTAGTTCCAGAGTAATCAAGGATTTTGTAGGTCGATAATAACTAGATGATCCTAAAATCCTCGAATGTCACTTAGTAGTGTTGGTCCCTGCTATCCTAACGCACCTAGCACTTGCAAAATCGACAAGAATATGGCTTCGTTAGAGCTCTATTTCAAATTGCCCAGAGCAACCGTAGATATACACACACACATTAGAAAATTTAATAATATAATAAATTTATTTATGAAAAGCAATCAGTATTTTCTTTCTTCATATGACTTGGTCCTTAATTTAATTTAGCTTTTGAATATATTTAAATGATATTCGAAGTGAGCGTCTACTTTTACAATATATTTAAATGATATTCGAAGTGAGCGTCTACTTCTTCCAATGCAAGTAAGCTTACGTAAATTAAAACATAGTTAGTATCTATACATATATCTATATCTACGCACTAAATATATTCTCACTAATATATTCTCATGAAACTAAACTTGGGCGCCGGCGAGGCAATGCTTTCAGGCGTCCAGGGTGCAGTCTTCATTGACACATTTGAAAATGAAATGTTATAAATTTATTTATCAAAAACAATCTGTATTTTCTTTCTTCATATGACTTGGTCTTTATAATAATATAGCTTTTGAATATATTTAAATAATATTCGAAGTGAGCGTCTACTTTTTACAATCTAAATGTAAGTACGCTTACTTAAGTAAATTACAACATATCTATCTATACATATATCCTTATCTACGCACTAAATATATGTACATACAAGGTTAAAATAATCTTGAGAGCCAGCGAGGCACTGCGCTCGGGCGTCCAGGCTGCAGTCTTCATTGGCTGGGGACAGCGTGGCGTTATCCTTTGTTTGTACATTCCACATTCCATATCGCAGAGATTTGATGGGAGGTGCATAGGGCATGGTGCGTGGGTGGAGAGGGGCTGTGAGATCTATACATTTGAATCTTCCTCAGAAGATTCAGGTGACTCCTACATTCTCTTCTTTTGCGGATGCACGTACTTGCACGACTTGCCCATGTGGCAGTGTCCCCGCATAAATTGTTTACAAATGCCAGTATTGTTGCCACCACCACCGCCGCCACCTCCACCGCGATTGGAGCCAGAGCCCGCTGAGCGCCAATTGCCACCGGAGCTATCTTGGAAATTGTTGCCACCGCTGCGCCAGTTGCCGCCGCCGGTGTTCTTGCGATTATTGTTTCGTGGTCCGGCGCCGCCGTTTGCCATCGGACCCATGCCATTGGGCATTGGTCCGTTCATCATTGGACCATTGGGTCCCGGTCCCGATATAGGGCCAGGGCCAGGTCCGGGTCCTGGTCCAGGACCGGGTCCGTTCATCATCATTGGCGGATAATTCATATTATTAAATACCGGGGGCGCACCAAAGGGAGTGGGACTGCCAAATTGATTGCCCATAAAGTTTTGCGGTGGCATTCCAGTCACAGTGTTCAAATCCATGGCACCAGGAGGCACATTCATAGGATTCATCATGGGACTGGGCGTCATTGGATTTTGCCAAATGGGCGGTGGTCCCGGTTGCTGGATGGTCATGGGCAGCTGTTGGCTTGGAGTCGGCTGACGCATAAAATTGTTGCCAAACGGCTGGAACGGATTGGCTGCCATTATGTTGGGATTTATTCCAGGCATTAGGTTGTTCATGTTGTCATTGAAGCCCGGCTCGCCGGGTGCGGCTCCCGCCGGACCATAGCCCTTGGGCTCGGGCCAAGGCAAGGCACTGTAGTCGTTGACTGCATCTGGGTTGCCAGTGAGATCGTCAATGGGTATGACTGGAATGTCATGGGAGAAGTGTGGCTCGAGTTCCGCCTCGGCGGCACTGTCGGGAATCATGTCCGGCGAGAAGTATAGCGCACGCAAGGTGGTCGCCTCGCGCTCCCCCTGTACGATGCGCTGCTTGGATAGATTGCCGTTAGGATGGTCGGGTACATTGGCCACCTCGATGGGCGCTCGCCACTCCATTTGCGGCTCCATGTTATCGTCAAAGCCGCGTCGCGCAATGTTCAGCGCGTCGCGTTCGCTATAGCGCTCCATGTTCTTCATTTCGAGGAAGCTCTGCTTCGTCACGTTCACGCGCTCTGAGCGATCCACCTCGAAGAAGCGAACCTGAGTCAATTTCTCATCCGGTTGCCAAGTGAGCTTCTTCTTTGGACCCTTGCGACGATGCAACATAAGTACGCCTGGTGGTCCGTTGGGACCGCAACCAGGTCCGGGCTTTTTCGGCTCTTCAGGTTCTTCATCTGCAGGTTCGGGACTGGCGGCATCATCGGCAGTGGTCTCCCCAGCGGTCTTCTCTTTTTGCACTTTCTGCTCGATGTCCTCCTTGACCTTCTTTAACGGTATATCATCGTCGTCAGCATCAGTGTCCTTGCCTGGAGACGCAGTGCGGCTCTCATCGTTCTCCTTGGTACTGTCATCGGACTTGTCCTCGCCCTTAGACTCATCCAAAGTGTCCTGGTAGAATTTCAACGGCGCCAGTAGCGCATCCTTCTCCGTTGGTGACGCAGCTGCGTTGAGCCTCTTCCGCTTGACAACCTTCTTTGGCTCAATGGACGCAGCCAGCGCATCAGAGAACAAGTTTGTCTCAACCAGAGTTTGTACTGCAAATATGAAATATAGTTGTAATATAATATAGATTTAAAATAGGTAATAATCTCGATGATACAAGTACGCACTGTGCGGGCTTTTGCTTTTGTTGCTTGAACTGTGTAGAGAAATCTAAGCGAGACCTGATAAACTGAGAAATGAGCGTCCATTTAGGGGAATCCCCAAACCAATCCTAATCCCCAGCACATAACGTGCCTAGCTTCGAAAAAGAAGAGTATCCGAGTACGCAGAAGTCTAGATAGTATGTAGATAGATACACACAATAATGCTCAACGCACTGCGCAACGAGCTCTAATTGTGTGTTATACAAAAAACCCACGAGTTGTTCTCTTATCTATATATTTATATATACATATATATATATATATATATAATGATACCCCACCTCAACTGACAATCGCGAGACACGGCAAGCCTTCAATTAAAAGGCGGCCTTGTTCTCAGACCTTGGTAGCGCCATGAACATGCACAGGAACAGTTTTGTGTAACGCTGTGAAGCCACAGCTTAGGATACATTCTTATAGACAATAGGGAGGCCAGAGGAACAGATCAGATCAGACCTGAAGCCGGTCCTAGCCCGTGTTCATGTAGGCTACCAAACTTTAAGAACGAGCCAGCTCAGAGTTGACATTTGTTTCGTTTAATGCATTTTTTATTTCAATAGAAAAAGTGTATTTTTCTAGAGGTAGAGGAAAGTCGTATTTATTTGTAGTAGTAGGAAATAGTAGTAGTTAGTAAGCTGGATTCTACATACCTTATAAGCTAAATCATTAACGTGTATAGATATGTACTCATTGTATGTATATGTTTTGAGATTGTCTCGAGTTTGTTTTTTCTATTTGTTTTCAAGTTTATACTTAACACCAAGCAGACTCGCCGCCGGCTGGCTTTCCATTCAAGCGCATGCGCAGTACAGACGGGCTCTGCATATTGCCGGCCTCTCGCTTCCGATTCTTTCCCGGAGTGGTCCCCAGATACGCCGACCATCCGTTCAGGGACCATTCAGCTGCTTTAACAAACTAAATCACAAATAAACGATTTGGAATACCGCCACTGACCAACTGATCAGTTCGCAGCGGATTTTTGCTCGCAATTTCAAATTGAGCAGACATTTTTCGTTCTTGGACTTCCCCCTATCAGTTGCCCAACCAATCAATTATTCAATGAACCACCCAATCGAAAATTAAACTCCTTAAAATGATTTCAACAAAATACACAAGTCTGTGAAAGTGGAAAAGTAGCAAACAAAAGCAAAAACCAGCAGCTCTGCAAAGACATAAAAAGGAAGGTTTAGTAACGTGTTCAAATAATCGAGGCTTACTCTTTTTGGGTGCTATCAACTTTGCTGCTCCGGGACGCTCCACATGCCCGCTCACATTGTTGATGTCAATCTTGGGCTTCTTTTCGGCAGGCGAGTCCCTGGGTGGCGGGGAAAGTCGCTTCAAAGAAGTTGGCGGAACTATCAAAGCTGCCGTGGATGCTGCGGATCCCGTGGATGCCGTAGTTGGCGCGGATGTCGGCTTCTTAAGGCCCTTCCGCGAGGGCGGAGGCGGCGCCTCCTCGGTGAGACCGTGGGAGCGAAACTTGGATTGATACGTTTTTACGGTAGCCGTCTTTTCAGTGTCACGGCGTATTTCTATGGAAATCGAAGCCTTTCTAGATGGTATAGAAATAGATTTGGGCTTAGCATCGCCTTCGCCTTCTTTCGGTTTCTTTTCCGATGAGGCGGACGCTGCTGGCGGGGGCATAAGCTTATTGTCTTTTTCATTTTCTTTCTTTGAGGCCGCCCCCGGCGTTGCCTTCTCCTTGTCCTTATCGCGACTGCGATCTTTGGACGAGCTAGAGTTCGACGAAGAAGAAGATGAGGACGAAGATGATGACGACGATTTTGAGGACTTGTGCTTATTAGATGAAGTCGTCGTGGATGAAGATGAGCCAGAGCCCTCCTTTCGATCCTTCTCTTTGCTTGAGCTTGAGCTTGAGCGAACCTTGTCTTTATCACGATACTTATCGCTCGAGCTGCGATGAGACGAGGATGATGAGCTCTTCGAGGAGCTCTTGGACGAGGAGGATGATGACGAAGACTTATGGCTAGATGAAGACGATCTGTGACTGCTCGACGACTTTCTATCCTTGTCACGCTCTTTATCAGATCTCTTACTCTTGTCGCGGGCATTCTTGTGTTTCTTATCAGCCTCCTCGTCCCCAGCCTTTGACTCTGTTGTGCTACTATCTAAAACTGATTTCTCAGAACTCTCAACAGCCCCTCTGAACTCAGCACCAGCGTCGGATGCTGGCAAGGAATCATCCTCATCGTTATATAAACTATCTTTAGACACTGTCGGAGATTTGTCAACTGTTTTGATTGTTATAACTAGATTGCGTTTACGTTCCCCCGAGGTAATTGTATAGTTCTGTGTAATGGGTCCACTGTCCGTGCTGTCTGAGGAGCTGTTTTCCATATTGGAAGCAGAGTCTGCAGTGCTGGAGTTTGAGCTTGAGCCGGAACCCTTTTGCTCATGTCCTGCCTCCTCCTTTACTATCGATGATTGGTGTTGATTGCCGTCCGCTGACCCCGCAGGCGAGTTAGTCGTAGAGCCGCCGCTGGGGTTTTCTGTAACAATCTTCAGCCACTGCTCAACCAAACGCTTGGCCAGGATGCGGACACCTGCAAAGAGAATATAGGCAAGGAGTTGTATAAGTTGACTTTGCAAATTTACGGAAAAAATTGTTGTTTGTCGGGACTAGCGCATACCTTCATTGCCACCATCCTTGCAGAGTCCTTTGACAAGGACAGGTGCCGAGTTAATTTTTAATCTATTTACGTCAACGGGCGAGAGCAGCAAGAGCTCCAATATCTCCTGGACGAGCGGCCAGTTCATTGTCCGTATAGCATCACTTAGCCAAGCACAGACCAGACTCCAGCCTCCCACGGTCATAAAATCACCCAGTAGTTCGGTTTTGGTAGACTTCAAGATTTGCACGTACACGCACTTGGAGACCAGCTTCTTTGAATATTTCGTCATCAACCTATGATATTGATACAAATTATTAACGCTAGATGGCGCTTATAAGATTCTTGGAGACTTTTTGATAACATACCCCGCTATGCGTTTTACTTCTGTTGCGCTGAGTATGCCGCCATTGTTGTCTAGAAGCACCCGAAGGCACTTTAGCAACTGCAAAGGCACTATGCGCGGCTGCAAAATTATAAACAATTAAATATTTTTAACGCGTTTAAAACAAAACGCAAACTCACCATTCCTTTCTTTTGTTGAATGAAAAATGTACGGCAACCCCGTCAAATGCACTACTGCCGTCTCTTTCTAACACGGGCACTAGATTAGTGTGCGTGTAACCAATACAAATGCAAATAGCACGCAGTTACGTAATGCACCAATTTTAGGCCATCAAGATACAGCAATCTTTTTTAATTCTAAAATCGTAGAAAACAGCACTAAGTAATTATGCACATCTATGTATGTATGTATATATATACGTATAAACAACTACACTTCGCAGAAACGCTACCTAGCGACGCAATAAAATATTCAAGAGCTCAGGTGCCACAGTGCACGATACTCGTGCCAAATTGAGTTGCTAAATAGCAATAATACCTTTTAATAAGCAGCTTATTGTTTATTTTAGCTATTTATATAGTTGGGTGCGAGTTGACCAGTTTCCTCTGCAAATTGCTTATAACAAAAACGTGTTTCACCGTTGCAATGTTGTTGTATGTGTTGTACTAATCGAATAGTCGCAATCGATACTCGGTACGATGAATGCAGCCCTGCATAAGAACTAACAACTCGTTTGCAGCTATTCGAGAAAAAAAAATTTGTTTTTATTATTACATTTTATATTATTCGACGCGCTCTTGAATAATTTTGTATAGCCTCCTTGCAAAGAAAATAAATTTTTGCCATCCTCAATTTTAGAGAGTTGGCAGCGCCAGAGTCTAGCCACGTAGACGCGTCAACTTGGACGCCATATTGATTTTTCACAATATTTCTCACTAATACGCAATATGCTAATAATTAATATTTCAATACAATACCAACATTTTCCACTTGATATAAACTAGCAAATTAGATCAACTTTATGCAATTTTTGCAAAACACGTCCATGCCCCAAAGTGACTAGGCATTTTTTCCGAAGGCACTTGATTTACGCAGATTGATGCAATTTTTCGACGTATGCTACTAGAAAATCAATTAAATCAAGTTGTTTGTTTGCTGAACTTGTTTATTTTGAATACTGATGAGTTCAAAAATTTATTGCGTCTCAAATTATATGCGAAAGTGAAAGTCCGAGCCTCAACGAAAATTACATCGACCAAACTCACCCAAAAGCAACAATAGAATGAAAAATGAAGGGAAAATTTCGTTTGACACACCTTGTAATCAAAAACTATCGGATCTCTACAGTCACGACAAATCGATAATTATTTTGTGCACCGCTTCTTTAAATTTTGGCTGTTTTCTAACACTACAAACGATCAATTATCGTGTCGATATATGCATATCGGTCAACTTTTACTTACATTTATTTCATTATTGCGGCAATAAAGTCAACTTTCCCCACCCGAAATATTGTGCGGCCAAAGCCAACATTCTCCATGCTATTTTTCTGTGGGAGCACTCAATTTATCAATTTCCACAATCATTTGTGCTATCGAAATTAGTTTCAGCTTATCGATATTATTCATACGGTCACACTCGCAACGCAGCTGTTCAAAACAAACGTGCACGCCTGATTTTGTCAATTTTAAATATAGTTTAAAACAAAAGTCGGCATTATGAGCGACAGTGAAGGCGAGGGACCGACAAAGCACAGCACCGAGCCAGTGGACAATGCGTGGTCCCTGAAAATACCAACATTCAAGGCAGAGGATAATCCGCATGGCATGGTCGAGGAGAGCTCCTTTGCAACGCTTTTTCCCAAGTACCGCGAAAAGTATCTGAAGGAAGTGTGGCCCCTTGTGGAGCAAAGCGTGGCGGAGCATCATTTGAGGGCAGAGTTGGATTTGATCGAGGGCAGCATGGTGGTCAAGACAACACGCAAAACTTGGGATCCGTACATCATCATTAAAGCGCGAGACATGATCAAGCTGATGGCACGCAGTGTGCCGTTTGAGCAGGCAAAGCGTGTTCTCCAGGATGACATTGGCTGCGACATCGTTAAGATTGGCAACTTGGTGCACAAAAAGGAAAAGTTTGTGAAGCGGCGACAGCGGCTAATCGGCCCCAATGGCGCTACTCTTAAGTCCATCGAGCTGCTGACTGACTGCTACGTCCTGGTCCAGGGCAACACGGTGTCAGCGCTGGGGCCCTACAAGGGTCTGCAGCAGGTGCGCGACATTGTGCTGGAGACCATGAACAACGTGCATCCCATCTACAACATAAAAGCCCTGATGATAAAGCGCGAGCTGATGAAAGACCCCAAGTTGGCCAATGAGGACTGGTCCCGTTTCCTGCCCAAGTTCAAGAACAAAAACATTAGCAAGCGCAAGCAGCCCAAGGTCAAGAAGCCCAAGAAGGAGTATACACCCTTCCCGCCGGCCCAGCCGGAGAGCAAGATTGACAAGCAGTTGGCCTCCGGCGAATACTTCCTCAACAAGGAGCAGAAACAGGCCAAAAAGCAGCAAGAGCGTAGTACCAAGCAGGCTGAGGCAGCCAAGAAACAGGATGAACGCCGCAACAAGGACTTTGTGCCGCCAACAGAAGATCCTGTGGAAGTCAACCGCAAGCGCCCCGCCGACGAAAGCAAAGTGGATGTCAAGGCGTTGAAAGCGAAGCTGGTAAAGGCGAACAAGAAAAATAGAAGCTGATTGCCAGATGGGCATCAGTTTTAAATTAGTTTTTAAGCTTAACCATTTATTTGATAATAGTAAAAATGACAAAAGCATAATACTAGAGGCACATACGCTGTCTGTAAATGAAAATAATTGTGGAATAAAAATGGCACAAAATGGTAGAGAGTATGGTTATGCATTTGTATACCTTTGGAGGTATTATAGTTTTTTTTTTTGTAGCTTGTAGTTTGTCCAGAAATTATAGAGTACGTAAACATTTTCGCTCACTGTTCAAATTATGTAGATTTCAAAATAGCGAGGTGGCAACGCCTCTCTCTCACTATCCGCGGCCGCTCTCTTCTGCGCGCTCTCGACGGCTTAGCTCTGCTGGCTATGGCTAACGGAGCTAGAGCTAGCCGAGTTGAGTTGAGTTGTGTTGAGTTAGCCAAGTTAGTAGCTTGGTTTTTGTCTGGCCTGACGTACTAAACGCGGCCATAGCGGACAACGTTCGCGTGCGCTTTAAAACAATTACGGCGACGTTGCGGCTATTTATTTCATTTATTATCCATAATATTGTTTGCAAATGACTGAAGCAGCGTCAAAATAACACACGCATACATACATATATACATATGTACATACATACATGTATATATAAGCCAGAACTGAGCTCTGATTAAAAAAAGTGTTGTAAAATTGAGAAGAACGTACGAAAGTGGAAAGTCAAAATACATACATAGAAGGAAGGCGGACGAGAACTCAAAAGCACAACAAGTAAACGACAGGTAAAAAATGCTCAGATTGGGTAGTATGGAGATAGATGTCAAGTGTGAAAGAAAGAAATTAGACAAAGCGCAAGCCCAATTACAGTTAGCTTTTATGTTTGAATGAAAATAATGATACTCGGTCTCGAGCAGAGTAAATGTCCGTGAAGTGCTTATCTATAAAATGCGCTAAGCCACCAACTTCGCCCCCGCCGCGCCTCTGCTCCTCCCACTCCCACAAGCGCATATTTTAAAAACCAGTTAAAAAATGCGTTGCGAACGTGACAAAAAATTCCGAATTCGTGCTAATTAGAAAAGAATGCGCAAGCGTGAGAGTGAGCGAAGGAAGATATGTTGTAGATTAGCTAGTGATATCTGTATGTGTGTGCACAGGTGGTCTAAGCACTACAATCTACATATAAATAATAACGCACCTGTATATTGATGTCTCTAAATAAAGAATTCGGTCAATTAGAATACCTACCTACATCTGTACATATCTACATACATACTTACATACATGTAGTTTGTATGTATGTCTGTATGAATATGCACACGACGGCAACAACAACAGACAACAGATAGCAGGTCTCGATGAATTAGTGAATGAATTGAACAAAAGCATTGAAAATCAATATGAGAAACCTGCCGCCGCTCCCAGTTTGTGTATTGTGTATAGTGTGTTGTGTGTTGCATGATGTGATTATGTCAGGTGGTGTCGTGCGAGCCAGTGCTCTGATTTATCAGAAACTAATTGTCAGTAAATCACGAAGTAATCCCATCTCTTTCGCGC
The DNA here is from genome assembly GCA_037075165.1 of Hirtodrosophila histrioides. NCBI lineage: Eukaryota > Metazoa > Arthropoda > Insecta > Diptera > Drosophilidae > Hirtodrosophila > Hirtodrosophila histrioides. The sequence goes on from JBAMCL010000789.1 coordinate 577,173, forward strand.
TCTCAAAACCATCACAGACAAAGAAAAACGGATCAAATGTCCTCAAACGTTCTTATAAACTGATAACTGGCTAATCTTATTAGCCCACCTTACATTATTACACCATGGCATGTTGTGTGCATACCTTTGGTATTATTGTCTATGCTATGTACTACTACACATACAAACATACACACATGCATATGTATGTAAATGTACACGTGTGTGTCTGCCGAACTGCGAGAAACCGTCACTGTGTGTGTGTGTTTGTGAAAAAATAAAATCATAAAAATATCAAGAGAGCAAGAGAAAAACAGGTGGAAAAGAAAGCTTAAAAAATGCGGTCGTCAAAAAGCAAAGTTGCAGTAGACGCAGCGGGGACAAAATCCGAGTTACCTTTTTAAAGCGCAAACACACACACATATACACATACACATTCACTGGCTGGTTGGAGAGAGGAGAGTCCCACTCTCGGCCTACCTGGCAGGCAGCCAGGCAGCCCGCCACGCATGCGCATGTGTCGAAGAGGGACGACTACAGTGTCTTGCTTGGGGTGTCGGTGTCGATGTCTCCCCATTTGTAACTGAGCCGCGAGTCTCACTTGTTCACAAGCTGGTTTTTCACAGGGGCACGACAACAGCAACAAAAACAACAGCAACAACCATAAACAACAACATCAACTATAGAAATAATAAAAACGTTTGTTGTTTTGCCATTTGCCTTTGCTTAGGAATGTATTTCAGATAAACAAAAAACAAAAACTTTAAATGCTGCCTCGCAACTCAGCAATGCTTATCTAAGTTCGTACACTTTGGATACGCACACACACACACTTGCTATGGGTGCAGCTTAAGAAACACACATGCATGCACACATGCAAACAGGCGGACAGTGCGCAAAATAACTTAACACACAAACTGAATTCTTTCTTGGCAATGCTAATGCTAAATATAAAATCTTTTTCAAACAAGGAATATTAGCTATCTTTGGCGTGCGTGTTATAGGGATTTGCCTTTGATAAAATTTAACCAAAGCTTGATTCAGATGCCTTTAAAAGCAAATATTATTATATTCATATTAAAACTCATATTTCAAGATTGTCCCAAATTTAATCAACTTACATGGATTTTGTGTGATTGGTTGAAATATTTTGAAAATCAAAATAGATTTCCATACAACAACTGACCTTTCGACTGATCGTGCCTATATCATATAGTAAATATATGTTACTATATTCTTTCTGCAACTGGACATGGCTAGATCGACAAGGCGATTGATGCGGAATATATAAAGTGTATCGGTTCGGAAAGTTCGGAAATGTACCTTCTTGAAGCATGATCATCGTTTAATTTGAATAGAGATAAGAATTTTAGTGTGATATAGTAGCTGATTTTGTTTCGTTTAATTTGAATAGAGATAAGAATTTTAGTCTGATATAGTAGCTGATTTTGTTTAGTTTTCCGATCCTGCTCTCTTTATTTCTCATAAATTTCATAAATTTTGTTTGTTCCTAAGTATATTACCGTATACAAACATATGTTTTTTGCTTCAACAATCCATTATCTTTATTTATATTAGAACGTTGTATATAAACTTGTTTTGCTGATACTTCATACTCAATATGCAGTATATTCGTATATGTACGTACATATGTATGTATGTACATACTGTGTACACATATTGAAGATATTTTGAAATATTAATTCCAACGTCTAGCAACCTACATAAGACGAATGACTTCGGGTACTATCAAATTGTTGCTTATCGCAGCTTAATTAACTATCTTAACTAAGTAAATGCTTGGCCAGCCGGCCGGTCGACCGTTACTACATATCCCTCTATACATATACATACATAAGTTACTTTTACGAGGCTGACGCTTCAGTAGAAACTATGAATGCGAGATAATTTGGGTATGTTGGTAAGGCTTCGGTAAGGTCTCCGTGGGCACTTCTGCCAGTTACGTGTGATAACTTTTATCACCTTCATTCGTCATCGCCTGGTTGCTGTAAATCTGTCAAATAGCTGGCCGATGATGCAATTCGGCATGCCAAGTATAAACATGCCAAATAAAAAAGTCGCGCGTAGTTGGCTCTAAAATTCAAATTATAAATTCATATACATATGTACATATACATGTTCACATACTTATGTGTGTGCATGTGTGTGTGTGATCGCCTGGCAATGGGTATCCGGCGCAGTCGCAGTCGCCGTCGGCACACGCCTAAAGTAGTTGCTGTCACTTAAGTCGAGGGAGCGGCTGGCCTGCTCACTTGTCCGTGTGTGTGTTTGGGAGAGCACGCTCTCTCTCGCTCTCTGTCTCTCTCTCTCTCTTGATTTGCAAAACTGTTTAGACCGAGGTGAGGTGGCAAGGGGTCATGCAGTGGAACAACAGGCCACATAGACAATCAGGTAGATTCTACAACTGACAGCTGAGGCTGTTGGTGAGTGTGGAGCGAGCTGCGGGCTGGGGGGCGAGGAAGGGCGCGCGATTTTTGAATTCCTCAGCTGCGCGACTGCGAACAAAATGTTAAAGTTTGAGAATAATTGCGATTGTGGTCTTGGCTTGGGCTGGGGCTGGGGCTGAGCGTGGAATGTGGCCTGAGTCAGACTCAGAGCCAGATTGACTGCGCAGTAACAAAAGCTGACTGCATATTTGATAGAGCCAAGCGTTTTCACTTTCAGGTGCAGGAACCAGGAAATAGAAACCAGTCACAGTTCGACTTGGCGACATGGTCAACCATCACTCGAATGGTGGCGGCAGCGCGGGCAATAGCAGCGGTGGCGCCCATGGGGGTGGCGGCGACTACTCGGGTGACGATCGCAGCGGGGGCGAGGAACGGCTAGAGCGCCTGGACGGCGACTTGCATGACAAGCCCACATACCTGCTGGAGCATCTGGCCACATTCACCGTGAACAAGGAGTCGGGCATTGTATATCCTGCGGACGGCATGCGCCGACTGCTGCAGCTGGAGAAGACTACGGGCATCTGGTCGCAGAAGATGCAGCTTTGCTTAGACTACCAGTGGGTGCTTATCATGGACTACGAGACGGGGGTATGTGTCATGTACAGCATGTAAGGTTAATCAGATTTTAATTCAAATCCTGCTTGCAGAACATAATTGAGCGTTTCCCGGCCTCGCTGGTCCAGGAACCCACGGCTTTCACTTCAAATGATGCCATGGAGCTCTACAACAATATACTTGTATTTATAGTTTCGGGTGGCGGCGGTTCGCGCTCCGAAATGCACATATTCCAGGTGAGTAAGCTCTCAGCCTCTCTAAGCTTCCTTCAGAAACTTATCCACGCCCTCACTCAATAGTCACAAAGCGTGTCCGCCGTGCATCTGGTAGAGGACCTGAAGCAACTGCGCAGCGGCAAGATGATCACACAGCAGAGAGGTGCGACACCCACACAGCATACAGGTGGGGCCTCCAGTTCGGGATTGGCCATGATGATGAGCAAGACATCGTCATCCTCGTCGCATAGCCGCACAGAGCAACATCATCATCGTGAACAGCGCGATCGGGAACGCGGCAGGGAACGGGAGAGGGAGCGAGAGAGAGAGCGGGAGCTCCAGCACCAGCATCACATGCACCAGAGGAGCAGCGTCGATCAGTATGGAATGCGGGCTGGATCAGGAGCTGCCGCTGGAACAGATGTTGACATTGGCCACAACGGCGAAACGGATTCGGAGCACGGCGGCGGTAATGATCGCGACGAAACGAGCTCCACATCCAGTGAGAAGTATGAGAGAGACGTGGCAGTCCTGAATCATTGCTTCGATGATATCGAAAAGTTCATTGCCCGTCTGCAGCATGCGGCGGCTGCCTCCAGGGAGCTGGAGCGGCGCCGCCGCAATCGCAAGTCCAAGAAACGCGATCCTGGCGAGGGGCTGCTCACACTGCGCACCCGGCCGCCCCATGAGAAGGAGTTTGTGGACATATTCGCCAAATTTAAACTCTCATTCAATTTGCTGGCCAAGTTGAAGGCGCACATCCACGACCCAAATGCTCCCGAGCTGGTGCACTTTCTGTTCACGCCGCTGGCGCTGATCGTGGAGGCCTCTAGTGACACCTACTACGAGTCGCAGTTACCCTCGCGCGTGGTTAATCCGTTGCTGACGCGCGAGGCCATCAACTTGCTAATCAACTGCGTTACCAGCAAGGAGACGGAGCTGTGGCGATCCCTTGGCGATGCCTGGGTGATTCCACGCGACCAGTGGAAGGAGGACGTGGGCTCCTACCATCCCGTATTTCTCGATGGCTGGTCACCCGATTATTTAGTCATCGACGAGCTGGAAGCATCGCCAACATCTCCGACGCATGTCAGCAAGCGTCGGCTTGAGCTGCAGGCTGGCCCTGGTCACGGTACAGGCGCCGGTCTGGGACTCAACGGGCGGGGCGCTTCCGGTGGCTATGATGACTACGACACCAATGGCATCGGCATCTCCCTCAGCGAGAAGTACACTATACACCATGGCAACGATCGCGACCGCGATCGAGATCGGGCCGGTGCCATAAGTGCCTCCGACTTTAATGCTCGCAGCGAGTTATCTTTCGACTCCATTGATCGAGGCAGCGGTGGTGTGACGGCCAGTGGAGCCGGTCATGGACACGGCCCTGGTGCCGGACCCACCCTCAGCGCTATCACAGCGGGTCTGCAGAACCTACACACGCGCGAGTCGCGAAATGTAAGCGGCAGTGGGGGAAACTATGGGGCGAGCGCTGGCGGGGCTTCTGAGATATCTGCTGTTGCAGCGCGTGGCGTGGGTGCCGCCAACGCCAGCGAGGATCAGCTACTGGAAGCCTGGCTGGAGGACCTACAGTCGTCAGGAGCCAAAGTCGTTCTGGTCACCTACCCCCGCACCGCCAACAATGATAAGGAGCTGAGCGTCATGCGCGGCGAGTACTTGGAGGTAAGTCCTTGAATTTTACCCCCATTTGTCCTACCCCTAATTGTGGCTGTGTTTGCTTTTATTAACCAGATCCTGGATGACACGCGCAAGTGGTGGAAGGCGCGCAATATGCGCGGCCAGGTGGCCCATGTACCCCACACGATTGTCACCCCCTTCAATTATGGCGATGGGGACAACGGAGGCAACGGTCAGTTCTATGGCCAACAACAGGCGGGGTCCAGCAAATCCCGCCATTTGGCGGGCGGCAATGCGGTAAGTCAGCAAATGCAATACTTTTCATACACATTATGCCATTACAAGCCATTGAAGAAGAAACATGAATCATAAACACCTTCTTTGCGATTGCACAAGACTTCTCAAAAGACTTTCTCTGGATGAGATCAACTAACTTTCTGCCTCATCCTACCTACCCTGCCGCACCTCACTTCACTCACATATTTCAGACATCATATCATGAGCCGAAAGGTCTCAGAGTCACCTAGAATCAATGCTGACTTAACCTAACCTTTCCAATATTTATAAAACTGGCATTTTCAGGACAATGCGAGCATGGATCAGCGCTCCCCGGACGCCACGGACATGATGCGTAGCAAGCACTTGGGCAAGAAGGGCGAGTTTCGCTACTTTTAAAGCTATTATAGAACCTACATAATTACGAGTAGTTGACCACAAAATGCTTGAGTTTCGTCTTGTACCAGCGATGCTGCAATCAACGATCTAACATGGGATGTGTCATTAGAGTCCACGTGTCCGCAACTTAATTCGTAGTTGTAGCTCTGTTTCTATTTGTATATGTGTGTTAAAAATGGAAACGCAAAACTAACCATAAGACTAACTATAAGTTGTACTTCATTGGAGATAGCCAAACACACACTCAGAATAACAGGAGAGTTGGAGTTAAATACATATGAGGTATATGTATAAATATGTGCATACCACCTGATGGTATATTGTTTTGTAAAGAGAGTGGACCAGCTAAAGCAATAAAATTTCCTTGCAAAAGCTAAAGGAACCTACCTATATTTATAATCAAATCAATCAAATTGATTGCAAGTGATGAACGATTGGGTTATGGAGATCATAAATTTATTTGAGCAGCTTGATAGACTACGAGTAGTTAACTGGTGAACAAGAAAATCCAACGATTGAAACTAATGCATTACACATTCTACTGGTAGATCCTTTTCAAGGACCTTTAACTCCTTTAGATAATGGATAGTTTCTCGACACGTGAAAGGAGCGGCGAATCGGAGTGATACTCGAGACTCCGTACAGCAAAATCGCCCACATCGTTAGTAAAGCACTTCAGTGTTGATATGGAGAACGGGCGTACCGGGAAGTTGTAGTAGGTAAAGTATTGCCCATTGACGGCAATAAGGAACGATCGATCGCCAATACCGAAAGCAATTTTAAAGAGCTTGCCGCGGACAAATGGAAACTCTCCCTCGGTCTCCTCATCGTCACTGGCAAAACTGCGAAGATAAGGATAATTGATAGTATTACTATGAATTTGGTAGGCAGGGCAGCATAGATAGTCCTACCTGTTGTCCTCTCGCTGATAGCTACGCGATACGGTCGTCTTTTCGAAGTTGACGTGAAACTTAAGGACCATGCGTCCAGTGTCGTTGCATTGAAAACAGATTGAAAACTCCGTTGTAGGCGGACCCTTGGCAATACATTCCATAGCGACAACGGTGCCTGTTTCGTAACGGCGTGGCACATCACTCTGGAAGGCAACACGGTCAACGCACATAAGGCTACGTGGAAAGACCAGTGGAAAGAGCATACGATGATGGAACTGGGTGATCTTTTCAAAGTCACCATAGGCGCGTACAAAATTGATTTGCTTGGGAAACTTAATAAACTCAAAGGAGCCATAGAGCTGGTCGTTAACGTAAATCTCAAAGCAGCGCTGTAGGACGGCTACGCGAAAGGTAAAACATTGACCTGGCACCAAAGGATTCTTTGGACCGTCACACTTCCAGTTCTTTGAAATCTCCTCTTGTTTCCATCCCTCACCGGGCTGGAACATGCTGCGGATGATCTGGCCCTCTCGAAAATTTGCCTCTATCTTTAAGAAAACCGTTTCGCTCTCATTCTGCGCATTCACATTGTCCGTAAGATCCAGCGATATTCTGTAAGAGATATCAAACCAGATTAAGATACAGATGTTGAGCCGCAAATTTGTTGCCTACTTATTGGGGTGAGGTTTGACTTTGCCGCTGACAATGACAACATGACCAAACGGCACCTCCGTGAGCACTTTTGCCTTCCAGATGTTCATTGCGACTCAACTGCTCCAATGCAACTGATTTTACGGATTACCAGGCAGCACCGAGGGCCTCCGATGACGGCGCAGACATTTGTTGTTTTATGTGATGTTATGCTAATAGATTTGCCATTCATTGCTTTCTACATTTATTATGATTATGTAAAGCGGCGGCATGAAATGAAGAATTACCTGCAGCCGCATGCAAACTTGACATGGACACATGGTAAGGTTACCGGCGCCGAAGGACCCAGCGACCCATTCAATCCATCCAACTAAGTCCCACCCACCAATCACCACCACCTTGACTGCACTGCTGCGAGAACCTTGCGCCTTTATTTATTTGATTCAATCCTTGCCTTTGTAACCCATAACTGTCATCCTGAAGTTCTTTTCACGGTTTTTGTCGCCCCCCACCGCCCCTTTATAGCTAGTTACCAGGCTGCCGGCCTATTGCCATTGTTGTTGCGTGTCTTTGACGAAGGAGCGAAATAAAACAAGGCAACAATTGATTCCCTGTCTAAAGTTTTTGCATTTGCAAGCACCCCCTTTGGCCAGTGAGCCACAAAGGGCGCCCCGAGCCCCAATATAACCCTTTAACTCGGGGCCACTCATCATCATCATACATTCATTCAGACCTGCTTGGGTTTTGGACAGGGAATTCATTTCTTTTGACGGTTCTTGGCACATTCTTCACTCCGGTAAGCAAAAGTTGCCTGCACCCACGTCTACGTATACGCCAATGACATCAACTGGCTTTTTCTGCCTGCTCAGCTCCAGCTATGAGTCTGGGGTAAAAGCATGGCAGTGTGTTTCTAGCCTCGTCCTTGTCTGTCGCTTGCACCTGATCAAAATTGGCTCAAGCTTTTGCAGCTTATAATTGCGTTTCAACAACCCCAACTAGCTACACCTCCTAACACTACCACTACCCGGCGGTCGTATTTAAGGGGTACCCAATTATCAAGGATTAATTGGATAGTTATGACTATGTTGATCCATTAATAATCAAGTAAAACCCATAAATTTGCTTTCAACGTTATTTTAGTTCATTGAACTTTGGCAACTGTCACTGTGACCTTCCGACCTTTCACCTAACTCTAACCCTAACCTCAAATGTGTAGTGTAAGTAAACACAACTAATGAAGTAATCGTGTCGATTTCAACTTTAATTTCCGGTTGTCACTCGTGCTGATAACTCGAGCAAGGTTTGTGTACGTTGCACAATTATCAGTTTCAGTTTCAGTCTTGAGTCCGCTCGACCCCGCCTCGTATGTATCTCTAGCCACGAACACAGTCAGAGAGAAGTGGGAAGGAAAGCCACGTCGGCGGTCAGACAACACTACCTGGGGCTCTGGGCCCTAAGAGACCTGGACCCCACCTGGCTATTGGCGTTATCGCAAATCGTGGCGACAGTTCTCCCCAATTACCCTTCTGCCTGCCTTCTTCCCACCTTCAACCATGTCGAATGAGTTTAAAGCAAGCTACGACACGTCTACAAAAATCAGATTTTACACTCGTGCGATCAACGATGGGGGGACAGAGCAGCAACGATAATAACTTTATGGCCCTATGCTCTATAGTTCTATAGCCCCCGCTATAAAGGTATATGTGAAGCTACCAGCTCTGCCACGGAAAACAGAAGTCAACCCGATCGTCAATATGTGATCGCCGACATTCCTATAGGTAGCTCCAGTTCTTGGCAATGGCACGCAATCAGGTTAACGACAGAGCGAAAGATTAGGACGGTAGCCTGCATATCGCGTATCAGTGTCATTATCAATCCGCCGATTCGATTTGATTCCATTCGCCATTGAATGAAAGACCAACAATTGGTGCAATTTATGATTGATTAGAGCGCTGGAAGGGAACGGCGTGAGGTGGCAGAGACTCTTATCTGCTGTGTATGCGTGAGACTCTCTGGCCAGGTGCAAAGATTGATTCCTCGACGATCCTCGGCCAGCTGCTTCAATTGTTTTCAGATGACGTCGACAAATTCATTAGCACCAATGGCATCGAGCTTTAGCTCGTACTTAATCGCATTAGTTGCACTGTGGAATACCGATTTGAGACGCCCTTGGGGGCGGCTGATGATCGCAGCTGGAGGGCTGGGAGCTGGGGGATAAGCTGGTGCTCCACCACGTGGCGGTCTGCTAGGCATGAAAATAACTTAAGCCAAACGAACAAACTTCTTGCAATGCGTTTACAGTTTGCATTCCCTTGGCCCAAGGAATTCGCTGCCTAAACGGATGAAGCACCAGGAGATGCACTGCACCCAGTGGGCACCGCGAACCGGCACGGCCAACTAAGACTTGACTGTAGAAGACTCAAGACCAAGATCGTTAGCTCCTCGGAGCGAGACACTATGCACTTGTCGCGTATCGGAACGTAACTGAAACGTTGGATTTGTCGATGAAATTTAAAACGTCAGCGCTGGTTGGCGGGTTCCACGAAGTCGTCGTCGATCGGTAGAACCGAGCAGCCAGCCAACTCTACCTTCTATCTTTCCCCGACCCCCCGACTCTCTGACTGATATGAATTGCACACACACAAACACATACTTCTGCAGGTGGAAGGAGGAGCCGAAGCTCTACGAGTATGTGTGTGAGTGGGGCCAAAACAGAAAGCAAATAAATATGAAATATTGAACGCATAAATGTGGGACAAGAGTTGGTAATATTTTTGTAGATAGCGCTACAACAAGACGTCGACACACACATACACACACAGGCACAGGTGTGCGGGTGTGCGGGTGCTCTTTGTCAGCATGTGAGTGCTGCCTTTGTATTGGCCATTAAATTGACGACCGCTGCTCCTGCTCCAAAGCAAATGAAATGGAAATGTCGTTTAACGACAAGTAAATGGTTTACAATTTGTCTCAATAGATTCCAAGCGGTTCGTTTGCAATGAGAGCTCTTCTTATCACCAGCAGGTAGTTGCAGGTAGGTGTATCTATGCCGGTGCAGGGTATTAGAGCTGTACCACTTCGTTCTGAACACGTTCGATTGAATCACTTTCCTACCGGAACGAAAGAACTATGTCCCTGAGTGTCATTCATCCAATTGATAACTAATAGTATTAACTGGATGTAAGGGTTATTTATCGTTGTAACTAGATATGATTTGATTTGGTGAGAATAAATTTGATCGAACGATTCGGGTGAATGTATTATGTCCCTGATAATCGTCCATCTAGGTTTGTTTTGTTTTGGTTGCATGAGTCCACGAGAATTGTTCCTCCGTTGACACATGATCAATTTAAATAAGTTTAATCGAACGATGAACTAAACTGAACTAAAGCTGTAAATCTTTTGTTCATTCTCAAAAACTCTAAAGCGTGTAATGAAATGAACGAACTATGTGCCATTCAATAGTTCAACAAAAATGGAACGACAGTACTACTTCCTTCAATTGAACCACAATATACAGCTCTACAGGGTATAGATGTGTGAGAGTGTGCGTGTGCTGCTGCTTCATAATACAAATGACAACTTCAAGTCAAATGTTGTTTGCTATTTGCTCGACATACATACTTGCATGTACAAATACATACATATGTAGGTCTCTTCACGATACCTTTGCGTTTGCGTTTGCGATAGAGTCGGAGCAACCCCTCCACCCTCAGACGTAGGTTCAGGCGAACTTATCAACGAACATGTCATGTCGCCTTTGTGTGTCGAGAAAACTCATAATTTTCTTTGATGTTTGCACGAGCCGAGGTGTCATTAATTGATTTATTACTAAAGTTAATTGCCGTGGTCTGTCTGTCTGTCTATCCATATGTCCCCTGTTCCCTGTCCCTTGACAGTGGAAATCGATCTTGATCTCCCGATCGCTGGGGTCATATAGCATCCAGCTAGAGACTCTGCTAATTATCAACTAATTAAAACAATTCGGGTAATGTGTTTGTCTAATGATATGTCGAGTGGTTGCCCTTGTCAACGTCGCGTCGGGACTCCCAACTTTGAGATACCGACGAACAAGGCCCCAAGCACTTTGTAGATTGGCAGGAATTGGTACAGCATTGCTTAAAAATTGCCAACTTTGAAATATCTTGATATCAAAAGCGCCTTGAGATCGTTATTCTATCCATGGGCTTGTTTATTCGTTTTGGGTTCTTGTTTACAGTAGGAAAAAGCATACAACTCTCGTTTGGTCATGTGTGTACACTTGGCGACTATTTATTCAGCTTGAAAATTGAACTTTTTCAGTGGCGGTTGCGACTGAGACACGTCGTGTCGTATAGAAAAATGTACATAGTATCGAATTCCACAAAAACAGATCAGAATCCAAGTCAGCTCAGTTGCGACGGGTTTCAACGGCCTGGTTGTCTTTACTGCTGGCTTCCAGGACATTTTGCATGACCAGATCGTATAAGTTGTCCTCCTCTTTCTTATCGTTCTCGTCTTTATTTGTTTCCTCCTGTGCGCCTTTGTACGGCCTTCCGATCGGCTTATTCAGACATTCCAACTCCATTTTGTAGTTCTTTAGAGCTCGCTGCAGCAGCTTCTCTACAGGCGAGTACGTGGATCTTGAGCGTAGTCGAGCTTTTGCTATTTCCAATGACTGCAAGCAATACGAAATCAAACATTTTAGTAAGGACTAACTAGTTTTCAACACACTATCTCACCTTCAAGGTGTTTGCATTTCTCTGGAGAGCCTCCTCGTAGGATAATACCTTTGGCGACTGGGTGGCTGCTAATTTCTCAGCCAGTTTCTCATTTTGACGCTCTAGTTTTTGTTCTTCAGCTTGCCTAGAAAAATGTACGCATGCACATCAATGTTTCTGTTTCAAAAGACCGTTACAATGCAATGGGCTGCTCACAAGCGACACCTGTCGATAAGTATATTGTAGCCCTGGCAAGAACTCGAGAATAATTTCGATTTTAGTCGTTCAGTTGGGGACTAGAAAACTTTTGTTCTAAGAAGTAAACTTGCACGTTTTTTCATTAAAAATCTATTGCTTGAAAGTTTGCTTAAATAAAAACGAGTAGTTTCTTTTCTTGCAATTGCCGCAAAGTATGCTACTGTGTGAACACAGAAAAACACCGAAAGAAACAGAAAGATCTCTTTTCTCCGCAGCTGTAGACGATTTGCAATTATCAGTGCACTTTACTTACACCTTTTCTAGTTTCTTATCAATTTCCGCCTCTAATGCTTGATATTTTTCATTTATCTCCTTTATCAAGTCCATATTGTTGTTAAAAATAAGACTCTCAGCTAATGAACATGGGAAAGACGCCAAAACAAAAGGTTGCTAGGCAACGGTGCTGCCGGTGTTGCCACATTGTCAGAAAATGAAACACTTTCCAAGCTCCCCATAAAACGTTTGTTTTTGTAATACTGGTGAAGTCGTAAAAATATAATTATGTGCCTACAGTAAGAAGCTTCCTACTTAATTAGGGTCCGTTAGGTCATCATTCGGTGAACATATTTGCGTAACAATACGAAAAACCGAAAAAATATCGTTCGGTTAATAATTAATGTTAGCTGGGACTGAACAAACGGGGGTTTTTTACGTATATTATCTACTTATTTAACAGAAAATGGATAATGTGAGGCGCCACTCGCTCGGGCGTCACCAGGTGCAGGTGATGCGTGCCAGGTACTTCAACGTAGACCACGAGCTCCGAGTGTTGCTTAAGCGTATCTATTACTTGGGCGTAGAAGTCGGCTGACTCGAACTTCATGCCGGGCACACCCCTGATGTTAAGGACCTTACAGCGTATTTGGCGCGCATATGCCAGGGTTTGTTCGGCGGTAAACATACCAAGCAGGCTCACCTTGAGCCGCAGATCGCGCGCGAATAGAAACCCGTTGTGGTTTGGCCGCATGCCGCGCTTCATTAGAATTTTAACAGACGCCTCGTCCACTGATCCATCGTAGGCGTCCAGCACTAGCTTTATCATCTCCTGGTACGAGTAGCAGGGCTGCTTACTCTGCGGAAGTGTTTCATAGTCGAGAAATTTATCCAGAGCCTTGCCTGTGCCCTCCGCCATGCGATTGACGCCCCGCACAGTTGGCCCAGCTATGTCAATGTTGATCAGCTTGGAAACTTCGTCGGGAAAGCTGGCTGCATACATAAACGTGAGCGCCCCGCCAAGAGAGTGTCCCAAGAGCGTGACGTTCTTCCAGTTATATTTGCGCACAATACGGCGTATTAGACAGATGCCGTCCCAGAATATGAAGTACTGCATGCCCTGCGGATAATGGGAGGAGTTGCCGTGCCCAGGCAGATCGATGGCCAGCACTGAGCAGTCCGCCGGCAACAGAGGGCACAGCCTGTCAAAGGAGCCGCAATTATCCTGCCAGCCGTGCAGTGCCAGGATCGGCTGCTTGTTCCGCGAGCCCCACCATTTTCCTGCAATCGAAAAGCTCGTTACCTTAACTTTATCTTTATCTTTAAGTATTGTTGTTGCGCGTCGCGCGATTTGAATCGCCCTATCGCACTATCACACTATCACATTATTACACTATTAAAACGTGCGTCTCTGATTTGTGTGCATTGATAAGGTTGAGTAGGTGACTCAGCGAAGCGTGCTTACCTTCAACAGTTCCCCAGGGAACCTCAATGGAAAATTCGGCCCAGTTGTTTTCTCCCAACATGGGCACAGGAGCACCATCTGGAATACCAAAAGAAAGTAACGCTTGAGTTAGCGATGACAACACTAGTAACAACAACAACAACACGCTGGTGAACAGGTTTTTGATATGCTAACTAAACAGCTGTGCTATCACGCTGGTGAAATCGTCTGGCGGTTGGGCTACACTTTGGACCACAGTGCGCAATTTTGTCCATTCATTCACTTACTCGTATTGGCCGTCATTGTGTCTTTTATGGACGCTGCAGTAGCGACTTTGGCCTGGGCCATGGTCTGGTCGACTCTGACTAGAGACCGCCTAAACAATCAATTTTCTAGTTGCGACCACGGTCTATATATAATATGTACGGTGTACAGTGTACACAAACAGCGACATGTGCTGGAATGTTGTTAACAGCGCTGTTATTACGGCTGCTAACACACAACATAGCAGTTTCCAAGTAGTAACGAGTCACTGTTCCTGGTAGTCGGGAAAGAAATATAAAGTTAACATTTGATATATATCTTGCTTTCAAGTTTCGGTCACACTGCGTAATAATAACAAAACATCCAGGGGGCAGGCAGACTGCGCTGTTATTATTATTATTTTTGATTTACAGCTTTTCTGAACGAAATATACGTAAAAGCTATAAGAATGTAAGTGAAACAATTGCAATTACTGATTTTGTACGCAATACGCTTTAATAATACGCTTTTGCAGGACGGAGTACTGGAAGTCAAACGAGCGCAAGTATTGCGACTTCTGCAAATGCTGGCTGAGCGACAACAAAGCCGTGAGGAAGCAATTTGGTTCAATATTGCGAGTTTTTCATCAAATACTTTTGATTTATTTTAGAGCATTGCATTCCACGAGAGCGGCAAGCGACACAAGCTGAATGTGGCCAAGCGCATTACGGACATCAGTCGCAGCAGCGAGAATGCTGAGCGGGAGCGCCAGAAGATGAGCACTGAGATACGCAAAATGGAAGAGGCGGCCATGAAGTCCTATGCGCAGGATATACACGGCTTTCATGGAGACATGACAGCGCGTTCCATCAACACAGTCCTGGGGGCGTCCGGTTCTGGCAGTAGCAGACACACCTCGTATGGGAAACCACGGCAAGTCGACCCAATGCGTTTAGAGGGCGATTCCGATGAGGAGGAGGATACCCGCAGGGTAAATGTGGATAAAGTTGGCTCAGATACTGTGCCAGATGCTTCGTTGTGGGTAGAGGGCAAGTCGGATGAGGGTCACACATACTATTGGAATGTAAAAACAAATGAATCCGTCTGGGAGCCACCTAAGGAGGGCTTCCTGTCATATGAGGAGTACGAGCGCATCAACCAGTTGGCCATCAACCAACAGGAGATTACACAGGCGGAGGAGTCCCTGCGTTTTCGTGCCAATGCTGACGAGGAAGTGGCTCGCTTCAACCGAGAGCGCCATGCTCGGCTTTATCGCAAGCCCGAAAATGCCAAGGAGAAGAAGCAGCAGGAGGAAAAAAGACAAGAGTTCAAAACTGAAGAGGAGGCGGCCACTAAGCAGATTGGCCAATGGCAGATCGTCGAAACCAAGTATGTTCGAAATTGATTTCAACATCAAATTGTACTCCTAAATCTTGCCCCTTTACTTTTAGACCTGAGGCAGCGCCCATTGATTGGGAATTGCCAAAAACAGATTTATATGTTGCACCCCCCGTCGTTTCTACTGTACCTGTGACCGAACCACCTGTCAAGCGCTTCAAGGAGAAAACCATATCAGACTTGGATGCGGTGACATCCTTGGATGCGCCCGCCACCTTCAAGAAGAGGAAATTTGCAAACAAGGGCAACGCTCGCAAACGTTTAGATGATTAGGAGAATGAAGTAGGGGTCAAGTTATTTACCGTATTAAAAAAGATTTTTAAATTGATTTAGTGAATTTGATTTGAGTTGTAGGGCTGCCAACTCGGTGTGGTTTGGTATTTCGACGCTCATAGACAGGCGGCATTCGGTCGCTTACGCAGCATGGTCACATCGTCCGCTAGTTCATTTTACAAGTTTGAGACGTGCGGTTGTCTCGTGGATCGTCGGACGGGCGTCGCTTTCCGTTGTTATTGAAAGAGAATTTCTGTTGTGCTTAATTCTGTTAATAACAACCACAAATAAAGTCAGCAACAACAACATAAGCGGAGGCAGCGTGTGATTCAGTGTGTTCAATTGAGCGCAGCAGAGAGTGCACTGCGAAGTGTGTAAATAAATTCAATTAATGTAATGTAAATGTAAATGTAAAAGGAATACGAAAACGTAAACGAAAACGAATACGAAAACCAGTCGCTTGTCGTTAATGTTGTTTATTGGGCCCGTTGATGTTGCTGCTGGCGTTGCTAATGTGTATGAGTATGTGAGAAAAGAGTGCAGTGTTAAAACGTAAACAATAATAATAATAATCGAGAAAAATTGCCTGTTGTCTGATAAATTACAACACCCACACACCTACACACACATAACACACCAATACATACTTTTGGTATATGTATGTATGTGCAAGTGTGCGCGGCGGCGGCGTTTGTTGTGCCTGTTCCAAGTAGTATTCGTGACCCGAGATTCGTGACTCGTGACTCGTGATTCGTGATTCGTGCCTTGCCCACAGTGTGAACGGCAGCTGAAGAAAGGTCAGGCGTTGCGTAAAGAGGTTGCAAACATACACACGCACACGCACACTCACAAAGCAACGTATATAACTGAAGTTCGATCGTGTTGTCTGCAAAATCAAGCAAAATTCAGTTCGCCTACGTTTACAACAGCAGTACCCCCCACGCCGCTGACATCTATCGCAGCGAGCTCGATTCGGACACCGAGTGGCTTGAGGACTGCGACGGAACGGAGAGCAACAGCAACAGCAACAACAACAACACGCTGCCGGAAGCAGGAAACAAAGCGAACACCAATAATAACAATACCAACAGCACCACCATGGCTGTGCGCAAAAAACAGGACGACAAATACCTGCTAGCTCTGCGGGAGCTGGTCAACAGCGGGGCGGGCAACCGGCAGTGTTTCGACTGCAGCCAGAAGGGGCCCACCTACGTGAACATGACCATCGGATCGTTCGTCTGCACCCGCTGCTCGGGCGTACTGTAAGTAGCGAGTATCTGTATCTTGATCTCAATCTATCCCTATATTCAGTTACTTGCCAAAGATGCAATCTTCTGTGCTTATAGTTATGCTATAGCTACTCGCTACTCGTTGAAAATTCGTTGGGAGAATTACCGCTCACTTTACTCGTTGCAATCTCCGAGTACCTGCTCTCGCCAATCGCCACTCGCCGCTCGCTGCAAATTAGCGCTCATTCGGCCGCCACTCGCTAAGATAAGATGCAATCTGCGGTGGCAAGTGATTGACCGATAATTTGGATTGAATGCATTGACCGACCCCAACAGCGATTGGGTCTGCCTGGGTCCGTCTGTCTGTCGGTCTGTCTGTCTGTCTGTGGGGGCCTCAGCGAAAGCGAAAGCAAAAGCAAAGGCAGTTTCATTTCTCCATTTATGTCGAGCTACCAATTTGGAAATGCAAATTGCAGACAAACTTTCAATTGGCCAAATGGCAGGCACTTTGGCTAAATCGAATGAAATTATTTCTTTTTTTTTTGGGGGGGACGGAGTCGTTTCTATTTTGGACTGTAACACGGGCATGCAAGCAAATCTTCCTCGTTTTGGCGTACTTGTGTTTTCTTCTTGCCTGCGAGACGCCTGTCCTTGGCACTAAACGCCAACTAATTGCCAAATTGGCTTTGATTTGTGCGCTGGCAGCAGAGCGGTAAACAAGTTAACTATGCAGCACTATGGGCACTTAATGCCATTAAATGCGAATTGAGGTCATCTCCTGCTGCTGGGAGTTGCGCACTTGTTTGCTGCCACTTGATTTACGCACTTCCGCTCCCGCTCCCACTCCCACTTCCATTTCCACCTCCATTCCCATGCGCTTTTCATTACATGATTGCTTTCAATCTGAACGCTTCCGCACGGGGCGCAAACCCCGCCGTGCATTTGCCTATGCCGATGCCGATGCGCAGTGCACGCAGATTGCGCCCTAGATTCCACCCCAAACTAGTTGCCCCTCAATTGGGCAGCATGCGGGCGCTGTCATCGTCTCCGTCATGTGTCGAATATCGATTACCCTTGCTTGCCTATCGATCAGCGATAACCGATTCGCATAGTCCAATGCACTTTCCTTGACCACTCTGCCACGCTGCCAGCAGAGTTGCTGACGGTGACGGTGACGATGACGATGACTCATGCGATTGCGACCCCCTCCCTGTGCAGTCGACTCCGTCTCCGTCTCTGTCTCGGTTTCTGTCTTCATTTGCAAGTTGCAACAGTAAACAGCAGGAGAAATAAATAAGTATTACAAGTATGTAAATGGAAAGCCGCATAAATGCCTGGCTCTTTTGGCATGACAACAGACACAACACACACACACATACACACACACACACACAGGCTCACGTGGACAGCAGAGACACAACGAACTCCACTTAACTCCTTCCTCCGCTTGCCCTGCGCACTCCGCTGCTAGCAACTGCAGCAGGTAAACAAAAGGAACTCAAAGTCCAAGACAAAATTGTTGTGCATGTTCAATGCTACAATGTTTCCTGCCTCAGTTCCCCCCGTGGCTTCCAGCTGTCCCTGTGTGGGTATAGCAGCAACAACAACAATGGCAACAGCAGGAACTGTCATTCAAGCGAGCTTAGGTTTGGGTTTGGGTTCGAACCCGAGCTCGGGCTGGAGCTGGAGCTGGAGCTGCATACCGGCCGGCCACTCGGAATGGGAATGAAGGCGAAAAAGCTGTCAAACAGCTTTTGCATGTAGTTTTGGGACAGTTGAAGTTGCGGTTGAAGTTGAAGTTGTTGCTGTTGCTGTTGTGGCAATGGCAATTGCAGACAAATTGTTGCACCTCAATCGAGTCGAGCAGCAGTCGCCGTGGAACCATCTGGCTTTGGTGGCGGCATTTGGCATGCCTCTCCATCTCCGTTGCCGTCGCCGTCGCCGTCCCACTGTCCGCTGTCTGCCCAGAAACTTGTTGATTAGATAAGGCCAAGGCATACGGGCGGGAAATAAGTACGGGAATGGGAATGGAAACGGAAACCTCATGACCAGGTCTTGCTCTGGCCTCCGCTGAGCTACTTTCTCAGGTGCGTCATCCCAGACAGAGAGAGAGACACGAGCAACTTTATCTGTATCTGTAACTTTAACTGTAACTGCAACTGCTGCCTCGCTGCCTCGCTCCCTCGCTCCTCTGCCCACCAATTCCCAGCTGACAAATACTCGAATGTAGGTGATATAAAAATCACTGTCGGCTTGTTTATGTCTCTGTCTCTGTCTGTGTGTGTGTATGTGTGTGTGTACGATAATCAGCTGCACGTCTTGTGGTCAAACGTATATGTAAATTTGTCGATTATGAAACAGCATAAACACGTCCAAGACGAATGCTTGGAAAGAGCCGAGAGCGGGGGCCGGGGCGGGCTGGGGCTGACTTTCACCAAGTGGTGTCAGCTGTGCTCTGTGCCCTGTGCTCTGTGCTGTGGGCCCTATTTGGGTCTCTTTCGCCACCGAATAAAAGGCCAAAACAAGCAAAAGGAAGCCAACAAAGAAAATCAACGAAAACACAACGCGTAATGGCAATTAAATACTCGTTGTGTACTTTTGTCTATATCATATTTGTACATATCTACACACGTACATACATACATACATACATTAGTTCACATGAGTGGTTAAGTTGTAGTTCCAAGGGGGAACAAGTTCAGTCGTTCGTTCATTTCGTTCGTCTTAACCTCTCTGTTCGTTCTGTTCCTTGCTCGTTTGTTCTTTACGTTCGTTCCTTTTGCTTATTTTCATCCCATTTACGTTCGGTATATTCAAATTGTATTATGTTTGTTAACTAACTTATATGTTTATTCGAGCTTTCCTTAAAAAAAACGTACTTTTTAATCTTTTACACATTCTAAAAACCCAACAAAGTTTCTTTGATCGATTTCAATGAGTCTTTTCATCGAACTTATTCTGAACGATTCGTTGCAACACTAAGATACATATCTACATATAAAACTCACTCAGATACAGATACCATATATAAATTGTATATATGTATGATTCTGTGTATATATGTATATGTAATAATGTATCTATACGTATTTAGGTCTATTTCTGCGCACAATTGCCAGCTATTTTTACACATAAACACTTCTGTCGCCTCGTTTGTTGTTGCATTTGTCTCTTGTTGTCAGAATTCATTCTGCCTGATAATACCCTTACCTGGCTATAACATACATACATACATATATGAATGTGTGTGTGTGTGTGTGTGTGTGTGTGTGTGTGTGTGTGTAACTCGAACATAGAACCAAACGCTTCATTAACATTCGCGAAATGTGAAACGCATAACGAGTAGAATTTAGCAATAACAATCCAAACAAAGCTCTCCCCTCTCCCCGCTTCCCTCCCTCTCTTTCTAACTGGCTCTCTCCGTCTCCCTCTACACCTCCCTGTCCCCCTCCCTCTTCCTCTACCCATCGCTCATTGGCAATTATTGCGCAGTTTTGTTGCCGACTCTCGACTTTGGTATTGAGGCGAATGCACAGAAGGTGTCGTTGTTGTAATCGCCGTTTGTTGTATTTTATTTTGTTCGTTTGATTTGATACCCTGTAGCCATGCGAAGATGAGGTAGGCTATAACGTCTCGCAAAAGGAGACAACTCTGATACTAAAACAGCATCAAGAGTCGATTCTGTCCCAGAGATAGCAAAAGTATTCTCGATTAACAGAGGGAGATCAAGATCATTTTTCTGTTTCTATTCCGATTCCGATTTGATCAATTCATTCGTAAGTGGAATTGCTAACTGTTCTGAATTCCGAAAGCCGATTAAGTATTCGGGTTGAAACGTTTGGAAAGTCAGTAGGATGTAAACTATTTGAAAAACAGTTGAATGATATAAAACGGGAGATCGAAAACGACTCGGGAATGAGAAGCACCCGGAAACGATTACCCGAACGAGGACTGTATATCATAGGACAAAATATCATATTCAACTTTTTGATATTTCTTCTTTTCCCTTTACAGCCAGATATTAGAGTATAAATTGATATACATTGCTTTGCAAGCTTTACATCCTATAAATTGCGTAAAGATCTACTTATAACAACAGCCAGGATATCTGCCAGTCGAGCACTTTAGCGCTGTTTCATTTGGCTTTGTGTCGTTTCGCCTTGAAATCGAGATTTATATTCTATAAATAATGCAATATGGCAAAAGGCAAAAAGCAAAAAGCTAAAAGCTGCTCCGATGCGACTGCGGGATGACTTTGTGCAATTTCGAGTGCGGAAACATTCAGCAAAGGCGAATTATTCAGATTAGGCATTGATCAGGCAGCTGGGGAATGGCAGCTTCTAGCTGGGAGTGCCAGTGAGTGGGTGGAGAAGGGGGAGGTGGGCAGGCAATGGGTGGCAGGCGCCGTTCCACAGCTGGAGCTATTGCTGCTGAAGCCCATGCAGATGCGAGTCCCAATTAAAAGCGAGTACTCGAGTGTATGTGTGTGTGCTGTCGAGTGTGGGTGTGTGGGTGAATGGTTCCCTGTGGTGGGCACAAGCAGCGGGTGGGGCTGGCCGTCCGGGATGGGGGAATGGGAAGGGGTGCAAGTAGCGCCGACGCCGTTGAGATTTATTGCGTTGAAAACACATTTCCTATGTCAGATTTTGTTTGCGCACTTTAGTGGGTGGATGGGTGGATGGGTGGTTGGGTGGCTGGGCTGGTGGCCCATTTGGCCAATATGCCAATGAGAGGAGCAGGGGCAGGGGCATGCAGCTGCCCACGCAGCAGCAGCAGCAGCTCAAAGGCCGACCCAAAGCGCGCATGCAATTCTCATCCATTTTTCAGGCCATTTTTCATGCGTTGGCCTGGCCGGCCAAGAGACAACAAAGGAGCTCAAGGCTCTTTCAGCCATTTGCAGCGTTGGCACCAGGCAAGGCCCAAGGCGCAAGGGGCGAGAGGCAAGAGGCAAGAGGCACCAGGCGGCGGCGCATTATTAAAATATTCATTTAGAGCGAGTCGGAGGGCCGCCATTACTCAAGCATCTCCAGCCCCAGCCGCCCCCCACCCCCTTCTCCAGCCAGTGCCAAGTTTAATTTATTTTGTGCGACAAACATTGACAGAGGGCCTTCAACGACGACGACAACGACGACGACGACGACGACGACGCCTCTGCGCCAAAAGTGGACACCACAGCCACACACAGAAGGGAGGGGAGTGGGGAATGGGGAGAGGGGAGGCACAGATGGCGGACATTGATATTGATGTGCCCGACAGGCCCGACAGCAGCGTGGGATTCTATGCCAGTTAGCGTTTTCTAATTGACTGCGGACTGCCTTCTCTCCCCTTCTTTCCTCTCCCACCCTGCAAGCCTTAGAAGAGTGGGGGACTTCAGAGTTGCGAGTGGATCAGCATTTTTGCGGGTCGTCTCCTAGCGGACAGCCTAGAAGCCAATCTGGTTCCTATTCGTAGCCTTCTCCATTGCCTCAAAGTGAGCCCCGTTCCAAGTAAATCGCTGCGCATTTCTAATTCTAATTCTATTTAGCGAATGTTTCCGGTACTCGCTTCTGGTTTACTCTGGCTGGCTGGCTTATCTCGCCTTGAAATGTAAAATGGGATCCATTCCGAGCAATTAGAACTAAGTATTACTTAGCAGAGTTGTAAAGAATGATTAATGTTTATACTTAGTCTCCAATGATGCATGGCGAACTTTTGACTTCATTCAGTTTACTAAAACAATAGACTTGGTTTGGTTTAGTCTTTCCAACGAATCGAAAATCAAGCGAATAGATTCTCCTAAAGGGAAATTGACTAACTTTATTTGACTCCTGGAATTGACATAAAATTTGATCTCTTTCCTAGAGAATTTTCGGTATGTGAGTCCGATTGTTTTGAATAAAAAGTAATACTTAGTCAGCTTCTTCCCCTTTGGCTACTAGGTATCCTTCTGATGAGAGTAGGCCCTGTCTCTGCTGAGAAATCCCAATCCTTGCTTGTTTCGCATATACTTCTAATGATAGCGAATATTTCCGTTTTGGTTATCTAGCTGGGTAGCCTTGAGATGTAATATACTCTCGTTGGTTCTTTGGTTGAGCCAATACTCTGCAAGTCTCGTACGTGCTGGCTGATTATTTACTACTGCGAGTGGCTCTTTCAGTCCCATTTTATTGCCCGCCAGTTACGTGCCCGTGGTGTACAAAGAAACCTCTTCAGAGGGCTGACTCAGTCGGATGCTTATATCTTATATACATACATATATACCCGTCCGAAAATCTCAGCTTTTTGTTCTAAGCACTTGCCTTCCACTAATGGCTAGAGTATTTGACAAGTCGAGGTCACCGGTGTCAGCACCTCTATCAACGCTTTGCATAGATAACAAACATCAAGACTCGACCAAGCGATACCCTCTGATCAAATAGTACCACATATTTCGCCAACTTCATTGTTCAACATTATCAATTCAATAAAATTTAAATAAGAACTAAGTGTAGAGGACAGAATACTACAAAGAAGATGTTTCTTTTGGAAATCGGTTGAGTTCTGACAAAGTTATAGAAGGTTGAAGTTTAGGTGGAATATATATTAAGTACCGAAATATAAGTTCACAGATATGAATAAAACTGAAATGCCAAATCAAACCATGAACAAAAGGAAGGTTGCAGTCCAATATACCCTCTCGCCAGATTGTTTACAGGGTCGCAGCAACGAAAATGACGCCGTTGCAAGTTAGGCGCAATTTTAGTTGATTTGCAAGGCAATTACACACACAGTCACACATACACATACACATACATATGCAAATGTAGAGAGTATAGGCACGAGCGTATATTTACATACACATGACACATATCGCACTTGGAATTGCTCAATTCCAAAGCTTTCCATATTGCCAGGGCTGCGAAGACGCCGCCGTCGACGTCGCCGTCGCTGTCGCCGTCGCTGTCGCCGTCGCCTTGTGCGGCACTTGACTGCGGTTGAAACTGAAACCCGTTGATATTCTTAGCCCTGCCCCGCCGCAGTGATTCCATTTGAATGATAGCTTTCGCCAAAGGCTGCAGCTCATACCCGTAACCTAATAGAGGAGACTTTCTGGGCTAAGCTGGCGTCTGGCGCCTGGGGGCTGTGGGCTGGGGGCTGTCAGTGATTCACACTCTGCGCAGCCAGGAAGCCTTCTGCCTGCCATTGAACTTCAACTCTCCCCATCAATCCCCACCCGAGTGAGCCACAGCTGTTGTGGTGCGTCTGCGTCTCTTGCGTAGGTTTCTTTTCCGTGTCGCCTCTTTGTTGTCTCCCGCCTGCCCAGCAGCTGATAAGCTGGGCAAACAAAAATTAAGCACAGCTTTTAACGGCTTGCTCCTTTGTTCTTCAATTAACAACAAGAAGGAAGTCTTATCTTAGGGTTATCGAACATTTAATACCCTACACCCTACTGCCAGAAGTCAGAAAAGCAAACTCAATTCTCGACCGATTCTTTCTATAGCATCGATTATTCCTATTGCCGCTATTAGATATAGTAGGTTGATTTGTACAAAGCGTAACATAAGGGTGTAAAGATACTTTAGGATAGCTTTCAATCTAAGAGAGGGGCATGGCTATGGGTTCGGGAATGCCAGCTTCAATGCGTTGCACATTTTGTGGCAATATTGAAATACCCTCCGTACAGCGAGCGTTTAAGGTCTGGTCCTTTGTTCTTCAATTAAAAACACATACATACTACGTATCTGTATCTGAACACATGTCAGTGCCTACGTTTTGCACGTGACAGAGACGCCTCCGAATGACCGCTGGAGAGGGCGTAACGCGTCGCATTGCGTCGCGTCGCATTGGACCTATCTTCAGGGCGAATCCGTTGCGCCTTCTCGGAAAGTGGATTTCCGTATACAACTATCAATCCGAACAAAACACGAGACGCCCCTTGACATCCACTTATCGCCATTGCCCGTTACAAGCGCAAACATTTGCCATTGCAAAATAAATTGCAACGCATTTGGTTTGCTTCACACATTTTGAGGACGGAGGCTGCTGACGGAGGCGCCGACTGTCGACAGTTGACAGTTGATATTTGGGCTTCGAGCTTGCCACAGGCCGCTTGCCGCAGCGATCCGCTGAGAGTCTACTACGGGTGCACTAGAGAATCTGAACGGAGACATCCCGCACAGCTCTTGAACTACTCCGCAGTAAGTCAGTCAACTTTGAGGCACCTCATCAGAGTATATTTGAACAACCTTGAAGCTGCCTTGCAAGCCCAGCAAATAAGCCAAGTGCTCTCTGGCAATTAGTTGAGCTTTGTTCAAAGCATGACCTCAAAGCATTTGTGGCATTAAAGTCAACTTAACTTAACTCTTAAAAGCTTGCTATTTAAACTGCTTAAATGCTTTATTGTCTTTCATTATGATTTCAACCTTAACGAGTAAGGAATTTGGACAGAACTGTTCCCATTTTCTATCCAAATCGTTTCCGATTTTGTGTTTCCGTTCTCAAGTATTTGAACATGCAATATTTAATCATTATTCGACATTTAGAACAGCTTTCAAATTTGATTTGAAAGTAGATGTCGCAACACAATTGTATTGTTATTCGATATTATCGAATATCAATTAAACCAAGAACAAAAGTTATAGAACTTTTCGAGCTCGTTCTAAACAAGATTGGTGCTGAAATTGTTTGAACTTTAACAATATAGTAAGAGAAGTATCACATAATATACGAAAAGTATCGATAAAATAGCATTCAAAAGACAAATTTCGATACTAAGTACTTTACGAACCTTGAAAGGTTGACAGGTAAAGTAGCACTTATAGATTGTGCTCCTTTGAGAATGGGAAAAGTATTTGCAATAAAAAATGGCCAGTTTTAAAAGTTATTTGTTAATTAGAATTCCAGAGAACAGTGAACAGAAAACAGAACAAATGGCGGTGTGGAGCTGGCCGGGTTCAGATTGGCAAAGCTCTCAAAAACATAATACAGAAGTTCGGATGAAATATTTACTTAACTCGGCCAGTTGCCAGTCTGGTTGCGTCGATATTAGCGTGAAGGGGAATGGGGGACAGGGGGTATACAAAGGTCTTGTTCTTTGTTTTTTTCGGAATTGACTAATTGCCGTTTCTTTCTCTTGTTATCAGCTGGCAGCCGTCTTCCGCCTACCCCTCCAAATGACTCATTGGTATTTCGAGGCGAAGAACTTAATAAAAACTTTGCGTAAATGTTTTCTGATTGTGGCTCACGAGGTGAAGTTCAAACAGGTCCCTCTCTTAGTCTGTCAGTCTCTCCGTCTGTCAGTCTGTCAGTCTGGTAATTGTTGCATTAGGTGCGCCCCACATTGTTGTTGTGTTCTTTATATATTATTTTATTAGTATCCAAACTGATCGTCCAGTGATCGCAGCTAGTATTGTTGGGGCTGCTTTTCCAGAATTTCTTGACTCAGGCATTAACGTCAGCGTCAGCGTTAAACGTCATGTGGTAGGTCTGAGCGTATGCATATATATCGTTTCTGTTATCTTTACCCTGTGCCCCTGAAATGGCTAAAACGGGGGAAGGGTATACCACACGCAGATACATATTTAAGACATTGTCTATCTCGTGACGATCGAATAGTAAACACACAAGTTGTTCAAGAACTTAATGTCTGTAGCGAATAATAAAGGGTTCTGTTTAGCTCGAATATAGATCGCAGATTGTAGAGACTCTACCGACTGCCTTTGAAATGTAGGGTGTCTCTTCACAGTAGAGCAATTTTGCACTACTATAGGTACCGGTAGAAAGTCGACGACAAAGCAGCTGTTTAGCAACATATTATTTAGCCTTTTTAGTTTATTTGACATTTCAATAGAGCGTAGAGCTGCTGTACACTGAAAAGTAAAATAGTAGAGAAATTCTCCGGTAGAGACTGTAGAGATCTCTCCTGTTTCAAAGGTAAAGTAAAATTGTTCTCTAGAGACGGTAGAGCTCCCTCGTCTAACCTATGTGGTCTGAACAGTGCTTAAGGATGCAGGGTATTTACTAGCAGAGCACTTTGACTTCGACTTGTGTGTTGTACTCATACTTAGTGTAAAAGTATCTGTATCTATAGCTGTATCTATATCTATATCTGTATCTGTATCTGTAGTTGTTGGCTATGCATAATATTTCGCTACAATTTGTTGCCGCTTGATGTAGTTGTTTTTGTTTTTGTTGTTATTGTTGTTGTTGTTGTTATTTTGCCGCAAACCAGCGACGAGTTTTGTTTTTGTTTGTGCTTTTTTACGCTGAGTGCGCAAAATGCGCAAAAAACAAGTTTTGCACATTGTGGCAAAGAAAAAACAAAATAAAAAATGAAAAATGTATGTACTATGTATATATAAGTAAGCTCTATCAGTGTGTGTGTGTGTGTGCGTGTGTGTGTGTGTGTGTTTGGCATTGTGTTTGTTTTAATTTTGTATCCACTTGTGCCTAGCACGAAAGATGTGGCGCTGATTTGGAAACCCCGACAGCTGTTTGACGCTTTTGATCCGCTCGTTGGCGGTTTTTCCAGAAAAACTCGGATGTGGATGTGGATGTGGATCTGTGGCTTGGCATGTGGCATGCATTGAACCACAGCTGGTGTCGAGCTGCACTCATTCACCGAAGTGGCTCTAGACGTGGGCTGGGCCACCGACTGGCAACGGGCAACGGGCAACCGGTAACCGGCAAAGGGGCAGCGGGCAGCTGGTAACGGCTACTGATACTGGTAACTGGTAACTGGTATCTGGTAGTGGTACTCGCTTCGGGCTTCTGGCATCTTCTAACTGCTCCGACAGATGACACACTTTTGTGGCTCTCAATTGGCTTGGCTATGTGCATACATGAGAGCTCATCTATGAGACCTCTTTCTTGCCTTTCAATTAGCACATTACTCGTCAAAAACAAAACTCGCAATTGGCCATTTGCTGACATTTTGCGACTGTCGCTGGCTGACAGTGTTGCCAACTCAGACAGTTTCCCGCCAAATTGGCCTTTTTATAGCGGAAGTGCAATACGTCAAGTTATCATCTCCATCAGTAAGTTATCGATAAATAGCTTGAGCAACTGTAGATATTGGCAAAGTGGTAAATATCCTTGCAATACTATAAATCATATATCTACAGTAAGTTATCGATAACTGACTACACCACTGCAACCCTTGGAAACTGTCATCCCTATCTTCAAACGTTGTGAAGCCTTTGCAATGATATCAATATGATTGTTAAGAGTAGTTATATTTTAAATGTTTATTTAGCAGTCTGAGTTCGTGCGAATAATATTTAGCCTTTTCCCTTTACACTGAGCGTTTTTGCGCTGCTCAAAAGTTGGCAACTCTGCTGGCTACCCAAAGCTATTCAAATGCTGTCCGTAAACGGTGGGCGTGGTGCGGTGGTGCGGTGGGGCGTTGGTGCCGCCTGGGCGGCGTGGTGGGAGCAGCTTTCACTTTTCACTCGGGTTTCAAAAATAGCTGTGGCCACATTGTGCAGCAGCTGTGGCTTTTGGCTGCAGCTAACGAATTGCCTGTGCGTGCCTTTAACTTGCAATTGGACACACTCGGCCAGAGTGGCTGACAAGATGGCCAACAAGCCAGACCGAGACCGAGGACCGAGGACTGGGCCAGGCCCAGGGCGCAGGGTAGGGCCTGGTTTCTGCTGGGGTCTTCTTCCGCTTAGCAAGTCCATTGACAGCTGGCGGAAGTTGGCTGCAAATCGAATCGGGGCTACATTTCCCAATCCACACGAACGGAGCGATAATTGTACCCAGGCACAACAGTTTTCCAGTGCAAAGTTCTGTTTCTAATTGAATCACTTTTGCGCCCCAGTTGTCTCTAGAGAGAAGAAGACGTCTCGTCCCCATTGCAATTTGCAGAGCCTGCAGCGCATAAATGAAGATTGAGCTGAAATTGAATTAGGTCTAACAAGGGCCAGAAAACAATGCCCGCTAGCTAAATGATACTGGCTTAAGTCAGCAGAGTGCACTTACGATTTCGATGAATCCAGATAATGTAACATAAGTACATCCTTCAGATAAGTTGTGTGAAATGCGAAGGGACTAAGTATCGTTTAACTTGGTAAGGCTCCTCCTATGCATAACCAATTAATGTTCTCATTTGTAAAGAAATGAGTTTTGGTGAGAAAAGTTGATGCTTTAGCATGCAAAGCTGATCAAAGCTCTAACTAAGTTTATAATAGAGCTTTTCATAGGGCGATATATCTTTGAGCTAAGACTGTCAACTATATACGACTAAAGCTCTAACCTAAAAAGCACACATAAGCTTCCAGCAGCTTGGGAAGCTGTTGAAAGCTTTTAAGCATAATGTTCCAGCTTAGATGAAACAGTTTAGTTAGTTGATCTTTTGTCATCTTCAGCTAGTGTCATTGAATTTTTAGAACCATTTTAAGCTGATCAAAGCTCTCGTTTTCCACCCTCTGCCGCCGCACCCTCGTCTCGTCTCGTCTCTTCTCTCTCGTTTGCCGTAACGAATTGGCGCTGTGAGCCAGCGAAGCGTTCATGTGAAACGTCCAGTTTCTTCATTATACAAACAAACACATATGCTAGCATATATATATATATATATACATGTACATATATATGTATGCATATGCCACATATATGGCTGTTTTATGTGTGTTTTGTTGTGGCTTTTTGTGGTGTTGGTGTTGGTGTTGGTGTTTGTGGTGTTGTGCCCATTTCGTTTGGGAAATTCGTGAAAAACTGAAATTAGCTTCGAGAGACTGCAAGGCAAATTTGCTGGTGCCGCCGGTTTTCGCTTTGGGTTTCGTTTACGGGTTTCATTTTTCATGCTTCTACTTCTTGCAACTCTTCCACTTGGCCGGGCTCTGCTCTAATTGCAGCCAGCGCCAAGGCCGGTAATTAATTTGTGCAATTATCTGAAATTGAATGCCCATTTAGCGGGTCAGTCCGGCCCGATTGGAGTGGAGTGAAGTTGTGTGGAGTGGAGTGGAGCGTGGGTGGATGACTTTTGTGTATCACCTGTTAACTGTTTCCCGTTACTTGTTACCTGTTATCTGTGTTGCTAACCGGATCTACTCTCTTTCCAGACGCGGCCTGACGCCACCACATCGAGTGAAATCTATTTCAATGGCCACATTCACACAGGAGGAGCTTGACTTTCTCAAGGCGCACGGCAACGAGCTGTGCGCCAAGACGTGGCTGGGCCTGTGGGATCCCAAGCGCGCCACGCCGCAGCAGGATCAGCGCGAGCTCATGGTTGACAAGTACGAGCGCAAGCGCTACTTCCTGGAGCCAGCCAGTCCGTTGAAGTCGCTGGCCAACGCCGTCAATCTGAAGTCGTCCGCCAGTAATGGCCTGCACAACGGCTACCACACGGGCATCTCGAGCAACGGCTATGCCAGCATTCACCTGACCCCGCCCGCCGCCCAGCGCACAGCAGCCAACGGTCTGCCCAAGGCAGCATCCACATCCACAACGGCCATCAGCCGGCCGCAGCATCATCATCAGCAGAATGGCAATCACGACGCCTTCAGCATCTCCAACAGTCTGGGCGGGCTCGGCCTGGGCCTGGGCCTGACCAGCTTGAACAGCGCTGGTTCCACATCCACGGGTGCCCTCTCGGACACGAGCAGCTGCGCCAGCAACGGCTTTGCCGGCGAAACAGACTTCGTGGCCGACTTTGGCACAGCGAACATCTTCGATGCGACCTCGGCGCGGTCTGCCGGCTCGCCAGCCAGCTCGGTCAGCTCCAGCAATGGCTACGCCAAGGTGCAGCCCATCAGAGCGGCCCATCTCCAGCAGCAGCAGCAGCAACAACAACAACAGCAGCATCTGCTGAATGGCAACGGACCGGAGAACTTCGCGGACTTTGAGCACGCGCCCATTTTCAATGCAGTTTCCGCTGGTAAGGCGTCGCCCTTAGACAGATATGTCTCTTGTTTTCCCCAGTTTCTTTCAATCTTTGTTACACAAACTGATCCATGGTTAGATTTCTCACACGACTCGAGTCTTACTGCGCATTTGAGCTGCTTTTGCTACCAACTCCGCTTGGCATTCACCGAGCGTTTCTCACGCTTATAGCATACAGTAGATCGTAGATCGCAGATCACAGATCACCGATCACAGATTGCTTTATCCACACCCACCACATCGACAACAATGAGCATTTACCTGATCATTTATCTGTCTTTTTGCTCTCTCCGCGCCTTCAAACGCGCTCCTGCAATGCAAATTTCTTCCCGTTGCCTCAGCGACGAACTATTTCCATTCGAAGGCCTCCTTCACAGATTGGAGTGACTGGAGCACGCCGGCAACGGGCTACCCAGATCCATTCGAGAGTGATTTCCTGCCGCTGCAATCAGAGCCGGAACTGGAGGAGCCTGCGCGGCCAGCGTACTCCGCGCTGACGCTCTGGAGGGACGAGTCCTGGCAGCAGCAGAAGCCGCAGCAACCAGAAATGCCCCAGCAGCAGCCGCAGCAACCACACTATAAGTGCTCCTCCACATCGCTAGTCTCTGCCAAGTCGTGCTTCTCAAGCGGGGAAGATTCTGCCGAAGATTCGTTCCTGCCTCTGAGCACTCTGACGCCGACAAACCCGTTTCTGTCTTACTTGCTGCCGGCGCCTGTGTCCGGTTCCACCAGCCACCCGGAGACAGCGTCAAGTCAGGACACGAGCTCCTTGTTCTGTTCCCCTCTCAGCAGCTCCGATGATGGCATCGATCAAGACTCAACTGCGCCAGAGTTTGACTCGAACCTGAATATTTTAAATGCCTATTACAATCCTTTCTTTACGTGGAGTAAGTTTGCCGAGCGTGTTCCCGTTTCCGAGATCGTTCGTTAGTTTTCAATTCAGTTCTTGTTTGAAAAATATTCTGAAACGGGAACGGGAACAGGCCTATTGATTTTTGAGTTTCTTACGTTGCGTATGGCTTGTTCTTGTTTTCTTTATAATTGTTGTTGCCGCTAGTATTGTTTGAGTTGATTGAGTTCCTTGCGTTAGATAAGAGCTTTGAGTATGACCGATCCCAAGAAGACACCCTTCTAATATCTGTTCTTCCCTGCAGGCGCCGCACTACAGAACAGCCAGCTCAGCCAGGCGACAAAGAGCAGCCCCAAGGCGGTGAATGCGCCCAGCGAGGACCGCTATGCGGCACTCAAGGACCTCGACGAGCAGCTGCGCGAACTGAAGGCCACCGAGTCGGTTGGCACTGAGGCGCCCACGCCGACCAACAACGGCAACGCCCATATTTCGGACGCCTTTGGCAGTGGTGAGTGTCAGCTGAAGGATGCTTGGCCCAAACCAAACCTAATTGTGTCTTCTTAGCAGCCAACAACAACAACAACAACGTCAATCCCTTCAAGAGCCAGCAGCAGCAGCTGCTCATCAACGGCAGCAGCCACGTGGTGAATCCATTCCAGGCGAACAACAGCGCGCAGCAGCAGAATCTCTACGGACAGTTGACGCTCATACCAAATGCCTATGGCAGCAGCCCCCAGCAACCCGCTAGCCAGCAGTTGCTGCAGCCGACAGCGCCACAGCAGCTGCCACATGCGGCCGCCAGTTTCTTTAACTTTAATAACAGCGGCTTTGCCGTCACTCAGGGCCTACCCAATGGCTGTGGCTTTGGCAGCATGCAGCCGGCTCCTGTGATGGCTGGGGGCATCTCCGGCGCCTACAATAACCCATTTGCGGTAAGTGGAGTTTGGTGTTTTAGAGGAGAACTGGAAACTATCGATATCTCCATAATATTATTGACTTATCCAAGCTCAGAGAATACTATCCATACTATCAATAGTTCCACCGATCGAGAAGTTCTGACATATTCATCATTATCGCTCTCTTTCTCTCCACAGGCCAGCGGCGCCATGAACACCAATAATCCGTTCTTATGAGATTCAGACTCGAGCGGGACGAAGGACCAACAGCAGCAGCAGCAGCAGCAGAATAATCACCAGCATCGGCAGCTCACAACTTGGCTGAGGCGTTGAACCAGAGAATAGCAGACAGAAAGCCGCTGAACAAAGCAAAAGTGAACCGAAATTAGTCCATTTTACGAACAATAGCTATAATCTATAATATACATACATATACCTGTATGCACCATGTGAATGTGTGTAGATAGGCGCATGTACATGCTGAAGAAGGATCCGAACGCGGGTCCATTGCGACAGACCGTACAATACATACATATATATATACATAAATATATATATATATTCTTTTACAAGCTAACTCTATATATACATATTTTTATGGCGGACAAAGGACGCTCAGTACATATACAATTTGCGAGTAACTAAAGATTTGTATTTACCGTTGCCTTTAGCGTCTATAGACTTTTTACTAAACTAAACTAAACTTATCTTCTCGACGCGAGCAACAGTTGTCGCGTTAGCTTAACTTAAACTACACATACAAGCATAAATATTTATAACTAAAGAATCTACTAATACCAAGTACTTTAAGAATTTAAATGTAGCCTCATCAGTTCTGGGATTGTCCTGTTTCGTTACGCGTTTTGTTTTATGTCTATCCGTATTTTGTAATTGTAGGTCCAAAGGAAACGTCACGTTCTATTGTTTTGCATTGTCACCGCATCCTTGTAGCTCTCTTCCTGTTTGTTGAACGTCCTTGCGCCCTTGTTTCGGGTACGAAACTCTGTCGGTTATTGATTGTGAGGCCTTAATAAGATTATGAAACAGTTCATTAAACTTACTACCATATAATATAATATCGAGTATACATACATACATATAATATATCATATATATATGCTTTTGTACCTAAATTAAATGCTTCTTGTTTTAATACTTGTTATTCACCTACGATAAATAAACAAACACTTAGACACACACACACACACACACACTTAGAAGGGGTAGTTTGCTCAACACAAAGTTAAAGTTTGTTAATTGCGATGAGAATATATATATGCATACCATACATACATACATGTATGTAGCGGCTTATACTGGATAATAAGCATAGGTATTCATTCATAATTATTTAATCCTAAACAAGTCCAAATAAGAAGCAAGAATTTTTTCCATTTTTAGCCTTAACATGTAAAACATTATCGAAGCCTTAAAAACTATTTAAAATTACGAAATTTCAATAAAAACCAAGAAAAACATACAAGTTGTTTAATTTGTGAGAGGGTTTTTTTATTAACGCGAAAGTCCTTGTAACTTGGTCCTTGAAGGACTTTTCGTCTTTCGGATAGCATATGTCACTGCGGAAGGATAAGGACTACCATACTGCAAAGCGGCATCGATATAGTCCTTCTCGTTACCGAGATACAGCTGGTTTTGTGTTTTGGTGCATTTTGTGCCAGTTACTTTCTGTTCATTTCTGTTCGCCTGGTACTTTGCCCAGTTTTCTTGAGATAAATTGAACACACAGAACGCGCTTGTGAGCGACCGATTTTATTGCATACTTTTAGGGGTATCCTATTCAGAAAATTAGCTCAAACTCGGCCATATCCTTGCAAATTTTGCAAGGACTCGATGTGTTAAGATCGTGAGGACCAATACTACCGAATGGCATTCAAGGATAATGGGGTCATCTAAGAACCATCGACTTGGTAAATTGCAGTCTTGGGTGCGTAGGGAATTGGGCCAAAAACACAAAATCCTTGATAACTCCGAAACGATAAGGACGATTTTGATATCCTTTGGCCAGTTGATAGTCCTTATTGATACGCGTCTTTTGGCACAGGACTCGCCAGGATCCACAAGGATACGGCTGAGATATGACCACTTTTAACTATACAGAAAAGTCCTTATTTCTCGGCTCGTTTAAGGACGATCGTCCTTTGGGGTACATACACAGACTTGGCAAGTGAAGGACTACTTTTGGGCCAAAGGACATTAAGATTGTCCTTGAAATGGCTGAGATACGACCGATTTGGTGATTTTGATGGACTTTTTGCATGCCTACCCCTTGCAAAAGTTTGAGGAAATATTTTTGGAGTAATCCTGCAAATCCTTGAATGCCAATCGATAGTCCTTCAGTCTGTGAGTACAAACTGGTATACCTTTTCAAAATCCTTAAGGATACGGCCGAGATATCGCTATGAGAAGCTGATCCTTTTTCGAAAATTAGCTCCCATTTAGCCAAATCCTTCTATATTTGCAAGGACTCGGTGGGGTAAGGTTCGTGAGAACCAGCACTATCGATTGACATTCAAGGATAATCCAAGGAAGAATTAAAAATGCAATATTTAATTTATTTTATGTATTTTTATTCATTTCCGTTTCGGTATAATTTCTAGTTTGTTCTCTTCTTTTAGTACTAGTTGTGTTTAGCAATTGTTTAAATTACTATAAATTATTTAATCTTTATATATTAATATGTATATGTTTAAAAATTCGCATATGAAATAAAGTCGAAAGTCATTTAAGCCCTATGGTTAAACCCGCCATGACCACATCTCTGGCCATCTTAGCGTCCTTACAGATTTCAGATCCTCCTCTCACTTTCCTTAAGCTAAATCAAAAACAAAACCAATAAAAATCAAGTAAAAAACAGCCTTAAAACGGCAAACAAAATGTAATAACTAAACAAAATTAAAGCTGGAATCGCTGCTTACTACTTCATAAATAATTAAGTAAAGTAAAGTAAAGTGTAAAGTTTAAAGTAGTATAAATATGTACTCGTATGTATGTAGTATGTATCTATGTATATGTGAAAGTGTGCTTAGGTTAGCATTGCATCATCAACTGTACAGTATGGCTTATATGCGTAGTATATGTATTATTTATTATTTATGTTTAATAGGGGCTCTCCTCTTAAGTGGTTCGTACGATGATTATGTTTATAATTATGCGGCTAGAACAGCTGTTTAGATATTATTGGTATTCATTCGTGTGATTATATCGTAGACGATAATTATGTAAATTGTGATAACAAATAAAATGACTGTGGGAGTGATAAAGACGTTGGCCGACAAAGGCCATACTCTCTCTGTATCTGGCAAATTGGTTAGTTATTTTAAGTTCAGCTGAGTTGAGCAGTTGCATTCTAAAATTGGCTCTTTAGCCATTTCTTGCTGGTGGTCTTAGGTTACGGTACGTGGTAAGTGGTCAAAATCCGCTTACATATTTACATACTCAAGATAATTGGTATGAGATGGGGTTTATGCGGTAGTATAGCTCTGGGCGAGCAATGTCTGGGTATAATGTATATTGTTTACACACACACATACATATACACGCACGGATAATAGACAAATGGCTTATGTGCTCTCTCAACACACACGTCTACAAATCTTACATAATTTCAAGTGTTGGTTTTAAAAGCGTTTCCTGTTTACAATACTTGGGGCTACAATGTTTATATATCGTATTTATCGTATCGTTTTTTATACATATATAGGGTATGTAAATGTAATGCATGTTGACATCTAGAATTGAGTTACAAGAATCCTTTGGTTCATCTTAGTTAAACTGTACGTAAGTAGTTTACAAAAAGAGGCGAATCAAAAGAAGCAATCAAAGCTAGCCAATACTCAATTAAGCGTTAATTAATTATTCATTTTATATAATTTTATAAAAGTACAAAAAGTCTCTTGTCTATTACTCTTGGCTGCCTTACTCCTACTCCTGCACAAGGAAGCTTTGCCTGCCGCGCCTGACACAACGAATGAACATGAATCGCACTAAACCAACCGATTTATATACATACACGTATTCGTAACTTGTCGGGGCGGTAACGCGACAGATAATGCCTTTGAATTTAGCATACAACTGAAATATTGAACTAGGCGCTTGCATCAAGCTGCATACGTTTAATTAGCCATGGTGTGGTATCGTATGGTAAGGATATCTTTGAAGTATCGTATGTGTTGTATATGGTATTATGTAATATTATATGCCCTATGATGAGATGCATCAGATCTGACGATTCCGCTCATTCGCTGGCCATTTACGTGCCATTGGCCTTTGGCAGCGGCCGAACCAGATACAGTTTCTCGCCCTGCTTGTTCGTGTAGATGGGCGCTCTTTGGTAGTGATCGACCAGCTGGTCCAGCGAGTGAAACTTGCGCTGTCCAATGCAGTACATGTTCTGCTCCACGTGCACGCGGAAGTGCTTGTTCCGGCCGGGAGCCTTCAGGGAAACCGAGTAATCGCCCATCTGCAAGAGTGACGAAGATGCATAAAATGAATGTATCGATAAAGGAAGGTTCTGTATTCGTGAGCAGGAAAACCATCGATCGAGCCGCTAATCGATCGTATCGATAGTGATAGCTATATTGTAATTCAATTGATGGAACAAGTTCAGTAGCTTAGTTTATGCTAAACTACTAATCTGTTAAATAATTCGTTCGGCTTTCCCACAAATTTAAGTTTTCTGCTCAATCGCTTTGTTTAATCGATACACAATTTCGTTCGTTGTATATGAAATGTATGTTAAATAAATGAGCAAAACGAACGAACTAAATGAACGACAATCAGGGATATAGCAGTTCGATCAGATTAGTGAATAGATTGATCGATCAAATAAAATTGGCTTATGCCGTTTCGATAGTATCGACAGTGGGACCGATTGTGCCTCAGCTGTGGTATATTTGGAGAAAACTTACGTTAGTCTCACTGTCTCTGATGAGGAAGTCGCCATCGTGACCGTGTCCATTAAGCACCGTGTCGCACTGGCTGCGAGTGATGGCGCCATAGTACCAGGACTTGCCCGCCAAGTTGGGACGCTCGATGGGCTGAGCGGGCTGCGATGGCTTGTTGTTGCCCTCGTTGCGGCGCTCCATGGAGTCGCCAGGATTGCCGCCGGCATTGGCGCCATTGCTGGCGGCATTGGCGTTGGCGTTGCCGTTGCCAGCGTTGCCGCTGGTATTGCGATAGGGAGTGGCCAAGTAGTCGTTTAACTCTTGTAGATAATTGCGTGGAACTAAACCGACTTGGCCCTGGTTGTTGCGTGCCTTATACCAATCTGGGTCCGAGGCGGGCCTATCGACAATCTCCAGGCGATCGCCCTTCTCGAACGACAGCTCCTGATCATTGTTCGACGTGAAGCTATACAGCGCCACCTGTAGAGGAGAGGAGATCCGTTAAGTCCTTATCTGTATTTGATTTGCTTGATGCCACCTACCACAATATCCAGCACGTTCTCTGCCATGGCATAGGTGTGTATCTCGCCATCGTTATCACAATCTTCGGTTGTGTAGTTGCTGGGGAACCAACCCACCGAGTTGCCGCTCTGGCCACGCCACCAGCCATCATTCGACTTCTCCAGGATAAGTATGCGCGTGCCCTTCGTGAGGGAGAGCTCATCCGGCTGCTGTGCCTGATAGTTGTATTTGACAATTGCGGTGCCGATGGCCTCGGCCGGATCCGGCGGCAAGCGTCGCGACATCGTTGGGCTCTCAATTTGGCGCGAGGGCGAGCAATTGGGCAGTGTCTTTGAACCGGAGCCCTTTTTCACTTTTTTCTTGATGCTATAATATACAGTAACGGGTGGAGGGAGTATTAGTGATTGATATTAGTGATTCTCAAGCTATATCTACGTATACTTTGTTCGAAACAGAGGTTAGAGATTTGGCTAGCCCTACTTTGGTTTTAGTGGACGGGGCTCAACACTAGACGGGGACTTTTAGTCATTCATGTGGGGCGGATCGTGCGGGGGAAAGTGTTGAAGACGTTCGTTCTACTCGAAAATAGGTAAAAATAAAGCAAACAAATTAAACGAATTTGTTATACAATACGAAAGCCGAAAAGCAGTTGAAAATTAATTACAATATACAAAGTACAATATACAATACATAATAATCAAAAAGCAAAAGGAGGCAAGGAAACAAACTCGACATTTTTGTGATCTTATTTCTGCTGAAATCAGAACAAAAAGAATACTTAAATTTTAGTGAGATATTCGTATTCGTGAATGGTTATTCACTTGGATTTACTCGGTTATGGTTATGGTCAACAGAATGCTACGAACTGCAACGAGGACTGCAACCAGAAACGAGGCAACGCACCTGTCGAAGAGCGAGGGCTTCTCCTTCTTTACGTAGTTGCTGGGCACGTAGCCGGATTGGTTGCGACTGTTCTGGACTCGCCACCAGTGCTTCGAGTCGTCCAGCAGCAGGTAGCGCTCGTTCTTGCGCAGATCCAGCTCCTGGGCGCCTTGGGCTGCATAGTCGTACTTGGCTACCACGTAGCAAACGTCTTCCTGAGATTTTCCTGCATTTGGTTACGGAAGAGAAGAGAAGAGTTGGGTTGAGTTGAGTTAGAGCAAGAATTATATTACATTTCAAAGATTAACAATTGTGACTTGAGCTGGAAAACTATCGATGGCACTATTGATACAGGTTATAACGCTACTATCGAGGTTTCTCGACTAGCGACTAGCTACTATCGGAATTATTGCTCTGTCGACGCTATCGAATCGACATATGTATATTATAGGACAAATATGCTTAATTGTTTAAAATTTTCAATTTACGAACTTTGTCGATACTATCGAGAGTAAGGTAGCATACCGATACTATCGAGCGTCGGCTATATCGATAGGTTTTTTTAGAGCCAGTTTCGGTTTTCTCACTATTAAACTGACAGAAATTAGACACGGTTTTTTGCATTTATTTCATTATTTCAACAATAAAGTCTTTTTCCGCCGGCGAAATTTTCTTTCTGATTTTTAGACGCGTCGTTTAAGTCTAAAATCAGTCATTTTGTTGCAGTCTTTTTACGGGGCCGCTATACTAAAGCATTAACGAAATATTAATAAGACGCAATTTCGATTGATTTCATATCGATAGGTCCATCGACAGTTAGCCAGCTCTAATGGCCAGTGACCACTTACCGTGCTTCATGTTGCCCGCCATTGATTGTGGTCCAACGTTGCCAGCGGCGCTGCAACTGGAGTTACCGCTACTGCTGCCGTTGCTGTAGTCTATCGGCGCCGGGCAGCCGCTGCTCGAGGAGGCAGCCTGGCCGAAGGTCACACTTTTGTGCTGGGCGCTGCAGCTGGAGGCCGTCGACAGGGTGCGATGATGCTGCAGCTGCTGCTGCTGCTGTTGGTGCTGGGAGAGCGACGAGTGGCGCTGGTGCTGGGCAGGCGAGCCAGGTGCCAGGTGGCGATAGCTCTGGTAGTTCTGGTGCTGCGGCAGCTGCGGTGGATACTGCTGCGAGGAGCTGGTCGTGCTGCCGGAGGAATTGGGGATGTTGCGCGCGAATCGCTGTGGGTATTCCAACATTCCAGTGTGGGCTCCTCAAAGCCTGAGAAGCGCTTAGTGGCCGGCCTGCTGCTGCTGCTGCTCCTCCTATGATTCAATTGCTTCTGATACAAATTTGCAGTGGCAACAAGGACAACAACGACAGCAACAACAGCAAAAGCAAAAGCAATTCGAGCAGGCTCAGATGAGCTGGTGTTTACGATGATGATGATGACTGTGGTGATTGTGTTGCTTTGTGGTTTTATGGATAGTTATTGTTGTTTGTGTTGGTCTCTTGCATTCTACTAGCGCTGGAGCTGATGCTGATACTGATACTGATGCTGCTGAGGGCGTTGTAGCTGATGCTGCATGTTGCATGTTGCCTCCTCTTGCCAAGGCATATTTCAGCTGTTGTTGTCGTTGTCGTTGTTATTGATGTTGTTGTTGTGGTTTGTGTAGGGCGCAAATTAAACGTTACGAGTGCAGCGAATGCAAACACAAATCAATGAAAGAGAAATGTTGAAAACAAAAATAAGAAGTTGAAGTTGAAACAAGATGAAGAAAACGCATTAAAATCAAAGAAGCATTTGGCGAGAAAGCATTTAAAACTAATTTATTAAGCACTTAAGTTTAAATACGACAAAATGATTTACAACACAAATAAGTTAAATACTTGGAACACAAAACGGGCCTTCGAGCAAGGATTATATTTAAGAGCAGTTAAAGTGTGGGGGATGATGATAATGATGATGATAATGATGATAATGACTGTGATAGTAATGCATGTGATAAGGCCAGCAACCAGGCAGCCGCCTGCCGCTCGCCGCTTGCCGCCCGCCAGCCAAGCAACAAATGTTGCCAAGCCAGAAACACGCAAGTGAAAGTTGCCACACTCGAAATGGGGCAGCAGCGCTGTGATTGAAACTCGCAATTGAATTCAATAAAACCAGATGATGTGAACGCTTTGAATGGGGGACGAGCGCCACTTGCCTCTAATTGACGACGTTCGAGGCTTCAGTAGGTAGTTTCAGCAGAGCCCATCGAATCGATAACAGCCACTCAAGCTTCCACAAAGAGGTGTCAACAAAACCCCATACTTTTCAAAGAAAACGTTCAATGAATCAACAACAATAAACAATTAACAATAAATAATACTGTCGAAATGGTTAAAAAGAATAAGTAAAAGGGAAAACATATTCTTTGTTTTAAAATAAACAAAACTATTATTTCTAACATAGTTCATGGATAGAGCTCAAAGAGGCAGAAACTATCGATACTTTCGAAAGAGAAATCGATAGTTTAAGCAACTTTATAAAATCTAAGCGACCAACGAAACTGAGATTGAGTCTGAGGCTGGTAAAGACTAGTAGTTTTTAAACAAATATCAATTAACATCGATAGTCATTAACAAAATCCAAGCCATCGATACTTTCGATAGTGCCGCCGATAGTTAGACACCCTTTACAGCCAGAAACTCTGTCAAAAAGCCATTTAAGCCAGCAATCTGACTGAGATTGAGGCTGGGGCTGCGACTGGGACTGGGGCAGAGGCTGGCCTAAACGCAATCGAGCGACCGTTCGATGAGTCACGAACTGGTATTGGAATTGGATTGGGTTTCTCGGACTTTATTAGCTGCTTTTGCATGATGTCGACACATAGGACAGCGTGCCAAGAAAAAAACAAATAGAGAAAGATAGACAGAAAGACAGACAAGAACACGAGAGGGTCGCGGAGCGTTTGCGGTTTACGTAATGCCCACCAGGTGAGAGACATAATGACAGTTTTCAGACAGGCCGGGGAGCTGAAGAGGTTGTTGGCCAAGCGAAATCAAAGTCAATGTCAACAGCCAAAGGCCGCAGAAGTGTCCAATAATTAAAGATCAATAATTATGAGCCCTCGAGAGCAGCAGGCCAGGCAAGCTGTTGAACAAGCTAAAGAGCCAAGTTTGTGCTAAAAGCTTTGCGGTTTCACTTTTGCCCCCTCCCCACCAACGCTCGATGTGTGGCGAGTTGAAGGTCGCGCTGTTGCGAGCTCTGCAGCTTAGTTTACACACGGGGGCCCACACCTACTCATAAGCCATTTCGTGGATATGAGAATGTTGTCATCAGCGATAAGGAATTGCTTCTTTTTAGCTTGAATACAAATAGAATGTGAATTGAAAATGTGAGACATTTGCAAACTGAATCGCAACTGTAATCGTTGTGGTGTTGGTGTCGTCTGGGTTTCGACAAAACTTGATTCTTTCTTCCGTATCTCCGCCAGCGTTTCTGACTCTTCCATTTATGGCTTATCTTTTTGTTAGTTTTCTTTTTCGGTCTCTGGCCTCGGGAGAAAGTCAAACGTAATGACAGCCAAATAACAACTGAGGCCTGTTTGTTTATCTTCCTGACAAAGTTCAGCGCAGTTTCCAGGCGGATGGGTTGCGGTACGCCTTTCTCATCCTCATGGAAACGTTCAAATCCTTGGCAATGCTAAATCAATAAGTAAGCAGCGTCTTATCGATAAGTTGGTGGGGCTAACTTATTTTAAACTGCCAATTAAAAGCTGTTTATTGGTAAAATAATCCTGAGTTGCGGATGTTACATTGCAATTCCAATATCTTAATCCTTAGTAATATAACGTCTCGAGAGATACATTAAGAGTACTTTTAAATGACATTCAACAACAGACGTTACACAATATAGAAGCCGTTTCATTTTTATTAACATTTTATTACAAAACCCCGGACTTTATTTAAAACTGCTTACGAGGGTAACAAATAGTAATTCCGTTTTGAAATGTTTTGAATGTAAAGAAAGAATTTGAAAGTACATAGTACCAAATATCGTAAATCTATCTTTACGATTATGGTTGTAATATTAATTAAAACGGTGTCCCGAATAAATGCTGTGCTTTAGTGTACGAACTTTATGAGCCAGAGTTGGCTAGTTGGAACTGTGGGGGGGCTCTGGCGCAAGGCCATCGACAGAGGTGGAAGAAACATTGAAACGCTTGGATGGTTTCCGTTTCTGTATCTGTATCTGTTTCTGTTTATGGCCATTGAACTGTTCGAGTAGCTGCGTCTAACAAATAATTTGTCCCGTTTGGTTGTTTGTCTCTTGGTTTGTTAGGGGCATGAAGACATTGCCAAGGTAGCGCCGCCTTGTCTTGTCTTGGCTTCGGCTGGGCTTTGTTCACTTCCCGTTTCTGTTGCGTTTCGGAGACAGTTCGTCAAAGAGAAATTGAAAGAGTTGCACGTGCTCAACGCCGAGTGTTGCCCACAAGTTTATGAGGC
This sequence comes from Hirtodrosophila histrioides, assembly GCA_037075165.1. Classification (NCBI taxonomy): domain Eukaryota; kingdom Metazoa; phylum Arthropoda; class Insecta; order Diptera; family Drosophilidae; genus Hirtodrosophila; species Hirtodrosophila histrioides. Next base: position 620,372 of record JBAMCL010000789.1, read on the forward strand.
GGAAAGTTGTTTCGTGCGGCCTTTTGGGGCTGCTCAACGGGTGTGGGGGCGCGGATAGGAAGTGCTCGTTCCGTTGAACGGATCAAGACGCAGCCACCAAGACGCTCAAGCAGCACCAAGCAACAACGTAGCCCTAAACTTATTGAAACAAATTGAAAACAAAGCACTGCCCAAATGGTTATCGTTTCTTCAGCTTTTTTGGGAGGGAACCAGCTCTTAAATCACCCAAAATGGAACATGAAATGCACTAAAAACAATAGTAGGAAAACAACGTGAGCGTTCGCGACCTGGAAATACCCTATACGCTTTTTGCTGCTTTAATACCTTCTGTTTGTTCTGTTATGCGATCATTATAAGATTTCCGTAGAAAAGCGAGCTCATTCGAGCTGTTAAACTCAACATGATCTATTATCTTACGAGACATGGTTAATTTACTGCCTCGAGCAGAGCACATCATTAAAGTTATAAATAACATTGCAATTAAATCTATATTTAATTTCCAGTAATTCTATATTGGTGAATGCCTGTGTGCTGTTGTTACGTTAACGTTAACATTAACATTAAATGTTAACGCCCATTCAAACAAAACTAACATACGCTCTTATGATCAAAGTGGTCTGTTATGTTAGGGTTTTATTAAGCATATCTTCTCATGAATATCTTCGCTATAATCTTAGTACGGGCCATAAGATGTGACTGTCTGTCTGGTAACAACCTAATTATACCCTTTATAACCATTTCATGGGTATAGGGTATAAAAAGGGGGAGGTCTAGGGCGCTGCATTATCTGTTTGTGTCTGAGCCAAAAGGGCAGCCACAAGCAACTCGGGAGCCAAACTATAAACATGCGTATATGAACATATGTATGTACATATGTTATGTATCTCTGTATGTGCTCGTATATTATGTGGGCAGTCTGTCAGTCAGTCAGTCTAAGGAATGGGCAATGGGGCATGGAATGGAACGGAACTCAATTCAGTGCATTCGAGTTGATTTAGATATTTGATGCAGCTGTTGTTGTTGTTGTGGCTTGAATCTGAATTTGTGTTTGGAGTGGATGCTGAGTGAAGAGACAACTGTCATGTGGGCTGTGGGCAGCGAGTTGAGGGTTATGGGCTGAACTGCGCCCCGAAGCGAACTGCGCACACTTAACAGGAGGGTCGAGCGGTGGTTGTTGATGGGCATGGGCACGGGCACAGGCGCAGGCACAGGTACGGGGGGCGGGTGCAAGGGTGCGAGAACAGATTGCTGACACATATAGCCACGGGCGGTGTTGCGCCCATGGTTACCAAAATCTGAAAAGGAAGCCAAGGATGGACGGCTCTCTCACAAAGAGCAAGAGAGCAGAGGCGCAAGTGGGTAGCGGCGATTGGGGGTTGCTTTTGGGCACAGTCGACGAGCGCGTCAAAGAAAAGAGAGAGAGAGAGATGGATAAAACGCTAAGAGCAGCAGATACGCAGTTTGTGATATGTACTTTTTGTCCTGGCAAAGTACCGTTGGCCGGTGGTGAGGAGCGCAAACGAATCTGCTCTCTTGGCTATACAATGATGCGTGAGTGGTGAGTAAACGAAACATAACAAATGAGAGCGAGTTTAACAGAGAGAGAGTGAGAGCGAGACACAAAACAGGAGCTAAACAGGAGCAGCCGTATATTTTGTGTGTACCTACCGGAGACGAAAGTTTTGGCGACGGCGACAGCGACGTCGACGGCGATGACGACGGCAACTCCTATCAGCAGCCAACGGCCCCAGCCCTTTGTGCAGCAGAAGCACTCACACTCATGTAAAAATGCACTTTCTTCACTTGGCTGCGAACAATATTACAATGTTCCAGGCGATTGCCAAAGTGTATTGCACTTTACACACGTTCACAATAATAATATTACTTTAAATGTACATTATGTGTACATCTGTTCGTATGTATGCATGTACATATACGTGTATGTGTGTATATATTATGCTGGGCAATTGAAAATCACTCGAAACAGACGTTGTTGCTCGAATTTCACACTTTTCTTTTCAAGTTATTAACGCAACCGCACTTCAGTGCCTTTAAGTAATGCAATTTATTACTTTTTAGGCAATATTTCGCGTCTAATTCACAATTTTTTTTTAGCAATTTTACCGGAGCTACTTCGCCGTCGCTCTCTACGATTTCGATAGTATTGATGTCGCCCACATCGATATTTTCTCTTCTATCGCATCGAGTACTTATTTCGAACAGCTGTGGAATCGATACTTTGAATCGTGCTAGTGATGAGTTTTCTTTGAAAATCGTGATTTCTAGTATCGTTAAAAATCGCGAGCCAAATTTCTAAACTTTTCTGTTAAATTTTTTAGGGAAAAAGGAAATCAGCCCCTGAAGATGCTGAGGGAGTTAGTGATCTTACAAATAAAAAAGCTCAAGCGTTCACCAGAAGGCATTCCGTTTGCTGGTGACCGTGTAATGCATCTATGTATAAATACATTACAAAATAAAAAAACTTTCCGGATTTGTTTGTTCTTGTTGAAAAAGTATCGCAAGGGAACTACAAAATTATAAAATGCACAGCGTAGAAAAAACGACTTTTCAAAACAAACAGGAAAATATCTTGCATTGTTGCAATAGGTTCTTAAGAAATGCGCGAAGAAAAAAACGCGGTATATATCTTGCTTGTAAGATTCGGTCACACTGCATTACCATAACAATACCAATCTTTTTAAAAGACTCCACAAAAGTAGTAAACTATCTATTAAGCTAACAGTTAACAATGTGGCAGAGTCTGAAAGCAGCGACTCCTCGGCTGGCCCGACAGTACACTGCAAAGGCGACGCGCAGCGTCCTCTCACAGGACAAGAACAAAATCAAAAGTAAATCATCCAAATTGTGTCCGATTCCGGCGTTAACCGATTTGTCCTTTTAGATTTCGAGCCCAAAATTTCTGGCACACACGAAAACCGAGTCTATGTGTGGGGCTTCCAGGAGACAGGTGCGCTCGGTCTGCAGACGAACGTGAAGAAGGCGCAGGAGCGATACACAGAAATGGTGCATCATCCGACGCGCCTGCAATTCTCCAATAATAATGAGATTACGGACGTGACAGCCGGTTACGGGTTCACGGCCTTTGCCGTCAAACGCTCTGATGGAGAGACACTGTTTGGCAGCGGGCTTAACACAGACGCCCAGCTGGGATTTCAGGCCAAACGAAGTGGCAAGGACCCCGCCAATCTGGATATCATCATCTACCCCACAGCAATTCGGTTGCCACGCGTGCATGGCGAGACTGACGAGGACATGGAAATCCGTAGCATGTGTGCTGGTCGTGCCCATCTCGTTGTGCTCACTCGGAATGGCACTGTTTTCACCATGGGCAACAATTCCTACGGCCAGTGCGGTCGCTCCATTATCGACGATGAGTGCTACGGTAGCAGCGCGCTAATATACAGAATCGCCCAGGCGGACATATGCGGCGAGCAGGATGAAATTGTGAGCGTGCAGTGCGGACAGGATCACACCATGTTTCTGAGCAAACTGGGACGCGTCTACACCTGCGGCTGGGGCGCGGACGGCCAGACGGGGCAGGGTAACTACCACACCGCTGGCCAGATAACGCTAATTGGCGGTGACATTGAGAAGGAGCGCATTGTGCGCATCGCTTGTGCCTCGGACTGTGTGCTGGCTGTGAACGATCAGGGCGACGTATTTGGCTGGGGCAACTCTGAGTACGGCCAGCTGGATGATTCAGCTGAAGCTGTGATGCAGATAAACTTACCAAGGGCTCTTAAACTGACTAAGGGCATTGGCAAAGTAAAGGATGTCGCCGCAGGCGGCTCCTTTTGCATGGCGCTCAACGATCAGGGGCTGGTCTACACCTGGGGCTATGGCATCCTGGGTTTCGGCCCATTCGTGGAGCAGACCTCAAAGCCGCAGCACCTGCTGCCCCCGCTGTTTGGGCGCAACGACTTTAGCAATGCGACGACAGTTGTGTCCATTGGCTGCGGTGTCTTTCACATGGGCGCCGTAAACTCGGACGGCGATCTGTTTATGTGGGGCAAGAATCGATTTGGTCACCTGGGCCTGGGACACAAGAAGGATCAGTTCTTCCCCTTCAAGACGGCCATCAATGGGAAGGTAACGAAGGTTGCCTACGGCGTGGATCACACCATAGCTCTATGCAAACCCCACACATGTATTTAGATGCTATCCAGCCAGAATAAACCAAAGCATTGTTTAAAGATCACAAATTCGCGTTTTTAATACATTTAAATTGATTAAAGAACATTTAGATTAATTTGTTTTCTGATAATGTTGTTGTTGTTGTTTTTGTTGGTTTTCCTCTTGCAATGTAAATAGCGGCTCGATTCGATCTATACATAACTGTTAGCCCGCGTACGCATTTATAGTTATAGAGTTAAAGAGTATATATATGTATAAATATAAAATATGTACTTGGAATTGAATGCAGTGTTTTTTTATATGTATCAAGTGGTTGGGATTGGTTAGCTTCCCTTATTCATATACAATAGAAAGTTATACGAGGCCTCAACAATTCTAACTTTACTCCACCTCCCGCACTCCACTCGTTTTGTATTTGTCACAATTTCTTCAATCGCATTTAATTGCTTTCTAGGTACATTTCTTAACAGGGTCTATGATTTGCTATTCTTACGGAGCCCAACAAGCACCTTCACCCCAAACTTCAAGAGGTCAAGGATACTCGCTGAGCCGCTTGGCCAATACTGTTCCAATTGTCTGCTCCAGTTAACGACGCGTCAAACACTCGATTTAAAAGCATGGTTCTTGAACTACAGACTACAAAATTAGGCGGGCGCCTACAGATCATCGTTACACATACTATACAGAAATCAATACTATAAGGGCGTTCCCGATGGAGAGATGAATCAATAGTTGGTGAGTTAATAACATTTCACAGTCGCATTACTCAATGCACCACTTTCGTTGCAAATTGTTTGTTTTCAATGAATAGCACGCAGTCATAAAAAAATAACTAGAAAAAACATATTGTATAATTTGCTGAGCTCCGCCTTTGTCAAATCTACTTTTGGTTGAATGAAAACCCGATTTCTTTATACCGCTTCTTTTCATATGATATACATGCAAGTAAATATGAAATATTTCACCAACTGTTTATGTTCAGAGAATGAGAATGTACAATTTTCGCTCTAGCAATAAATAAATATCAAATATAATGAAAATTAAAAGCTTTAAATGCAATAATAAGTGTATAATGTTCGTGTTATGCTTTAATAGTTATAAAAAAAACATCAAAAACTATATAATTAAAATATTAAGTTTAGCAATTGCCCTTTTAGGCTAGCTAAATTCCAAGTTTGTGGCTACTTTTCGGGACAGTAGAGCCCTTTACTGAGTTTAAATCCGGATCAGTTAGAATTTGAAAACGAAACCCGCATTTTCTCCCAAAAGCAACACAAACTCACTTGCTGACCATCTCGAGGATTGCATTTCGTTGTTGAATATGAAAAAGAACTCACCAACTCACCGACTCATCTGCTAACGTGAACCCTATATTTGTTAATTTTTTTTGTCTTTGTCATGATTTGGTTTTTGTTTTATAGCATGTTATAGATTTAAAACATTTATATTGCTTGACCAGCTCGATTTCAAGCCACTTGCCGCTGCTTCTCGCTTGCCTCGTAGGCCTCCACCTCGGCAATGTTGGCCAGATCGTACTCAATGACGCCCTTGCCCATGAACTCTGCATACTTACCGGCATCGGGCAAAGGGTCAGCCGAGCGTTTGGCCACTGCAAGGCAAAGAATTAGTAAGGTTGAAAGGACTTTTGGCACTTAATTGCTTTTGCTCCACTTACCGCCCGAAATAAACTTCTCCATCATGTAGACCTTCATGTCGTAGCACTCGTTGGCAATACGCTCCGAGATGAGCGACAAGTCGGTGATGCGGGGCGTTATGACCCGCATGTTGCGGCGTACGCGCTCCGTGTCAATGTTGTAGTAACCGGTGCCCATCTTCTGCATCAGATCGATGAAGCTGCTTGGGGGCAGGGTGGTATCGCGGTCCAGAGGCATGATGAAGCAGCGGCTCGTTGTGGTGTCGATGATGGCTGACTGGTTCTCTTTGAAGTCGTGCATGAAGCGGCCGCGACGTCCGTCCTTGAAGTCGGGCACGTCGATCGTGGCGTAGCCCTCATCGTCAGTGCTGTCTAGCTCGATGTCCTCGCGGAAGAAGTTGTCATTGACCATATCGTCAAACTGTCCAGCCCCGCCGCTGCCCGAGCTTGAGCCGGTCAGCTGCGGCAACAGCGTTCGCCAGTTAACGGAGAAGGCGTCATCGTTGCGTGCATAGAATCTTGGCAGCTCGACGGAGTCCTCGGCATAGGGAATGTCGCAGAGCGCATGGTAGCGCATGTTGGCATGGTTGGGCGCATAAAGCCTGTACAGCGTCCAGCCGCCCAGGACGCCCATCAGCATTACGATGATGGCGATCAGGAACAGCAAAAAGGACTTCAAGCAGTTATACTGCGGCCGGTTGAATACCATCGACTCCGTATCCGCATCGCTGTACGCTATTTTGGGCTACAATCGCAACAACGTTTATCAGTATAAACAATTCCACACTCATAATTGGGTAAATATTAAATTACACTACTCTTATGACTAATTACTGCAACCCTCCTCACACCTCGCGGCTCCAAAGTCGATGTTCAATAAAAACAATATCAAATTCTGCACTTATCGTATGCCCGATCGACCCGCTTTTGATATGGTTATTCTGATCGTTTACAAAGACATTATGAACTGGGAAATACCCTACACACAGCTCTAAAGTATCCCTTAATATTGTCCAATCGCTGTCAAATTTTCGGAATATATAGACGAAAAGCGACAATGTAGGCGTCCCAAATTTCAATACAAAACATAAAGGAATAACTCTGAGGCGACACAATCATACAGAAGAGTGGATAGGTCATACCAGAACTCTACTTTTTATGATCAAGAATATGTAAGAGTTTGTACTTTATATATGTACATATATATACGTAGTTTTGTGTTTTATACTGATGGAAGAACTTTAAGCTGTCTGTTACATACGTTCAAGTCTAGTGTATCCCTTTGATATTCGCTTTATGGGTAATAAAAGATAACAAAAGGGTATAAAAAGATAACAAACCACAAAAGTACATATACAATACTAGCTGGTAATACCCCGGCCTTGCCCGGCGAAATATTTAGAAAAAGTGCATTATTTTGAATTTGACTACTTTCGCCAACCGTAAGAAATACACACACTCAAAACTAAATAGTTAAGCCACGTGACTAATGTTTCTTGTGCAGGGCTATGAAAATGTCGTTGAAGCCGATCTAACTAATCAAAAATCCCACTCATTTGACTTTGACTTCCATTTCCCGCCCGTGGCGACGCGTAGGAATGGATTTTCTAAAATCATTTAAAACTGAGTTTGAAGCCAATCGCATGAAAACTAAAAATGTCGAATGCCAGAGTTTTCTACCGATTTTCCGAACATGGGGCTGAATTTCCCAAAATCGCTGATACACATTTCGAATTATTTTACGTGAAGAGCTTTGAAAATGAATTTGAAGGTGATCGGTCTAAAATTAGGCTTTCGCCCATACAACCTTGAGACCCCCATTTTCCGCCCATGGGGGTGGATTTTCCAAAATCGGCGAAATATGTGTCAAATGAATTTTTGTGTAGATCTTTGAAAATGAGTTTGAAGCCAAGTGGATGGTTAAAAAAAAAAATGTTCATACAACAGTTTCCGCAATTTTCTACGCTTGTGGGTGGAATTTTCCAATATCCCGTCTTAGTGTGCACTTTCATCATAGATGGAACCTAGTGTGAAAATTTCAGCATCCTAGCTCTTACGGTTTGGGCTGTGCGATGATTGCCAATCAGTGAGTCAGTCAGTCAGCATGAACTCTTTTATATACATACATGGATAAGTAAACATAAACATACACTGCAAAAATTGTGCTTCTAGCGTTTTCTTCTTATTGATGTCATTTTCCTTTAGTGCCTACTTAAAAATAATGTGTTATGTTGAGCTATAATTTACTGAATTAAGTTCTATTTGCCTCACTCGTCGTAAGCTTATGCTGGGTAAGCAAGAATCTCACATACATAACTCACACTCACATTCATATTACGATCATACAGCTACCCTATCGGACTTGGTTGCTTCCAAAATGTACAAATCGCAAGTACCTTTTCCACACAAATGTTTAAGTTTAGTTTTAAGTTTATGTTTTATTTTATGCAAAGGAAAATGGGGAAGAACACCTATAAGTAATCGACTTATATGGGAACTATACGCGACTGAACTTGATTTAGGGACTTAGCTCCAGTAATCAACAAATTTTGCATTATAAAATGATGAGGATTGAATAGGCTCTTAAACAATCAATGAGAACTTAAGAGGTGTGAAGCTGACACAATTGGTTCCAAGATGGAGAAGATGACTTGATATACTGGTGGACGGTTTGAACTCCTGCCATTTTATAAAGTAAGCTTGGTAAATTTAATAAGTAAGCTAATTCTTTTGTTGATTTTATTGATGGTGAACTCTATATGAGAATGAAAGTAAGTTTTTTGTCGAAATAAATTCCTAGGTATCGTACAGTATCTAACCATTGGATAGGCGAATCGCAGAAGAAAATAGCACTTTCTTTTTTTGGTAAAGAAGATGGGGTTTGTTAACAGTTGTATTGTCTGCGAACATTGATAAAAGACAGTTTGGTGGTTGGGGAATATCATGGGTGTATACTATACTGTTGAGGGACACTAGCAGCACTCAATTGCCTTATTGTAGACTGGTTGCCATCCAAGTCGATATAAACTCGACGTTCGGTCAAAAATAGATGTAAGATTTTTACAAGGTATGTGCGGTGTCCACACTATGTTGCAGAATCTTCGATTCTTGTTTTACAATGAATATAAATTGAGTGCTGAAAGAACCGTTTCAGATTCAATTACAGCTCTCGGGTTCCCTCTTAATTTGCTTCTGGCAGAAGGCAGAATTACAGGCGTGACAAGCTGCTGATTATAGCAGCAAAGCTTTGATAACCTACAAATGTTTCATCTATTCTATTGTACTGAAGATGGGTCCATACTATAATTTGCATGTTTATCATATAGAAAATGCATTTCCCAGAAACAGGTACTGTCTGAAAAGGGCATTCTCTGTGCAGCACTTTCTGTATGGTCCGACAGGGTGAGGTTCTCCAGCAAATGTAAATTGTGAACGTGAGCGTGTGTGAGTGAGTGTGACTGTGTGTGCCTTATCGCTGATGTGCAAAGTGCGGAAATTCTAGTCTCTTTACAGCCCCGCAACAAAGCATATGCAATGACAAATCGCTTAGCAAGCTTAAGTGCATGATGTACCATCTGTATGTATACTCGTGAGTATATATGTACATCAGTATGCACATATAAATACAATAGTTAAGGCGCATATTCATCTGGAAGTTTGTCACTGGAATTTTTTAGACGTAAGCGAAGTAATAAAGATTTATTCACTAAAAAGCATGGAGAAAACGAGCAGGGGGTAGAGGCTGAGGTCGGGAGTGCTGGCTGGCAATGCCCAAACAAACTGCGGCCTCAAAACGAGCTAAGGAAAGAGTGCAAGGACACTGGGAATTCCAGCATGGAAAAATCGATAAATATGCATGCTGCTGATTATACAGACACACACGACACGGCCACACACATACACACACACACACACATACACATTCATGTGTATCGAAATTCTACTGTTAACAGACGCCCACACATCCATATACACACATACCAACACTCACACACACCCAACACAGGCGAAGGCAAACGAAAACGAAACTTGTAGCGCTGCGAGCGCGAAGGACACAGGATATGGGGGCTAGCAAGGACAAGCATGATTGCGCAAAAAGCTGTCTTATGCTCAACTTACACTGATCAGCGAACCATGATGCATCATGGACTCATCGTTGAGGTGCAAAGGTAGCGGCACCTTCTCCAGGTCCTTCTTTTCACCTGTTAATTTCGCTAGAATCGTCATTTTTGCGTTTTCAAGCAGCACTTTCAGGATGAGGTGACTGTTGGAACAATTTCGCCTTTAATTTTGTTTTAATTTGATGTTGAGATGACCGAAAAAACCCAGAGTAGAAAGTCTACACCTGAGCTGTTTATTCTTCAATTATATTTTTCACTTTGTTTTTTGTGTGCGCAGTAGTCGTACGTCGCCGATTTCGTTCGTAACAACGGGGAGGGAGGAGTGTTATTATTATGCAGTGTGACCAAGTATAGCGAGCAGGAGATATACCGAATGCATTTTTTCTACTTTGTGCCGTTACGCGGTTTTCGTTCTTGCACTTTTTCAAAAAGTCGTCTTGTTTGCATCACCATCGAGTTGTTTACTTATTAAAATTAACAACGGTATTAGATGGCTTAATCTTATAAGAACAAACATTTTAGATTGACAGCAGTGTGTTTTAAGCTAACGTCAACAAATGCGAGCTGGTATGACAGACATGTCTGACGAACAACGCACTTTGTCTATGAATTTTGGACCTGCGTAACAGCCATTATATTCGAATTCAAGCCACGTTCGACTCTTTTCTTATAATCTAGCTGCTGGTTAACACAAATTTCTTAACTTACACAACTTCGTACCAAATTGCATTATATTTCACAGTCATAAATCAATATTCACATTCATGATATTTATAATACCGCCGGTTCTCAGGATTTCAACAAATGTTCAAACTTATGATAGTCAGCAAAAACGAGAACATTAATTAATCAAACTAATATCTTGGAAAGAATGTTTTTTAATTTTTGTTGTTGCTTCAATTAGAAAATTAGACGTACAAATTAGGTACACATATTAATTGTTTCAAGTGGCAACCGCGCTGCACATAACTGATATTCTTAGATTTACGGAATATGGGGTATACACGGCTTAGCACTACTTATGACTATGTTGATTTGAGAGAAAGGCCAGGTGACCCTTGGGGCACTTGTTGGCGTAGTGGCCCTTGTGCCCGCACTTGTAGCAGGTGATCTCCTCAAGCGGCGTGGGTACTTTGATGAACGCTGGCGGTGGATGATTAGGAACACCGTCTTCGTTGATTTCCCCCCCACTGTGGTCCATTGCGTTAATGTTGTTGCGGTGCTCCACGCTGCCGACGTACTGCTTACAGGAGTTGGCTTTGTGTCCGAGCTCGCCGCAGTAGTGGCAGGTGGGCAGTTTCTTGTGCAGCTGATCCTTGCTGAGATCGGCCAGGGGCGGCAGCTCGAAGCGCGGATGCATGTGCTTACAGTTGGGTCCCTCCGGGCAAAAGCCGGCTAGGTAGTTCATACAAAGCACGCGCCGCAGGTGCTGGTGACGGCAGTGGGGGCCGTGGCGACAGAAGCCTCGCTTGTACCAGGGACAGTCTTTCACCTTGCTCTGCGGATCGATGTGCAGAAAGGGGCACTCCTTGTTGTGGCAGGCATTGAATCGCGAGTAGAAGTAGCACTCCGGCATCTTGGTCATGTCGTACTCGTGCAGGAACTCACACTGGTCGCCTTTCTTGCACAGGCCGCGCAGCCAGTGCTTGCAGACGATGGTGCGGTCGCCGCGTATGTGCCGGAACGGGCAGGCACTGCCCTTGTCGCACTCCTGACCATTTTTTGTGATGAAATTGCAGACGGCGGCAATGGACTTGTCCATGCCATAGAACGGCAGCGGTATGGCGCCCACCTGCTCAATCAGGTCCCGTTCCGCCTTGAACTGCAGGCTGTTTACGTTGGCCAGAAGGATATCCATCCCGTTGCGGTACTTTTTTCATAAGCAACAATAAAAAAGCGCGTTGCTCCGGATCTGTTGTTTTTTTTTCTGCTAACACGGCGATATATCGATATCTTTCTTCCGACAGGGCATTGCATATCGATACATGCATATTAAAGCAGGTATGCAGCTAATGCCCTTTGCTAGCAAAATAGGGCTAGAAGCATAGATCGACAAGGCGGCATTCAGTGTGAAAATAAGTTGTACCAAATATATTATACTACTATATTGTATGATTATATTATTTTACATTGCATTAAAATATGTTTGCTTGTACTGGATGTTGCTGGCAATATAAATAAAACAAGCAATACATTGGTTTAACCCTACATAAAATGAATGCGATAGAATGCCAAAAAATAATCCTCAGTAAAATGAATATATTTTGTGGCTTATGGAGTTAATCAATCTGTTCACTGACCGGCGCATATACATATATTGATCTAGCAAATTGAAATAAATAGCCTAAAGAAACAGTTGTAGCAAAAGAACTAAATTAGGTTAAGTCTAATAATATGCTGATGAAAAACCTATGCTCACAGTATGTGCAGATGTACTGTTTGCTTTTTGCTAGTACTTCTTGCGTGGCGCGCATTGACCAGCGTACCAGCCATTGGTATTTGTTTACGCGATGTCCGATGCAACAATATGAGCGTTTCGGTTAAAAGGTTAATAACAGTAACAACAACAAGAAGGCGGAAGTGAATTATGTGAGACGCCACGCCCGCTACAGACAATACCTTATACCGCCACCAGCTCGACATGTTGCCCACATACGAGCGCCTAAATGAGTCCAAGAAGGTCTTTTTTCGGATACCTTTTGCCAAGCTGGCTCTTATGGCCCTTAGCTTTCCACTAGGTGCCTTCTTCTTCTGCGTGGTGTGGTCGCTAAAGTTTGACTTTGTGCGCTCCACGTTCACGCACTGCGACGTGGCCAACTACCTGCCGTCTGTGTCGGCGGCAATTGGCAATTATGAGCCCCAGAAGACGGTTTGGCGACTGGCCATCATTCTGCACCTGCCTCTGCGGCTGACGGTGACCAAGATGTATCTGGAGTATTACAGAGAGCACATAAGGCGCAATCGGCGCATGTTTGGCATCTTGGCATGCACGCTGAACTTTATAGAGAACTTTGCACTCTTCTGTCTGTCGCTCTGGACGTCGGCGGACAACTATGAGATACATAGGAACTCGTTTATAGTGTTCATTGCATGCAGTGAGTGCTATATGCTGATGTCCTACCTGCTGAACAGGAATGCACGCAAGGTAGTACTGCTGCCGCACGAGGAAAAGTCGCTGAGGTTTAAGCGTAATCTTTTCCTGATTAATGTCATGGCCTTCGGCCTGGCCGGCTACTGCTTTATGCGGCACAATGCGCGCTGTGAGACCGGTGGTAAGCCCACACATATACATACATTACATAGGGATTGCCTCTTTTAACCACTGAATCCTCTCCACAGTCTACACATTCTTCGCTCTCTTCGAGTACATCGTGGTGCTCACAAACATGGGCTTCCATATGACGGCCTACTGGGACTTTTACGCCCTAAACGTTGTTTGCGACGCCAAGAACGGTCTATATTTAACGCATTTTTAGTTCGCTTGCCATTCACGTCCACGTCCACGTCCAGATCCTCGTCTGTACATATGCGGTATTAGCTTAAGCTCAAAGTTTACTTAATTTTCAACCAAAAAGCAACTTAGAAAAAAACTTAGCAATCAAGCATCAGTCAGTTCGCAAAACTACACTACTTTGTATTAAATATATAAGCTTACATAAGATTTATATAAGTTTTTAAAATAATAATGACTGACGAGCTATTATACTTTGCTGGAGATATCGCTGATACGGTGCACCTACTACCAATATCTGCCAAGAATTGGGCTGTCGCTTCGTCGCGACGTCGGTTCTCTGTGGCACGGCTGCTGCTCATCGGATTTGGGCTCCCACCTATTTCACTGGCCTACTTTCTTATTAAGACCATTCTCACGGAGTTTGAGTCCTCGACCTACACACACTGTGAGGTTCTCAACATTTTTCCGTCCTTGTCGGCAGTGTCTAAAGAGCAGCACTGCGGCTGGAAGCTTATCACGTGGCTGCATTTTCCCTTCCGGCTGCTTCTCATTTATCTTTACTCGCGCTACTACCGGCGCATATTTTCATGCCCTGATCGTCCAATTGGTTGGATAATTGTGTGCCTTCTCACTCAAGAGAGTTTGAGCACCGTCGCCCTCGCGCAGTGGGCTCATGTTTCACGCCGCCTTCATATGATGACGGCCACTTCACTATGGCTCTCCGGCTGCAGCTTCATGGCCGCTTCCTATCTGTCCTACAAGCGCTGTCGATGCGAGCCCATGGAACCGCACGAGCAGCTCTCCTACAAGCTAAAGCGCAGACTGGTCTTCATCTACTTTTGTACCACAGTGATCATGTGGTTTTTTTATATTGTGCACAACCAATTTTGTCTTCCATTAGGTAAGTAAGCGACCCTCCAAAAGCCCTAAATGTTATTCGCTTTATTGCAGCCTACTCCGTATTCTCAATATGTGAGCACGTTGTGTGCTGGTGCCTGATGGGTTATCTGTGGACGTCGTACCTTGACTTCTATTCGGTTTATCTCTGCCACAATTCACAGAATGGATACTTCCTTACAGAAGTTTAACTAATGGTTATCATATTAAATTTTCTGTCAAAAATATCTTATCTGTGGATGCCGAACCTCAGCTAATATTTTGTTTATCTCAACACAGATTGGATATTCAATTAACAAATGGATATCACTTAAATTTTGCACTTTATTAGTACCCTGATGCATTACAGTCGGTATGTGAATGTTGAATGTCCGACTGCAACGTTCTTACTTGTTTTTTAAATAGTTGAAGACATTTTCATAGCCTTATACAAAGAATCATAAAGCTGAACTATTTAGAAAAGTCTACTCCAACGGGTGAGAAAATGGTGGAACACTATTGTGTGTATTTCTTACGATTGACGAAGTATATATATAGTTCGCCGGGCAACGTTGGGGTATTACCAGCTAGTAGGTTCATAGACGTTTAAACAATGGATGTAATATTAACATTTTTTAATAAGAACTAAAACAATACAGTTATTTGGGTAGTAGACTAGTTATTTATGGATTACCTGTGGATGTCGAACCTTGACTTATACGCATCTACCCGGGTTTCCAATACAAGGATTGTTTACAATATTGCAGACGTTTATCGATTGAGGTGTAGGCTAAGATTACGTTTCATAGATGCGCACCAAATCGTCAATGGTGATGGGATAGCTTGTTACGGGACAAGTGCCCTGCTCCTTCAGATGCGTCACGATGCATTTCCAGCAGTAGACGTAGCCGGATACGGCGCACGCTGTTGGTGTTGTTAGCTGCAGCAGGCAAACAGGGCATTCACCGCTCTTTGGTAGTGTTTCCTTTAGCTCATTGGGTAGTTCGCTCTTCTGCATGGCCTCAGGATTCTGAAGTGTGCCTCCCAGTTTGCGGCGCTGGTCATTTGAGTACCACCACTGTATGAACTGCAGAAAAAAGGCCAGCACCTCGAGCATTTTTAGGAATATGAACGTCCACTTGTCCTCCTTGGGTGGCTCACTGGGATAGCGCAGCGTCAGGCCCAGCGCGCGGAACAGCGGCGAATGACTGGATGCATATTTGACCAGGTACAGGAATGTGTGTACTGCCTTGGAGGCGTTGTATACGTGAAAAAGATTAATGAGCTGCGACTCCCAGGCGTAGGTGCTATCGTGCTGCGCACTGCGCGTTCGCAGCCTGCGCTCAACGAAGGGCAGGAGAGTCAACAGGGTCGCGGAGCTGAACTGTTGCTGGCGGGTTAGCAGCTCGCCAGTTGTGCTAGCTGTGCGTTGCAGTCCATAGAAGCTCTCTCCAAAGGAAGAAGCGCGCTTGCGCAGGTATAGGTACTGGAGTATCCATGTTACAACTGGTGATAGCTCCTCGCGTACGCGTAGGTTGCCCCAAAGCTTAAAGTCCAATCGCAGGCCGAAGTAGTCGAAAACTTTGCTGAGCGCTGGATAGATAAGGTTGTCCAGGGTCTCAGCGGCCGATATTTCAAAGATTGACGGCACATTCTGAAGATTTTGACGAACGTTTGCAGCCTCCGCCATACTTTCGATGGTCGGCCAATTTGTTCGTGGTCCCTTTTAGTTTTAATTAATTGCTAAACAAATAAGATTGGAAAGCAACAGATGTGCGGCCGGTGTTCGTATCGAATATCGACCAAACATCGGCTGACCGACACAAGTTATCGAGCACAGCCATCTATCGGCGAAAACAACCTATCGACCGCAACAATCAGCTGATGAACAATTTATTTGTTAGTTCTTTAATTTCAACGGTAAAGCAGGTGCAAAGTATTAATAATATATATACAAAGAAGACAAGACTGACGGTAGCACAATGAAAACACCGGGAGGTGCGTCATCGGAGGAACCGAGCAAGTCGTCGCTCTCCAAAGTAACCAAGAAGTCCACAAAATCGCGTTCTAAAAGTACAAAATTGGAAGCTGGCAGCAAAAACTCGGCTTCGGCTGCAAACATCGTCGCCCCAGTGGGCAGTTTGCCAGCCACGCCCACACATGTGAATATGGCAACGACGCCCACAACGCCGACGACCAGCATTGGCAACTACAATCTCTTCGACGCTTCCTTTGCAGTAGCTGGCCACGGACACGGAGCTGGCGTTGGTGTCGAGCCGGCGAACAATGCCAGCAAAGCGGTAAGTGCATTCTAGTAAACTTGGTAAAACGAAGAAACTAAATGGCCATTACCCAGCAGAGTCACCACAAGAGCTATGCTGGCTTTGACCCACGCAGCATAAAGATATTCTGGGAGCAACATGACCAAACGGATGTGGAGCTTTCGCAGGACGTCTGCGCTCGCCTAGCAGAAGATGCATCCTATAAAGTCTGGGAGCTCATTAACGTATGTGTATTGTGATAAGCTTTTCCCAAATGTTGCCTTAATTCGTATATTAACTATTAACAGAATGTAAAGGTTTATTCCCGTCATTCTGGAGGCGTGGTTACCTATGATCTAGTCAACGAGGTGCTTAAGGATGCCGATGTGCCCCCCATGCTGGGCGCCATGGACACCGACTGGGACTGCATTGATTACGATGGCAGCTACTTTTTTCACTCGGATAAGATCTTCGAGTTGCGCGACGAGTTCCAAAGTGAAATATCGCTCTCGCTGCCATACGATGCCGACTTTCACTGTATCTGCCCGATAGAGGATAGAAATACCGACCAGATGAAGCTGTATGTACAGAGTCTGGTAACTGGTAAGTGTTGTTTCTCTACTTGCTTCCCCTACTCAAGTGAATCAATCAACAGCTGCGCTATTTGGCGACGCTAGGGCACGCAGCATGGCCACTTCTCAGGCCTTTCAAACGCCTTTGATGGGCGCGTGCTACCGGGTTATTATCAGCAAGATGTTGGAAGTGCTCGCCTTCAAGCAGCAAGATCAACTGAGCCAACGCTGCTGGCGTCTGATGCGCGCTTGTAATTACAATGCCCAGGCAAACCACATCAACTGCAGGCCGGAGTACTTTAACCTAGCCGAAGTTCTCATCAGCCAGCTAATGGCTCCCTATGAGACCATCAAGGTGGCTGATGGGCAACCGCAGACGCAGAACGCACAGATCAAAATGGAGGTCGATGAGGAGCTTAAGGTAGAGCCAGGGTTGTCCAGCGACGTGCCAGGTGAACAATACTCCACTCAGGGCATAGACGCGCAGCCACAGCAGCAGGAACAGGAGCCACAGCAACAGCAGCCTGTGCCAGAGATTGTATTTTCAAGCGACACAACCTCGCAAGAACAGACCATTTATAAGCTGCAGCCGGACGATGACAGTGAGGAGGTCGACGAGCGACAGGTTCAGCAGGAGCCACAGCAGCTGTCCAGCTACTTTGCCAGTCCCGTGGGCAATGCCTATGTGGACGATCTTTGCGAGACTATAGGCCAGATGGCCGCTCAGAGTGGCTATTTGCACTCCGAATGTCTCTTTCTAATTAAGCGACGGCTGACCAGGTTCTTCGAGGCCCGCGACGTCTGCAGTGAACGGGGTAGGTGCTCTGTACACTATAAATAACAATATATCCTTAAGAAATCACTTGATTTCCTTCAGATTATAAGTACATCAGTCGAGCCGTACGCGGTCTGATTGCATTGGGCGAATACGCCTTCCGCGAGTTTATTCCCTACATTTACAAGCTGAATGCCAAGGATATACCCGATAGCCTCTGGCGGGACCTGGCGCCAGCTGCTATATTCCTTGGCGGACGCGACGATATACATTTGTACGAGTGGCTGGAGTACGGCTGCGGAGCCGGCAGCTTGCAGCCCTTTCTGGGTCACTTTGCGAGTAAGTTATTCCCAACGTCTCTTAGTCAATAAATGACAAATTTCAATGTTTGCAGATGCGTTTGCGAAGATGATCTCTAAACGCTTTGTGCGGGCCAGACAGCCTGCTTATAGGCTCGAGGCACAGCCTGGCGTGCGTCGCTTGGAGTGGAGCACGCTGGCGGCGGCTATGTGCCATGGCGACGATCCAAGCAAGGCACTTAGGCCTAAGCCCACATTGTGCGACGCCTTTCCCGAACTGGTGCAGCCCAATTTGAGACTCAACTGCGCCGGCACCATACGCTTCAAGTTTGCCGGCTGCCGACCCGTGCTGCTGAAACCAAAGGGCGTTGCTGCTGCCCAGTTCATGGACTCGCCCTCGACCAACGGCGGCAGCGACATTGTTCACTCTGACATACTTATTGCCAAGCGTAAGCTATTCAAGCCGCTAACTAACGTGAAGCGCGTAATGGCAAGCTGTGGCTATCACTACCTGCGCATCTAAATCTGAACAGGTTCTAATAAAATCGTAGAGGAAAATCAGCTTCAAGGAAAATTATAATGCACTCGCAACTATTAACTATGTACATATATCTAGGAATCTAGGATGACTAGTAGTCTAGAAAGCCTCCTCCTGTGGCACAGGCACGCCCGCTTCCTTCATCTCGGCCACGATGCGCTTGTTGATGATGTTTTTGATGTTCGCATTGACATTGGGCAACAAGCCACCAGTACGCGCGGCGTGCTCTATGCGCTGCACTACGTCAATTTCGCGGCGGGAAGATATAAAGTTAGTTACGAGCGACTTGTCCAAGCTGCCCACGCGCCCAATGCGCCCGGTGCGGTGTATGTAGTCGGAGATGTGCAGGGGGAAGTCAAAGTTAAGCACATGGCGCGCTCGCGTTGTGTCGAGTCCGCGACTGCCAACGTCCGTGGTGGAGAGCACGTCACACTGACCACGCTGGAACTCCTCAAAGCGGCCCAGGCGAATCTTCATTAACATATCTCCGTTCAGGTTGAGGCAGTTGATGCCGCTATTGTTCAGAAATATGGACACGTAGTCGCTGGTGGCAGACTTATTGCTGAAGACAATTAAAGGACGACGCTTGGCCAGATCCTGCTTGACTAAGCCCAACAAGTTGGCTGGTCTGTCGGCCTTGGACATGCGCAGAAACTTTTGCGTCACATGAGGCATCAGACGATGCAAATGTGGACTGACCACCTCTCGTATGGTGTTAACGTCGATGACTCGTTCTAGGATCTCGCGGGTGTTGGTGGGCATCGTCGCCGAGGCGAGCAATAGCTGTGTGCCCACTGTGCGAGCATCCTGCACGTGATTCCTGTGAAACTGAAGATCAATTGATAACTTTAGCAAATACTTCAGATATAAATAGAGGCGACACTTACGGGAAATCTTCTAAGGAAATATGTGAGCTTGTCGGTGAATGAATCATCCAGAAGCGTGTCCGCCTCGTCCAGTACCACATGTCGCACTTGATCCATATGGTAGATGCCCGTCGTGACCAGCTTGCTAATGGCGCCCAGCGTGGCCACCAGTATATCCACCTGGTCAAAGTCTGGGTTTATCATTAGCTGCTTCGTGTTGCCGCCCAGTAGCGCCTTTACTTTCAATTCTGTGCCCACGCAGAGCTTCTGAGTCACCTGGGCGATTTGTGTGGCCAGCTCGCGTCCCGGTGTGAGTATGAGCACGCTGGGCGTATTCAGCCGGCGATCAGTGTTCTCGCTGCACGGTGCTTGCAGCCGCTTGTTGAGCACGGGCAACAGGTAGGCTAGCGTCTTGCCACAGCCCGTCTCGGCGGCAATCAACGTGTGGAAGCTGCCGTCCACCATGGGCATTGCTTGGTTCTGTATGCTGGTGAGCTGCTTGATGCCCAGCTCGTTTTGCAGATTGTCCAGCAGCTGTTGATGCAGCTGCAATTGTCCTGTGGCCAGCAAATCGGCTAGGCTCTGCATCTCCGCCTGCATCTGCTCCCGACTGACGCTGGCATTGAGAGTAAAGTGGTCCCCCTTGGACTTGTTATGTAGCCAGCCCTTGGAGCAGAGTGCCAATGTGCCGAACTTGGCGTCCGCCCTTTCCGGCTCCAGCAGATTGAATTGTGTTCTTCGGCAGCCGATGAGCGGCTTGCGGTTGCTCTGCTCCTTTGGCGTAGCTTGAGCTGCTGCCGTGGCGAACTGCCGCCGCGCTTGTGTGCGCACAACTATCGACAGATTTTGCAACATATTCGCTAAAAACTCGCGAGCTATGTTTACGTTTTAATGCACGCCGCGGCAACTGTCAGCTGTTGCTGTCTGGTAGTACGGTCATATAACATATTTAGGGTGTCGCATCCAGTGCTGCCAATTGCGGTACAATTGTAGCCCATAAGGTGGCAGCCTTGCCTCAATCGACAGTGCTGCCCATCGACTCAAAATAGTTCGCGCTTTAAACTAGTAGCGGTGCCGCGAACATTATAAACAGACGCCTTAACCAAGAGTTTTCGGTAATTAATTATGCTAATCTAACATCTTGTGAGTGATTTATCAAGTGATAAGTGATGTGATATATGTATGTATACATACAATCAACGAAAACATGTAATTGACGTGCAATTCTTCGATACGCGAGTTGAACGGTAAAAGCTATGCAAAAAGCAAGCCTGCAAACATGCAAACGTATATACAAGTATGTTTGTATGTATCAGATAACGGCTTCGGGTGATTGCAAAAACGTTCATACACGAACAAAAGCTGAATAATCGCGCCATTTGGCTCAAAGAACAAAACTGCATACGCACAAGTTCTCACTGTTGATTTAAAATAACACTAATGAGGACATTTTTGATGCTGTTTGAGTTTATTCATGCTCGTATTCAAACTATTCACTTCGGGCGATCGTTCATTCGGCTTAAAAATGCTTGTTTTGATCAAGAGCGCTGCCTCTGCAGCGAGCTTACAAAACAATATACATACATACATGCCTTTTATCGCCAGCTAGACACAAGCAGAATGCTGCACGAACAAAATACACGCTCATGCATGATGCTCGAGGTTCGGTCACATAATCATAAGAAAGTGTTCTGCATGTACGCGATTGATGTGTTCGTCAGCATGAGCTGATTTTTACTCAACGCTGCGTTTCGTTCAGTGATTGAAATTGTGTTAAAATTGTTTGTGTTAATCAAGAAAATAGAGAATATTGCAGTTCTCTGGTATCTATCAACGCATATTAATGCAAGATCGATCATGTTACCGGTAAGTTAGCTACATTTATTTCTATACTTTTTTGAACATTTTACTTTTACCATTTATGTATCTGTACCATAATAAATCAGCATATACAATGTACATATATTTACACGAATACAGTCGAAATTCCTTGTAACGAACCTCTCTTTGACCAATTTGGTATAAAAGCGCATTATTTTTACTAGTCCGAGCTTTTCGAAATATTTATTTAAATTATATAAATATAGATGACAAATCAATAGGGAGAGAAATCAACGCCATTGCTGATCTAGCTCATTTTGTTTTTACTCCCTGTACTCATAGAATAGGGTAAAAAAGCGTACTAAATCGGTGCAAATGAATGTAAGAGGCAGAAAGAGACATCTCCGACCCTATAAACTTTATAGTATAAAGTATATACATATGTATATTCTTGATCAGTATAAAATGAAAATTCGATTTGGCCATATCCGTGTGTCTGTCCATTCGTCTCTCAGTCTGTCCGTCAGTATCAACGCGTCGATCTCAGCATTTATATTAAGTAGAGACAGCAAAATTTGCAATGTACATAGGTTCCTGTATACCATACATAGGACAAGTTTATTTTGGATCCGAGATACTCCCCCGCAATGCGATAACAAAGGTTTACAGCAACAATTTTAAAGATATAGTTTTGGGATTTCGCATGCATAATACTTTAGTCACTTTCAATATAATGTCCAAATTTCAAATCGATCGGATCATAAGCACGGAAGTTATTCAACATATGAGATTCAGTACTGCAGCGCGGGGGGAAGAAGCCGCACAGCCGTCACTTAAAATGCCTTGCTTGCGCTGTCGCTTGTGCTGTGTATGTATGTGTCCTTGTGTATGTGTGTGTGTATGTGTAGGTGTAGGAAGATGCTATCGGAAATTTTTTACCTGGGTACAGGGAGTTTTGTAGTTGGGTATGCTCAACGATAGCATTCTTACTTGTTTTAAAATCATTTTTTTTTTTAAATGTGTAAGGTTTTTTGTGTGGATCAAAAAAATATGTTTTTAATTAAAATAATCCAGCTTACAATGCCAAATCAATGAAGACTGTGAACTCTGATCAATAAGAGATTCCGAATGGAAATCGATTGAGTTTTGACATAGTTATGACTTAGTAATATCGAAAGATCATTTACCGTTGAGTTGGAAATCTCACAAGTCGAACTTTTATAAATTTCCGGAATGAATTTTGACCGAATATGGAACTTCTTCAGAATGAGTTTTAAAGTATCGTCTTATACTAAATTTGATGTCAGCAATAGATGAAAAACAAATTGAATTTGGGTGAATCTGATTTACCTCTGTTTTGGCTCACTTTTATTATAACTATGTGTGTATATCGGCCAGGTTTAAAACAAAGTTACAAAAGATTTGCAAATTGCAGCGACAAAAGGGCCCATAAAAGTGCATGAAAGTTTGTGCCTTGAAGTCACCAAAGAAGTTACCCGAAAGGAATTCACTTTCATGCGTGTGCTTGCGTGTCCTGGAGGGCCAGGCAGGATTTTAATTTGTGCTACGTTGTGCACAAAATGCTCGGGAGGAGCTCACTTTTTAATATGTTTTAAGTAATTTGTGCGCATTTTCGAATTTTTATCGCGGCCACAAAACTTTGTCCTTTGAATTTAACAATACTCCTGCCTGGCTGCAGACTGATGTCCTTTTCCCCCACTGCTCCTCCGCTCCTTCTGGTGTTATTGCTTGTTGGCGAGCGTGTAATGATGACTTTATGACTTTATTTACGTGCAATAAAAGCAACAATTCAGCTTGAGGATATTTCCACATACATATACAATACATAAGTAGTTATGCACTGAGAGAAAAGTGGATCGCCAGCGAAGCTCCCTACTTCCGTGTTCTTCTAGATAAAGTTTACGAAAATTAAAACTAATTCAATTAATCGCCTGGGCTGGAAAATGTTTCTGTTTATTCCCCACACTTTAAAATCAATGTAGGAAAACTTTGAAGTTAGTCCGAGATATTCTAAGAATTTCTTGAAAGATTCTAGAATACAATTCCTAGAAATTGTTACCCCAATTTGATACACGTATGTTTTTTACTTTGTACTCACTCTGGCCATTTTCAAAGGACTTTTTTGGAGTGTATGTACGTAGGTCCTTGCTCCCCCAGTATAAAAGCGATTTTCAACTTAATTTATTCCGTTTGCTTCGTTTTCATTTGCAAAAGATCCAAGTGGACTGAATTTTAATTCTGCTCTTTTAGTTTTGGGCTCAAATATGTTAAATACCAGCTGCGCTCGGCCTTCTACCTTTTTGATGTCAGCCTCACGAGTGTGTGCGAGTGTGCGATTGTGTGTGTGAGCGAGTGTGCGAGTGTGTGTGGGTGTGTGAGCGTGACGGCTGCTTGAGTCCGTGTTGTGTCTTGTCTCAAGTTGGCTACAAAATTTGCAATTCCAATGATGAAAGTGTTAAAGTCCTGCACAACATATGCGTGGCTTGTCGCAAGGACTCTTCCGTGCACTCGTCTAACACTGTTAACTAATGATCCTTTAATAGGCCGCAAGCCGAAACCAACACAAAAACCAAAACCAAAACCAAATGCAATAATAATGGGCACTCGGTGCAACAAGTTTTGAATTATGTTGATCCTGTTCATTTGCCTTTGTCCCAAAAAGGATATGTTCAGCCTGCGTCACCGAAATGAGCTTCTAAATATCACACATACGCCGCATTCGCCAAATTGCCTGTGGCCACAGCGACCACACACCAAATGCCACACACCACACACCAAATGCCACACACCACACACCACAGTCCACACACCACAGTCCTCAGTTCAGCAATCGAATAAATCACAGCTGGCAGCTGCGATTGCAGAGGCGAGTCGGGACGGGCACGTAATGCGCCTGGTGTCGGCTTTGGCCGGCGGTGGCAGCCACCAAAAATTGTCAGGACATTTGCATTTGAGGATAAGCGTGAAAGCCAGCTGATAAAAATGTTGAACAAAGGCCAACCACTTTAAGGGGGCTGTTGTTCAAATTTGCATAGCTGCAAATTTCTGAAATGTGTCCCGTGCAGCGCGGACAGCGGCAGAAGGAGCAGGAGAAAGAGGAGCTTGCAACTGGAGTTGCAACAAACTGTTCAAGCTCTAGGAATCAACTGGTTCATCTAATCCACTTGTTAGTTTTGGTCGTATGTACTTTTCATGTCCAAAAGAAAGAAGGAAGTGTTTACAAGTGTGTAAAAATGGGGGAATACATTACAACAGAATGGAATCTGCTTGAAATCTTGAAATAGTTGTGAATTGTATTAACTTTCTTATTTTGCTGACCACATTTCCAGCCCGGAACTTATTTGGCGCTGCTTAAAAGTGAGGTTTTTCAATCAGGATGGAAGTTCAATTCTTTGATCGAAAAAACGAACAAAATGAACTTGAACTGCTTAGCTCACCTGGTAATACGATCCTGTTCCCTCAATGGAACTACAGTGGGCAACTCTGCTTGCAACGTGCGTGCGTAATGCCTAAATTTGCCGCCCTGAAAGGCTGCGGGGGGCGCAGCCACGCCCATGTCAACACTAACGGCGACAGCCGCAGTCACATCACTTGACGACACTTGCAGACGACAGGACGCAGACGAGTGTTGTGGCGAGGAGTGCTGCGGTGGGGCGGGGCAGCGAGGCAGCAGAGGCAGCGGAGGCAGCAGAGGCGACAACGTCAACCGCAGTGCGTGAAATGCATTTAAAATTTCTGTTGCATACTTCTCGGCGTCAAATTACAGCCTCGTCGAGTGCTGCTCGCTTTGTGCATATGTGAGTGTGTGTGTATTAGAGAGTGTGTCTGTGTGTGTGTGTAGTGTGTCTGTGCCTGAAAGTGTTGGACAACACTTTAAAACGAATAGACACAAAGCGCAACTTATTGCTGCGAATAATTGCAAATGTTTTGATTTAATGTGTGATTTCTGAGGCTTTATAACTTTCAAATCAAATCCAAACGGATGAATCTTCCTCTTTATTGTTTCCCTTATGTGTGTGTGGATGCGGGTGTGTGGGTGTGTGTGTGTGTGTGTCAAAGCCATGTGTTTACACTGGCTCCAAAACAACAAAACCAAAACAAGCAGCGTTGAATTGTTGTTGTCCCGGGTTTAGTTTACCGTCGAGGGCTTTTATGGGCTTAACATATTAATTAAACTTAAAGTGGAAATGCGGAAACTCAGCCGGTTCAACTTTAAATTAAGTTTTAATCTGTTGCTCATATTTAAACAGACAAAGCCCTTAGTGTATGTGTGTGTGTGTGGGTGTGTGTTAGTGTGTTGTGTGGTTTGAAAATAGATACGCAAGCCCAAAACATTGTGTCTGTGTTAGTGTGTGCTAGTGCCATTACCGTATCTGCATCTGTCTTTGTAGTATCCGTATCTGCATCTGGCCCCGTATCTCTATCTGTGCGCACACATATCTAATTGAAATGGGTGCACAACACATCTCGACGAACTGGTAATAGACGGCCAGCAAGATTTGAAGCTCTGAATTGAGGCTACGAACACGCATAAATGCTTATGGCCAACAATATAATGCGACAGACCAGACAGACAGACAGATGGACGAGCTGGCCAGCAGTGGACCCTTGTGGTCCTTCTATCGTGACACGAAGGTGCAGGAAGCAACATTTGTGTCACAAACATAAGTTTGCTCCTTTTAAATGTTTCCGAAAGAACTTTGATTGTAAGATGTCCTGCCATTTGCATCGTTTCCCCCCCGGTTAATTGGTGACCTTCCTCGGGGCAGAGGCAGGTCCTGCGACAATCACGCTTTGATTTGTGTGGCATGCATCCTTTGTGATTGGCTTATTCGCAGCAGCTGCATCCCAAGGTGTCACAAATAAATAATTAATATCACTTATGATCCCCTGCGCCCCTACAACCCCTCTTTGAGCTGTATTTATGATTGCACAGCCTCGGCAATTAAATATTTAATCCTGCTGGGATTTGCGTAATGTAATTTTAATTATTTCGTAACGAAAATGTCGGCAGGCTTAACCTGGAAATACTTGATCCGTCAGGTGGCTTCAAATTAGGCATATGCCCTTCTCTTGAAAAGGTGAGCCCAAGTCGAAAACCCGATACCAATATAAAGGATATATTTCTATTCTAAATTTATCTTTTGAATTCACGAAAAAAGTGTGAACAGAGTATAACTAAAATCTTAGTTTTCTTAAATGTTCATATCATTTAATAACGCTTTCAAAACTATAGTCTTTTAAATTGATTCGACAGTGAAATTCAGTACAGGACCTTATTTTGCAGGAACTTTAAAGCCAGTTTTGATCAAACTATTTTCAGTGAAGGGTAATGTAATCTGAACATTATAGTGTTTAGCAACAAGTTCTTGCATAAACTGATTGAAATGAAACAATCGATATATAGCAAACTAACGATGGTGAAGCGAACTAAAAACTATCGATATTATCGATAGCAACATGGATGCTTTGACAGCTCTATGTAAGTACTTTACATGCACTCTAGGGAAATGAGTTTGTCCTGTTTGAAGTTGCCATATCGGCAGACGCCCATCTCTAGCACTGGGCACAATGCAACCTCACATCGGACGTACAATATATGCAGTATATATCGCATGTGTTGTTGTTGTTGTTAATTAACAACATTTAAGTGGGCGCCGAATGAAATGCACTCAGCTCCGCGCCCTAAATGAATCCCATTCGGATTATTCAGGAGCCTACAATCACAGCTCGACGCACATTTCGAATGATGTGTGTAGTTGTGTGTGTGTGTGTGTGTGTGTGTGTGTGTGTGGGTGAGCGTGTGTGGATTGAATTGGGGGAGAGTGGGGACGTGGGGGCGTGGGGGCGTGTGGGGATGTGCGCTGCCTGACGGATTGACAGCTTAATAAATTAAAATGCATTAAGTGGCTGGCGTAGATTTGCGGCAGCCATAAATCCTTCAGCCAGAGTCAGAGGCAGCTCGAATGGAAGCCAGAAAGCTTTGGGCTTTGGCCTTAAATATTATATTGTAATTCAAATGTTTATGGCCATCAACGTAAATAAAAATGTCTGCTTAGCACTCGCTCTTCGGCAGGCACAGCTGCAGGTGAGACCAGCTGAGGCATCCTGATGTATGAGCCGGCGAAAGTCCTTTTCCCTTACCCTCGTCCTGCCGGCGACTGTGCTCCGTCTGTCAGTGCCTTTCACCTGGCTGCCTTTCATCTGCCTGCCCGCCTGCCCGTCTGCCCGCCAACCCGCCTACCCGCACGCCCCAAAGCCCGGCAAGCTACAAATTCGCACGCACAGAGCCATTGACACGGGCTGCTAAGCTGGGAGCGTTAAGGAGGGCCGTGAGAACCCGGAGCCTGGTCGCCCAGGCGGCACCTGGGAGCAGAGTTGGCCGCGTATCCAACCCGAACAACACAAATAAACACGACTTAACACGAACAGCACAAAAGAAAATATACCAAAGTATACATATTGAACTGTTTAGTAACAACTTAGCTGCAAAGACTATTTTCATCCTTATTCAGTTTTGGTGTAATCAAAAATTAATTGCAGTATTAGCTGAGAAACTGTTTTCAAAATATATCCAATTTCTTATTTGAATTTTATCGTTTTCTTAAACACAGTAGAAAAGATTGATTGAGTGATTTGCAATATATGGTTTTAATAGATTAATATATACTACAAGGAGTGCTGAAATGTTATAAGAATTGGTAGCTAATTAGAAAAGGTATTGAATTAAGCTGAAGTTATAATACTGAACATATAACTCTTGTAATCTTTCATCGGCGGTATTCGTATCGTGTTGAAAATCCAACTGGCGCCCATCTCTACCGTGCAAGAAGTGGCAACAACAACAAGCGCAACAAGGCCAGGAAAAGAAGCCAACGAAAATCAAGAAACATGCAAAATAGCTTTGAATCCAAAGGCGCGCAATACACACTCGTATTTGTCAGCGAGTGTATTGTGAGTGGATTCATGAGTGTGAGTCTGCGTTCGAATGCGAATGAGTCTGCTTGGGGCTTCTGCTTCTGGTCTGGATTCTGCTTCTGCTGGTAATAAATACATGGCATGAATTTAAGCTTATTTCGAGCTCTGTAGCAAGACAAAACACAATCGAAAAATTGCGAGCAATAAATAAACATCCGCCTGAGCCAAATACGATTCGACACTGCGTACTAACAAATACCAAATACCAAATACCAACTACCAAATGCCAAAACACAAGATACGGATACACTGCGCACTGGCCAAGAATCGACAAATCATAATAATCATCTGATCGAACTGAGCATTATGATGCGGCTCCCTGGACATACAGATAAGTCTGCCTCGCACAATGGTCCATCAGCAAACTTTGACAGAAGAAGTTTAATGCATCGATTTACCCCCGTTCTCTCATGTTCATTGCCAAGCCAATAAACGTCTTGAGTTCGAGTTCGAGTTCTACCACGCCAGTTAAGTGTTGAATTTAAAGAAACTTCCCAATTTATCGCCGTAATCAATTTGAAAATGCTATTGACAAGAGTAGGGGAAAATAGAACATAATTTCACAGAACTTACTTGAACTTTTACTTGCACATGAGCAAACGGTACTAAGTATAGTAATACAGGTCCAGTCTGAGTACTAGAAATAGTGTGGTATAAATCATACAGCTCCGTTTCTGTTTCCACATTCAACAAGGTTTCGTGGAATTGAATTACCCCCCAAATGTTCTCATTGTCACGAATTCAATTTACGTTCTTCTGATATAGGATTGAAGTCACTTGGATTGACTGCAATAGCTATACAGCAACCGTAAATATATAAATCTGAAGGTATTTTAGGAAATCCACTCCCGCAAAATATTGCCGAAAGTGGAAAACGGAACAGGTAGTTTTCAAAATCTGATGTGTAAATTGAACATTACATAAATATGCGTTGTTAATATGGTGTTTTAAGATCGATTCTGGGCTGGCATTATCATTAGTTCTTAAGAATCGCAGAGAAGGGCGAATGGATATAGGATATAGGCATATGTCCGTATGTGGACCACTGTGCCTCGGCTTTGTTTGGCGTTGCCTACTTTTGTGCGGCAAGCGAAGGACTGCCCACTCATTTGGTATTTGTGTGTGGGTTGGCGGGGGCAAGTCGAGGGCAGGGAACTGGACAGCGCTTCAATAAATTGTCTGTTATCATTTTCATGTTTTTGTATTGACGACGGTTGGGGATCTGAGCTGAGCTGAGCTGAACTGAACTGAACTGAGTATTGGCTGTCTGGGGGCGTATGAGCAATGTCAACGTTAACGGGAAGCCGTTCCTAAGCAGGAAAACTGCTTTGCTGGAGCAGTGGTCACAGGACCGGGCCTGAGCCTAATTTGCCGGAAATAAATGTGCAGCGATGTGTACGGACTTACGAAGTCAGGGTTCGCGTCTAGTCATTGGGTGGGGGCGGATAGGGGGACAGGGACAGGGACGGAGTCCGGGGAGTGGCCGGAGTAGTAGTGGCAGGAAATTTGAAACTTGTTAAAAGTCCTTGCCGTGGCTGAAGCGCGCTTGCGGCAAATCGAATTTCAGAGCATGCATTTTCGATTAGAGCACTCCTTTCGCCAGATCCGACTTATAGATTATTGCTCGGCCATTTTGTATATCAATGCCAGATGAGTTTGAAGGTAAAAAGGCTACTAGGACAAAAACCTCGATTATTAAACGACTGTCAAATAGTGAGCCTGCAGTTTCTTGACTTTCCTCCTTATAGGGGTGAACAGCTTTTTGCAATTTAAGGCAAGTGCATTGGCAAGTAAGGCTTTAATGAAATGATCCACTTGAAATCTGTTTATTTTTATAACAGTGTTGCGTAAAAGCCCCAAACGGATGCCCCGAAATGCAGCCATTAACGAAGTATTCACGGATACGCGGACAGGACAACAAACTGTAAGAAGCGAGCAACGGGTGCAACGCTTGAGGCGAGGGTTCGCCAATAAGTTTAATGGACATTGTTGTCGTTTGCCCCGAAAAGTGCCATATCGCGACATCGATAGCGCCAAGGAGTCTGGCAGTAGCAGGAGCAGGAGCAGGCGCAGGCGCAGGGTAGGGCCGGAGGAGAAGAGATATGAGCATGCAACCCTTTGCAAGAGGATTGGCGGCCAACAGGGAACGCAGGCTGAAGCACCTCGGTAATGGCAGGCAATGGCATTATTCATAATTCCCAGCCCCGTGCGTCCCATGTACCTCTCCGGGCGTTCCCTGTGTCGCCTCCGTCAATTGTTTCACTTCCAGTTTCAGTTTCAGTTTCAGCTTCAGTTTGAGCTTCATCATCAGCGTCGACTGTCGGCAATCAATCAGCGTCTTTCAGCAAGCTCTTTGCATAATTAAAACCTGATGCGTTATGCGTTTACCTGCCGTTACCTGCCTTCTGTTTATTTTTGGACAGAGCGTTCAGTCGGAGCACGACGACATTAAATCTGGATCTCGTGGCAGGAGTGTGTGTGCGTGGGGGTTAGAGATGAGCGCGTGTCCTTGTCTTTCAACGCGTCACGAACACGACCTGCTTTAATATCAAGAATATCTTTGAATATTTGCACGATTATTCAGTTTCCTGAAGTTGTATACATCAGTCGATATAAGTGTCTCAAAATAAGGGACCGGAGGAGGATTAACAGAAGATAATACTTAATATAATAGATTCATTTACTCAGCAATCGATCAATCGAAACATTTCGATTCTAGCTCATACATAGCTGGCTAAATGTTACCGCAATTAACCAGTTAACCTGATTAACCTCTGATCGTAGCGGCCTTCGCTTATGTTTGAACCTTTTCTTACGTTTCGGGGCTATGTGAAGTGACCATCTCTAGTGGGGACTATGCTGAATTATAAAGATGTTGCTAAATTCGATGTCTACTGGGTAAACAGGAGGCTTCAACACGTGGTCGCGCAACTGCCCCTGCACCCGCCCCTGTCCCCGTCCCCGTCCCCGACCCCATTGTCGCTCACGTTCGCAGCTGCTTTCGCTGTTGTTCGAAGTTGAATTCAATTAAGTTGATGAAACGACAATTGGCAGGCGACAATCGATGTGGGAGGTGGGTGGCAGGTGGTGGGTGGTGGGTGATGGGTGATGAGCACGTTACCATTTTGTAAATCTCGACGCGTATTTATCCAGCTGTCTCCTGGCAGGCAGCCTGGCATTCGACTCTGATTTGGATCGGCTGACGTCAGTAGCCAATTCCATTTAAATACGTACGGGCATGAGTGTGTGTGTCAATTAACTGTGGGAGTTAGTGCTGGGGTTTTGTTGACGTGATGCGATTGCAATGTCTGGCCTTGCTCCCCACAGGCCGCACGCCCGCCCGCACACACACATAAAGCTAACTGAATTGTCCATCAGGCAGGGCGGCGAATCGCTGGCTATTGACCATTTACAGTTGACTGTAGTCGGAGCTGGCTAATTGAGGCGGGGCGAACACTCGCAGACAGGTTATAATGGGTCCAGGTATGACAGATTTAATTCCACTTAATTGAATTTGTACCGTTTATGAATTGCCATGTGAAGGATGCAATACAAATCGAATGATTGCCCAGTCCTGGGAATGGACAGGCCGGAAGGGCAGGCTGGCCAATTAGTCAATCAGCAGACAGTTATATTACATCAAACGCTGGGGCGACCAATTAAAATGTCAAACGACGCCCTGGAGTATTCTGCCACCGCCACCGCCACCCACCATCATCATCATCCTGGTCCTCATCATGATGATCCTTCGCTCCTTTAGGCTCCCCTGCAATGGGACACTGCACAAGTAATTAGTGCACTTTCTGGGCGCGCTCACTTGACCGTTGTTATTCCGTTTTTATTTGTTCAACTCTGGTCTCCCTCTGCTTTGTCCAGTTGCCATTTGAAGTGCTCCCCCGGTTCGGTTCGGTTTGGTTCGGTTCGGTTCAGTTTAGTTCGGTTTGGTTCGCTTTGGTTTGGTTTGGTTTTGGTTTCTTTGCTTAGCCGCCTTTTGTTGATTCTTTTAAATTTCGCCTTTCAATTATTTTATGCAAATAAGCAAACGGCGCTGAGCGCAGATTATGCCAGCTTGACAGAATTCCTTTCCTTGCCTTCCTTTCTCTTTTGTCTTGCCCACTCCCACTTTTACTCCCCTCCCAGTCCCAGTCCCACTTCTCTCGAAACAAATCCGCGCGCACAATTCTACTTACAAAATGAATTGTTTGATATTGTTGTTACTGGATGTCTCTCTGGCTGTCGCCCTCCCCTATCATGCCTGGAGGAGTCTCCTCGGTGTAATCAACTTAAGTTGGTCAAATGAGTTTGCTCGTTTTGAATGTTTCACGAAAAAACTTCAAATATAAAACGCCTGCCAAATGGTTTGCCCACATTTTCCCAGAATTTCCTTCAGTTTGCATCGTTTTCCCCCGGTTAATTGGTGACCTTCCTCGGGGCTGAGGGAGGTCCTGCGATAATCACGCTTTGATTTGCGTGGCGTGCCAATCTGGCATCCTTTGGGAATTGTTTACCCAACCCATCTGCAGAGCAAGGTGTCGCTTGTAATCAATTAATAACACTACCACTTCTATCCCCCCTCTAAAAAGGCCTCAAATTGCATTTATGATTGCACCGACAGGCAATTAAATATTAAATATCTCTTGCGAGTTGCGAATTGCGTTTAATATTAATTATTTTTCCACGCAATGTCGCCTTGAGACTCTGCGACCTGATCCTTCAGGTGGCCCGGGCCGAGGAAGATGTCACTCTCGGTGTGTGCTCCTTAAAAAGGGAAACCCAAGGCAAAGCGTAAGAGCAAAAATAATTGAGATGTCAGCTGGAATTCAAGTGGACTTTTATTGACTGTTTCCTGGCTGGCTGGCTGGCTGGCTGGCGGGCGGGCGGGCAGGTCCTTCGCTTCTCAAGTGGCATGCAATGTCATCGCCCATCTGCCGCTCCACTCAGAGATGTGTGTGCCCCGTGGCATGCAACGTCTGTGGTCCTCTGCCTTGGACCTTCGATTTCTTGGGTTGTAGGTGAGCAATGTTTTGTAAAATCAATAGATTGACTTGCACAGCTTTCAGCTTTGGTGGCCGCCCTCAGCTGCTATTTAAGCTTGCAACAAGCTGGGGCACGTAGCCGTTTTATGCTAATAACAACAGCAGCAGGCGGCGCACACATGTCGAGATGTGTGCCACGTCCGACTTGACAGTGTAACCTACACCAAGCCCAGAATCCTGGTGAGGCGTTGCCATTTTACCTGCCACATGCCGCATGCCGCATGCCACTTGCCGCTTGCCACCTGGCCCCCCCCTTCACAGCATCGACATTTGCCCATCCTCTCGTGCTTGTACTTACACTCATCCGCATGCTCGGCATTGAATAGCGTCCCTAAGTGTCCTTAAGCGTCCTCGAGTGGCATTTCAGCGCCGTAGCTGTAGCTGTAGCTGTAGCTGTCGCTGTCGATGTAGCCGTGGCTAAACCCATAGATGGAGTTAAGGCTGCAGCGGGGGGAGATTGTGTTGCGGTTAAATTGCGCCAAACATATTTGACATTTTATTATGGCAACGACGCACTGCGCTGCGCTGCGGGGCATATTGCGTGCGGATATTGCGGCCGATGGGTCTCATCTCAGGGCTAATAATGAGTACAAGTGTTTTTCATTAACTGCTGCTTATGAATATTAAATGAAAAGTGCGTTTTCAGTCCTGCTGGAAAAGCGTGCAGCCTTCAAAAGCCCTTCGAAACTCGCTTTTGTATCCTGTAACGAGGCGAACTGGATAGAAAGTGTATCAAAAATAATTGTCGGGTTGTGTCACTGTGAGTAACTCATAAAACGAACCTGTAAAGTTCGAGTATATCAGATCTGTTTCTATTTCCGGCTCAGATTAAATCACTCGGAAGCGAAATTGTTGTCTTGAATTTCAATAAAACCATTGATAATCTCTTCCTTTAAGCCTACCTATCAGAATCGATACTATCAATGTTTTAATATATATTCTTTTCATTATTTTCTTGAATCAAAATGTCTGTTTGAATATGCGTTTGGGTGCCCCCGAACTGGGTACAGGGTATCGCCTAGTCGAGCAGCGTTCTTTCCCCTTTGTGCATCTGTGAGCGTGAGGAATCGGCTTAGTCGAAACAATGCCTAAGA
This sequence comes from Hirtodrosophila histrioides, assembly GCA_037075165.1. Classification (NCBI taxonomy): domain Eukaryota; kingdom Metazoa; phylum Arthropoda; class Insecta; order Diptera; family Drosophilidae; genus Hirtodrosophila; species Hirtodrosophila histrioides. The sequence goes on from JBAMCL010000789.1 coordinate 654,893, forward strand.
TGCGGCATATTAAAAAAGGCGCCACGATGCGACCTGAGCCCAAATTGAATTTGCGCCAGACCGAAATAAAGCTACTTAAGCGTTGTTTTTTGAGCATTTTGGCCGAGAATTTAATTTGCAGATGGGCGAGGACTTAAAGCGACGATGCAGCTCATGAATTTGAAATGAAATTAAAACCTTTTCAAATATAATAACAGCACCCGGAGCAGCTGGAGCACTGGAACACTGGAGCACTGTAGCAGCGTCAGCAGCAGAAACTGCAGCCGTGTTACATTCGTGACTGCAACTACTTACAGCGAGCAGTGAGCGGGCGGGCGGGGCTTGGCGAGGGTCAGGACACTGTTTGTGGGGTTGTCTGACAGGCAGCAGATTATTCAGCAGCACGGCAGGACTTAGTGATGTAATCATGGCACATTCCTGCTGCAGCTCCTCCTGGCAGTGCCTCAATTAAGTCCGGAGTAAATAGTTGCTGCATTTGAGTGGCAGGACAAGGAAGCTGCTGTCGGGGCAGGACATGTGAACACGTCACAGACTGAGCAGCAACTGCAACTGTCATTAAATGGCCAACACAGCCATGCGACTATATAGAAATAAAAAAATAAGTCCGCATTTACACGATGAAGTCTTGTTTTTGTCACCATTCGTGTTCCAAGGACTGTTTTTTATTGTTACTCGCCGTAACTGATGGATTGCAATTAGTATAATGGCAGGACTTATTATAGTTACTTGTAAGCTGCTTCACTTGATTTTTCTATTAGCCAGGCTCGCTCCGTTGAAGCACAGTGTACTTACTCTTACTCCATTCCTTCCAAGCAGTTCTCAGATCAGCTCGCATTTACATAGTGAATTTACATCACAGATGTTCTCTTGTTATAGATTATGTAGGGTTTCCATCTCTGATTTTAATATGTCATCGATAAACAAAATCGATTTTGTTTTTACAAGTGATTAATTAGTCTAGTGATGAAAGCAAAACATTGAAGCTTCGATATATTGATTCTTGTTGCAACGTTGATTGTCGATATTTACTAGAAGTTTACTTTTCGATGTAATTCCTTTCGGATTAGCATCACTATTAGTCTACATTTCATATAAATTTATTCACAGAGATAACTGAGCTTAGTTTAAATATAGTTTGAACGAATAAAATGATAACTAATTCACAAGAACTGTAGCTCTAATCGGAAAGAAACATAGAATAATACACGAGGACTATTTATCGAGCTGGTCTACTGCTCTCTCTTAGGAAAAACTTCAAGCAATAACTTCATGAGGTAATTTTATCGTGTGAATGCGGTCAAAGCTTGGCAAAAACTTTTTGGTTACTTGAAAATTCAATTTTACGCAATATGCGCAAATCGTGATTAAAATGTGGTGCGTGCCGCTTTCTCATTGCGCACTTTGCGGCTGGCTCCTCCTGCTCCTGCCGCTACATCCTGTTGCTCCTGTTGGGAGTTGGAGACAGGGACGAGGACGGGGTAGAAGACGGAGAAGAAGCCCCCATAAATACAATGACTAAGAAAAGCTGCTGCCTACTTTCGGGCGCTGTCAGCGTAAAAACTATGAAAATGTGTTTTCAAATTGCGAAACAATTTGCTGACCGTAATTGAACTTTGCTGTTGCCATCGTCGTCCTTGTCGTCCTGTGCGTCCTGGCCGTCTCCATCGTCAACGGCACATAAAACAAACTTTGGAGCGCTCATTTGAGTGGCCCCAGAATCGAAAAGTTTTTGGAGCACAGCCTGTGGCAAATGGTGGCTGTACGCATCCGGATACGGGCTTGGTTTTGCGTTTGCGTTTGGGATTGGGATTGGGTTTGGGTTCTGGGATCTCGGATCTGCGTTTTGGGATAGGGGTTCAGGCGCAGTTCTTGATTTGTGTACATACATACATCGCTCCGCTAATCCCGGGAATGCAAATTCCGTAGTGGACCAAAAAACAATCCAAACGCTGCTTTCATTTGCTGCTATTTGTTTCTATTTGCTTCCATTTGTTGCTGTTGTCGGTTGTCGCCTGCTGTTGCATTTTTGCATTCTTGTTGCGGCTTCTGCATAATTGTTGTCCTCCCCTTGCCCGCATCCTTGCCCGCGCCACACGCATGAATATTTCAGCACTCGTAAGTAGTCCGGAGCAGCAACTGGCCACATGCCCAGTCCGATTGCAACAGTTGACGACAAAGTTTTGAATTATTTATGCGCCTCCGGAGCGAACCTCAGCCACTCTGCCCTACGAGTATGTCCCCGTGCCCCCTGCTCCACACTCCAGGCCCAATGCCAATTCTACTCGATGAGGCTGCGAATGGCGGACAAAGTCTGACTGCTTCTACTACTGCTACTACTGCTACTACTGCTACTACTGCTACTACTGCTACTACTGCTACTACTGCTACTACTGCTACTGCTACTGCTACTGCTACTACTGCTACTACTGCTACTGCTACTGCTACTGCTACTACTGCTACTACTGCTACTACTGCTACTACTGCTACTAATGCTACTACTGCTACTACTGCTACTCGCTACTACTGCTACTACTGCTACTGCTACTGCTACTGCTACTGCTACTACTGCTACTACTGCTACTACTGCTACTACTGCTACTACTGCTACTACTGCTACTACTGCTACTACTGCTACTACTGCTACTACTGCTACTACTGCTACTACTGCTACTACTGCTACTACTGCTACTACTGCTACTACTGCTACTACTGCTACTACTGCTACTACTGCTACTGCTACTGCTACCGCTACTACTGCTACTACTGCTACTACTGCTACTACTGCACTACTGCTACTACTGCTACTACTGCTACCACCGCTACCACCGCTACCACCGCTACTACCGCTACTACGCTACTACTGCTACTACTGCCACTGCTACTGCTACTGCTACTACTGCTACTACTGCTACTACTGCTACTACTGCTACTACTGCTACTACTCCTACTACTGCTACTAATACTACTAATGCTACTAATGCTACTAATGCTACTACTGCTACTAATGCTACTACTGCTACTAATGTCACTAATACTACTATCACTACTACTACTACTGCTACTACTGCTACTACTGCTACTACTGCTACTACTGCTACTACTGCTACTACTGCTACTACTGCTACTACTGCTACTACTGCTACTACTGCTACTACTGCTACTACTGCTACTACTGCTACCACTGCTACCACTGCTACTACTGCTACTACTTCTACTCACTGCTACTACTGCTACTACAGCTGACTACTGGTACTACTGCTACTGACTTCTACTACTAGGCTGCTACCGCTACTGCTATTATGCATCTACTACTATGTAGACCCCTGAGTACGTGACACGATATTTCATGAATTCATGGATGATACTCGATGCAAGCAACTTGGGTAGTTTCATAAAGGAATTCATGCATTACCATTCAGCTATGAATTCATAGGAGAATGGTAATTTAATGAGAAGAAGAGATTATGAAATACATGATATTTTGATATTTGTGAATACTTTTCATTCCATATATGTGAAAAGGTTGGCAGCGATGTGCAGGAGTTAACAGTAGGCTATTCAGAGAGACAGTTGGTCGTAAAGATAAGTAGTCGTCAGTAGCAAAGCAGAGATCGGGAATTAAGCAGGAAAGTTTATAAGCTAAACAGTTGTGAATGAATATCGCCCATCTGTTAATCTTATTAAACACTTAACTACATACTTCATAATTCTTAGGTCATAATACATATAAAATATAGAACGTTGCCATTTAACAATTATTCACATGTATAGACTGATTAATTCATTTTAAATATGACTGCTTCGTCAAGCTCCAAAGTAAAGGTTTAAGCACACTTGGCATAGATGTATTTAAGAATATCGATACTATCGATGCTGTCACTTTTCAACTATCAAAAACTGATTCACGCCCAACTCTAGTGCAGGAAACTTAGCTCTAAAGATGATGTTCGGTTAAAGAGGGCTTTAAGGTACTCCTCTCTGGCGACTGCCTGTCCGCTATTTGTCGAGCGTAATTAGCCGCAAAGTTTGCAACTTGCATTTGTGCAACCAGGCATCACCAGCACGAATACCATCTCCACCCCAGTTCCCGATCCCTTTTCAGTCCCCAACGCCAACGCCAACGCCATCGACATCGCCAATTGACTTTATTGAGGCATTTTACTGGACGGCGACTCCATTTTGTGCAAGTTTCTCACTTACAGTTGCTTATAAAAGCCACACCAGCTGCAAGGGCATTGTGTGTGGGTGTGTGAAAATACCACAATTTCAATTTCAAAGTATCCTTTTAGTCAAAAGGAAATGACATTTACGCGCTTTGTTGTGGTTTTCTCATGCATAAAACATTTTTAGTTTATATGTATTTATTTTACATTTTTTTTATTATTTTTATTTTACTTTCTTTCTGCCCTGCCCTGCCCGACGCACTCGTGGTGCAGCAGGCGGGGCGGGGGGCCTCTTCCCAGCTGCAGCAACAATACAAAAATGTTTGCATGTTTCTCCTCGTGGCCATGTGAACAAAGCAGGACTACGCGGTCGCCACAAGGCAACTCTGAAGCTTAAAAACTGAAAACTGAAAACCGAAAACCGAAAAATATAAATAACGAAATGAAAATCGCAAACAAACGGCTTTAAGTCCAATTAAGCGTACTATGTGACTTTCAGATACTCTGCAAGCAGTCTTGGTAAACGGTAAAACAATGGGTTACATTTCCGATGTTATCGATAGTTTTTGTGAACTACAATCGAGATTTTTCCACTGTCGTTGCTATCGAATTGACATGGAAATTTCAATACATAAATCGATTTGTTGATTACATTAATTATCTATTTATGGTCGATTGTTTGTTGACTTTGACACATTGACATTGGAGGATACAGAAGCATAATATCTTAGCAGAGACTTGAACCCTACACAGGATGTAAATTATAAGGATCAAAACTGTTTTCGAATGACCTTTGAGTTGACAAGTCTTTCGATTTACCTCGTGTTGTTTGTAAGGCTTCATTGAACGCAATATACACTTCCGTTGTAGTGGAGTACAGGGTACAAGGACTGTGGGGCATGCAGAGGTGGCGGCACATTCAATTGTTCGCCAAGGTGGGTAAGAATGAAGGCGCACCACGACGGGGGAGCTCAGTGCAGTGGAGCATCCTGTAAATGGTTCAAAACTTGAGACGGCCAACCAGAAACGATTAAACATTAAATTTTAGGTAGGAGTAGAGTGGCAAATAGCAGGACACAATCTGCGACGTATCGAAACGGGGAAAACGAAAAGTTGCAAACAATAAGTGACAAAAATCAATGGGGAACTTCGAGCGCTGCCGGGGGCTGCTGCAAATGCGCTTCCTGTTTCCTTTCGGCAGCGGGACACCGGGATGCAGTTAGGATCTCAAAAGGGGAAGCATTTGACTACTGTGAATGCGCATGTGACTGTGATTGTGATTGTGAATGTGAATGTGAATGTGGCGCTGGCATTTGTTGAATATCAACAGGAAATGCAGTGAATAAACACGTCGAGTTGTCGATGCCTCGTCGATTCGACTCGTTGCCTGGAGCTGGCCATTGTGTGTGTTGGGTGTTGTGTTGTATGCTGTGTGTGTTGGGTGTACTGGGTGTGCTGTGTGTGCTGTGTGTCCTGGCTGGCATTGTGCATTGTGCAAGAATGAGAGTCGCATTTTGAATGCATTCAATTCAATTCGTTTCGATTCGTTTCAATTCTCGTTTTGAGTGGCGACGCATTCGCCGCGGGCAGTGCCTGACTTCCAGCTCCGGGCAATGGCCAGCAAATAATGCAAAATGCATTTTCGATGCCAGTGACAACAACAACAACAACAACAATAACGAGAATAAGTCAGAGTGCTCTCGGCGACTAGGGGATGCCCTGTATCCCCAGGTCTTAAATATACTGACACACTGCGATTTAAAATTATCGATAGAATTTTTTGCTCCCCATCGATAGTTTTAGTTTTTTGTGTTTTATTATCAGAAACTATCAAATACTGAAGGAAAACGAAGAAAAGGAAAATACTCAGCTAAATACATAATATATGAGCGGATTTTCTCTTACTATTACATCAATTTTAAAACTTCTGATAGAATCGATGGCAATGTCTAATGACTATCGAAATGAACTATCGCTTGGCACACATTGACACATATTTATAGGAAGACACTTGACGCAAGTCCTTTGTGGTATTTATTTATTTAAAAGCCTGTCTTTCGATATAAGTTAGTAAACATCAAATTTGCGAAATGTAGGAGTTTGGTTTCAATACATTTTCTATTGTATGGGAGATTATCTGAAATCAGACGACTGGTGTTCCAGGGTTCTCCAATCTCCGCCTTCTGGGACTTCCCAGAGTGATCGAGAGTATTGCAAAGCTTCGGCCCTTACAGTGCCCTAGGAGCATACCCTATATAAATACAAATACATTCTGCAATGGGGTTACGAGCGCGGAAGATAGCCAAAACTATAAAGAAACACATGTATGATATTCTCCCTCCTAGTCCAAATAGTCTGTTAAGAGCAGGTATTAGCCAAACTTTATTACATTCCATTCTTCTTGGAACAGGGTTTACAACACATAAATTTAAGCAAATTGGAGGCAGAGCGCGTTGCGTAATTGCATTCATCAAAATGAAAACCATTTCATGTTCAGGTTTTTTGAAGTTTTTCCATGCAATCAAATTAAATGCAGTGCAAAATTTGTGACTTTCATGGGCCCAAACGGCCACGTGTGGCAGGTATGTGATGGGTGCGGCATGCGAGGGGTATGAGAACATGCAATCAATGCCAAACATCAGACGCCATACCTCCTGCCATCAACTTTTCATCCCGCCGTCCATCAGTCAGCCAGTCAATCATATGAATCGTTTTCGTTTACGTTTCGTTTTCGATTCCAATCAATTTGTTTGGCATTTTTGGCTGGCGTTATACAACCGCCATGACCCTCCACTTCCACTTCCAACTTCCAACCTCCACCTCCACCCCTATCCCTGTTCCTGCCAAAATGCCATCACTCTCCGACCCGCAGCATGCTGTGAGCATTCGCATTCGGAATGCTTTTTGTTTCTTTCTATCGATTTTGTGGCCCGATTTCAAAGCAGGAATCCAAAAAACAGAAAACACTTCCATTGACTCGCGTTGCTTGTTGCATTTTTAAATACGGCTTGTTGCAAAGGCCAGGCAGCGGGCAGCGGGCAGCCGAGGGGCAGAGCGGCAAAGAATCCATCTTAGTTTGTACTTCCGCCTGTCAAAGAAACTTCTTGTTAGTTACTGCAACCAGTTCACTTCGTATTTGTAATACTCAATGACTAACTTTTTATATCCTGTACTCAAGAAGTGCAAAGGAGAGAAAGTTGTGCTAAGAAGGCATTTCCGTTCCAACGAAGAGGAAATATTCTGGTTCAGCATCAAAAGCTGGATATAGCACAATCTGTCTCTCATCCTCGCAGATTAACAGAGCTGTGATATGTTGTAGGAGAAAGAGTTTTTGGAGCAAAGGCAAATTTATAATTTATATTCCATAAAAAATGCGCTATCGATAGTTTTAAATATACTTACACATGTAAACTGGGTACAGGATATCTTTCTGTCGAGTAATATTACTTTAGGTTGTTTCTCAATGTTGAAGTTTCTTCGACACATTTCTAACATTGCTAACATCTGTTAGATTTGTGGTAAAACGCAAAAATGTATTTCGTGATATTTTAGTTGCCTTTTTCGTTAGACTTGCTTGTGTTTTTTTTCTGTTTTGGTTTTCTATATGTTTAAATTCACTTTGCTACACTGACTTTTACATTAATTTTGAACTGATAATTTATATATATTTCTATGACTAATTTTACCTATCTATGCATATCTCACCACCAATAAACATAACGAAACTTAACGAAAAAAAAACAAAAAAATAACTGCGACTTAGGCTAACTTAATATATAATGCACACTAACACTACCGCCACTGACGTATCCGCTCCTGCATTTTTCTCTGTATTTGCGCTTTGGACTGTGGTACTAGTGTCTGCTCTTCGACTGCGTTGCGATTCCTGGGCAATCCGTTTCCTTTGGGGCACTGGTTTCTAACTCTCGCAGGCACGAAACATTCGCGACTTTCATTAACAGCCAACTGAGCGGCTTTAGTCGCACCGCGTGTGGGTGCTCCTCCTTTGGCTTGGGACCGGTCAGTTTGGTGGCCATATTTGGTCTTTCGCGCTTGGTCATCTTTGCCGGCTACATGAGGACAATTGTTGAAACGCGTATCAGCTGAAACGGATCTTTTCAGCGGTGTGCGGAGCTTGCCCGCACAGGTCTTAATATGCTCCTTGACTGGGGTCCTTGGCTGTGGTTGTACGATTTGTTGATTTGCTGGTCCTTGAGCTTTTTTCTGAGGCTCCCGGACAGGGCTTCGCTCGACCCGTGTATCAGCTGACAGCGATCGTTTTACTGGTGTGCGGAGCGGTCCTGCACAGGCCTTAATTAAATCTTTGACAGGAGTCAAAGGCTTGGTCACCTTGAATGTTTCTATCTTCAGTGGTGAAGGCCTATAATTGAGCTCTAGTTGAGGATTAGCGAGTGCCAGCTGCTTCCTTATGCGCCTGCGATCCTCCATCTGCTCCGGCGGCTCAACGGAGTATTCATTACGGTACCATTCGGTAATGACCGAGCGCATGGAGTGCTGGCTGAGCACGAACTGACGCGTCATTAGATAGAAGATCTTTACTTTGTATGCGCATCTGGCGCAGATTCTCGACGGAAGATCTGGTAAGGTTTGGAACTGCTGCAATGAATAAGCAAATTATGAGATTTTCTAAAATTTCGAAGGCACTTTCGATGTCATCTATAGATGGACAGATGAGTATAGAAAGTCTTCAAAACAATCCATCGATTGACATCACTTTCATTTGAACTATCGATAGTAGCATTTATGCAATTTCAATAGATAATATCGATTGTGATATTGACCATTGATTGACCATTATTAATAGTTATAATGGGCAAGACAACTTACAAACTGCAGCGAGGCACGCTGGAAGAGTACGCGATAGCTACAAATCGATGGCTCAAATTCAAAATACTGGGTCGAGTCCAGGCTGACAAAGGTACCATCGTCCGAGCAGGCGCAGACGCGGCAGATCTGCTGCAGTTCTTCCACCTGCTTAACACACCGCGGTACAGAGAGATTGGCCTGCTCGCGGCCGGCCAGGGCATTCTGGTATAGTGCCTCGTAGTGCTCCAAGCTGCGGAAGAGAAGGGAAGGACACAATTGAAGTAAATATTAAGGTTAATATTCATTCTTGCTTATAACCCATACGTAACCGCTTCAAGCTGCTTTGGTAACTTATTGTTAACAATTACGACTACTCTTATGTATCTCCGGCTAGGAGAGCGAGCTTATGAAACTTTACGCTAATTGATAATGTGCCACTTTAGTTGTTCAGGATGCGGTCTGGCAGAGTTCGGTCGGAGCAAGTTTGGCATCAAAAATCACTTTGCGAACTGCCAAAATGCGAGTGAAAGTAAAGACAAAGGACTTTGCTTAGCAACCAGGACGTTCTGCAACTGGTTTTCCGTCCGTCTGTCTGGCTGTGGCCATTGAGCGCAAAATGCGAAACTTTTTAATTGACTTTTTCAATTACAGTTTAATTTTGTTGCAAGAAGAAATGTTGGCCCTGCCAATTGAAGTTCTCTGCCGTCGACTGCATAGAGTATAAACGGGGCGAGCTCCAGGCTCCTGGCTCCTGGCTCCTGGCTCAGAGATGAGGGCACACACAGCTAATCTATCATTGTCCACTGGCCACACGCATTCGTATGTACATATGTATATCTGTATGTGAGACTCTGCGTGACTGTATGTGTGTGTGTACCCTGGCAATTTGCAAAACTTCACAAACACGCACAGCCATCAGCATCATTCACATTTACACAGAAACTAGGAACCAGCAGGACCTTCACGGACGTCACGAAGGCAAAAATCTAAATTTATTTGCAACAAGAATTTTGGCAAAAAGAGTCTGAAAGATGGCAGTTTAAATAAGCAGAAGAGCACTAGTCGAGAGTGCTGAACTTGACAATACCCTGTACCCTGTCGATATAGCGATGTCTGCCTGCCCGTCATAACTATCGTGATGGAGCTTTACACCTTTTGATATCCCTTAATATCGGTTGCGGTACAGGGTATATAAAAGAGCAGCTTCTTCGGCTGCTTGATTCCAAAGCAAAAAGTAGGTAAAAGTGTAAAAGTTCGCAACTTACGTGAGCTTAACATCCATTTTGATGTATTTGGTATTCGTATTCGTAACGAGCGCTTAATCCTTGCCTTGGCTCTTGGCGTTGCCTAAGGGGGGATGGAAGTTGGATTAAGTAGAACTATACCTCGCATAATAAGGCTACTTGTAACTGAAATCACGAAAATTAGCCGCAGAATTTAAGCGCTGGCCACTGAATAATTCAACTGGGCAGCACATGATGCATGTCTGCTGATAGGAATTGTTTTCGGGGTTGGGGTTGGGGATGGGGGCTGAGGCTGAAGCTCGAGCTGGGGCTGGATTTGGGGCTTGCTATGGAACGAAATAGCCAGAGCCTGGGATGCCAAAGCAAACATGTTACTATTTATCTTGCAACGGACAAAGCAGACAAGTGAACAAGCAAGCCCGAAAAGAACAAAAAACGACAACGGACATTTGAAAATATCTCACCGAAGTTTGGATACACTTGCGGAATGATCTATTAGTATTCCGAGTTGGTTGAACTTCCAGCAGTCGGATGGATTCACAAATACTGAAAGATTGTATGAGCACTCTGATTAACTTAATATTGAATAAACTAATGTGTCAAAAACCAGTATTGAGAAGCGTTTGGAACTGAATGAAGTTGGCTGCGATTAATTTTAGTGCTGAACAATAGGTGAAAGACAGGGCTGTCACTCAAACTTTAGTTTGTAGAGGAACTGTGTTCCCAAGTGCCTCCATTGCTTTACTTGTCATGGCACAGGAAAGCAGACTGACTCACCCCGGAGAGGGTACGACAAAGGCAATAAAAGAGATACGAGATACGAGCACGAGCATAAAACAACAAAAGCCCGAAAATGAATGAGCTCCTGGCAGGTGGCTGAAATCGGCGGGAGGCCGTTGCAGGGATTGGAATCCAGAGGACGGATGGGAGGCCGGCTGTATTGGCCGGCCGTCAGCTCGGAATTAATCCCAGGCGTGCACTTTGGAGGTGCCTCACCTGCGACACCTTTCACGCAGTGGGTTCGAGTGCGTAGAGATTTTAATTGAATAACTACACGAATGTCATGTTGGCAAGATGGATTTGCGCGTCCTTGTTTTGCTCTGTAGTGGCTAAAGGCCTTAAGGACCTAAAGGCCATGGCCCAAGACTCAAGGCTCCTGTTGCTGTTGCGGAACTTACCTGATTAGAGGGTTCTTGAGATTACTAGATTGCAGTTGCGAGGTCCTTAAGCACTCCGATTAGTTTGCCTTACTTGGTCTACTTTCAAAATAAACAACTGAGGACTCGGATATTTTTGTGAAAAATAATCTGATATTTTTGTGAGAAATAATCTGATATTTTTGTGGAAAGTAATCTGTCTTGCTTCAACTCGCACTTACAACTGAATTCAGAATGCTAGTATGCTTGTATACTTGTAAAGGGAAGGGAGGCTGGCTGAAGGGGCTCAAGTTTGCTCTAGAATTTGTCAAAGCCTACTTGAGCTTCTCATTTACATATGCATACCTTATGCCGCATATGATGGGATAGGATAACATTACTTATACGCTCATAACCATAGATTGTCACTCGATTTGCCACCTTTTATGCACGTATTCGTATTCCTTTGCCATTTCTCCATTGTCTTTTCAGTCTGTGTGTGTTTTTCTCCGGCACTTATCACACTTATCTTCCGCTCCCTGCCCTTGCCTCTCCCCTGCTTGACATTTCTGGCATATGCCAGTGACAGCTATGGAAGCGAATGCAAATCGCAAATGGATATTGGCCTGGGGTTCAGGGCTTTCTCGGGTTCGTTCTCACTCGCATGCAATATTTATTATGTAAATATTGGCAACAAATCCTGTTGGCCTGTTAGCCTGTTAGACTGATTGCCTTGCCCAGGATTTGTCTCTGTAATTGAGGTTTTGTCTTGCTGCTGCACAACTATTGATGGCACTACAATTGCTGTACATTTTTTCCCCTTGTATTTCTGAAGTTGTGGAAATGTGATTGCAATTAAAATTTAATTTTTTTTTTGGGAAAATACCGAAAATATAAGCAATAGCTTCTTATCATTAGCTTCCTCTGCTGGTTATATGATTAGATAGATGTAGAGCGAGACAGAGATGGGTTCCGTAAGGAAGCTATTACAAGCATTATCATTCCAGTCGTTTTTACTCCCTGTACCCATAAAGTGGGTAAAAAGGGGGTATTAGATTTGTGCAAAAGTATGTAACAGGCAGAAGGAGACATCTCCGACCCTGTAAAGTATATATATTCTTGATCAGTATCAAAAGAGATTTCGATTTGGCCATGTCCGTCTGTCTGTCCGTCTGTCTGTCCGTCTGTCCGTCTGTCCGGATGAACGCGTCGATCTCAGCAACTATAAGAGCTAGAGACCAAATTTGGAATGTAGGTTCCTGTATACCATACGCAGATCAAGTTTGTTTCCTATCTCTGATATCTTACCCCGTTCCCCCGCAAATCGATCAAAACGTTTTACAGCCACAGTCTTAAAGATATAGCGTTGGAATTTGGCATGTACAATACTTTAGTTACTCTTAATATACTGTCCAAATTTCAAGTTGATCGGATAATAAACATGGAAGTTATGCAACAGACAAGATTCAGTACTAGAGCGAGGGGGAGAAGAAGCACAGCCACGACTTAAAATGACTCGCGTACGCTGTGGCTTGCGTGTGTGTGGCTATGTGTATGTGTGCGTGCATGTGTAAGAGACGAACTTATGATTGGAAGTTTTAGACCTGGGTACAGGGAGTTTCGTAGTCGGGTATACTCGACTAGAGCATTCTTACTTGTTATAATAGGGGGCGTGTATACTAGAATAAGATCTAATGTACCTCTTCTGAGCCTACAGATCGCTTGTCAACACTATCTCCTGCACGAATGGGGGATTTTTGTCAGGTTGAGAGTTTCTATGTCCCCTGTTCAGCTTAACTGGCTCATAATGGCCTCCTCTACCCTCAAGTGTCCTTGAGCCATCTATCTTCCACAAAGCGGTTCTGTTTTTACTAGGAGCTTCTCAGCTCCCATTCTAGCTCGCTAGCTCGTTGGCGATCAAGACGATACCTTGCAATAACGAGGTCGATACGTTTGGCACATCCCTATGCGCTGCTCTCGCTGCGCTTTTGTGGCCAGCTAATCCTTGCATTACAGCATCCTGCACTTAATGCGCCACAGACTTTTATGATATCCGAGGAGCTGGCTAAAAGTGCTATCCACCTCAGCCCGGGGCATAGTTCAAATTAGCTTCCATTAATTAGTCGCTCTGCAGATTGACGTTTAAAGTAATGCGACGTGTCCTTGGGGCAATTAGTTGCCGTCCTCCCGCAGGATGGGGGCTAGCACATTCGCTACACTTTCGCTGCAGATAATTATCAGAGCTTTGGCGCCAAAGTGTCAAAGTTTTGGAAGAAGCTGCCTCGAGTCCTGGCTGCTTTTAGCTTCAGCTCTGCATTAAATTAGGAAATATTTTCGCTCCCCTCCCCTCCCCTCGCCTCGCCTGCCTCCCACTCTCTATCCCTATCGTTCCTTAGCTCTCTCAGCATGTCTCTAATAGATCATTTGCTGCATCATTACGCATACGCCGCATGTTTCGACTGTGTCCTGTGGGCTAATCCTTTGCTGCCTTTCGGCGCCTGAAGATTTTTCCGTGTTATCACGTACCACAAATCGCAGTGGCATTTTTCATGCTGCCACGCACTCCACGGCCACATACATCACTGTCTGCTTCTGTGCCCCTCACTCCCCTCTCAGACCACATTAAATGTGGGCCACCGCGGAGCGGATGAAGCGTCGCTCCGGTTGCCTTAGCCGCCAGCAAATCAGTGTCCTTGCCGTGGCACGCCGTTTGCCTGTTTGGCCGTTTGGCATGCTGGCGTTTTATTTCACTTGCTTTTAGCAATGCTTCCCTCACTTCCCCCCTCACTCCAACCCTCACCTCTGCCTCTGTGTCCTCGGCGGCCGTGTTGCGGTCGTCGTCGCCGCTTCATAGTGGGCACTATAATTCTATTATGGCTGTAAAGCAATTTTATTTCTGGCTGTTTGCTGCCAGCCCTCATCTCCCCCTCGTTTCGCTTTCATTTTCACATCTGCGCTGCCATTTTCATTTTCATTTCGCATTTTTACGCTTTGTGGCGACTCTTCGCCGCGTTCCCCGTTCCCCGGTCCCCGTTCCCTCGTCCATTACCCGGCGAAGCTGTCATCATCAAATTACGCTCAGCTTTTGTCCCGCAGTTTTGTTTTAATGCAAAGCACAAAAGCCGCTACTGCATTATTGTTGTTCTTGTCGTTCTGGCCAGTGTTGCCAACTATTCTTTAAAAGAAGTTCACATTCAGAAAGCAGCCAAAACTTTGGAATGTCCTGAAAATACGAATAGACTAACACAGTCTAGACTCGAGAAGGAGACCTCAACCATCCATAACATTGTCAAAACCGAACCGATTTCATTTCGGAATGTATTTTTGGTCATTGTTGGATCTGTAGATTGATTTGTCATTTACTTTTTGTTCATATCTCTGAATTCATATTTTGGCAACTTTCATGTCTTGTCAATCCAACTTCTAGCATATAAATAGTGTTTACATATTCTTTCCAAACTTCAACCATCCATAACTTTGTCAAAACCGAACCGATGCCCTATCGAAATGCAATTTTGGTCATGGGTTGACCTCTAGATTGATTTGGCATTTCAGTTTTATTCATATCTCTGAACTCATATTTCGCCAATTTTCATGTCATGCCAATCTAATCAAAATACTTCACCGGGCAACACTGGTGTCATAATACTGGGGTGAACAATATTAATAAATTTCAATTGGTCTTGTTCCATCTAAACTAATTTCTGATGAAGCAAACCAAGTTAATAATAATATTGAAGGAGATTATTTCTAGCAGACTCTGTAAATTGACGTCAGTCTGTTCACAGCTTTTTGTTATCGTTCAAATTGATCCAGCCAATAAAATGAACACTATTTAGTTCTCTGCTGTACTAATTCTTGGCATCCGTGGTGCCAAAGTACTAAAGATATCTAAAATATCTAATTTAATTAAGAGTAAAACACTTCACACACACATAACTGCTCATATGGAAAGAAAATAGTTAAAAATAGCAGAGTAATTAATGACAGCTTGCTAATAATAGCTAAATTGTCAACACTGATTGTTACTGGGGTTGTTTTGTTGTTGTTTGTTTTTGTTGTTGATTTGATATCAGTGAGCAAATTAAATTCGACTCGCCAACCCTTTGGGCTATCACTGGGCAACTATCTAAGTAGATAGCATTGCCTCTGATCTCTTGCCGTCGCGCTCTCTGTGGCGCTCTCTTTGGCGTGCTCTTTGGCGCTCTCTCTTTGCATATCACACATACGCCGCGTCGATCGGCCTCTGAAATCAAAAGCCAAACGCCGCCAGTCGTTGCCCGAACGCGTGCGAAAGCAACACGAAGCGGATACCTCGAACACATCTGAAATTCAATAGGAGTGCTCGTACATGGTTGCCTGAATGGGACCCATCCTCAGTCACTTGGAAAGCGGGAAAGAAATCGAACTCGAGATCAGCGGAACGGAATTTGATGAGAGCTGCTGACATGGCCAGGGCAATGGATGATCGGGAACGGGATGCAATCGTCAGCAGTCTGCACAATGATGTGCACTCCCTGAAGGAACTGGTGCGGAATCGAGAGAGCGAGCTGATCAAATTGCATCGGGAAATACACAAGCTAAAGGTGAGAGGAAGGCGAGAAAGCATTGGGAACCTGCTTACCAGGGAGCTTCGAAAAGATTACTAGGGTTATTCGCGAAGAAAAGTTGGGAATTACATGACATTTGCTACGAAATTATCACGGGAGGAGTTGGTATAGAACAGGGTGAGCGGGCTGAAATTGAAGACCATTAGGATACTAATTGGGATACTAGGGATCTACTGACGAATTAAGATACTTCGGGGGAAAACTATAAAGAAACCTAGGTACTTCTAGGGAGCTCTTAGGGAAATAGGAACTATTGTTAACTAGTGAGGTACTAATAGGGAACTATTTCTGGCAAGGCAACCAGGGACAGGGACAGGGACAGGGGCAGTTGTCCATTGTCATTGTTTAATGCATCGTTTGTTTGTTTTGTTTGCTGGTTGTTTTGTTTGTTTATTGTTGTCGCGCCGCAGATAAGCGCCACAGAAACAGCAGAGGCAACAACAACAACCAGAGCAACAATTGCCCTCTGTTTTTTTCGACTAATTTGTATTCGCTTTGTATCGCAGAGATACTTTTATCAATTGCGTCGCACGTCGTTATCTCCGGCACGGCAGCAGCCGTGGCTAAGCACAGATACCAGACCAGATACTGGGTATATAATAGACAGACAACATTAGATACTACTTACCCCTGCCCTGCCCTATGCCCTTGTGCCGTCTACAACCCCCTCGGTGATACGAGTATCTAGTGCCATTTTTGTGGCCGACTTTGGCTAGTTTCTGGTCGAGTGCTTTATAATTTCGTACTTGAACATCATTTGGCATTGCTCATCGCAGCCAACGGCGTGTGTTTAAGTATTTGAATATTTGAATTGTAAAGCATTTTTTATTGAGCCAAGCGATTAGCACTTCTTGGCGAGATTTCTTATGGCCCAAAGAGCAACAGTTACGAGCTGAGTTTCCAGAGAGCCCAGCTAAAGATACAGACAGAAACACAGGCACAGATAGAGATACACTCGGCATCGCTAATTGCTGGATCAGCTTCAGCTGGACTGTTGTGAGACTGTTTTTCAGAAGCTCCAGCAGCTTCCCTCTGTCTCTTGCACTCTCTGTTTGCTTTGTGTAAACAAATACGGACTATTCTTTAATTCCGACGGGGCCAGCACGCGCGCTCCAGAAGAGAATAACTCTGAGGCGAAAAAAAACAATATTAAATAATAACATTGTAGTCAATGGGCGCTCGCCTAGCAAATACCCTGTAACGAAAATCAAATAAATACATATACGTTGTTGTGGACTTGCTGTTTCGTGACTGGAATTCGAACCAGGAAGTTATGTGTCAGCGACCAACACCCTAGGCTATGATCTACACATTTAAACACTACTCATCAACGTTTTTTGATTAATTCGACTTATTTCTAGGGAGAGGGAAAAGTGTAGATAAACTATATTTTGATCATAAGAACACTTACTTTCTGATTGTCAAATAGTTATTATACCTTTACCCATTTGCATGGTTAGAGGGTGTGAATAGAGTGTGCGCACCATTTCTGGATTGCTAATTCTTATGTAAATAATTTAGAACACACATAGTCAAGAGAATGGTAGGTAAACGATCGGAGTTCGGGCCTGAGGGCACTAGGGAGCCGTGATACTTGGCACTGATATTTGGCTTATCTTGTTTGCCGTACGAGTTGTATTTGGATTTGGGAGCTTTATCTATTCGCTATTCGTTTTTCGGGTCAGGTTTTGCATGCTATTTGCCACAAAGTATGATAAGATGGCACGCACCACTACACGCACTGCTGGCCCACTTGGCCAAGGCCGTCCCGTTGTGACCCCCCCCTTTTCGTACAAGCACGTGAGACTAGTTCGCTTGGGGTCATTGGCTGGGCAGTCATTTCAATTGGGTTCCCATGCCACGCGGAATCACATGTGCCGCTGATTGAGCGCTCAATTGCTTGAGATCATTGATTAACCGACGCCTTTCAATTGACGTTCTCCACGCAGAGCGTGCTACAGCAAACTACGAACCATCTGAGCGTCTCTAGCAAGCAGCAGATGCCGTCACCCGGCAAGACGAAGCTCTACTCGCTGCCGGAGCAGTGCGGGGAGGTGACCAGTAGTCAGAAACATGCCCATTTGTGTAGCTCTTGTGGCATGGTTATGCCGGGCAGCCCCGAGTTTAGCCTGGAGGCACTTTCCTTGGGCTCACCGACAATGGCAAGCCCAAAAACTACGACAAGGACGACGTCGATGACTACAATGTCCACGCCAACTGAGACGCGTCCCAAGCCGCTGTCGGGGGCTATTAAGAAACAGGGTGTCTCCGCCGAGAGCTGTGTGCAGTCCATGCAGCAGTCCTACAGCGCTCCAATACCCAAATACGACAAGGATTTCAGGTGAGCTCTCCTATGACGTATCATTCAGTTGAAGCTAAGCTCTGAAGCGGCGCACGGGATTCGGATGTTGATGGGAGTCGTTAGAGGGCACTGATTCATCGGCCGAAAGGCTCCAAAGTAAGATGAACAAACGAGTGATGAACAAACGACAGAAGGCATCCTACATCTCCTTTGCGATTGTCCTGCACTTCTCAGAAAGCTAATCCGTTTTCTCGGAAAGGTATTCTGTGAACACATTGGCTATCAGCCACTGGAGGAGGGTCTTGACCCCACAGTAGGGCTTCCGTTATTCTACCTTCCTCTTCAACCTTATCTAATCTAGTAAAACTTGTGTCGCTGCAGTGCCAAGCAACAGATCAAGGACGCAATCATGGACAACGACTTCCTAAAGAATATTGACGCATCCCAGGTGCGTGAGCTGGTCGACTCCATGTACTCGAAGAGCATCGAAGCGGGCGAGTTTGTCATCCGCGAGGGTGAGGTGGGCGCCCATCTGTATGTCTCCGCTGCTGGCGAGTTTGCAGTCATGCAAAATGGCAAAATCTTGGACAAAATGGGTCCGGGCAAGGCTTTTGGCGAGCTGGCCATACTCTATAACTGCACGCGCACCGCCTCCATACGGGTGGTGAGCGAGGCGCGGGTGTGGGTGCTCGACCGACGCGTCTTCCAGCAGATAATGATGCGCACCGGTCTGCAGCGCATTGAGAACAGTGTCAACTTTTTGAAGTCGGTGCCGCTCCTGCGGAATCTCAGCGAGGAGCTGCTGGCCAAAATTGCGGATGTCCTGGAGCTTGAGTTCTATGCGGCCGGCACGTACATCATACGCCAGGGCACGGCCGGTGACAGCTTTTTCCTTATCTCGCAGGGCAACGTGCGAGTCACGCAGAAACTAACGCCAACCTCCCTGGAGGAGACGGAACTCCGCACCCTCAACCGAGGTGACTACTTTGGGGAGCAGGCGCTAATCAATGAGGACAAGCGCACGGCCAACATCATTGCTCTGCCGCCAGGCGTGGAGTGCCTCAGTTTAGATCGGGATTCGTTCAAGCGACTCATTGGCGATCTGTGCGAGCTAAACGAGAAGGATTATGGGGACGAAAGCCGCATGCTGGCCATGAAGCAGGCACAGGCGCAGGCTCAGAGCGAGGAGTCCTTTGGAGCGCTGGCGCAACAGGAGTTTCCCGATTTACAGTTGACCGATCTGGAGGTAGTAAGCACACTGGGTATTGGGGGATTTGGGCGTGTTGAGCTGGTCAAGGCGCATTACCAAGGCAACGAGGACACCTTTGCCCTGAAGTGCCTGAAAAAGCGGCACATTGTGGACACCAAGCAGGAGGATCACATCTACAGCGAGCGCACCATCATGCTCAGCTCTAAGTCGCCCTTCATTTGTAGGCTCTATCGTACCTTCCGCGACGATAAGTACGTCTATATGCTGCTTGAGGCGTGCATGGGCGGCGAAATCTGGACGATGCTGCGTGACAAGGGATCCTTTGATGACAATGCGGCGCAGTTTATTATTGGCTGTGTCCTCCAGGCCTTTGAGTATCTGCATGCCAGAGGAATCATTTATCGCGACCTCAAGCCGGAGAACCTGATGCTGGATGAGCGCGGATATGTGAAGCTCGTGGACTTTGGATTCGCTAAGTACATTGGTAACAGTGCCAAAACGTGGACCTTCTGCGGCACCCCCGAATATGTAGCACCGGAAATAATTCTCAACAAAGGACACGATCGGGCCGTGGACTATTGGGCCCTTGGCATACTCATCCACGAGCTACTCAATGGAACGTAAGTCATGACAATAAAGTGAAGCGAACGATTGATTAAACTCAATCTAATTCGGACAGTCCGCCGTTTAGCGCTTCGGATCCCATGCAGACATACAATCTGATCCTTAAAGGCATCGATATGATCACCTTTCCCAAGCACATTTCCCGCTGGGCTGTTCAGCTCATCAAGCGTCTCTGCCGTGACGTGCCCTCCGAGCGTCTGGGCTACCAAACGGGCGGAATACAGGATATTAAAAAGCATAAGTGAGTAATCTAATCTGACTTCAGGGACTTCAGACCTGCAGGGCTCACTACTGATACTCTACCCCACTGCATCCGTCTTTAGATGGTTTCTGGGCTTCGATTGGGACGGCCTTTCGAGTCAGCTGCTGATACCGCCCTTTGTGCGCCCTATCGCCCATCCCACGGACGTGCGCTACTTTGATAGATTTCCCTGCGATCCCAGCGAGCCGCCTGACGAGTTGTCCGGCTGGGATGCCGACTTTTAGCCTACTTATTGTAGTTTTTGTTGTTGTTGTTACTCTACTTTACTTTGGACATATCTCAAAATTTAGCTATAATATACTACTCTTAGAATTTACTATTTGGGCATTGGCAAGCACTCTGCACATTTGCATGAATCGCCAGGACAGTGGCTCGTAGATATCCTTGCAACCGGGCGTGGGCTCGGCCCGAAGCTGAAGTTTGTCGGGTACGCTCTGAAAGAACTCATCGTAGCCAAGCTTGGGCTGTCTGGCCCGGCGCATCCGGCAACGTTCGCAGTTGCAGTTGACCTCACGATACTCGTAGAATGCATAGCGAGCGCGGTAGGCGGCACCCAGAACAAACGGCTCTGGACCTTCCTCCGTGTAGACGGGTGCATTGAAGACATCGGCAACAATCTGGAGAACGCTCGGACTCTTCGAGCAGACGCCCACGGCGATAACTTTGGTGTCGGGGTTATTAAAGATAAGCCCTGAGGCGGCGGCACAGGCCCGGTGGTGCATTATCTGACCCTCAATTACGGCCCGAGCCTCGAACTTAATATCCTTGAACTGCTGCAGCCCTTTCATGGCGTCATCCGCAAATGCATCAACATTTTTGTCCCAACGTAGCGTGCCCTTGGCCACCGGTACATACTCTGTTTCATCGAATCGTACCATGATATTGCCATCATTGCCCATGGGCGTTGCGTCCAGCATTTCGTTGAAGAGATTCCAGTCGCCGTTGCAAAGCTCTTGACAGACTGCGTGTCGCACCTCGAAGCCATTGCGGAAGACCATTAATCCCAAATACTGATCGGGATTCGTCGGATGGCACATAACAAGACCCTCCGCTATCTGTGGCCGTGCGTTGAATTTCATCATGATCTTGTCACTGGTGGACAATGATAGAATAATGCAGCTGTTGTCCATTTTGAGGCCGGCCGCCATTGAGGGACTGCTGCCCGTGGCAGCGACCACCATGCAGTCGGGCCGGAAGTTCCAGCGCCGAACATAGTAATCCGCGACGCGTCCCTGGAGTCGATTTGAGGCAATGGGTTGCATCAAGCGCTTGCGCAAGCCTGGTGCACATGCATGGAGACATTCCCTGGACCAATTCTTCTTCTCAATGTCCAGCAGATTCATGCCAGAGCCGTCAGAGAATTCTATGGAGGCGATGCTGCCAATGAGAACGGATGCCAGAAAGCTGCTCGTCAGCGAAATGCGAACTGTGCGATTGTATGCCTCTTGATGTTCCTGATAGACCTTGCGTATCTGCGGGCCCGTCATCCTGGTATAGCACTTGCAACCAGTAATGTTGATCATTTCGATGGTGCCGCCCACGTCATCCTCCATTTCTTCGCACTGGAGTGCTGACGAGCAGTCCATCCACATGGGACAGTGTAAGAGCTCAAAGGCACATTCGCAAAGTTGATGGTGCAGGCGTCTAGTGGGATTTAGGCCGCAGAGCCGGCGGAAACCCGCCTCAGACCAGTAGATTGCTCCATGTTGGTGCGCTGCACCACCAATGGCCGCCACCGAGTGCAGGTCTGCGCCTTGTGATTCCAAGCAGTTAATCAGTATGTCCAGTGCCTGCACATACATCACCGGATTTATTCGGAACTCGTGGTGTCCCACGAGCCGCTTGGCTCCACACTTTGTCTGGAATTCGGGTAGGTCCACATCGTAGTGCACTACGGCGGTGTATGTTACCTGCAACTTGGAATCTAGAATAACCGCCTGCATCCACTGGGTGCCCAGGTGGATGCCCAAGTAGCTGTTGCCGCTGTAGTCTGGTGTGCGTCTGTGGCACATTCCCGCTGATCCATGGAGAGAAATTCACTATCTTACTATAAATGTGAAGCATTTAAATTTTGATTCTAAACAAGTACCGCTTACTATGATGTCTGTCTGTACACTAACTACAAAATATAAGATGTTTCGGCTATAAGATGGGGAAAACATTTTCTTATTATACTCTGTTTCAAAACTTCATAATGTAAACTTCATCCGTTAAGTGAAAGGTGGTGTTACTTCCTCTACAAATTACAAATTATCGAGGTTATCATTTATGGAAACTTCATTAAATTTGGAATGTACTTACACCGATTGAGATCATCGTTTTGATCGAGAATAAATTATTATCGGTAATTCCTTTGACAATGTAAAATATATATTATGGTAAAACTATAATATCAGTTACAAGGCTATAATAGAACGGTTTCCAGAAATCGATAGTTTAACTTTATGATGGGTTTATCGTTGTCGAGCTAAACGTCTAAGCTAAGCTGGTTGAGAGCGTCGCTGCTCGGTGATCTTGAACTGGAGGAGAACCACCAAGTAGGTGGCCATGAAGGATATGTTTGTAGTGATTAACTCGCGATTTATGTTGGCATAGCCATCTAGGTTCATGATGGGCGGATTCTTATTAATGGCCACCAGCAGCATATCCACCTCCTTCTGGGTGGCCGAGTCCACGGCCGTGAGGTTGATGTTAAGCAGCTTGGTCTGGAAGTCCAGGCCGACCTTGCGTGAGGCGTAGTGGGCCTCGTTGCAGATGATGTAAAGGAGGCACATGCAGTAGAAGACGATGACAAAGAGCCCCACCTCCTTGTAGGTGGCGCCATGGTCGATGATCTCACTGATGCTGCCGTAGGTGGCAATAATGCTGGTGAAGAATATGACCAGGCAATACATGCCGTACATATTCGAGTAGGCGCGTCCCAGCTGCTGCATCATGTGGCTCAGATCCACCCATAGGTGTCGGTACTCGGTCAGCTTCTGGGCGGGCTTCTCGCCCCTGATGGTTGTCTGCAGCGCGTCGGAGAGAGCCCGACTGGCCGTGCCAAAGGCGTTGCAATTGATGTACCACAGGCTGCAGAAGCAGTTCAACATGGCTATGATGGGGTAGTAGGCAAAGGTGTACCACAGCCGAAAATCCGGCTGGAGAAAGTACTGCGAGAGATTGATGGCGATGCTGAGCAGCCAGGAGAAGACGCACAGGGCATAGGTCAAAGGATACAGATTGGGGAACACAATGGGCGAGCCAGTGGTCTTGAAAAACTTGTACTGATAGTTGGTCCACATGTTCTTGAAGATGGCCACCTGATGTCCATGACGCCAGCTGGCAACGGGCAGCAAAAAATTGGTGAATAGAAGGCTGATGAAGATGACGTTGTAGATGGCCTCGTCGAAGCGCTTGTCCGGACTGGTGACGAACTTTTTAACCCGTTCACGCAGCACCAGCACCACAATTGTCGTCTGGCAGCTGTAGATGAAGATGGCCCACATGACCTGCTTGGAGGTCCAGGAGTAGCCGGTGCGTGGCAGGTTCTTAATAGGCGGATTTCGATGTATGGGCATTACGCCCATGATCTGGAACAGCACCAGTAGACTCTTGGTGGTGTGGTAGAAGGAATCGTGCTTGTCCAGCTCGTGCGGGTCATCCACTGTATCCGGCTTGCGCACATAGACGTTGTCCATGGCATTGCCGCCAGCCAGCATCTTTAGTTTCTCGCGATATCGCATCTCATCCTCCAGAAACTGGCGCTGATTGGGATTCAGCATGGGTGCCACCTTGCCTGGCGGCGTCAGGCCGCGGCTTACTGCCCAGAACGACATGACTGAGCACAATAGAGCACTAGGAATCCTGAATTCTGAATCCTAATTCCTGACTCCTGCCGCTTATATACGCTCGCTTCTGCTATTGACTTTTGATTGAAAAGCAAACAAAAGTGCGGTGCCGCCTCCAGGCGTGACTCTATTTGCTTGCTGTCCATTAAATATGCTCCAGTATATATGAGCCTCTGCCAAGGGTCGATTCGGGGAGTCGGGTGGGTGGGTTGGTCGGTTTGTTGTGGTCATTTGCCGCTGTGACCTTCCCTACCGAAAGCGATTTGCTGACAAAGACACGAACGGGTGAGCAGCCGAGGCGGCGCTAAGTGAGCCAGGGCACGGGTGTGAATACTGTTTGTGTGTGTGTGTGTGTGTGTGTGTGTGTGTGTGTGGGGTGTGTGTGGGTGTGAGTGTGTGTGACGGCTTGGGCCTGGGCAGCAGGACATCTGGACGGCAGGATGGCCGGTGGGAAGGACAGAAGGTACACAGAATGCGCTTAATTTGCCGGAAATGAAAGTTTAACGATGTGTAAATGCTTACGAATGCCGATAGAGGCTTCGCACTAATGACCAATAAAAATGTCCCACCACTGACCCACCAATGCATGTAGTTTCGCCTCCGAAATCGCCGTTTGCGTTCGCCTTTCGCCTGGCGACTGGCTTTTGATCCATTTCTGCCTGACATATTAAAGGCCAAAGTCAATATTAGGCACTTGAGGCTGAAAGCTTTAAGCCACAGTCTAGAGAGCCAGTCAAGCAGCATCAGCAGATGGCACAAAGTCCAGAGTCCGCCTGCTTTTGGCAGAGTCTCAACACACACTGCAAAGCACACACTGCACAGTCAGCAACATTTGGAATGTGTTTAAAATAGACTTTCCCGGAGCAAGCCATCACTTCAAAGGAGGTATTTAATTTTTGGGTGCCTGCCCAACTGTTGCCAGCTCCTTTGCACTGCAGCCAGTGCAATCGGGGAGGAGGAGCTTCTTGTTGTCCTGAACGGGTATTATAGTTCTGTCGCGGAGTGTGTTACGGATGAACGCATATCCCATCAACCATATGTGTACATTCTTGAGCAGGACGACAATCTAAATCGATGCAGCCTTCTTCGTCTGCTTGTCGGATTGCTAAATATTAATTAACAACATTAAGTAGTTTCTCATTGGTTTTGTATTGGCATTAAGTTATTATACATATTTATGAGCGAGGGTTCTAAGAACTGACATTTAGCTTATTGGGTTAAATATAAGCCTGAACAGGGTTTCAGCAACAGGGTCTAGCAAACGACACTTCTTGGGTTCATTTTCAAACTTCAAATATATGCGGACTATATCCATTTTTCCTGACAAGATGTAGACTAAGGCCTAACTTTATTGTACATTTTTAATGTATTTAACTTTGATTAAATGGTCTGCAAGAGTATTTAGCCGTCGGCTTATCGAAAACAACTATTCCCACTCATTTTCATTGCACATAGTTTGGCAAACTCTGCTCTCGTTTAATGCGAAAACTTTTGAAAACTAACGACGGGCGGCAGCAAATAAATAAAGTGTTTAGCTTGTTTTTTATGGCAGGATGTGCAGGCCAAACATTTTGTGTGACATAATTGTAGCAAACTCGGCCAGAAGATGTGCAAAATTTAAATCGAGCCAAATCCCCTGACCGGTCTTAAAGCCAAAGCGCTGCTAACTTATCCGCTTTCAGGACCTGCCAGGAGTTCGTCTGTGCGGATTTGTGCTGCTTCTGTCGACAGTCGGTCTTGGTTCTGCCTGCACTCAAAAAAAGTATGCAAACCTTTTCAGATTATAGTCATCAGATCCATGAGAAAATGTATTGATTAGCGCCACAGAAAATGAGAATTGTCACTCATCAAAGAAAGCCTCCTTCCTCAAATTATATATAACTTCTTATCTGGATTGCAAGTCCAACGATTATTATTATTCAGATCATGGACAACTATATTTCCTCATAAGAGTTTTCTATATTTGTAGATATTTTCACTTATTTTTCTAAAACTTGTCACATAAAATTGTGTCTCCTTGCTTTTTGTTGAGTGTGATGCTGTCTGTGGGCGACTTGGCTTCATCTTCAAGGCTGTCGCCTTTGTACGTGCCACATGCCACATGCCGACTTCGTTGTCTGCCTGTCCGCCTGCCCGCCTGCCTGTCCCCGCAGTCGCATCTTCCATGGCCGCCGGCTGTCAACTGGGGCTGATCGCCGCGTTGTGCAGCGAACAAATTACATTTCGATTTCCGTTTTCCTCTCCTCCTTCCTATACTCTGCCATCCCCCCATACACACACACACACACACACACACACACACACACAACACACACACACACACACACTTGCCTGTCAGACATGAGTGCATTATGCAAGTGTCTTTCTCGCATTCGCTCGAAAATGTGTTTCCCATTCAGTTTTTCAAGGCACAAGAAAAATGATTAATGTGTACAAAGTGAACTCACGTTCACTAAATTGTCGGGGAAACCTTTCTATAAAAGTAGTCGGGTTTAATTAGGTTGTTCAGGACCTCTAGCCTGACTGGTTAACTCTTTGTAAATTAGGAGCTTGACTTGCCATAATTAACAACATAACAAGCAACAAAGAGATATAACGATGAAAATTACAGTAGTTTCAGCTTATGCCGAAACGGAAAGACTTAAGAATAGGACTTATCCTAAAACTCGGCTAGTAGAATTCCGAGTTTCCTAGAGGATGACCCTCTTTGTCGTTGCACTTTGCTACTTAATAATAAGATGGAATTAATTTGATGCAAAGCAAAACTGAAACATTAAATTGGTCATGGAACACATTTAATAAGCGGTGCCAATTCGATTGGCCATACTTCCAACTGCTACATATAAATGCAGGTATCGACTCAAGTAGACAAACTGCAAAATGTACCTTCCATTAATATTCCTAATTGTAATTGGAGCGGCTCTCGGGACAGCTATGACGCGCCAATCGGGGAGCAACACACGTGAAATCGGTGACACAATGATGAGAGACAAAAAACATAAAGTAATCTCCTAATTGAGACCCTACTCAAGTAATATGTTTGTTGTATGTTATGTGAATTTCGATGCAGCATCTGTACAATTACAATTTTTATCAAGATTACCGAATTGTTTCGATTGATAATATCTGAAAAAAGGTCAAGATTTGATTCCATTTGGTTTTTCTTCTACAATACTTTTCTTATAAGTATTTTTTATATTTGACAAATTTACACAACCCTATGCAAGGGTATAAAAACAAGAAGTTATATAAGCAATGCCAATTCGATTGGGCACGATGGCGGATATCGGCTATATAAGCAGAGCTCGGAACACGTGGCCAAAACTGTGAGCTGAGAAATGGATCTTTCGCTGGTATTCTTAATAGTACTTGGAGCTACTATCTGCGCAGCCGATCCGGGCCCCCTAAAAGAAATAAAAGACCCCAACTATTTGGCAGCTAAAAGTGAGGAAGTACCGATGGAGCGCACCTATCCTGGATTTGTTTTCGATACCTTTAATGAATAAAACATGAACAAAATAAGAAGGCGAACCTTACATTAATTATCTTTGTAATTGATTGATTTAGTAATGTGATTTAGATCAGATGAAGCTTCATCAACTAGAGTTAGCTGTGTTAAAGCAAACTAATCAGAGTTTCATACCAAACCTAAGTTACGACTTTGATCAAAGTCGGCCAAACTATATATAGTTTTTAGGCCATAGCAATCAATCGAATGGACATTTTCCAATAGCAACTTAATGTTTTTATTTTGCCTTGCCTCATTTTGCCACGTTGAAATTAGCTAATAGTAATGCCTGTTTGGGAAACTTCCCATTTAAAAGATTTATTAATTAGGCTATATATATGTGTCAAGTTTGTTTAAAGTTGGACTACTCAATCTTGTAGATCCTGGAGTAGCTGCTTGTCGAAAAGCGAGTTTCTTATGAACAGATATCTTAAGCCTTAGTCTACTTATCTACTTTATCTTTGTTCTTCAGTATAGGTTCATCCAACTTAGAACCCAGAACCAAACAAAATACTATCCAAAGGCCCGTTCCAACTTATTCCGAGATCTGTTTATATCAATGACGTTTGGGATTATGGCCAATCGAATTGACATTAGATAGCCGCTCTTTCTTGTTTGAAATGTTAAATCAAAACACATGAATATAATTCTCTTACCAGTTAACCTGAATAGCCACTGTCCAGGAACATCCCATATTTCTAATTCCATGGACCTTCCTTAATTTTACAGAATTGGCCCTACACCAATTGACACTTGAGTTAATTGTCACTTGTCATGAAGTTTGTGACATTTGCAGCTTATTGTTCATCTGTTTATTGGCTCCTTATCTGTGAGTTGGCCAAACAGTCTTAAAACGGAAGCCAAATTCAAACTTAATCATGAAATTCAAGTAATTGTAATTGTAGCATTATCAATTCCAGGCATGTGGCTTCAATCACTAAATTGTTCTACCCTGTATCTTTGGATAGAAGGTATAATATTAAGTTATCATCAGACATAATTTAAATGTATGATATTTGTGTACAAAATGAAGGTTTTACAAACGCATTTGAATACCCTGTTCCCAAATCGATAGCTTCCTATAGTTTCAACGATCTGAGTTGTTCCTTTTAAAGGCATGATTATTGTAGTCTATGTTGTATTTTGGCATGTTGTCTCTATATTCTAAAATAAAGATTAGATGTAACAATAAAAACAGAATAATCAATGTGCAGAGTATGGCTTTAATCATGTGTATTTCCAACTATAACTATAACTGAGTAAAGGGCATCTCATAGTCGATAACTCTGAGCCTAATGCACTCTTTGTAACACTTATTGCAGATGCATCCATGCGTAGAGCAACCGGATGCACTTCATACGTTTGCAATGTGAAATATAAATTTTAATTTAATTTTGTTTGGCCATTTAAATTGCATTTCATACACGCACATACAAACACACACAGACACACATACACACGGAGCAGTGCACTTTAGTTGCTGCATATTACATGCAAAAGCATAATGCAATTAAATATTAATCATACGCACTGTAGGCCCGGCAGGGCCGTGCATAGACCTGCATATTGGCCAAATATATTGCCTGGATTGGATATCGACAAATTAGCAAATTGCACATACATAAATTGACTAATTAGTGTTAAAAGCGAGTGCTGCAGTGTTTGCCCTTCGACCACAGGACCAATATTCGCCATAAGACCGGAAATGGCTGAATATATGTATGTATATGTGTGTGTTCGAATGTGTATGTGTGTGTGTGTTCGGTGCGAGGATTTACCAAACTAATTTCCTTATTTGTCAAATCACCATATATGTACGTCCTTTAATGCGCAGCGGATAGAAAGGATAGAAAAATCTACCACAAATAGAGTTTAAGCCTTCGATTCTCAATAACACATCAGAAAGTGACTTACTTCTGAAATATATAACAATGGTTGATTATCCATTTCAAGTGGTAATAATTAAATAAATAAATAATTGAAAATTATTTGTATCAATTCAATTAAACGAGGGACTTAAAAGCTTGACTTTGAACTGAAAATCATTGGCAGGGAAACGTTTTACAAGCGAAATGTTGCCATGAGCTAATATAATGAATTATTAAATATTATTTTTATAAATATATAAGCATTACTCATAGCTATTGAAATTTCTGAATTGGACACCGATCAATTTCGAGCTGTGCAAATGAAATTTTAATTGGCGCTTCAGTGGAAGCCGCAATTGCAATTAAAATGCCAAACTAAAGCGATTTTTTTCAACCGTTTTCGCCATTATTATGCCCTGCAATAAGCCACGCTCCAATGCGCTCCAATTGCTCCACACATTATAATTTTAGCCCCAGCTTAGCTGCTGGCTTGGCCCGGCCCGGAATCGGCCGGGATCTTCAAATTTAATTAAAAACGTTCTGCATATTTTCCCCATTGATTTCATGCCCAACTGCGATTTCTATTGATATTCGCTTGGCTGGCAAGGACTGCGGATAGGTGCTCCTTTAAAGGATGGCCCAGCTGCATCAATTATTTCCTTGGCGCTTTTGTTAAGCCTCAATTGGCATTTGAATCAGCCGCATTGATAAGGAGACGCCCTCGACCATTTCGCTCATTGTACTTTGTTTCCATCTTCCATTTATTGACACTGCAATCTCCTTTGCTGTGCCTCAGCCCAGACTCGGGCTCCATCTTACTGAGAATCTATGAAAGACTCGACTAGGAATTGTCCTGTACTCAGATCGGAACATAAATACATTCATGCACATTCAAGTTATAAAGCAAAATAAATGGTTTCCAGATCAATTTTAACCCTTTATTTTCCATTAATTTGTTACTACTGAAGTAATTCCTTTTACTAAGATTGAGATGGGTTACAGACCATTTTCAGTCTAACATATTAACTGAGTTCTGTTCCAATAAGTCGATTAGAAATTCTTCCCCTAGACAGTGCTTTTGGTGCGCACGCGGAAGTTACTCGTAAGCTGATGAATATGTACACTACTTCTGTCAGTTTAGTATACCCTTTTGCCCTTAGACTTACAGGGAATAGTAATAATTCGTTGAGTACATAAGTACTGGTGCATCAATTAGTAAAGCAAACGCAGCCAGTCAGCTGGCAAAGACAAAATGCAAACGATTCCCGTTTGCATTCAGCAACTGCTCCTGCTCCTTCTACTGTTGCTCCCGCTCCTGCTACTGCTGCTCCTGCTCCTGCTTCAGTTTCTGTTCCTACTGTTTCTCCCGCTCGTGCCATTTAAAGAGTCGAGCTTCGGTTTTTTATCTCTGGGCAAACAGTTGGCGTCGCAATGGGCGTACAAAAGACATAAATGAAGTCTCGCCATTGTCCTGGCTGCTGCTGCAGTTGGTTCCATGCAAATGCTATAGCATTAAAGGATTTTTTGGGTATAACTGTGCCAAGCACCCCCTGATGCAACCCTCTGCCGCTGTTTTCCTCTACCACTTCCACTTCCATTCCATTTCCATTCCATATCTTCGTCTTTATTTTTTAGTATCATGCTTTTATTGACTTGGCGCATTTAACTTTTAATTTCGCAATATTCAAAAAGCGAAAAGGTGTCACACAGCGGAATTGCTAACTCGTTGCTGGGTGTGCCGAGGGGTGAGGAAGAGGAAGTGCGGCTGGGGTGTTGCAGAAACTTTCGCTGATGAAAGTTGAAATAACCTGAAGCGCTTTAAACGCTTTACATTGTCGGCTTGTAACACCTTTTTAACCTTGTTTCGCCGGCGTGAAATCATTTTTAAGGCTGTTTTGAATATTCCTCGCCACCGGCACCGACGCCGACGCCGACGCCATAGAATTCGAGTGCCCTGTAAATATGCCGAGCCTGTATCCTGGCTGCTTGTGCACATTTTGGGTCTTACTTTTGTCGGCTGACGTGGCGTATACTTAATGGCAGCTGGCTGCATTCAGTCACTTCTCTGTCAGCATAATGGGCGCAAAAAGGTTGAGCAGCATGCAATGTTTATGATTGTTTCCATACCCTTGCCAAGGGTATACTATGGTGTTGTCACGAATTGTGCAACACATTCATATCTGACTACAGAAGTGTACAGTTTCTTGTACACAAACAAGCCTTGCCGCTTTCAAGCTATTTTAAAAAATGCTTTAATTTGATTATCGCGAAAACAGTCGAATCGAATATCTCTGTTCTGAGTTCCACTATCAAATAAATTCCGTAGAAAACTGTGTTGCCTACTTTTTGGGGCAGGATAGACTTAAGACCTTCTGTTCCCAAGAGCATGCTGGACATATTTCAGTCGAATTGATTTGAAAGTGGATTTTGAATAGGCCTGTGTACACTCATGTAGTTTACATTAGATATGTCTGTGGAAAACTGAGATTTCTTATCAAAAACGCTTTACTTTTACAGACTCAAACCTATCAAAATGATGTCTTAGTTATCATTATCCCAGTCCAATCACTGGATTAAGTAGCTGCCCTGGAAACCATAGGTAGAAAACTGAGTTTACAAGACGTTGTAGGATGAGCTAACTGTAGTTTCAGTTGAGTTTATAGTATGATTGCAAGGGTATTCGGTTGGTGGCATAAGGACATTGATGTTTTTCTTGTATATTTTTTATTTTCTTGGTTATTTGCTGCTTCGATCGCTGGGCTGCAATAGGTTTTAAGCGCTGCATTTTACTTGGCAGTTATTTGACATAGTTGTTGTTGTTGTTGCTGTTGCTGTTATCGTTGTCCTGGCTGCCAGGATGCCAGTTGAGGCAAGGCTATGAGGCAACCTCTGCAAGTGAAATGTGTGTGCATTTTTCCAATTTGTGCAGTTTTCTGAGCTGCCGCAGAAGATGAGTTCCCAGTAAGTATGTGTGAGCAGTTGCTTGCATGCTGTTCGAGATGGGCAACTAATTCGTTGACTACATACATACATACATACATACATACATACATAAGGGTAATATGATTTTACTGCCACTTGCCGCACCCCCCTTCGCATTGCTTCGTTTCAGCAGATTACATTTGCTGCTTTAGTATTTTTACAGCAGAAGCTTTCATGTTTGCAAAGCGCGAGTTTAGACAGCACAAACGAGGCACACACACGCACACACATACACTCACACACACACACTCACACACACACACATATGTGATGTGTGCGTTGCTTTGTGTGTGTTCCACTAACCAATTTGCGCTCTGCGCTCGACGTGATTTACAGTTCCCCAGCGAGCGGTTTCCTCGCTCGCCACCCTGCTTAATAGTCCCTACTTGGAGCAGCAGTACACTTGAAGAAAATGGCTCTAGATTCTGGAATAAAAATTCATTTTATTATAAAGTGTAAACGTTTTTATTTTATGGGCAGGACTCAAAAGCGTCAGATCCAAATCATTTCTCAGTTTGATTATATAAATAAAGTTTGGTTGGTGTGCTCTTAAATTATATGTATGTGAATACATCTTAATTTCAATATGATATACCTCTTAAGAATTAGATGAAGAAACTTAGATAAGAAATGGTTTTTGATATCTGTGCATAGCATAAACTATAACAACCTTACAACCGTACAACTTTAGATGAACGCCTTATTGGAAAATGAGTAAACTTGAATTTAGTTATCAAATTGAATCGTGGTTAAATCATAAACTTGACGGCAATGCGAATTCGTATCCATAAATTCGCCAGAGGTTTACAGACTTTGTAGCTTTTGAAGTACACATTATTTCTCGCAGTGCAGCAGCAGAATAAGAAAAAGGGACCAATCAGAACTCGCTGGCAGCGCATGCAAATCAATTGAACATTTGGCTGGCAGTTGCAAGCTGAAAGCTCCGAGCTGCATGCCCCATCTCTCTGAAGTCCGGCTGCCACAGGCAGCTGGCAGCTGGCGCTGACGATGATGAGGACAAGTTTGTGTGGCGCATTGGCTGCATTTCATGTGGAACCGCATTCGTCTTTGGCTGCGTCCGCCGCGCTCCCCCGCCGGCGTGGCGTGCCTCATCTCGTCAGAGCCATTTGAGACTGCAACTTAACTCAACAGCTGCCCGTTTGTCACAAATTTAGTGGAAGCTGCAAGTTGCAGCTGCAGCTGCTAGAAGCTGAAGCTGATTCTGATGCTGATGCTGCCTCAAATGACGTGCAGTTTGTAAAACACAGTGTGTGGCAAGGGATTTGCGCTCGAGTGGTTTAACATAAGAGAAAATGCCACAAAAAGTGTTGCATACTCCGAGGCAGAGTGCTCAGCGAGGGAGGGTGTGCGGAGGGGCAGACAAGACGCATAATTAAGGGCTTTGCCAGATTCAGTCCAAAGACTGTAGCATTAGTCATAGTCGCAATTTGTGCACAACAAATTGCGAGGCTCTGAACTCTTGCAGGACATAGATCATAAATCATCTTTGGCCTGAGAGGACTTGCAACTTGCGTAAATGCCTAATTATCGCTTGAGGAACTGTTCCAGCCTACACCCACCCACCCCACTCCGTCGAGCTCTAGGACGGCCAGTCAAATCTAATCAGCATTGGCCTGATATTGTGGGCGTGTCCTGTCGCCTGGGAGTAGCCCCAGAAATATGAAGCGTAAAAATGTTATAAAAGCAGCAGCGCCAGGATTATCTCATGTCCTTGGCGAAAGTTGCGTCAATGCTGCGAATTGGCGTGGCATTGGGGATACTTCCAGTCCATCTCTCGTCTGCGGCTCAATTATTTTGCTTATTTATTTTTGGGGGGCCGCCTTTGTTGATTTGTCTGTTTGTCTGTTTGCGGAATTGGAATTAAAGCCGCCCCAAAATTGGGATGGAAATCTGTTTAAAGCTGCCCAAAAAATGTAACGCGCAGTCAAAATTTGATTTTAATTGAATTTCTCATTTTCGAGAGGCTGTCTATCGAGCGGAGGGGGGCGGGTTGCAGCTGTGCTGTGGCAAATTCAATTTGCCGCTAAATGAGCTAAATGCGATTAAATTTGCGCAGACAGACGCTGCAGGGGCGTGGCGTGGGGTAAAGTGTCTGAGTGTTGTCTCCAAGCCGTCATTAAAAAGGGAGCGCGGGGCGGGGGTCAGCCATAGGCTCGGTATATGTCAACTAACCAAACAATAAGGACACACACTCCGTGTGTGTGTATGAGTGTGTGTGTGTGTGTGCCACATGCCTCAAACCTGACCAAACTTGCGGCATGTGTTACAGATGCCTGCCTGGCTCTAGAGAAGGAGGGAAAAGCCGTTTCTTGAGCTGAATCAATAGCAACCGCAATTGGGTTTAATGCTCGGGCATTTAGGCAGACAGCAAATCAGGCCAGAAAAACAAAAGAAGCCCCCTGTCCCCACTCTCCTCTGACTGATGATGATTTGCATGCAGCTTGAGAAATGGAAACTGAGAAATGACCAGGCAAACTTCAGGAGACGACAACAAGTTGAACAGCTCGAACTTTTTGCCAATTGCGGCTAAGACAAAGAACATGGAAAACTTGAGGCTTGCTGCTGGGGCCAAGGGGCAAGGGGGCCGCAAGCTGCCACAGCTGCGGTCAGAGAGCCAAAGAGTTAATAAAAAGTTGTCTTGTCGCCACTTGGCCTGTTCTTCGCCTGTTCGCCTTGTTTTATTGCGGTTCGGAGCTTGCAGCGTCAGCATTTCTATTGCCTCAGCTGTTGTTGTACCCCCCAGTGCCCCCAACAGGGGGGCGCTTGCATTGGGGCGGGGCACGCGACCGTTTTGTCTTGCGGCATTCGCCTGTGTGCTTTATTTGCATACAATTTGCCCGTTTATGGCCGCCAAGAGTCTGCCTCCGCTTTTGGTTTGTGGCGTTGGTTTCTTTGCTCTGCGTGTGTATTTATACCCTGTAACCACTGAAGGAAGGTAAGGGGCACTCCATAAGGTAGAAGTCCGCCTCATCACCATGTATGTGCGTTTAATCGATTGATGACCACAGTTTTAGACAGTAGTACAGCTTTGAATTTTGGGATACATAGATACTGCATTTCACTTAGGGCTAAAATTTCCTTACGATCGGATAGAAAAGTAATCGAGGAAACTATATTCCACTGTTTACATCACTTACAGCTGTGGAAGGAATATGTTTTTATGAGTTGTATACTTACTTATTAAGGAAGCTTTATTAGGAGCCGGTCTAATGGGAACAGGATACCTCCTAGTCGAATATCCTCGAGTAGAGCATTCTTACTTGTTGTGTGTTCGCTTTTTTGTTCTGTATGTATATTTGTTATTTGTATTTATTGATTTCCAAGTGAAAACATTATTGAGGTCGGCAAATTTCCGTCCGTCGGGTGTCTTCTGCCTACGGACGACGGCTTTACATATGAAAATTGTACGTTGCGTATACGCAAAGCAAATTTTGTGTTGAATATGTCGGAGCAACAAAAGGACTTCATTATTATTGGCTGCATTGTGTGCGACTGTGCGTGTGTGTGTTTATCTGTCTGTGTGTGTTTGTGTGTATTGGAGCTGTAAATTCTAGTTCAATTGACATAATCGTTCATCTTATGGCCACTGAAGGAATCGTTTAACGAATTTGTTTGTTTGATGTTTGTTAAAGCGATTTTATACGTTTAAAACCAATTGGTGACTTTGATTCCTTATAAAAACTGCTGAGGGATCATTAAACTTAAAGATGTAACTAAATTAAGGAACTTTCTATCTTATTTCTACCAGAACGAGCTAAGTGAACGACAATCAGGCCTATACTAGTTCGTTCTTTCAGTGAACTGGCTCCGAACGACTCGACGCATCTCCAGCCTATAAGAGAGACAGACAGAATGGCAGCCTATGAGCTGGCAAACTGATTAAATTGAATTTCATATGCAAAAGGTGAAACTCAATCAGGAAAACATAAAGGCAGCACCTGCATATGTTCACTTCTGCTCCTTGTTCTGTGCTCGTATTAGTGTGGTAGCTCTATAGGCTTATGTGTGTAAGGGTGTGCGTGTCTGTATGTGTGTGTGTGTGTGTGTAAGGCAGCTGCTTCAACTGCCCGGATTAACCAAAGCCCACGTTCGGCTTTGCGGCTTTGTATGATTCGACACTGATACGGCTCCCCTCCGTGCTCTGGCTCCTTTCATCCCCTACTCTAACCCTGCAACCTTTGAGGTTGAAATTAATAGCAAAATGTAAATTAAAAGCCCTTCGCCCAAACCAAATGTGAGTCCTTTAAGCGTGGGTTACTAATGGACCTGGCAGCATGTCCAACACACAGGAATCGACAGGCTGTCAAGGTTCTCCCAACTGGTTCGTTCTTGAAAGCAAATCCGAGTTGACTTAGACTGCATTGGCACTAGAGCAGCTCTCTGGAGCATTGAATCGGAAGTGTTTGACGAATCCACCACAGACTAACTCCAATAGATGCACAAGGATTCTGCACGACTGCAAAGCATCTGTGATCTGTGAATGTGGTTAACTGGCCAGACGTATTGACTAATGGGCATAATAATTCGTACATTGTGTTCCTATTGTATGAATGATGCTAGGCCTTTCATATGGGGTTGGAAGCCATGCTTTCAATAAGAGTATCATAGCCTTTGATGTAATTGAGAGTATTTACCGACAAAGTTGGTTAAGAAACATTCATCTGCTGAGAAAATACAAAGCAATCTATTCATTGAGTGGCAAAATGATGACGCGTAGATGTGTTGATTGTTTTTGAGTTATTCAATGATGGCTGTTTGGGAAGAATCAAATTTTCATCACTTTAAAGTACTCATTCAGCGTAACGAGGAGGCGGGGAGTTGAGGGAGTTGGTTTTATGTACTTACCCGTGCATATTACATAATGCACATAGGTGATAATTTCATTTACGCAGCTGCTCAAATAATATCAAAATATGGACATCCTACACACACACGCACACACAGCAAACACACGCGCGGGCGCACACACACACGCACACGCACACACTAAACAACCCGCACTCATATTGAGCTAATAAAATTTTAATGAAATTACGAGCATTCTCCTGGAATGACTCCGGCTCCGGCTCCAGCTTCGGCTACGGCTCCTGCTTCAGCTTCAGCTACGGCTCCAAACGACCTTCGACCCTTCATAATAATCACGGCAAGCGATGCCGCCGAAAAAATTTTATGTAGCCTACGTGGCAGAGAGGCAACTAAACTGTGGCATAAAACCAGCTATTAGCTCCTGGTTTTTGTCCTTGCCATTGGCGGCTTCATAGCCCGTTCGCGGCGCGGAGGACACGCACATACACTCAGAGAAATAGCAATAAGAACTAAATACTGTACTCAATTTAAATAGAATCGTTGTAGAACAAAAGAAAGGTAGAAATCCCTTGCTTAAACAATGTTTTCCCACTTCCGAAATCGCTAAATTCAAGATACAAGCTACGGAATAGAAGCACGTCTTTCTTTCAGTGTAGTAGCAGCCATTTTGGAAGCGTGTGTTAGTTTAGCTGTGTGTGCGTGTGCATTAATGTTGCATTGCCTCATCTCCGCCTTGAAAACTCTGCGCATCGCTTAATTAGAGGTGAACTGTGGGTTGGCCAAGGGGAAGGGGAAGTGGATGGGGAAGGGGAAGGGGAAGGAGTGCGGTTCGTTGCAGGGTATGTGCACTTCGAGTGACTTGTTGTCGCATAATTGCTAAAAGCAGCGCCCCACAAGTTTTGATTAAAAGTTGAACTCGGCGCTGCATGGTTGCCAGATTGCGCATACGTCGCGTGTGCCAGCCAAAGTTTGCGTCAACGGAGAACGCAGCGGCGTCTAATTAAAAGTTATTTTTATAAGTAGTTGCTAAGTCTGATGCAACTGCAGATGCCCTGTATAACATGCAGAAGGTGACAAAATCCCAATCAAATATCG
Organism: Hirtodrosophila histrioides; assembly: GCA_037075165.1. Classification (NCBI taxonomy): domain Eukaryota; kingdom Metazoa; phylum Arthropoda; class Insecta; order Diptera; family Drosophilidae; genus Hirtodrosophila; species Hirtodrosophila histrioides. The sequence continues at coordinate 693,381 of JBAMCL010000789.1, forward strand.
TTTAAGTGTTCGTCCTAAGTATGCCACATCCTAGACAACAATGCAAAGTTAAATGGGTGCAAATTGTTAACATTTATGGCTCTATTGGCATATTTAAAACTGGCTTCACTTGCAGCGTAAATACTAGTGTTTTCCAATTATCAATAGTAATACAATCGGTTGAATTCTTAGTTCTAAAATAAAGCTATCAATTAGCATTGATAGTCTCCAAATTGACAAACCATCTGTTCTGTGGAAGGTGCCAACTGTATTTTAAGATCACTTCTATCAGACATATTAGAATTATTCGTGCGTGAAAGTGTTTTGGGGAGCTCTTCAAACTGTAGGCTATAGGGTATCTGCCAGTCGAGCCATATCGACTCCCCGTGGTTCTTATTGGCGCCAATGAAAATATTTATCAAGTCATCGCCATAAAGTTGCAAGCGACATGCAGCAGGTTACGCATACGCCGTGTGTGTTTTCTGTGTGTGCGTGTGTATATGTGTGTGTGTGTGTGTGGTTCAGGGTGCGTGTCAAGTTGAGTTGTCGTTCAGGTGACTTGTGTTCCCTAAAAGTTAAATGAAGCAAAGCTTCCGAAACTTTTCCACTGCGCTTGACACGTCCTCCCTCGCGCCGTCTCGCTGTCTAAGTATCTTAAGGCTTGTCTGTCTGTCTGTCTGTCTGTCTGACTTGCTGTCTGACTTTCCGTCCGTCTGTCCTAGCGTTTGTCAGCCTCGTACTCGGCTCTAATTAAAATTTCAGCGCCTGCAAATTAATGATGTTGCTGCCGACCAATGCGAGGCAATTGAGCAGAATTTAATGCTGGCCAATGATTTAATGTGGACCAATATTTATGCCCAGCAGAGTTGGCGGGGGGGCACGCAAATGGGGAGTTGCTGGAGTGTGGATAATGACAGTCGAGTGGACAGTTGGGCAGCGGGAGAGCGGGGCAGTGGGACAATGTGGCAGTGTGGCAGTTGGGCAAACAATGCGGCGGACACGGGCGACGTCTAATGACCGCACGGCTCGTTTGCTTCATTTGCAGTGCAATTGGATGCACAACCGCAAATCAAATACAGCAACAATGTTTGCTGGAAGAGTGGAGAGAGTGCTAAAGAGGGCGGCTGAGGTCGGGTGTCAGCCCGTGTCAGGTAAGAAAATTGACCAAAACCCTTGAACTGTGTGGCACGTTGTGGCTAGAGCAGAGCAAGGACCGGACTATCGATGTTTATCGAGGTTTTTTCGAGCTACAATCAACGCTTTCACTATCGATACTATCGAAGTCCTAATTCATTAATTACGTGTAAGTTTTGATAACTCAATTTCCGTTGTTTGTCGATCAATGCTGCAACTATCGAATTGCGACATATCGATGACTTTTCAGCTGCAGTTGTAGCTCCACTTTGGCTCCAATTGCCGTCTTGTGTCCTTGTGCCTCAATAGCTTGCAGGAGCCCTGCTCAAGCGCAGATTAAATAAAAATGCCTTGCGAACAATTACAAATGCAGCTGGCAATCAACTCTAGCAGCAAACCGCATCCACAAGGATGCACATACTTTTATTGCTGTTTCGTTGCTGCTGTGCTGGAGTGCTGCTGTGCATCCTTTTATCCTTGCTGCAGCTTGCAGTTTTCAGTTTTGTGTTATCCTGTGGTTCATTTACTTTTTCAAGCACAAAATCAACGCACGATGTCACAACTTTGCATTCAGTTTACACATAGTCAATAAACCCAGACCCAGGCACGTACGAGAGTTGCTTCAGTCCTCCCACCCCCTTCCCCACCTCCACCCACCTACCACTGCCCTTTACCCCTGGCCCTCGCCCTTCTCCGGCTGGCTACCTCAGCTTGTGGCAGCTTGTCGAAATTAATCATTTGGCTGCCAGGCCGCGACGTTGCCAGTATTTTCGTCGCCTCCAACGTAGCTGCTACGTTGTTATACCCTCCATCCACAACAGATAAAGGGTATAATCAATGGAACCGACATGTGGATTCGCCTGTCGTCTACCCCCCTAGTTAGATATCCTGGTAGCTGTGAAAAGCTAACCTGCCTCCTAGTTGATATTCTGGACTGGAGTTCTCTTCCTTCTGACTAATTTCAAAACTATGGAAGTAGATTAACGAATCTCTAGATCATTGTAAGGAGTATTTCCTAGTCGATCCATTTCGGTTAGAGCTATTTCAACATGCTTCTATGATTTCACAATAAGTTTCTCTTACCCACCAGTCGTTTCTTGGGGGAATTATGAGGAAATTCCATGTATACTATTTAAAAGGTATCCCTAGTCTAGCATACTCAACTAGAGCTCTCTGAACTTGTTTTCCACGTTGTGGCAATCAGTTCTCCGACTCTCCAGAACTCTCTCTTTCTCATCTGTCGTTGTCACTGTCGCTACTTCCGTTTCCGCCGTTAGTTGGCTTTGGCTGACTCTTTCCCTGCAGTATGTCAACAGCATTATGTTATATTCGCATTCGTTGGTAGCTGCTCCCCAACACCCACCCTCACCCTCACCCTCCCCATCCCCCACTGGCCCATGTGTGTCGCTCTGCGAGTGTATCCATGTGTGGGTGTTTGCGTGTGCGTGTGTGCACGCGACTCAACTGGTATTCCATTCGCGTAATTTCCCATGGTATTTTTACGCATCTTAACATGTGAGTGCATCTGTTCGCTCCATGACCAGGCCAACCCCACCTGCCCCACCTAACCCAGCCGAATCCATACCCGCCAGCTGCTTCCTGTCTCCTCCAGTTGTCGCGACAATTTAAGACTTGCTCAAACTCCATTTCTTTCTCCTTCTGGCAATGAAATCAACAACTTGTCTCAGTGCCGTGTTTGGAATTTGCACGGAGTCTTGTCTCTCTTCATCTACTTGAATCTGATAACCTGTAACCACACTTAAAAAAAGCCTGTCTGAGAATAGGACTACAAGACGAGCATTGTTTCTTCATATTTTAAGTTTCTTTCCCTCCCTTAAATCAAGTACAAAATAATCTTGGATTAAATACAAAATATTCATAACAAGGAAGTGTACAAGGCCAAAGAGGCACTGAAAGTCAACGTAACAACTGAAGCAACTGGCCTATTAATAAAGTGGTAATAGAGCAAGGAATGTCATCAATATCTACCTGGATTTAAAACTTAGGTGGATTTCTTGGGTTGCGTTTTCCATTGCTCAATTTCATATTGTTTTTTGTTTTTAATATAAATGTAAAGTGTTTCCAGGTAGGGTGAATTGAATATTTTGCTTATTAGAGTACACAATCTTTGAAATATTTCTCCGAGTGTATGTCTGGTTTGGAATCTCAGCCAGTTTTCAACTTTCCCACGCACATGTGCTGATTGTTTCTGTGCGGCATTATGAGCAGCATTTGCATGAGGCATGTCGGAGTATCAGTCTCATGTCTCTGCCTTAGTCTAAGTCTCAGTCTCAGTCTCAGTCGCTTTCTCTGTCTCAGTCCCTGTATCAGCCACCTCACCGCAGTTAGAGACTTGGCTTCGACTCTAGCAATGTCAATCAGACGTTCACTCGCTCAGAAATCCGTTTTCCGCTTGTCATTTACCATTGAATTGTGCCTCCGCTGCCCTTCAGCCCCCAGCTTCCAGCTCCCCGGAGGAGGCATTTAGCGCTTAGCGCTGTCTGCTAGCCAATTAGAGATACTTTGGCTCGATAATCTCGACACCATTTAAGTCAGCACTTCCAATTATTGAAAATGTTTAAAATACGAAATGCGCTGAATGTTTTTACGCCCGATTAGGCTGCGCGGCGAGGAAGGGAAGGTGAGTGGTAGGAAGGAGGAACAATGTCTCTTGAACAGCAATTTTTAACTAAATATTTGAACATATTTTGTCATTTGTTGAGGCGGCAACAGTCAAAGTCTGCAGGAAAAAGTTTTTGGCAATATTTCGCATTTCACATTTTCACATTTTCTTATTTTCACATTTTCACATTTCGACATTTCGACTCGTCATTTGTCGACTTCTGTTCCGCCTCTGCTCCGTTCAGTTTTTTGCGGTTCTGGTTTTCGATTTCCTTTGCTATTGCATTACCCTTGTAATGCATTGCAGGAGTTGCCTTCGCCTTCATAGGGTATAGGAATAGGACTCCTGATCAGGACGACAAGCTGATTGATATACCAATGTCCGTCTGTCTGTTGGTTTCTATCATAGTCCTTATAAATGTTCAAACAATGCTTATGGTGAATTTAAATATCGAGGTACTATATCAGATAGCTGCCATAGAAGCAACTTAAGTTTTTGAAAAACTTTATTGGTTTTTGTGAGAGTATTGGATGTTCGGTTCCCCGAGGATGAGTTTTCTCTCCGGTTCCCTCTTCCTTTGAATTACTGGCAATGCATGGCAGGCAAATTTATTGGCAAATTGGGAGCACAGTGCTTGCCTTTTGCTCGGCTCGCCGTGGGTGGCAGGAGCCAGGGGCGGGAGAAATTGTTGCTCCTTAAGCAATGGAGGGGGTGCGTGGGGATGTGTGTGTGTGGAAAAGCACTTGAGTGTATTTTTTACAGCTTGCTTTTTGTTTATGTTATTTTTATTGATTGAAAATAACTTAGTGCCGCTTTATGTGTGTGTTGTGTGTGTTGTTGTCGTTGTTGTCGTTGTTGTTGTGCCGTGGTTGGAGAACGAGGCACGAAATAAACTTCAGCAGTTTATGCCAAAGGTATGTAAATAAAATGAAGCCCCTGCAAGTTGGCTCTCCCCCAACACCTGGCTGGGGCCTAAGTGCAGCTGCCCCTGGGCATTGTAGCTTGAGCATTCATTGTGCGTCCTTCGATAATCGTGAAAAGACGAGTAATGTGCCTCTGGAGGTGCTGCCCGAGTAAGTAGCTCTCGGCGCAGTCACTAATTAAGTGAGCCGAGTTGCGGCTTTGCCTTTAATGAGCTGCATTTGAGGGTCGACAGGACAATGAGCTCCTGGCCGAGGGTCGCCTCAACGTGCCGCCATTGTGGCTGCTGGGGCTCTCATTTGTCAAGCCCCGACTGTCGAGCGCATTTTTATTCATTTGAACTCGTATTTGGGGGTCCGCATAACTGGACCATATTAATTAGCTTGATTAAAATGAATATTTGCACAACACTTTTTGTCGCCGGCTGCTGTGGCAGAGGGGAAAGACGACACACAATAAATAAACACTTCTTGCTATTGTTCTCAGTGGCAGTGGCAGTGGCAGCCCCTGTCAAGGCTCTCCACATCTCCACACTCTGTACAGTTACTCCGCACTCCGTGCCCTTACTTCATTCCGTAATAAACCAAATGTAAAGCTTCCCAAACTGCTGAGTTTTATTGATGCGGCACACGCGACGTATGCGCAATGTGCGGCAAAGGAATCAGACGGTAACGAAGTGCGGGTGAGGTGGCGGGCAGCGGCGACGCACAGTGGAGCCAATTTCGTTACGCAAAATCAAAACTATCTTTGAAAATGTTTTGAAATTGATATATACTAATTATCTCTGTAGATTTCCATACTATTACTAAACGTGGGCTCATCTTATTGGTATTCTTAGTTATATTATGTGTACTGTCAACTTTACCTAAAACCTCCTTTCATTTGTCTGGGATTCGAACTTTCAATTTGGTTGCTTATATCTAGTTAAAAGTGTAGTCATTTTTAGCTATACTTACTTTCCTATTGATGTTTTCCCATTTGCCTGGGATTCGAGCTCACAACCTTGTTGGTCACTTACTTTAATTGTTAGATTGCTTGATCAAATCATTCTCCTAGTTCTTCAACTCAAAACCATTCTTTGCACAACACGTGTAGTGAATCTCCCCCTTTCTACCTTCCATTTTATTTTTGGCACGTTTCTTGGGCTGCTGCCCCACAGTGAGAGGTGTCGCCCAGATAAATCTTCATGTGCGGCATTCGAGGCAAGTGAATGGAGTCATGAAAAATGTCGGAGCATTCATTCGGTACGGCTGCGGATGGTTGCCATCATCGCCATCGTCGCCATTGGAGCAGTTGTCGCTGTTTATTTGGACGATTTCGTTTCATGTGCGTTTTTGTTTTTACGAGCATAAAGATAAATTCACACGATCCGGCGGAGTTCAAGCGACTTACACGGGTCAGGGGCAGGGCAGGGCAGGTCCAGGGTCCGGGGTCCGGGGGCAGGCCGTGACCAGGTCGACAGTTCCAGTCTTGGCTCGGACCGCCCGGAATTTCGTTCATGAGATTTTATTTATTTATTTATAGTAACAAATTGCAATGTCAACTTAATCACCGTACTCTATTAGTTTTGGCTCTTTGTGTCTGCTGTCTCAGCATCTGGCATTGTGTGTAGTGTGCCCCTCTGGCCATCTGGCCCTCTGCCCCTGCCCCTGCCAGTCCCAGGCAAACTTATTTTTCGGCTTTATAGAAAGTCATTTCTCTTTGCCCTCCCGGTCCTCGACCACCAAATAAAACAAGTTAATTAATTAATCATTACTTTTTGGCAGAGCTGTTCTGCTTTTTCTTTTTTATTGACGTTATTTCGAATGGGATCGTTGGATTGGGGACTGTAGGGCTGTGGGGTTGAGGGGTTAAGGGGTCAGTTTCAAAGTCAGAATGTCGAATTGGATTACAATGCTAAAACTTAGTCACTTATCCTAGTTTTGAGCTGGCTCTTCGCCGAACTACACTGCTACAGATTACAACTACAACTACAGCTACAACAAATAGTGAGACGATATATTTAATTGGCAACGTCCCTATGCGGGACTCGAACTTCGAACCTTATGTGTTCGCGATAATTAATCATATTCTGTTGACTAATCCCTACGTACTATAGTATTGCTCACTGGATACCGTAGATGGGCACAACCACCACGAAGACGACAACGTTGCGGTGTTTGGCACAAGGAAACGGAAACAGAAACGTAAACGGAAAGAAACAAAAACAAAAACACAAACAAAAACTGATACAGCGAGTAAGAACGCGGTAGTCGAGCGTGCCGGACTAGGTGATACCCCGTAACTATGCGTATCTTGAACGTTTGATAGTCAGGCCTGCTCCTATTTCCTATTCGGCTAGAGTAACTCAAAATGGATGATTAAAGCTGGTCGAAAGTCAAGAAATCGATTGAATTGTTCAGTTTCATATAAGTATTTGCATTTAGATTAGTTGAATCAAAAGTAATGTATACATTTTTCGCTAACTTTTCATTCTACAAGAGTTTTATTTCAATTGTCAATCGATTTTGTTCTTAAGAGCAGTCGGAAATGAGAACAGGCCTGAATAGCTTTATGGCGTTATGAAATTTCGGATGCAGAAATGACATGCTTAAATATATATGAGTTTCATTTAAAAATTCGATTGTAATTCGTTTTTATCGATTTGTCGGGGCACAACAACTTTATTGTGCCCATCTCACGCTTCTTATATGGGTACGGGTACGGGTAAAGGGTATGAAAACCGAAACGAAATCAATAACTATAACGAGGAACCTTAAAATTTATGCAACTAATGCGCCTAAGTGTTCTACTTAGCCTAGTAAGAGAAAATTCTAGAAAGAGCTCAGGCCAATCACATTAGGGAGCGAGAAAAGAGAGGGGAGCAGGGTTTGGAAGATGACTAGCTACTTGAAGAAGGATTACGAGTATCGTAACTTAACTAGAGTTGTTATCCTAATGCGTTTGATTGCTTTAAGCCGATGATTGGTCAGTTGAACACGCGCGATTCCCTGGCAGGAGGAGGACGAGACGCGTGTCGAAAATAATTGCTTGGTGTTCACTTCTAATTGACAAGGGCTGGGCGGAGGTTTTGGGGAAGCGGGGAGCGAGGAGCGAGGTGGGACTTACAACATTAACCAAGACCATTTGATGGTGCGTTCAGCTGCTCCTCCTGCGAGTCCAGCGAGAGTCGCGACTTGGCCGCCGTCTCCATAGACTTCCAGTTGCCCCCGCTTGTCGCTTGCTGCAGCGATATCCTGGGAATGGACTTGCAGCTGCCAGCAATGGTGGATGCCTCCGAGCCGCCGCGGTCCTCCGACTCCGCAAGAGCGCTCAGACTGCAGGTGGGCGGCAATATGCGATGCGGGAAACGCGGGGAGCCCCGCACGCGCTCCCTCAAGCTGGGCACTGGCTGCACCATCGAGGGCCGCCGGCTGCTGGGCAGCTGGAAGTTCACCTTGGTCTCGGGCAGCTTCACGTACTTGCCGCCATCCGCATGCTGCTCCGCCACGGTCTGCAGGTCGAAGCGGTCGCCGGAGATGGTGGGTATGGGCAGAAAGTTAGGGTCCTTGGCCAGATGATCGAGGTGAGTGCCGCTCTTGGTCAGCGAGCCACGATGCATGGGCTTCAGCTGGGCGCCATTAGAGTTGCTCTCAATGGCCAGGCTGCTGCCTTCGGGATTCGGATTGCTGTAGATGGCATTGCAGGAGGCGGTCTGCGAGGAGGGAATTAGCCGCGTGAACAGACCCATGTGCGACTTGAAGGCCGCCTTGAGACCCTTCTGGTCCGCCAGGCTGGCAGTGGATCCCTTGTTGCTGCTCGCCGTGCGTGAGAAGATGCCGCGCAGCCGATTGATGAGCCCCGTCTTGGCCTCCGTGGCCTGCTGGTGTGCCAGCCGCAGATTGAAGAGATCCTGGGCTGGTAGACAGGCCTCCTCCAGCTGCGGCTGCGAGGCGAAGGTCACCGAGCGTCGCATGGGAATCTGCATGTACTCCGCCGAGGGCCAGCTGGCCCGTGGAATCACGGGCGGTAGCACGGAGAGCAGGAGGTTGGGTAAAATGCCCGAGATGCTTGGTGTGCGCGATTTGTTGGTTGCCGGGGGCTGTGAGATGCCGCTCGTGACAGTCAGCTCCGGCTTGAGGTGGCCATGGCCGGCCAGCAGCGAGGTGGAGGAGGAGGTGGTGGTCGAGCCGGTGGCCAGTCCAGACTCCAGCATGCGCTCCAGTTTGCGTATCTCGGCATCGAGTGCCTGAATCTCCTTTTTGTAGACGCGGTTCTGCACCTCGACACGGTACTGAAGCTCCCGGCGGTCGTCCACGACGAATCTGCGCGTGTTGCACTCCATCTTCAGGCCCATGCTGTGTATCACAGGGTCGATGATGTCGTCTGTGGATTAGAGAGTTAGTCAAGGACCCACTGGCGACTGTCGCCGCTCACTTACTGCGTGCCCAGATGTCGTGCAGCTTGGGTATGAAGAGTAGGCAGAGCGTCGCCGTGGTAGAAGTCAGTATCAGGGCCGTTATGGTGATGAATGCCAGTGTAACGCGCTCGGAGATCAGGTTGGCCAGCACGACTACGATGGCGCTGGTGATGACCACGCTGTAGACCGAGACGCCAATGTACTGGGAGTCGTTCAGGGCGGGTATCTTGACGTGGCGCGTCTCCCAGGCCATATAGACGCCCACCACAAGGAGCAGCCCCTTGTAGGCATAGAGCACACCCAGCCAGGTCTGCGTGTGCTGGGAGCGACAAACCTCAACCTGGCGGAAGCGAAGGCGAAGGCAAAGGCGGAGGCGGAGGCGCAGGAATAGGAACAAAGTGCAAAGTACAAAAACAGAAAAGAAGTCACATTAGGGAAGAGGAAGTCATAGAGCTGGGAGTCAATTTACAAACGGGCCGTGTCAATAGACACCTACAGCAAAGGACAACAAGGATGGAAACATGGGAATGACAACCCACCTGAGGCTGGTAGACAACGCTCCGATCAATGGCGCTGATTTCCAGTGACAAATTATGCAAATGTCTTTCCATGGGGTCGGCGACGACCCAGAGGGTGACGAGCAGGGCGTCGACAAGCAACAGGCCGCACACGAGCAGAATTAGCTGAATGTCCTGCAGCATTTTGTCCTTAAACACGCTGCCGGTGCGTGTGAAGATGCGGTGCACCCGATATGTCTTGGCGAACATCGACCCGAAGGCGAGCGAGAATCCTGCCGACAGCAGATACACGCGTGCCTAAAAGGAGGGGGAGATGAGAGGAGGAGAGATTGTGCTGGGATGAGCTGGTGTCATGTTGTTGAGGTTGGGGGCCTAAACAAGTCATCAATGGCCAACGCAACAAGGTACAACAAGAACAACAAGAACTCCTCTCAAATTTATGCAAAATAAAGAATATCACAAAAGTTGTGAATTTTTCGTGTCCTGTGTGTCATGTGTTTGCCGTTGTTCCTCCTGCTGGTCCCCGCCCACAGCTGTCTCTTCCCTCTATCATTACCAGCCAGGCCATTACATGATACGATGTTGGCTCGACACGAGGGCCCCCAACAACAACAACAACAACAACAATAGCAACAGCAACACAAAAAGGAAAACAACAACAATAAACCGAGCCAACTACAGCGGACTGCGAATTTCCCCGGAGTGGAATTTTTCGGCGGTCGACAATTCCGATGACAAGGGCATCAATTTGGACTTTATGGCCCTCGCAGCAGCTCATCTAGCTCAAAGCGCAGCCAAGTTAAAGATTTAGCGAGCTTGTGAAAAGATTTTACTGAATATTGCAGCTATTTATAGCGCTGAGCACAGTTTTGGCAATCTGGCAATCTGACAATCGCGCAATCTCACAATCTCACAATCCACATAAATAAAACAAACACATGAACGCGACTCGAAAGTTGTACGGAAACTGAAAGTCATATTTGATGAGGAACAGGAGGAACAGGAGCTGCCCCTTCAAGCAGCACCCCACTGGGAGGCAGCTGTGCTTGCATAACCAAACTCAAACAAAGGCTCACGCTGAGCACTCGAGACTCACCGTGCAGACCGTGGCGAAGGAGTCGGCCGCCGAGGGCAGCGTGGAGTGGTCCAGGCCCAGCAGGATGACGGTGGCATAGACGAAGATGCATCCCACTGCGGTGATGTTGCTTAGCTTCGGGCTGGAAAGTTTAATTGCTCTGTGGAGAAGAGATGTCAAGTCGAAAGTGCACAGTAAGCAACGTTAGCCAGCCGCCGGGATTAGAACAAGGACTCGATTCGGGACCCAACATACTTGAGCTTGCGGAAGTGCAGGTTGAAGGCGAGGAATGCAATGGCCAGAGCAATGCCCACGCTGGATAGCGTCGCGATGGTGTAGAACGCCAGCGGAGCAATGGTCGCCACCCGCAGCTTGAAGACCCGCTTCGCAATCGGCACCTGCCCGCTGTGCCACTTCACCGGGCGGCAGCGGGGGCAACGGAAGTCCAGGGCATCGGTGGCCGGATAGTATAGCGCTACGGGCTCCAGCAGTCCACGTTGGATCTGATAGAAGGCGGTGGTGCCCACGCGATCCGGGCCGCTGAACGAGACGGGTCCCTGCAAACAGTAATCAAGTGGTTATCGCCCCACGATACGGCATTATTCTTATCGTTATCATTATTGTTAGCCATCAAAATAGACTTTCATGACAATAGTAAAATTTAAATTTAAAGCAATTTAGCAGAAAAAACTGAACCAAGGAAACAATTCGCAGGGAATTCAGTTCAGTTTTGACCAAGTTCTGTGAAATGGAAACATACAAAAAACAGTTTCTTTTCAGTTGGTAAAAATGCTTGCTGCAAGTGACTGTTGAACATTCTATTTTCCTTGTTGAGCTTTTTTTAACGAAGGACTCGTTTTGTTAATTATTCTCTATTACCAATTTTTTCGATACAGTGGCCTGTGCTAATTCCTTTTGCAATGAAAGCTCTGATGTCCTTTCAGTCGAGAATGTGATAATAGTCTGGTAATTGGCAATCTTACCGATACTCCCAGGAAGTGCAGCTTGCCCAGTTGCTGCAGGAATTCCCAGGCCATGTCGCTGCGGGTGTAGTCGAAGCCATCCAGTTTGGACTGGGCCGCATCCTGGCGCCAGTGCTCCTCGGCGGCACGCAGGGCCAATGCAATGGCCCAGACGGCATCGTATGTTTGGGGCGCGTAGCGGGAAATGGCCTCCGGCATGAGGTGGCTGCCAGTGCCGCGCCTCTTACGCCCCCTCAAATCCGATTGTGGTGCTCGCTTGTGGCTGCGGCTGCTGCCTGCCGCATCCTGGTAGTGGAACTGGGAGAACTGTTTGCGCAGCTGCGAGTTGAACATGTGATTGTTCTGAGGAATGAAAGTTGCAAATTGCAGCGATTAAATATACCGTTCATCGCTTATACGACTCGTTGCCCCAGCCTGTGCCCCTGCTCCCTGTGCCCCTGCCCCTGCCCCTGACACTGACCCTGAACATGGAGCTGTCTGATAATGAGATTGCCTGCTCATTATGCGCCGCCGATTTCATGGCAGCCACTAAGAAGATAGATAATAGCCTCGGGATTCCCAAATCAAATGAATCATTTCATTTCATTCTGTCAGGCAGGGCGGGGCGGGTCGGGGCTAGACTGGGCGAATCTATGTTTGGTATTACACGGTAAAGTTACATTATGTTATTAATGTTTGATGGGAAAAGTAAGAGGTGTGTGGAAGAGGTTAGAACTCGAAAACAGTCGATTAATCCATTGGCGATATCGATATTTTGGAGACACTATCGAGTATTCTTCCAGTTTAAGAATAATAAGCTTAGAACTTTATGAAATAAGTTAAACGGGCTTAAGAAGAAGGCCAATGAACTTCTTGAAGTAACTTCATCATGCAAGTCAGGACGAGGTATCTACTTACGAGTCCACTGTAGCTGACATTGTTGCCCACGATGCTATTGTGGGTGGAGACGACTATGAGGTTCTCGACGGCCAGCTGGAGCTCGTGCTTGGTGCAGGGTGTCTGCTGGTCGGTCCACCAGGGCGCGCCCATGCTCTCGTGCAGGATCCAGGCGTAGTCCGCGCCGAACATGCGCAGCCTGTAAGCCTCGCAGAGGATTTGCGGTGCCAGCTCCTGGGAGAAGCTGCCGATAATGATGCGTGTGTCCGTCTCCTGTGGCGACAACATTTGGCCATGAGGCCATTTGTCATGTTTCAACATTTTACACACTATCGAGGCGGACGCCCACTCACCCTTAGGAGCAGCAGCTGCTCCTTGAAGTCGGTGGCCGCAAACGTGATTGTCGCGGCGCAGGATATGTTGGCCGCCTCCAGCTCTGTCACTAGATTGTTCACCGCCAGCGAGTGCACCTCCTCGTTCTGCGAGAATGTGGTCACAGTGCCCCAGCCAAAGCGGCGGATGAACGCAATCCTCGCCGGATTGTGGGAGGAGTCCGGGGCCACGGTGCGGTAGAAGTAGGGAAACTCCCGCCTGTCGCTCAGCGCTGGCGAGGTGGACCCAAAGGAGACCTGTAATCAGCAGCAGCCAAGCCAATTGTTACGTGCAACGTGTTGTGGCACGCATTCCTTATGCATGCGACATGTGGCCTATGGCATGTGGCAGACAAAGTTTTATGCCTCGTGTGCCTCTCGTCTACGAAGTTTCGGCCCATTTAGCCCCCACATTCGAGAGCCAAGCATCCAATTTGAACTTCAAAGGCCAAAACTCACTCAGCCTCGACTCTACTTGGCATTTGCATGCAGCGTGCTCCTCCTAACTGAATTTGTATGCCTGGTCCCTGCCCCCTGGTCCGCCACCCCAAATGGTATTTACGCATTCATTGGCACAGCCTTGCGGAGGGTATTTATACCTTGTTATGCAATTTGCAACGCTTTGAAGGAGACAATTTCAGTCGACATTTACGCAAATAGAGCCATCTTATTCTGTTTTTATGCAAACTGGTCTCACACTGGGGAAGTTTTGTTAATGAAATTGCTTCCTTTGCTGCACAAAGCACACATGTTGAAGTCAACTTGATCGGATTACTAACTAACTACTAACTATCAATGAAAAGTTGAGTTGTTCTATGTATTTACAGATATAATGACCAAACAGATGCTCTCATCACCAAACTCACTTGGTAAGTTAATCAATATCAGCCTACTATATATAAAGATCGTTCTAAAATTGATTAAGAACTCCACTTATTTATTTATGTGATTCGAAACTGCAACTACAACAAATTGGTTTATTCAGCTTTCTATTTGAAGTTGAAGAGAATGTAGATTAGATAAAATGATGGTAATCGTATCTAATTAATAAGTATTCATCTCTGCAAGGGTATTTGATCTTCGGTACCTGTTGTAGAACTTATGTTTATGCCTGTTTTTTTATTTAATAATTTGTTGGAGGCTGTTTACTTGAGCGCGGAAATGTTGAAATGTTTATTGGCTGGCTTTCAGCTCGTGGTATTTATGCTAATCGAGCCGACTCGAGTCGACTCGGCACGTGAGTTGATTAAATTTTTGAGTAATGGCCCAAATAGACTGGGCGCATTTGCATATTTTAATCAGGCACTGCAGAGCCAATCGAGAAACTCATAACCCAGCTTCAGCTTACCTGTACGATGTTCCAGTAGGGCACCACCTTGGCCAGGCTCTCCGTGACCTCGGAGCAGGCCGAGCCCAGGAGCATCATCATGCGCGTCGAGGGCTGCGTGTAGATGGCATGGAAGAAGCGATCTACGCCCACGCCCGGATCGCACTGCAGTTGGAAACGAGAAAGTTAATCATACAGAGAGGCATAACCCAGCAGGAGCGGGTACGGTAGCGGGAGCAGGAGCAGCAGCAGGAACAGGACCCGCTCTCTCTTTGACGCGCTGCGCGTCATAAAAAGCGCGCCAAGATGGCGCAATAAACATTTTTAAAATGTCGACATTTGGCTTTGATAGAAGATGCCGCTGATATGAGGCGGCTCCTCCGGCCAAGTGGAGTCTCTGCCAGCTCTGTTTGTATCGCTTGAAAGTGCCATCAAAGCCTCCCCCGCCCGCTTCCCGCTTCCCGTTTCCGGCACTGCTTCTGCTGCTCGCAATAAAAAAACGTTGATGACAAATATTTTTTTTGTAGCCGCCGTCGCAGCTGCTGCTGCGGTTGCAGATTTTCTTATTAAGTTTTAATGTTGCACGCGCCACTAAATGAAAATTCAATTTTGTAATGGCGCCGACTGGCAACCTGCTCCCAACTGTTACTCAACTGTTGCGACTACAGAGGCGAGTCCCGCTGCCTGCGATAAAGTCTTCAGGCAAAGGCAAATTACAGAATATCAGGTTTTATGTAGGAGTGTAAATATATATATTATCTCTGAGGCATTGTTTTGAAAGAAATTCACCAATGAAGAAATTAAGGAAACAATCTTTAAACAAGTTTGTAATGTGGGTTTTGGGAAGGTTGGAAACAAACACGGGACGGGCGGGATCCAGAAAAAGAGAAATATATTTGAAATTCTGTATTAATGGATGGGTATATTTTTAATATTTTTTAAATGACACATTTTTTACTTCGGACGGGTTTTAAAACCCGCAAGATATTATCTCGGGAGGGATCAGGAGATGAATATTTTAAATTAAGCGCCCTTCTCTTCTTCAGTCAATGAAATATATGAAAATCTAAATTAAAGTGTATATAAATAGCATTAATTAATAAATGAAATATTGTAGAATTTGTTGGGTTTTGATATTAGCCTCCAGTTTCGGACGGAACCCCTAAATATTTTGCAAATAAGCTACGGCAGGGATTCAAAGAGTTGTAAGCATATTTTGTGACTGGCTGCTTCAATCTCTGGCTGGAACTCACCTGTGTGTCGTTGGTGACCAGCTCGAGGGTGTAGCCCGGCAGCAGCTGCTTGCGGTTGATGTGCTCCACGGCCATGGTGGCGGCACCGAGCTCGCTGAGTCCGTCCGGACGCGGTCCGCGCTTCGTGGACAGCTCGAAGAGGCCGAGGAGGACAATTTTGCCGTGATTGCGTTGGATCTCCTCGCGGGACATGCGGCGCTCGCTCTCAAAGACCTGGTTCACCTTCAGGTAGCGCTGCTGCTGCCAGCTGCTGAGGTTCGTTGCGCTGGAGCTGGAGCTGGAGCCGGAGCCGGAAGCGGACGCGGTGATGGTGGGCAAGTTGCTGTGCGAATTGAGGCGCTGTCGTCGCTTGACTTTCGTGCGCTTGCTCTTCCAGCCGCTCCCCGAGCTCTCGCTTGGATGGGGTTCTGGACGGTTGCGATATGTTTCACTGCTAATTGACCCGACGACGGCTGGCATTTGCTTAATTGGTCCACCCCACTCAACGAGCAATTCGTCCTGCAGGGCCTGCAGCTCTGCCGAGGACTCCATGGCCGCTGCTGCGGTGCAGGCCAAGCTGAGCACCACCAGCCATGGCCAGCAGCCACTCCCCCCACTCCAGACACTCCAGCCAATCCACCTACTCCACCTGACTCGAACGAGTCGCTGTCGCCGCTGGCGATATCTCGTTTGGCCCACGTGAATTATGTGCATCCCGTCGGCAATGGCCCGGTGGCCCATTAATCACCACGGCATTTGAATCCCTATCTCGTCCGGACGTTGACTATAAACACCGCTTGCTGTCCGTCCAGGCTCCTCCGGCGGGGCTTCGACACGTGCCCGGGTGTGAGGACTCGTATGTGGAATATATATCGCCTTTTTATGCACTCTGTACCGACAGGACATGTGTCGTGCCCGTGCTCCTGCTCCTGCTCCTGCTCTTGGTCCTGCTCCTGCTGCCTCTCTCTGTCTATTTGGTAATGTCTCTTTCTCGCTCTGTCTGCTGCTTCACTTGCGTTGTATTGGGCGTCAATTTTATCGCCTTTTTATTGGCCTCACTTTTGGTCTCATTTCGTTTGCCTCGGCATTTGCCTGGCTGCCATTATCTGTTCTCGCTCTGGGCACACACTGTAAAGCATTGGCTCATAAAAATATGCACTAGAGATGACCCCCACACCCACCTTCCTCGCACACCCACATCCTCACCCTCACCGCGCTTTGCAAATGAACAAAAAACAAACGAAACAATAAACGCCAGCAGACAATTGCCAATTGCCAGTTGGCCAGTTGGCGAGTTGGCCAGTTGACCGTTAGCAGTTAGCAGTTAGCAGTTGAGAAAGGATTAAGTCTTCAATGAAATGAAAATATCCACACCACACTAACACACACACATTGACATTGACATAGACATAGACACCAGTGTTGCCAATTCCGCTGTTTTTCCATAAAATGTTTTTCTTTGAAACCATTTTTTTAATTACACAAAAAGTTTGAAAAGTTTACTTCATCATTTGCATTTTTCTTTCTTTTAAATTTTACCAAAATGTATGCAAAGTTATTCAAAACGTTATATTGCAGAGTTATCGACATTAAACTCTGCGATTTGGGAAACTTATCTGATTTCTGATTTCTCAGGAATCCAGAACTCGTGATGTGCGACTTCAAAACACGAAGTTCAGAAGTGGAGACTCCACTTGAGTATATTTTAATAATAGTAAATTAGTGATGAGGTATCGAAATATCGATACTATCGATATCGCTCCGAACAGGCATTGATTGTGATATTTGATCACAGTATTTGAATTCTACTTAATAGTCTGTGTTTGTTTGGGGGTGAAGTCTAACAGGTATGTCAATTGAAGACACGGTTAACGATATGTCGATATATAGTATTTTGACTGTACTAAATCAAACATAGATCAATGATACAATACACAAAGAAGGGTATCATAAAAGTATGTATATCAAGGTTCATAATATGGAAATATAATTAAGTCCGAGAGAATACCACAGTGAAAAATGGTTCACCAATTTGCGCTATCTGTTCATAAAATGTGGCTTTGCTTAACTTTTCTCACCACTAAAGTTGCATATATTTTTGCATCCCAAAATTTGGCAACACTGATGGACATGACTACATACATACATACATACATACATACATACATAATTCATACATACATACATACATACATATATCGCTATCAAGGCTATGAAATGCCAATGCCATAGACTTTTGTTCTGATTGTTGGGTCGCTTTTTGGTCGATGTTGTTGATGGTGTGTTGGCCATCTACAGTTGGCCATCTACAGCTGCCCATTGCCAGTTGCCAGTTGCCAGCTGGCCATTAATTTTTATGCTAATGGCAAACATTTTCGCTTTCATTCGAGGCTTTTGGGCTACTTTTGAGCATCACGCGCCACAGATTTCTGTGTATGCACGTATGCATAATTGTTTCGAGATTACACACATACACACACACACACACACACACACACACGCACTCACACACACATTTGGTATAAGCCGAGAGAAACAAAAATCTCGGGGCTTTTCTTTCGCTTAGTTTTTAAATGCGAGAATCGCGCACTTTTTGCCGTGTCCTTAAAATAACTTTTTGGCCCATTTTGTTCTTGGCTTTTCTTTTCTTTTGTTTGTTGTTGCATGTTGAGCTCCCCATTCGGAGGCCCACAGTGGCGTGCCAGGAAGGGGGGCAGCATGCCACACGACTCTTTAGCATTTAAAGCCTTTGGCAATACTTTTAGCAACCCACAACCAAACGTGCTCAGCTAAAGTTTCAGCAGTTGACATTTGCCTCACTGTGCAGCACCTGGCTCCTTCCCCAGCCCTCAAACCCCAAACCCCAAACCCCATCCCCCATACAACTGTACTCCCGCCCCCACTGGTGCATGTCAGCGGGCTACTTGTAGTTACATTTTTCATACATTTTATTTTATGCTTTCTGGTCTTTCTATTATTCTGCCATATTTCACAATTGTTGCCGTGGTATTTAAACCTGCACTTATTTATGGCCATGCAAGCGTGTGTGCTTCACCACCCCTCCAACCACTCCACCCCTTCTGGCTCTACTCGCTGTTGTTGTTGTGCTTGACATAAATTATGCAAAATGCTGCCTGCATTTGTAATTGTGATTACATTTTACTTGCTCCGCTCATGTATGTAATGTGTGTGTGTGTGTGTGTGTGTGAGTGTGTGTTAGAGCTGGTTGGCGTTATCGATAGTATCGATGGTCCTTTCTAGAGCCATTATCGATACTTTGAAACTATCGAACTGGATTGAATTTGTCCACTACAAGCCTAGTTCCTCCAGTATACTATATTCGATGTTGTCGATAGTTGCAACTATCACTATCGAAACTATCGGCTAGGCACACTTTCGACAGTTTTTCAGCTCTAGTCTGCAGTCATTTGCCATTGGAGGCATCTTGGGCGCCAAGAGGAGGCAGCTGCTCAGGATTCAGCTGCCAAGTGCATTCTTATGCACTTGAATTTGCTGAATAGTTGATGCGATTTGCGATTTGTTATGCAGGCTTCTTCTGCTCGGGCAAACAGGGTATTCAATATTCAAGCCAGGCCAATAGCAGGGGCCAAGACGCACAAACGGGATTTCCACTGGGATAACCACAGACAAAAACGGTGCTGGCGATAATAAACCAGCATAAAATACGAGAATCCTCGTATTTGGATCTCGTTTATTCTGGGTTTGTGCTCATTTACACTCGAGTTACGGCGCAGACACTAAACAAATTATAATGACTATTATTATACATATTTTTGCTGTATTTGTGTTCATTATTGTTCAATTACGACTGAGCGCTTTTAATAGCTGCATTTAAATATTACGCATACGCCACCGTACATGCCCATTAAATATTATGCACTTGAGCCAAAGTAATTAAGTTTTTTCAACTACAGATATTGTTAATGTTCTATTTGATTATTGTTGATTATCCAGTTTTAATTACGGCTGAGTTATTCAAATGGGCTTTGTAGTTTTAACAGCAGTATTTAAATATTACGGCATTTTGGTTAAGCTGCATAAAATACATAAAATATATAAATACATAAATATAAAATCAAATTATAATTGTGATTCGTGTTTCGTGTTTGCACATTTGCACTTGAGTTACGGCTTCTGTTACGACGGAATCATTCGAATTTGTCGGCTTTTTAATGGCAACCACTGCGAATATTACGTATACGCCAGCGGGACATTGGTAAATTGTCACGTTTCACGTTTCACATTCGCAATGAGTCGCAAGTCGCTCTGCGAGTCCTCTTAATTCTCGTATTATTATTTATTACTTCAATTGCTAATTGGATTGCGCGAAAGTTGTATTCTGTGCGGGCTGGGGTGGACGTCAGGCCTGGGATTCGAGCCGAGATCTGAGATCCGAGCGAGAAGCGCACGCGACGAGCTCCAAACCGCAACTGATGTCTGCAATTGAATGCGAGCTGCTTTTCTGATAAACTCAGATTGAAGACCGAACATTGAAGATGGAAGATTGAAGGTTGAAGATTGAATATTGAATATTGACTGACAGTGGAGGCTGCGATTCAACCGCTGCCTTTCAATTCAGCTCTTGCCGCTCTGCGCAGGCGTCGCAAAAGCGCGCCAAGATTCATTCATTAAAAGCAACAGCTTCCGGGGGGACGAGGGCTGCAGCGGGGCCAGGCAGGAGCAACAAGCTGGCGAAAAGTTGCGCCTGGGAAATTTAAAAAATGCGCCGAACAATTTAACTTTAAATTATGCAAATTAATGCCCAACATGAAACTAAATAATTTGCAACTGTCTTAATGAAAAATTCATTTATTGTGCCGAGGAGAGGCAGAACCGAAGTCCGAGCCGGAGCCGGAGACGGAGCCGTAGCCGGAGGAAGGACAAAAGGACGAGCCTGTCAGCCTGTCAGCCTGTCGATGGGCATTGCATTTCTTAAGCAGGATAAAGGCTGCAATTGAAGCCCGAACAATTGGGCGAGCTGACAGCCAGGACACTTTTAATTATAGCTGCATGCGAAGGCGACTCTGCCGTCTCAATTGAAATGTCCTGCTCAACATTTACTCAACAACCCAGGCGGGAAGGCAAATAAGAGGCCAAGGCTGCGCAACCTCTCCTGTTTCTCCTGTTGCGGGGGCAAACTAACACTTTGAGCTGTCAGACAGACTCTTGTATATTTTAAATAAGCTAAATAAATATTCGAGTTGAGGAAATATGAGCTGGAACAAGGACGACTCTGACTTATATGGCTGACAAGTAGAGGTGTGCAAAATGCTTATGATTTTTGTGAAGATTTCATTTGCATAGTATATGACCCAGAAATAATAAATGCTGTTTTCGTAAATAAATAATGCGAGTATTCAAAAAATCATCAGCCAGAGTGGAGGTAAGGAAATCTGCATGGGCAACGGATGTATTCAGAAAATTTAATCCAGTCTAAAGGAAACTTTAATTTGAGCAAGTTAAGCAACAATAACACATTGAAGAAGACTGGAGCTGCAAACTTTAAGTGAGAATGCATAATAAAGTCGCTTTATTCAAACATAACTCTTTCTAATCTCTACAATATTAGCCCAAGTAGGCAATGCTATCTTTTGTATAAAACTCAGCCTACATAGATTGAATTTAACCCGTCAGTTCAGTTTTAAATATCCCTAAAATATTGTCACCATTTGTGAAGTAATACTATATAGAGTGTGGAAGTGATTTGCTTAGGAAAAAAAGTGTCTATAGTACCTAGAATAGTTTTTTGGGGAGATGATTATTGAGTATTGATTGTTTTTCTAGAAGGGGAGAGTATGCATTGTTCGAACATGTTAAAAGCCTTCTCACTAATTAATTTCATCTTGGCATTGGGATGTATGTAGTTTGTGTAAAAGGGAAGCTCGCAGATGCCCGCTGCTCCTGGCTAAATGCAAAGAACATAATTTGATTTTTGATTTCTGTGCAGATTTTAGCGCCATTCACAGCGAGCGGCTTTCAATGGGGCGCCTTCAAAAATGAAAAGTAATTAATATGTGCGCTCTTCTCGTTGATTCAGCTGCAAATTGAGTTGTTTTTATGAGTGCCGGGCTGAGTAAACAGCAAACAGCAAACAGCAAACAGAAACGGCAAACAACAAACTCAAACTGCAATTTACACACACAATTTGCAAATAAAGTTTACACCCTCTGCCTGGCAATGCATTTGCCGAGCACTTAGCCCCAAAACGATCTGCTTGCTGACATTGATAGGGTGGTGGGGAGGCGGGAAGGTGGATGGAGTAGAGTGTGAACTTTGGGCAACGCCAGAGCCAAAGGAACGGCAACAACTTGCGATTATCCTGAGTTGACTTGGGCTTGGGTCTCCTACGGCCTCCCCCAATGCAAATTTGATGCAACAGCGCAGCAGGGGAGCTTAAGGAGCAGAAGGAGACGAGTAGCAGCCTCATAGAGCATCCTGGTTGCCTAGCTACACTGCGACTCGGGTTACAACTGGGAAGCTGGGAGGTCCTCGAAGGCCACTGGTAAATATATGTATATTCGCCTATGCGAAAACTCCTGCTTATGTTATATATACCCTACACCTGTCAAACAGTAAAGAACATAATATTGTGCCAGATAAGGAACTAGCAGGGGAGAAATGTCCTACCTTATGAAGTAGATGACTGACTTAAGCTGACTGAGATAGAGTAAACAACCTATAAAATCGAGAATTTGTTGTCAGTGGAGATTGAGTGACTACAGGGTAGTAACCTAAAGGGTATCTACTAGTTGCATCACGCAGAGTACTCTAACTAGTTGTTGTAGTTTTTGGAAATAACAATGGGAACGGGTTTCTGCCCTTTGTTTTTCCGCGCTCGTTTGGGGCTCAACTTGAAGCTCAAATAAAATGCAATTACACCGCAAAACTCAATTTCAAGTGTCAAAAAGTTGCGCTGCACTTAAGAAGTTAACGTGGCCTAAGCCTTCGCCTTCGCCGCAGCCCACAACCTGCAGCCCGCAGCGCTTCCCCCGTCTTGGCCTTTGTTTGGGCATTCCATTTCGTTTGGCAAATGTGCAAAGTGTCTCGAGTGGAAAGGCGAAAGTTGAGGCCAACAAAATAAAACGGATTACGTTGAAATGCGAATGCCCGAATATGAAGACCGACATGACAGCCGCCTTCCTTTCCTCCCCACTTTTGTATAAGTAATTTATGGCCCAAATGTGCGATATATTAGCCGTGTTTGTATCTGTTACCGGAGCAAAACTAATTTGCCAGATGGCCAGCCAGCCATCCCGTCCCCTGTTCCGTGTACCCTTGCCCCATTTGCATTTTAAATGAAGCTGACAACTTTTAACAGTGCCACTTGTAAATTTGTTTCCCTTTTGCTAAATGAGGTGTCATAATTTTTGCTTGAAGTTTGCCCGCAACTAAAGCAAGAAATAAATTCGAATTAAATGTGATGTTTGAACTTCTCGCTTATGAGTATTTGCCAAGCAATCGATCACTTTAATTGAGCTGCCAAAGAGTTTGTTTTCCATACCCTGTAGCCCTCAAATGACTACAGAAGGAGTGCTCTACTTTCAGCATCTGCTTGCGTTGAAACTACTCTTGCAGGAACAAGAGCCAGCAAATTTCGGATGTGGTCTCAAATAGTACTTATACGTAAGCTGAAAGCAGATCGACTTGAAGACTATAAAGACTATCCTTGAAATGGTTTTCGAATAAATGAAAAGAGGATATTCTTTTTTTACGAATATGTAGACTGTTCGAATCGCCTATAGAAATAATCTGATGATAGTTTCGAACAATATATTTAATATATCTCGTATCAAGCAGCTTAGACTAGATCTTTTCATGATATTGAAGGATACATTTTCGGATTCATCAACTTCTTACATATAATTGTAATTTGAGTATTTGTTTCTGTATTTATAAAGCTGGATCAAGGAAATTGTGTATGAAAGTGCGTATATACCTGATTCAACAGAAGTGCTAAGATCTTTATTGCAATACCCATTCTCCCCTCACTAAACAAGCCAAATCCTGCACAATAGTCACAATATTTGATACGAGATGCGAACTACTGATGATATCGTTGAGAGATGACAATACTCACTTCACTCCCGCGTAATGGGCCAGGCTCTTTCCCGCCCAGAATTTATAGCTATTTTGTGGGCTTATTACCCGTACACTCAGCACAGAGTATGTCACAGTTGGGAGCTGGCAAGTGCCACGTTCTAGCCAGTTTCCATCTGATTTTGTTTTGTTTGCGGACATTCGGTAAATTGGCAGCTGGCAGTGGCAACAGTAAGTGCCAACTGGCAACTGCCAACTGGCGACGGCTGGTGGCAACTTTCTACTTTCCACTTTCGACTTTCCACTGGCTACACTCAGATCCGACGCAGAACAGTTTAACAATTTACACGTTTTGGCTGTCGTTGTCGTTGTCGTCGCACGTGGCGTATGCGTAATTTAGTGCTGCATACTTTGCGGCGCAAATTTGCACTTTTGTGAGTTGTTTAGCTACACTTTGCTGTGTGTGGTGTGTGTGGCATAGTGTGGCCTGGTGTGGTGTGTGCTCTCTAACTGAGGAGCACTTAAAATCAGGAATTCAATTATCTCCGAGTCACACACACACAGACACACACACACACACTGGGAGCCGAATGCTGTTGCCATTTTGTACGCACTTTTCACACCTGCCTGCCTTTTCAAGGCCGTCAAAGCTAGCACCAGGTGGCAGCTGGGTGGGCCGGTGGTTTTTAGTTTGCCAGTCAGCGCCGACAGCTTTATTGTCTGTCAGCCACGGCCAACGGCTCCAAAGTGTACCTTGGGGCCGCAGTGGTACGTACCACTTTGTGCCTCGCATTTTTTGTTGTTACGTGGCAAAGAGACCACTTCATTTAGCAGATAGCGGGCCTGAAAGGGGAAAGGGTGGCAGGAACATCTACGAGTAAATCAGCGCCACTTTGGGAACAGTTTAATTATAATTTTTCTTTCTGCAGCATCGCAAAATTTCATTATCCCCGGCAAATTAGCTTGAAAACAATTAACACCTGTTTGTCGGCTGGTTTTGGCAGCTACTTCAAAACTAAATAACAGCCCCTGCGTCCCCCCTTGCTGCCTGGATTGAAATAGCCGCCATTTGCCTTGTTGTAAATGAAAAAAGTTGCACAAAAACTTTTCAAATTACAACGGAAATCCGTGAAAATCCTTTTAACAAAGCAAAACAGGAGGGCAGGTACACGTGCTTGCGGATAGGCTGTCGGTGTGGCGGGGATGGGGTTGGGGATGGGTACGAGGATGGGGATGGGGGGTCACAGAATAGCATATTAGTGACGTTCCGGCGCTTCAACGATGATGAACACGCCCTGATTATGATGGCGGTTTTGCGCGCCGGAGCCGTCTCAACGGAAGCAACACGTGCGTTTCGTCCTTGTCCAAGTCACGGCGCTGCTCCTGAAGCTGAAGCTTCTGTAAATTGGTTTAGTTGCTTAAGGAGCAGCAGTCAGAGGGAGCAGGAAAGAGGAGCGGGACGGGACGGGGATTTGCAGCCTCTTCAAATACATATTTGCGAGCACTCTCAAAGTTTATTTATTGGTTCGCAGTGTGTGTATTTGCGGCTCACTTGGCAGCTGCTGCTGCTGCTGTGGGTGCTGAGGCTGTCATCGACGTGAGGCTTTTAACTTTTAATGAAAATATTCAATTTTCAGGTGTTGCACATATTTTAAAATGTTCTCAAACTTTTCTCCCATTCGCAACGCTCTTTTCTTCTCTTCCTCGCTGTCTGCTGGTTCGCCAGCCTGTGGCAAGCCCCCCTTAACTCCACCCCTGCGCAAAGAGGGTCTGTTGCCCAAAAAAAAGAAAACTTTTAAATGTTTTAATATTAATTAAGAGCGAAAGAGAGAGAGATCAACGAAATCGGATAATTTGCATGTTGTTGTGCGCTTTTCTTGCTAATTGAATAAAATTCTGGCTGAAAGTTGATTCTTGGCTCTTCTGGGCCCGGTTGCGTTCGTTTATTGAATTAGTAACCAAGTAAAACGCTTTTTGGGCCACAATCGCAAATGAATACAAGAGCACTAGCCCAATTCCAATCCCAATCCCAATCCCAAGCCCATTCGCAATCCCAATTCCAATTCGATTGTTGGCCAGCAAATTGAAGTTAATTGAATTTATACCATTGCAGTTTTAACTCGATTGCCACATTGATTGAAGGTTTGTGTTTGTGTTTCTGTTTGGCTTTGATTTGGTTACTCGCACTCGCACTTCAGCCACAGAGTTTCGAGTCCTTGCTCCTTCTTGGATACAGTTTCAGTTTCAATACCAGCAACTGCTGCTGCCTCGCCGGAATATCGCGAACTGCGAGCTGGCCTCGTCGCGGCGCCTTCTTTTATAGCCCGGCCAGCATCCGTTGAACGCTTTGGGCCTTTTCAATTTGGGCCCATTCAACCTGGCTCTCTCTTTTACTCTCTCCCGCCAACTTGCCGGCTGTAAACAAAGGACAGCTGTTGCCCTGCCTGCCACGTGTCGCCCTGTGGCCGGGCAGCTTTTGGTAGCAGAGACAAGCACCCGTCTTTATGGGCCCGCTGCCATAATCATCAAATGGCCAAAACTAGCTGCCATAAGCTGCGGGCCAACAGCCATAATCACCCAGCGCGCATGTGCAGTGATGCGAATTTAGCCTTTTCCCGTCATATCTGACCCACTTTCTCAATAGTTTGATTACTGATCTTTATAAGTATTTGATTGTTTTCTATTTTAAAATGTTATCTTAGGTTTTCCGAGGTTTCGGAGGATCGACCCATTGCTGAAGGTTAATCGCTAAAATCTCCCAAATTATGATTTCCATGTTAAGAATATACAAAAATATATTATAAAACTTGTCGATTAAGTAAAAGTTCCATAAAAACGGGAGATTTTGATCGAGAATGCAGTATTATAATATGAATGAGTGTAATCTTAAAGTTTGTATAATTATTAGATGGCTATAGTCACAACACATCAGTCCAGTACTTAATTAATAAGTTAAAAGATTATTAATGTAAAAATATTATGAATAATTCGAATTTCTGAAATTGTGATAGTCATGGGCTTTTTCTAAACGTAGCTGTGTTTTTCGGCTTCTCCCACTAAAATTGTATATGATTTTTTGGCACTCAAAAGTTGGCCACACTGCGCATGAGCTAAGAGAAGAGAGAGAGAGAGAGAGAGAGTAAGAGAGAGAGGAGTGATTGCCGAGTGTGTGTGCTCTCTGTGCGAGAAGGAGAAGCACTGCTTGTGGGTGCGAAAGGGATGCATCGTAAACAAAACGATGACCACTCGGCAATGGGAACTTGGCACTTGACTGTCGGTAGATTGTCCGTCTCAGCGCTAGAAAGAGATGGGTCGTAAACAAAGACAGCTGCTCGGTGTCATTGTACGAGCCGAGGTGCGAGACATACATATGTATCTGTATCTGTAGCTGTATCTGTATCTGTATCTGTGCGTCGTCTCTCATTGAGAAACCCAAAGGGGGACAACCCAGAACTCAGAACTGGCGGCAGGCAACGTGCTCCGAGTGGGTCAGGTGCAGTTGTTCCCCCAAATGGGATGCGCCAGCTGCGCGTGACTTGACGGAGTGCATTTTTAGACCTGAACCCTAATTGGCTTTTCAACCTTATATAACTCTGGCGGGCAAACTGTGAGTCGGTTTACTGCCTGACTGCCGACTGCCTGACTGCCGACTGCCGGGTTGCCTGATTTACTTTACTTACACATTTTTGGGCCCATCACGCAGTTTGCGTGCACATAACTCATGCAAATTGCCTCAAATTGTTGCCGGTTGCACCTCTCTCCTTCTGTCTCTCGCTCTCTCTGTCTCTCTCTGCTTTTAGCTGGCTGATCTATTTTTAAAACATATCAGGGCACCCCTCACCTACTTGACTTTTTGCTCTAATAAGTATTTATAATAATTGTCATGACAAATGCAAACAAGCAGACGTGCTTTACCATTGGCAGGTGCTCGACTAGGGGCCACCCTGTCTACTGTTAAAATACTCAGGATAGACAGAGAGCTGTCCTATAAGTATCCTGTTCTATGCCAACTCGATATGAAGTTCTTGGGCAACCTTGTCCTTGACTAGAAGATTCGGGCTCCAGGCCCAGGTTAGTTAAGAGAATGTCTCCAGTATGTATGCTATAGCTAATCGCATGCTTAAAGTGTTGTAGAGCTTTTCGGCATAACATAAATGTGAACTTGCATAAGCACGATTTACATAACAGCTGAAGCAGCTTAAAGCTCAGCTTTGGGCGCTGTTAATCCCATTAGCTTAAGATCCAACAATCTTTAACGATCTTCAAAGCAGCTGATGGAGCTTTAAGCTCAGCCTTATGTAGGTTATCCTAATTAGATTAGCATTCAACAATGTGAATCCCAAGTGCCATAAGAAAGTACACATTTAATAAATGAATATAAATGGAGCCCAATAATGCAACATGCTTGGCCTCTGGCTCACCTAAGCTATCCTATAAACTAACAGTGGAAAACCAGATATACAAAAGCATTTGTACCTTGTCTATATGCATGTGTTGAACCTTTGTTAAATTTATGCCCAATTTTAGTTTTAATTGATCGAAAAAAGTGCTCAATTTGTATTTAATATGTTTTTAACCAAATATTCTCCTAAATTTTATCTGAGGAAGATGAAAGTAGATATGATATGATCAGGAATATGATTACTTCAAAGGATCGCAGCCTTAACATGACGCTCTTCTACCTTTCTGCATAGATACAGGGTATCATTGTAATAACAAATTAAAATCACATAAAATTGCTTAATCTTCTGTTTGCTTTGGCCCTGCTGTGCGGGCTAGCAGCGTAATGGCCGCCAGTGTCATTTATTCACATCAATCTCACACCTTCGGGCGCAATTTTCCACTTGAGGCTGAGACAATTGGAAAAACAAATTAAATTCACTGGGCACAAATGAGATATAATACCATATAATCGAGATAATGGCCTTTCATCTCATACTTGATCACGAGATCGTCATTGTCAGTTGTCTGTTCTCCGTTCTCTGTCCGCTGTTCACTTTTTGTATCGGAGACAGTTGTCTCCTAAGTTTTAAAGTGTGTCAAAGTGCATTAAACAATTGTTGTTGGCTTGGGTGTCTGGACATGTGCCAGGTATGGCCAGGGGCGTAGGCAAGCAGACATTGTGAGGGGGCGGGGGTGTCAAAACCTGTGCATTGTTTGTGTGCCTCTTGACGTGTTTCGCGTGCGCGTCATTAGCCGTTTGGCTGACCCCGCGCTCCTCTTTGCCCTATGTTGTCAAGCTTTAAAACCCTTGTAACAAAATGAAAACGAAAATGAAAATGACTACGTATGTAAATTGCTGTGTGTGATTGAGTGTGTGTGACCAAAACAAAGCCAAAGAAATGTAGAAAACTATTTTGTTGCTTCAGTCATATGCAGCTGCCTAAATAAAATGTATTGCTCACTTCTCGTTCAATTGCCGAGCCCAGCTGACGCGAAATCGCAGTAGACACAGTTGGCAAGTGCTTTGCATAAATACACACAGATAAACACACACACACACACACACACACACACCTACTCATACATACA
Source organism: Hirtodrosophila histrioides (assembly GCA_037075165.1). Lineage (NCBI taxonomy): Eukaryota > Metazoa > Arthropoda > Insecta > Diptera > Drosophilidae > Hirtodrosophila > Hirtodrosophila histrioides. Next base: position 722,409 of record JBAMCL010000789.1, read on the forward strand.
TATATACGAAAGTACTTTGCTCCAACGATCGTCAGGCTAAATCGCGATCCCTGTCACATTCTTGGGGCAGTTTTCAAGGCGGTTTCGGTTCGAGTGGTTCAGTGCTCAGTGCTCAGTGCTCGAGCGGGCGCGTTTTCAGTGTTGAGCCTAAGTAGGTAGTACGCCGGAAGTTCTAGATACAGTCACGTAACGTGTAACCCGTATAACCTTTCCCCTTCCTGCCAGACGAGGCAAGAACAACTTAAGCTGTTTTTGTTTACCGGTTGCGTTGTGATTGCTTTGCTCTGGCTCCCTCCGCCGCCCTGCCCTGCCCTGCCACCGAGCATAATTGAATTTGCGGCGCAAAATGCGCAAAGGTGTCAAGAGTGGCATGCGACCTTGTTACCCACTTGAAGTTTCCCCCAGGTTGCAAGCAATCCACTAAAACGGCTACAGCGGTGCAACGCATTCTGAAACTGTTGATGCAACAGCAGCTCAAGCTGTTGAGAAAGTTTCTGCAATTAAATTCATTGACTGCAAAGCGTTAAGTATACGCCGTAGTGTACCAGCCAAGTGCCTCAAAAGTTAGCACCCCTAGATAGAAGAGTATAAGTAAAAGTGTTAACACCCACAGCGCAAACCTGGGTAACTTGTGGCTAATCGTTAGAGGTAAGTCCTGTGGGCGACTGGACGTTGTCAGCAAAAGTAACAACCAGACGTTTCCGAAATACAGTTATTAAAAGCTCATTTGTAAGGAGAGAGCGGCAGATAAGAGTCGAAACATTAACACGGGTAAAACTCGAAGTAGTCATTAAAGGACACGGCAGCCCATCCCCTTGAACTCCCAAAGTTCGGGAAAATTTCAGGTGACCTTCGGCGGGGACGTAAAGGTATCGTGTCAGGCCCCACTCAAGATATGCGGACCGTGGATAGATTCAGCCTAATTGAATTGCTGCTGATGAGCTCGGGGCATGAGGCACACTCTAAAAGACTAATCGAGGACCATTCCCGCATGTCGTCTCCATGGCGGCAACTCGGAGACTGAGGCTGGGACAGAGACAGCGGCAGAGAAAGAGACAGAGACAAAGGTAATGGTAAAGGCGGCCAATGTCAAGTTCAAGTTCGAAGCGTTACCAAAAATAGATATGGGATGTACCAATAAATCGCCTCTGACAGCGGGCAAATTTAAATCAAAGACAGACGACGAAAACGTCGGGAGATATTTGAGTGAACATATCGTGCAATTATCTTAATTATTTGCTAGAGATCAGCGGAGGAGGGGCCGGGAATGAGTGTGTCATGCAGTTGGCACGGAATTATGGCGAGCAACCAAATTCAACCGGATCGGGGCGATCCGTTTGAGAGGCCCAGAGTTAAATATAGTATAATAATTGCGCCCTATGCAGTTGGACGTCTGCCCAGTGCGATATGTGGCCTGTGGCCTGGCACCGCTACTCGAACGTTGAGCGGGTGATTTATAAATGACAGCTCGACAGGAGCCGCAATAGATCGATAAGTGGCCCACGTGACGAAAGGAACCTCGCCTCACCGACCCACCGCTTCATTGAAATCCATTAAAAAGGCCATTAAATCGAATTACCTGCTCAACAAGATGGGAGCGCCTAGCCCAAGGAAGGGGTGAGCTGGAAGTTGGAAGTGGTAAGGGAGGAAGTCAACAAGGAGCAGACGTCATCCGCTCGAGCCAACAATTCTTGCCTGAGTAGTTTTGGAATTTTCCGCTTGATGATAATTATAAGCGTCAATCAAATAGCTGTAAGTGCGTGCCGGCTCTCCCTGTTACCAGTTAGCAGTTACCAGTCTCTGCCCCTGTCCCCCCGAGTTCACCCCTCTGCTGGCCCAAATTGTGCCCGACCTGCCGCCACAATGAGAGGCGGCCAGCGCAGGGAGATTATGGCTCTCAACTTCGCTCTCCGAGGTTGGAGCATAAAAGCGCGCGAAAGCCCAAAGAGTCGCACATTCACAGGAGCAAGCTTGGAGTAGACGGTTCGTGAACGGAGACATAACGGCAAAGGATATAAGTACAAGAAGGAAAAGTGCATAGTGAAAACGAAAGCTGAAAGCGGAAAGTTGTCAATAGGAAGTGTCAGGCGACCTTAGGCGCAAAGTGCACTTGAAGAAAAGTCGAAGAAAGTGAGGAAAGTGTTTCAAAGGAGCTCCCCCCACCTGCAGTGTGTAGGTAGACAGGTCCAGAGGTGTGACACAGATTCGCTGAGCAGAGGATTCACCAAATTGCAGCCAGCATCAAGAATCGAGCATCGAGCATCGAGCTGGGTGTTGAGTGTTGAGTGCCGAGTGTGAAAGAAATATCGATTATTTGTGCGAGTTGACGAGTCGCTGCCGAAACTGCAACTAGCCGCCTAAAGGCAACAGGACAACTCGAGGACGAAGGTCGTCGATTTACAGGGGAAGCAGCCTACAAAAAGCTACTACAACGGAGCCATTAAACAAGCGAGATTTGTTGCTAGGCGCTGTCCGAGACGCCGCTACCAGCAGAACGCGTGTATTGACGGAGAAGAAGACAACGCCACATCGGTAGGAGCAACCGAACAGGAGCCGGAACAGGAAACAGGCAACAGAAAACAGGGAAACGGCAACGGAAACGGAAACGGAACACAGACAACCAGGAGAGCGCTGCCGCCAAATGGCTTACCTAATTAACATACTCAAGTTCAATGTGAAGTACTTAAAAAATCAATAACTTGCGCACAGTCTGGCAATAGTTGTTGGCAGTCCATCAATATCCAAGTTAAACTCGACTCTCTGCCTGCCTGCTCCGTCCTTGTCGCACTACTCTTGCTGTCTCGCTCTCTCCATCTCCCCCGTTGCTGTTGTTGCTTTTGCTGCGCGTCCAACCAGGCCGTCCCCCACCTCGACTCCGACACCTAAACAGTGCGGACAATGGAAAAGTCTGAGAAATTTTCAGATTACCTCTTCGCCAAAATGGGTCCACCGAATGTGACGGCCGCCATGCACGGCACCGAGCTGCCCCCCAAGACCACGGAGCGCTGCAATGCACCCCTCGAGCTGACCGGATACCGGAAGTGGTTAAGCGACAATCTGATGCTGCTCGTCACGCTCTCGGGCGTCCTCCTGGGCGTCATTCTGGGTGAGTAGCTCGACCCCACACCCCCAAAGCGACCTCCTCCGAATTGAAGAACTATTAATAGTGCTAATACTCGATAGTTGCGCTGGGGTATAAACTATCGACAAGGAACAAGGAAAATCAGGTCATTTACGAGAATACGCTTAGTTAGTTAGTTGTTTGTTTTGTCACCTCACAGAGGTAATTATAAATGCGTCACGAAAGTATTGAAATAGGCGATTTTGAACTTATAAAGAATATATATTCTTGATTAGTATCAACATCCGGGTCCAATTAGTTTATATGCAAAGGAGTCCTTCAGTTTTCTAGCCTTCGCGATTAAACTTACAAGAAATTCTTCGTTTTACTGCAGACACTAAGTATATACATATGTATGTATTTATATGTCGGAGCTGACTTACGATCCTTAAGACTGTAACAACGGATGTAATTTTTGAAGATATTTCAACCAAAATCGGAGAAAACTTGAGAATTTATGTAAGAAACTAGATAGCACTAGATAGCAGGCAGAAAAATATTGCAATATTTGTGGCATCCACAAAACTTACATTCCCTTCGTACAGGTCTCTCATTGCGGCCACTGCATCTGCATGGGGACTCCATCATGCTGATTTCGTATCCGGGTGAGCTGTTCATGCGGGTGCTGAAGCTAATGATTCTACCGCTGGTCATCTCGAGCCTGATTGCCGGCTCGGCAAGCCTCAATGCTAAGATGAATGGCAAGATTGCGCTCCGCACGCTCGTCTACTTTGCGACCACGTCGTTGTTCAATGCCGCGCTGGGCATTGCTCTCGTCCTGCTCATACATCCTGGCAACCCGGACTTGCACAACGCGGATGACCGGGCCACGGACAAGCGAGCCGTGAAACTGTTGGACAGCCTCTTGGATCTGGGCAGGTAAGCGCAAAAATCGCGCAGAAGTCGCTCGCAAATCGCGCGGCAATCGCGTGCAATTTGCACTGCTTACATAATCGCTAGCGTTTAACTGCTTTAGATAACTGCTTGAGCACTGAACAGGGGTAATGTACTGCTTCCTCCATTGGAAGAAATGTACCTAAGCTGGTACATTATTTATTCGTTGGTACATTGGACCTCATTGTCCACAATGACACAATTTTATTATTTCTATTTTAGAAATCGCAAATTAAAAGTAGTCTTTGGCACATTTTCTCACCTGCGGCAGAATTTATTTATGTGTTGATTGGCTGCTATGGTTCTGTAAGCTCATTACGCTGCCATTAATTTTATGAATGCAGTGAAACGTTTTAATAGCTCATCTGTAAGAATTTGTATTTCTGCCTACACTATAGATTTTGGGGTCGAACCCACCTTTTCGCTATGTGTTCTACAGGTCGTGGCATTTAAGCCCTTTAAAGGGTATAAAACACTTTAGCGTTATCCGAAATTGTATACATTAATGTTATTCCACTGGCAAATGTGATTTGAAAATCAACTCACAGAAAATCGCGTGTGAGTCGCGCTTGAATCGCTTGGAACAGCTTGAACATACAAGCGTGTGAAAAGCTGCTTGAGCTGCCATTGCTGCCACTGCTTGAATTTACTGCTTGAGCAACAAGGAGTGCTAACCTCAACATTGCTTGCAGAAACGTATTCCCGGACAACCTATTCCAGGCATCTATTCAGCAGGCGCACACGGTTTACTTGCCCAAGCGGAGCATCCTGCACAGTTTCAATGACACGGTGAACGATACGCTGGCAGCGACGGCGTCCGCTCTGGTGAATGGTGGAGTGGAGGCGCAGCGTCAGCTGGAGGAGCTGGAGGAGGTGGTGCTGGTGCGGGATGTGCAGTACCGGAGTGGAACGAATACGCTGGGCATTGTGTTCTTCTGCCTGGTGTTCGGCACGTTCCTCGGCACCATCGGGCAGAAGGGTCAGGTGGTGGTGGACTTCTTTGCAGCCATCTTTGAGGTGATCATGAAGATGGTGACCTGCGTGATGTGGCTGACACCGTTGGGCATCAGTTCGGTGATCGCAGGGAAGATACTGAGTGTCGATAACCTGAGCCTGGTGATGGCCCAGCTCATTTGGTTCATCATCACGGTGGCCATCGGGGTGATTATCTACCAGTTCGTGGTGATGCAGGCGATCTACTTTGTATTCGTGCGGCGCAATCCCTTCAAGTTCTACGCGGGCCTCATTCAGGCCATGCTAACCGCATTTGCCACTGCATCAACGTAAGCCATTAATACTCTAACTCTCTCTCTCTCTCTCTCTCTCTCTGTGTCAGCATATGCATTGAGAATTGTCAAATAACCTCTCTCGTTGATATGCGAACGTTTAACATGCTACAAGTATTTTTTCCTTCTTTTTGGTTCCCAATCGTTTGATTTCCTATTCGTTGTTCTGTTATGAAAACTCTTTTGATTTCACCAAACTCACCAAACACCCTAAAACACAACACACCAATCCAAACATAACCTCAACAATCGAAACCGATCTTCAAACCAACACGATCTGGCAACGCCTGCAGTGCCGCCGCCTTGCCGATCACATTCCGCTGTATGAACGATAAGCTGCGGGTTGATCCTCGCATCACGCGCTTCGTCCTGCCCATTGGCTGCAACATCAACATGGACGGAACCGCCCTCTTCATAGCTGTCGCCTCCATCTTCATTGCACAGATGAGCGGCATGGTGCTGGGCTTTGGCGAACTTCTGACCGTGCTGCTGACCTCCACGGCAGCCTCTATGAGCTCGGCTAGCGTCCCAAGTGCTGCTCTGGTGCTTCTCCTTGTTGTCCTGACCGCCATCGATGCTCCTGTGCAGGATGTCACCCTGCTATTTGCCGTGGATTGGTTTGTGTAAGTGTTTCCCTGGAAAAGAGCTGGAAAGCTGAAGAACCGGGGCAACTGAAACAATCGAGTGGTGGGTCTACCGGAGGTTTTCCAGCTCTATTCGCTTGTTGGTGTTAGGAATTTTGAGTAAGGACTCAAGGATATGCTTTGTGCCCCACAGAGATCGCATTCGCACCACCAATAACATGCTGGGTGATTGTTATGCCGCCGCCGTGGTCGAGGAGCTGTCCCGCAAGGAACTAATGGCCTTGGATGCCGCTGCTGTCAATTATCAGGTATCGCTGGGCTGTAAACACTTTGATGGCTTTGATTTGATATATATTGTTAAATCGTAGGACTTGCCCGCTGGAACACCCAACGGACATATTGGAGGTCTTTTGGAGGGCCAAACCGAACTGGAATCCTCCGGCAAATGCTCGATGACCGACGCCGTCGTAGTGGATATGAGCGCCGTTATGAACAACGTGAATCTTCAGCAGGAGCACAGCAACCGTCGCGTCTAAGGTTTTGAAGCCAAGTTAGCCCTTAAGTTGGCATATTATAAAGAGTCCGCAGAACGTAGAGCCACCTATAGACCACAGTGTTCCCCCACAATACCTTTTGATAGAAAATTTTTGATTTTTGATGAAGTAACTTTTCAGATAATATTACTAACATTACTAGAATCACCCAACTGATTGTGAGACTGTCCAAGCAATTTGTATATGAGTTGATAAAAGCCCACCCAAGATTTTCTTTATACATATATACCGATGTACTTGTATACGTACTCTTTTTCAAATTCGAATTCGAATTTGAATTTGAATTTGAATTCAGGGCGCAGTTTTCCACAAGGTCTGACCAAATGTCAATAGCAATTACTTAGCCAGATCCAAATATACACTAAGATCAACTAAGATCGAATATAATACAATAATATATAACGCATATTATAGACGATACTTCACGATTCATTTATACATATATATACCACCACTAATAGGCATATATGGGAATAATCCACTAGTAGCAACAAAATATTATACGATATACACACTCTAAGTAATTTCTAGATGAGAAATCATGAACAACATTTTTGTGATGTGTTTTAAACTATGCATAATCTATGGGTATTATTTAGTAAGCGCGGTCGGCTAGGCGACCTTTTTGTGATTGAGTCATTGACGGGACGGTAGGTTAAAGTATTTATGATTTATAATGTTCGTACTATATATAAATACCTACTATTTTCAATACAAATCGATTGTAAGTAAATGCGCAGGTTGTAAACGAAGCTGGCCTAGATATAGTTTGAACTAGTTTTGAGCCCACACATCCACTCGGTTTAAGAAGCAATCCTATATTCAATATTCAAATAATGTTTTTGTTTAAACTCACATATGTTTATCCCATGCATACGTAGACTGAAAGTAGACTTAGTGTGATTACCGAAAAAGATACATATTATACTACATACCAAAAATACGCAAACGCAGAATGCAATAAAAGTTATAATGTCATTGCTGTAGAATACTCGTTTCTATTATTATACATTTTGTCTATAATTATAATTCTTATGACTGTTAAAATACTTGATTTCAGAACACAAATATCCGGGTTCGTTGATGATCGAGTTTATCCATTAAGTAATCATTTCGTTGACCCATTAAGTTATCATTTCTTACCTTATATTGATACATGTTTATTATTATTATGAACGTTACACATATCGGAAATTCTGGTATTCGTTAATCCATTAAGTCATCATTTCATACATTATCTAAGGTATTCATATGTCGACATCATTTTTTAGTTACCCAACTTTATTTTTATTCATTTGATTTCAGATCATTAATACCGATGAAGGAGTTAACCCATTAAGTAATCATTTCATACGTTATCGAACGTGTTGATTTATCGATACATTTGTTGGCCACAAATCGATCGAGAGACCCTTAAGTATTCAACATATTGATTAGTTGCAGAGCTAAAACGGATATTTGCCTATCAACATGGCCATAAATCGTTAGATCGATCGATCGATGGTGAGTGAATGAATGAATCATCTACAAGTTTACTTAGTTTCCTTCATATTTGTACATACTCGCATGTACAATAATTCAACGCCTGCACTGAAAGCGCTTCAAGTGGTTTGCACAGCCGCGCCAAATCGGGCTTATATAATTATATATTTAGATACAAGTAGTACCAACTACAGATACTTGTATGCATGCAACTGGAGCAGGGTCCAAGTTCGAGTCCGAGCAGAGATAAGGCACTCGAATGACTATCAGCTGTGCAGCTTTGCAGCCATGTCAGGTGTCAATCCACAATCCACGTCCCAGCCAGACTCTGCCTCAGCCCCAGCCCCAGCCCCAGCCCCAGCCCCAGCCCCAGCCTCAGACTCAGACTGGGGCTCAGACCAGCTCATAGACCCGCTGACTCGTTGGCTGGCTGCACTTGAGCCCAACTGCGCAGGTGAATGAATCAAGCACTGAATAAACAAATGAGCTGCAAACACATGGCGGCAATATTTTATACTAGAGATGGAAGACCGGGCGACCTCTGTGTGTGGTGTTGCTATACCCTGTACCTACGAAAATTGCTGGAAAGGGATACCTTCAAAAAGGGGATATCATTGATTTGCGGCTCTTTAAGGCAGATCAAGTTTACTTCGCAAGTAGATTATACTTACTACCACATACAATCTCTTGACTTTAAATATGTCCACCTATCGATACAATCTCTTGACTTTAGGTATGTGCAACTATCGATAGTGCCGATAGTTTATGTTTATGTCTTTCAATGAGTATTGATCGATTTTTGACCAACTTTCAGGGCTACCGATAGATTGACACCTTTCGTAAGTAGGGACTACAAAAATATCTTGTGATTCCTTAGGCCTACGTACAGAGTATCTCGTAGTCGCGAATTATCTTCCAGAGCGTGCTTATTTGTTGTGTGCACTGTCGGCACAGCCACGTATCAAAATTGTAGTCGCATTCAAAAGTGCGCAATTGCAAGCCCAACTGTCGGCTCTTGCCAGTCCAACTGTCGCACCGTCTCAGTGTCTCAGTGTCTTAGTGTCCCTCTGTCCCACTGTCCAACTGTCTCACCTGTCCGGCTGTCCCACTGTCCAACAGTCCCACCTGTCCCACTGGCTGACTGCTCTTGTCGCGTTGGCTTTGGCTGTTCGGTGTTCGCCGTGCGGTGTTGTTCGCTGGCGTTGGAGTGTTTGGCGTCTGAAGGTCTACTTGGCAGCGGCTTTGGAGTGTGTTGGCGTGTTGCTAAAATGAAATAAGAGTGCAAACAAACCGCACAACTCACACAAGAATGCCCAGTCAGGCTCGACACACCGCAGCGCAAATACCCTTGCTAACAAATATTCAAATCGCTGATAAAGACGGGGACGGAAGGTTTATATGATTGTAATTTGATCTAGCTTTAATTACAGAAAATCGATTCCTGAATAGGTTCTGTGGGTGATCCTTGTGAAATATTTGAAATACTTAGATCATATGTCAAGGCTTATGTGTACCAAATTTCAACAGCTTGATATGGAACAGGACCCTCTCCAGCAGAGTATGTCCGTAAGAGCTCTAGATCGAGATCAGTCAGATTGCGGCTGCTTGCGGCGCAGTTTGAAGAATAATGGGCCAGCATATGTGAATACTTGTGTGAATATGTGAATACTTGTGAATATGGCTGCCTGGCAAGCTCACGATATGTGTGTGTTGACACTTGGCGTATAAGTGAATTAAATATCCATCTAAAGAGAATAAAATTGCTGAATAAATGCAAGCAATTGATGCATTTGCATAACTCGGCTAATTAATTCAATTAGAAGAACAGTCACAGCAATTCATGGATTGCTTTGCCTTTGGATGGGCTGCGATTGGCTTGGATTTCACTTTCGAGGCTGCTGAAGCCGCGCCAGAATGATTGAGCACTTGCGGAAGTTGTTCTTGTGTTGACAACGACAGGGCGCTTATCTCTGGCAAAGAGCCTGGACTGATAGCTGGATAGATACTTAGATAGAAAGATACAGAGGCAGATAGATCGCCGGCATAATGAAGCTGGGCAGTTAAGTTGTTCAGCTCGGGGAACAGCGTCTACTCAGCATCTTAACATCTATATGGCAGTTTATGGCCAATCTGTGTGCACATCGAGCTCCTCTATAAATTTCCAATCAACTTTTATCAGGCTGGGCCAGAACGTGCCAGCGCTAACGTTTCTATTCACACGCCTAGCCTGGCCTGGCCTGGCAACGGGAACGGGATTGGGAGTGGGATTGGGAACGGGAACGGGTGGGTAGAGGAGGGTACGGGAGTGGGAACGCTTCATGGTGTGACTTGAAGTCTGAAGAGTTCGTTTTGAGCCACTGCTCCGCCAGTGATAGATTGGCCCACATTCGTTGTGAGCTGTGAGTCGCGTCCGCTGCCAATTTCAGGCAACGTCCGCAGTGCCGTCCACATCGCCATCGCCATCGCCATCGCCATCCTAAGCCTCAGCCTCATCCCCATCCCATCCCCATGCTCCTCGTCATGCCTAGTCACAGTCATAACCGTCGCCGAGGTAATCTAACCAAATTACTGTGGTGTTCACAAACACGTTCTCTAAACGGTTTCATAATAACAACGCAGCGGCTGAGCTCAAGAATTTGTGCGGCCGTCTGCAGCTTCCTTCTCATAATGCGGTGCTGCTGCTCATCTCGTAGTTGCATATGGACAGCACACAGAGACACTATTTATACCCCGTACCCACGGTCTGTCTAAGAGAGGGTATGATGAAGCTGTGCAACTGTCTGTAACAGGCGGGAGATAACTGCGACCCTATAGACTTGTTGATCTGACTTTGAAAGTTCATCTTGCATTTTATATATTTTCCCATTTTATATTTCAAGTTAATACCCTATCCTTAGATCGAACTATATATGAACATATTTATAATGGTCCTGGGTATCAATCGACGGACCTATCGAATGTATTCTTATTTTGAATCTTAGCCACTTTCGAATTTTCTCGATATAATGGATATTATCGATAGTTAAATCGATCTCTATTAATACTATTGAGCATCCTGAGATCGAACTATATATAGACTTAAATAAATGGTCCTGGAAATCAAGCGATGGCCCTGTCGAAAATATCCTTAGCCCACTTTCGAATTTTCTCGATATAATCGATAGTATCGATAGCTAAATCGATCTCTATTAATACTATTGAGCATCCTGAGATCGAACTATATATAGACTTAAATAAACGGTCCTGGAAATCAATCGATGGCCCTGTCGAAAGTATTCTTATATAAGGATCTTAGCCACTTTCGAATTTGCTCGATACAATCGATAGTATGGATAGTTGAGTCGATCTCTATTAATACCATTAAGATCGAACTATAACTATCATTGGTAGCTTAGACAGGGTTTGCTTAAGCTATTGAAATTATCAAGTATGGACTATTAATTGAAATTATCGAATAGTGGACCTTTCGATGGCTTTCAAGCTCTAAGTTATAAGTTAGATTTCTCTAGTCCTGTCTATAGGGTATATTTTGGTCAAGCACACCCGAGTAGAGCATTCTTTCTGTCTTCGAGGTGTGTGTGTGTGTGTGTGTATGTGTGTTAGTGTGTGTGTGTGTGTGTCGGTCCAGCGGCTCTGTTCTAATGCAAATTGCAGTAATAATTGGCCTATTATGCCGCAGAACCAGGCAGTAGGTCGTACTGTACTACATTGTTGTTGTTGTAGTTTGTAGTTTGTAGCTAGTAGCTCTTAGCTTGTTGTTGTTGTTGTTATTAGTAGTAGTAATGGAACGCCCACCGCCCGTCCCGCTGGCCGCCCCTTTCTCGCGGCAGCAGAGCGCATTTAATATGTGTTTTAGTCTAAAAGTTGGCATTAGACGAGCAGCTTTAACCAAATACGGCTGAGCATTGGAAGGGGGGGTGTTTTGGGGGGCTGGGCGATTGGGCGATTGGGATGATGTAGTGCAGCGGGCATTTATAAGGCGGAAGCAAAGATCGATCCAGAGGTCGAGCCTGGACGAACATAGTGCGCTCATTAATTAGTTGGCGACGGCAAATTAATGCCTAATCAAATTTTATTGAATTATAAACCAGTCGCTTAGAGATGCAGATGGAGAAGCTGGAGTTGGAGCTCAAGCTAGAGCTGGAGCTGGAGCTGGAGCCGAGCTGGGTCTCCTCCTCGTTGGCATCCTAGAGCTGGGGAGCACTGGAACTTGGTGGTAATTAATGTGCGCCAAAGCTGCCGACGGCATTAAAATTAATTTGATGTGGTAAAAGGCAAAAGGCAGCCATGGGAAGCGGCCAAAAGATTCGCCAGTTGGCCAGTTGGCCAGGTAGCCATTTAGCCAGTTAGCCAGTTAGTCAGTTGGTGGCGCTCCGAGTGCCTGACAAGTGTTTGGGCCCTGCTAGCTGCCCCAAAATAGCCAACGAGCTGCAGCATTTACGACAACAACTGCAACTACAACAACTAAAACAACTACAACAAATGGGCAACAGCTCGTTGCAATTTTAATTAACTGCCACGTCTGCGCATTAAAATTGTTTTGACTTTGTTAAATGCTTGCAAATCAAGAAGCGACATGAAAATTTACGCGCAGCAACATCTGAAGATGAACTGCGAGCAGGCGGGAGGGTGCAGCGAGCGGGGAACGGGTAGCCGGACTCTGAAATCGATATGTGGTCACATTCGATGCGGCCATTTGCTATTTGCTCTGGCCACTGGCCACTGGATGCTGGATGCTGGATGCTGGCAATTGGCCACTGGCCACTGGATGCTGGAATCTGGAATCTGAGCCAACCGCGCATTAAGCACAGATCGGGCCAAAACACAACAATCAGCCAAATGGCCGCCGCTCCCGTTGGCAACAAGTCAGCTTTGTTAGCCAGCCCATTGTTACTGCCTGGCCCATCCCCCATCCCGCAGCCTTTGTCTCTGCCCCTGTCCCTGGACTGGCCAGCCTCAGCTGGCAACGCGCAAATGTTTGCCAATGTAATTAAAAATGCATTTGTGGCCTAAAGAGGCGCGTAGACCGCCGCCGCTGCTAGGAAGTGAAATGGCAACGGCAACGGGATCGGGATCGGGTTCGAGCCGGGCTCGCGCTCGGACTAACTCTCGGGACTGCGACTGGTACTGGTACTGGGATTGGGATTGGGATTGGGAATGCTGAACTGCAATCAACGATCAGCGCAAATTGTCGTGAATTAGCCGCTGAATCAAATGTATGGCATTAGGAGCGACCACTTGGCCAGCGCGCCTCCGCTTTCAAGTGCCGCCACCTGGTGCCAACTGGTGCCAACTGTTGCCGGGTTGAGTTGTTGAGTCCCGGGTCACGCCATGCCAAAAATTATCACATCACGCATACGACGTGTATGACGGCGACAACGACTACGACTACGACCATAACAAAAACAAAAACAAAAACAACGACGACGCTCGCTGCACGCGTGAAATGTCAAAAGCTAAAAATGCCATTTACAGCGGTCCAACTAACACTTGCACACACACACACACACACACACACACACTCACACACACAAGCTCTGCGGAACAGATGGGCACATGCCGTGACACGCGGTCTTCAGTCTTCAGTTCCCAATCTTGTCCGTCCGAGCTACTGCAGAATTTTATTCTCAATAGTTTATTTAACTAAAATTCCTAAAGTTAATGAATCAACTATAAGAAAATCTTATATCGTGCTTAATCGGTTGGCTTTAGGCAAAAGTTGTAATCTACGGATAACTTTACAAGTCAAATTTTTTCGACATTTTGGCATGAGTTTTGACAGAAAAATGAAACTCTTCAGAATAAGTTTTAGGATAGTATTTAATGCTATTATTGATGCCCGCAATCGCTTAAAAATAAAATATTGGGATTTTAAATTTTTCAAAAATTTTATTTTGGAAAATGTGTAAGGGGGGACCAAGCATAATTGTCGTTTAAAAAAAATCAAAATTGGTTATTTTGAAAATTAATCATATTTAAATGCAAAATCAATAAAATTCAAAAAACATGACCATCGAAGCTATCCACAGGGAAATCTGTTAAGATTTATCAAAGTTATGAGAGCTGGAAGTACCTCTTAATGGAGTTAAATTCGGAAAAGATGATTTTCCATGTTCGGCTTTGCTCGTGTCGTGCTCGTGCCTTCTCGTGCCGTGTCGTGTCTTCCAATGTTGACACGTGCCCAGCTCTACTCTTTAGCCTTTTGTGTGGCATGCAAAGTGGATGGGGAAGAGCCGTGGGAGGGGCGGAAGGTGGGCTGTTGGCAAATGCAAAGTGCTCATGATTTGTTCATTGTTGTCATTGTCCGCTTTGCAGTTTCGCGCTGCTCACACACGCAGCCAGCGTCGGCGGCTGCGGCTGCGACTGCGGCGGCGTCGGTGGCGGCGCACATGCAGATTGGCCGAAAGCGATAGCGATAGCCTTTTCTATTTTTATTTGCCTTCTCGTCTGTTTTCGGCCGGGGCTACAACTCCATTCGGTCTTGGTCCATTTGTTAGCCACATGAAAAATTTCCTTTTCAACGCGCCACGACAACCGCACCTGCCTTGGCCCGCAGCCGGGGATCGGGATTGGGATTGGGATCGGGCCTAGGCCTACGCTACACGAAGAGAGGCGCTGCGGCCAGCGCCTCCATTTTGCTTGGAATGAAAAATTTGCAATTGGAAATATACATGGTATTGTATGTACATATGTATGTATGTGCCTACTAGAGCTGGAAGGCCATGGAAGGCCTTTCGATAGTTTCGGTAGCAACTGCTTAAACTATCGATAGTATTGACAAAGTTTTTCAGCAACAAAGAGAATACTTACAAAGTTTAAGTAAATAAAAGCCACAATACAAATAAGCTTATGGTTAAAAGGTTATCCATCCATAAAACTGCTAAGAGGGAGTTATGTATATAATAGGCCGAAGGAGGCATTTCCAACCCTATAAAATAATAAACGAGTTCATCTCCTACCCATCTGGGACGATCGCAAGAAAATAAAATAGCTGTGTGAAAAATTGTTTTCTTTATCAAGATATCTTGACCAAATTCAGCAGCTGTAAGTTTTATTATATATGCCTAATACAGTTTCCTTAAATTCAATCAAAATCGGATGAATATATGCTGATATACTGGAAAATACCCCGATACTTTCGATAGAGGCATCGATTATTTTCCAGCTCATATGCACACATGAATTTGCATACATATTTATTTATTTATTGATGCATGTTCGTTGTGACGCTTTTGGCTCTGCCCTCACTTCGCATTATCTTTTACACCCTCTCTCCTTCTCTCTCTCTCTCTCTCTCTCTCTCTCTCTCTCTCTCTGTCGCCCTTTCGCAGCCTCTCCCACAAGGCTGTCGGCGTGGGCCGACTGCGCAGTTGCAGCTCGTGTGTGTCGAATTGCTTTGCATTCGTAGCTGCGGGCCGCATTCACATTGTTGTTGCGAGTACTCGTACTCATACTCGTATTCGCAATTCACACACTCACAACTTGCACGCGAAAAAAATTGTTGTTTGTTTTATGCAAATGATCTCGACGTCGCTGGCGGCTTAGGCGGCCCAGGTGATGCCCAGGCTGGAGGGGGAGTCGTTACCTTTACCTATGGCATTTGATTCCCGTTTCAATTTCGGGATGCAATTAAAAACCGAAAGTGTGAAAGTGGAGACTGGACAATGTGGCTATTATGCTAAGATTAGATCCGAGTCCAGTGAAAGTTCCAGACAAAAGTTGGCAAGGCTTTGGCATTTGCATTAGCAGCGTATGGCGGTGACGTCACAAGGCAGCACAGAATAACAGAATTAAATACAAACAGTAAATGCAGTTGCGCTCTCCATTTCCCCTCTTATTTTGGCACTGGAGTTTGTTGTACGCATGGAAGAATAGAAGAAGTACCAACAACAACAATGGCTCGCTGAACGCATGCAAGCAATTAAGAGAGCGTGTTAGTGGGTGAGAGCATGATGAAATTATAATAGGAAGGTCCATTCGCTCGCTTTCGGGGCCACGATTGTGCTGTCAGTACCGAGAGCTTGCTTGCGTACTGTCGACCGTGGCCCCAAAAAAGAGCGCACGTCAAGCGAATGGACCACCCTGTTATAATTTCATCATGGGTGAGAGCACGTTGACAACAACGGTGCCTGAGCTAGGCTTGAAGTGTGCTCTGCGTATTCAGTGCTTTGGCGGCAGCAGAATGAAGTCGGCGTCGATGTTTTACATAGAACAGTTTTGTGTTTAGTGTTAAAGTTTCAGTGCTTAAATACATGCATACATATGTATGTATATAAATATGTATGAACGTATGTATGTACACGTTGCTTATTACTTTTATGAGCTTGGATTAAACGGTTTCTTGTCTCTCCATAGGCAAAATAACAATTGACGGCAGCTGCGCTGCTGCAGCTGGCTTCGGCAGATAAAGAGAGCGCCACGGACAGTCAAACGGTAAGTTAATTTGCTCTCCTCTTACTATTTGTGCAGTACTGCCAAGGTCAAGGCATTTCCAGTCGCACGTTTGCTAATCACGAATTGCGCAGATGCAACAACAACTCTAAGTACAAATTTTCAAGTAATTGCGAGTTTTCACAATTTGCATGGAGTTTATGCCAAGTGCCAGGCGCCGCTCTGTCTCTATCTCTCTCTCAGTTATTCCCTCTTTGCTGGCATAAATTAGCGTGCAGCTAATAAGCCTCTCTTTAACTCTGTCCAGTGCTTCCCATTTCCCACTTTCCACTGTCCAGTCCTCTACGGACTCTCCTGGCTGCCCATTTGGTATGCAGCTGTCAAAAGCGTTTTTCCAGCTTCCGATGCGGCGGCTCCGCTCAAGATTTCACACATATCGCTGGAAGGCAAACAGCAAACGGATTGGGTTGGATTGGATGGGATGGGATGGGATGGGATGGGAATGGGCTAACTGTGTTTGCATCGGAACGCGGGAAGCTGCACTGTGGGATAAACAGGCACTTTAAGTGTCACATTCTAATATTAGTTTTCAGCAGAAATGATAACATTACCCCTGCCTGTTAAGTTAACAGCTTTATAGCTCATCTGTTTCTGCTCCGATTTGAATGAAACTTTTGGGATATTTATAATAATTTCTTAAGTTAATGTTAAAGTGGAGCTCATACCTGGTATTAACGAGACTCTAAACTGAAGTTTTATACCATACCAAAAATGATAATTTTACAGCTGCTTGTGCTTAGATTACTATAATATTCTCAGGATAGTTAGAATACATGCTGAAGTATTCCTGTACTGACTTTCAAGACTCTATCTCTTCCATTGTGATTGATATTTTGTTTCACTAATGTGTACATTCTGCCCACTGTGCACTGCTTGCTCCTATTCGCTGGAGTGTGTTTCCTGCACGTTTGACGCGTTGATTGCCGACTGCGCAGCACAGTAGCCATTCGGGTGTCAGCTCCGACTTCGACTCGGACTCGGACTCGGGACAGACGCATCTGCATCTGCATAAAAGGTCGCACTCTGGTTGTGTGTGTGTGTATGTGTGTGAGTGTGCTGATTGATGAGGCATTTGCATGCTGGACATGACGATGATCAGCCGGAGCAAATCTTTGTCATTTCGGGTGCGTGAAAGTGTTGACCACCCGGGGTCACGCGGAGAAGAGCAGGAGGAATTGCCAGAGAATCCAATATAACTTTCGCTCGTTTGGCTTTATTCGCCAACTTTTCGTACGCCGTTTCGAGGCTGGGATCGGAGAGGAAGTCAGAGGGCATGATTAATTGGGCGCCCCGCAATTACCATCTAGCATCCAGCATCCAGTATCCAGCATCCAACATCTAGCATCTTTAATCTGGCATTTGTAGCGAGTGATTTCTGAGCACAATTAACCCACTGACCGCTGGCGTCTGGCTGGGAGTCGATGATTTCCAAATTTGCTATTTGGTTATTTGGTTAGCCCAGCGAAGCCGTCATTAAAATCATGGGGCAGCCTCTGCCCGGGCCGTCCGTCCGTCCGTCCGTCCGATGAAGTAGTTTGGGCCACATGATTGCAGTGCCGTCGAGTCCAGCGACGGGGCCGAAGAAAGTTTTAATGAGCCCAGGAGCGGGTGGTTGAGCTGCCATTTCCCATTTCCCATTTGCCTAACAGCGCAGAGAGCCTTCTGGAGCAAAGCTCCCGCCCGGAACTGGAGCTCCGCCGAGGTCTCGGCTCATATTGTCACGTACTGGGCGGTGTCAAAAGTGCACAAAATCGCTGGCTGTAATTAACTTCTTGACTCGACTTGACTTTGGCCAGAAACAGCAGACAGAAACAGAAAGTAAGCCACCAAAGCACCGCAGCAACCGCTGAGCAACCGTTGGCATTTGCTGCCCCCCAGCTGAAGACCATCGACAGGTGCGCTGGGGCGGACTGATACGAGTATGAATACGAATACGAGTACGAGTATGAGTACCAGTATGAGTACTCGTATGTAGTCATGTGTGGCTTTGGCTTTGGCTGCGATTCGATTTCGATTTCGTTGCAATTAAAATTCCAGTGCAGACGGCAGTTGCCACTTGGCCAGTTGTCCACTTGTCCACTTGGCCAGTTGTCCAGCTATCCACTTGGCTACTTGTCCACTTTGAGCTGGCGGGGCACTTGATTAACCGTGGAATGCGTCGAATTCAATTTGTTACTGTGTTTGCTCAACTCAAGCGGCGAGCGGACAAAGCGCCAAATACTCGCTGAGTAACAATTAAAATAGCCAGCGATTTTAGTTGGTCTCCCCCTCAGTCCCATTCCCCTCGCCCATTCTCCCATTCCCAGACCCTCTGACTCGTGGAGTTACCAAATTGGCTGCTGCTGTCGATGTGCTGGCCACATTATTTGCATAACTGCAATCTGAGATCCCGCATTGGGAATAAATTAATTCCAAATGTCAGCCGCGAGCTGGCATCCCAATTGGCGGCAAATGGAACCGTTAATTGCCGGTACACCCGTAATGCTGATTAAAAGCCATAATGTTGTGATGTCTATAATGATGATAGCAAGTGATTGGAAAGCTCATACATCACCTTGGAGCTGTGGTTGCAACTTTATAGAATACACTTTCAACTGGCAGTGAACTCTAGCAGAAGTTCCCCCAAACATAGCATAAACCACGGTTGATTTATGGCTGGGACTTTACTGCATTTGTTGGCGTAATATTAAAATAGATATTACTTCTCGATTCTGTAAGCCATAAACGTAGAAAAAGGTCTCCATAAATGGAAGTGGAATTGGAAAAGTTTCTAAGATAGATATTTCTACAGCTCGTCGGGGTCACCATTATGTTTTCCATGCCGCCTGGCCGCAACAATTAGCTGTGGCAAATGCCGACAAACAAATTGAAATTCAAATGCAGCCCCAATGTTGCAGTGTCCATTGTCGCACTGTCACATCTCTTGCTCCTAAATTAATCCAACGCTGCACTTCACACGCTGCCAAGAACGGCTGCAACAACTTAATGCATGCCAATTGTCGCGCCTTCATCTAGATACACTTTGGCTAACAGCAATAACAACAACAACAGCAATAACTGCAACAACAGCAACAGCTAGAGACACAGCTAACGAGGAGCCAGGGAGGCCATCAGCCAGTGGAGGCATCCAATCTCCGACAAGCAGCAACTCAAATTGAATGGCAAAAGTTTTTGACTATTGCAACAGTCACGTCTCCCCGCTCCGCACACTCGCATACACACACACACACACACACATCGCCGCTGGCCGAGGCTGTCAGTCTTGGAGCGGGCAGACGCAGCAGCTCCAACTCCAACTGCAACTTCAGCTCCAACTCCAAAGAGCCAGCTCCAAGTGCCAGCCTGTAAATCTGCATGCGCGTCTCGGTGTCAAAACTTTTTAAACAAAATAATTAAATGTAGAGAAGCGGGAAGCAACTGCAACAACACACATAAAGAGGCAGCGTGGTATGTGTCATCCCCCTTCTCAACCCTCACCTAACCTGACCTCCCCTCACCCACCCAGCTGCAGCAGCGGCTGCCCCGAGGAGCGACAACAAAAGCGCGCCAGGCGCATGCAAAGAAATCCGCTAGAAAGTCATGTTCGTGCCGCTGCATCTTGTACGAGAGCTCTTGCCAGGCACTGCAGATGCACTGAGAGAAACCGTCAAGGACTTGGCGGGTGAATTGAGAACATAAGTCATCAAAACCAGACCAAGGTCGAATATGATTGAATGGAAAGCAGGAATTGGGTAATTTTCGGTTGTTTTCACATTTTTAGGTGTTCCGAACTCCGAAAAACATTTGAATATTCGGTCTGACAAGCCTTTTAATTATTGGGTGAAAACTAATCCAACATAACTTCAGAATGGAAAAACTGTAGAGCGTACTTGGAAATGGGAATAGGGATTAAAGTGTTTTTCTTGGATATATGAAACTTATCACTGAATCGAATCTAAGCTGTGAGCTGGATATGTGTTCTCTATTGAAGTCTTAGCAAGTTTCTTGTGTTTACAGAGAAAGGCAGTTATGAGCAATGAGAGAGTTTTATTTTCTTGTTATGAATACTACGTACTTGATCCAAGATTCTTATTATTATTTCAGTTATGTTAACGTTCGAATTCATATTTAGTTAGACAACGAACAAAATATAGCCAAAACATGTAGTAGGATCTAAGGAGTTCCAAGTACCTTCCATTTTTCTGAGTGTAGAGAAGGAGAAGTAGCAGCTGGAACTGTGAAGCGTGGAGCGAGGAGGGGGGAGCGCGGAGCTGGAGCCGCGAAATGGCCAAAAAATGCGCGACATGCCTCTCGATCTCAGAGGCCGCCTCAACTACCTCGGCTGCATAATAATTTATGATCGCGTCGTCCAAGATGTGGGTTAATCGTGTTTTGGGCTAGTTTCTAGACAATTCGCTCCCGTCCCCGTTTTGAGTGGTGCTGTGGTGCAGCGGTGCAGCGGTGCAGCGGTGGTGCGGGTCTGCACTCGGTGCATGCTCCTCACATCCAATTACTAGGTCAGAACCTGCAAGTCCTGATTTGTGTGCAATTTCCTCCAACTAGGCAGCAGAGGCTGCTTCTCCTGCAGCTCCTCCTCCTGCTTCTCCTCCCACTGCTGCGGAGGCTGTCAATCATAGCCAGAACAAGCGCAAATGGAGCGTTTAATCTTTGAAATTGAATGCGTAACAAGCGAAGCCCGACTCTGACTCCGACTTTCCTCTAACTCCATATGGCCAAAGTGGCTAACTGACTTGGCCACGCACGACTCGGGCATCTCAAGTGCCAGGCAATTTGCCAGAGCCCGAGCCCGGCCCAGGTTCGGCTCTGGAGCCCCGTTCCCGTTCTCATACCCATACCCATATACCCATACCCAATCCCATTGCCATTCCCATTCCCATTTCAGCCATGATGAGCCGCCAAAAAGCAATAAAATATCGTTTTATTAGCATGCTCCGCAAACTTGGCAAATGAAACGTAACGAGAGGGCGCGAGGTGTCAGCGAGGGTGGAGGCTCTGTCGGTGGCTCAGACTCTTTCGGTGGCTCTGTCTGTGGCGTTGTCTCCGCCATTGTGGTGGCAACCAGCTCCGACAACAAACACGAGCCACGTGCACTTGCCAAACGAGTCGCTCTGCCGACTGGTCGACTTAATTCTTAATGAAAAGCACCAGCTGGGCGGCTGGGCAGCCGCGGGCCGGGGTGCGGGGTCCGGGGGCAGGTGGGGCATTTAGTATGCAGTTAAAGCAATCTTTAGCCACTGGAGCCGGCTCTATGGGTCTGTGGGTCTGCGTGGCAGCCGAGACACGACGTCGGCCCCTGACCACAATTTATGCATATGACCTCAGTTATTGACATAATTTCGTGCTCGAGCCGCATTGAAAACGAAATGCGCGAGTTTTTGGGCCTCCACTGGGAGTTAGGGAGTTGGGGAGCTGGAGAGGTGGAGTGGTGGGAAGCTTGGGAGGTGGGGCTTGGGATGGTGATCATCTTTGGCTGCTGGCTCGCTGATTGTGCAAATGTTCACGCTGCTTTGGACAAATGCGCAAATTTGTATGTTTCCGCAATGCTGGCTGGCTGGTTAACTGGTTAACTGCTGGGTCTGGCGGGGCTGGAGGGGCTGGAGGGGCTGAGGCACAGGTGATTATCAGCGAGTCCAAGCTGGGAGCCAATCTTGGCGCATTTGTCAAATTTCCCACTTAATCCGACGCGTCGCTTGGCCACTCGAATCCATGGAAAATTGTCGCACTCACAGACGCCCCGCGGTGCCCCAGCCCCTGTTCGAGTCCCAGTCTTAGTCTCAGTCTCAGTCTCAGTCCAGCTCGAGCTCCAGCTTCGAGTCCAACTCTCCAGCCCAGGGAACTTGACTCGGCTCCACTTGGCTGCTGTAGAGGCTCAGGCCGCGGCGCTTTAATTGGTCTTATGAAATGGACAAAGTGCGAAATGAGTTATGCGCACGCGCGCACCCGCCACAGCAGCCGAGTGTGTGTTTGAGTGTGTGTGTCGAGTGTGTATGTGTGTGTGTGTGTAGTGTGTGTGCGAGTACGAGTCCGAGTGCGAGTCCAGACCGATAATGAACGCATGTGGGAATTCGAAAATTGGATTTGGGTATTGTGCAACACACAGCTCGCTCTCTGGCTGTGGCTGTCTATTGGCCCGTGGTTGGGGCAGAGTGGCGCGGACTGGGGCAGAGTGTGGTGCATAGCAAGTGTGAGCACGCAAAGTATCTATTAGCGTCGCCTTTGCGCGCCAGAGTCAAACGGAATCTGTTTAGCAGTCGCTTGTCGTTTGCCTCTTGCCTCTTGCCTCTCGCCTCTCTTGTCGCTTCGCTGTGGCATTGCAACTCTGCGTCGAATTATCTGTTAATTTGTGGCAATTTAGAGATTTGCAGATACGCTAAGTGAAGCGCATTGAGCAGCTGATAGCCAAAACGGTAGCCAGCTGGCAGCCTGTTGCCTGTTGCCTGTTACTTGTTGCCTGTTGCCTGTTGCCACGATACGACCCGATAGAGATGTTGACGAATCTGTCACAACTGTCGTGACAAGCAGCTTTTGTCAAGTGTCATTGCTATCAGCTGTATATCAGCTCTCAGGGCAATCAGCTTCTGTCTGCTATGTTACATTTAGGATTGGTTTGGAATAGAAAATTCATGCTTACTGAGGAATTTATCCTATAATTACCTCAAGTAGAGCCCAAGACTCCCCGATTCTTCTGGGTTTCCTTGGTTTCCTTCCAAACAAAGTAAGAGCTAAATAAAACTAGTTAATTTATCGTTACCTCCGCTGTGGATATCTTGATCTAAACTAAATATTGCATTGTCTGAGTGTTAGCCAAGAATAAGTACTACTTGCCAAGAAAATTAGCTGTAAGCCAATCCTTTTGCATGCTCAAGGCAATCGATCTTCTTCCCGCGCCATCCTCAGCTATTTGGGGCTCCTATTCTTAGCCAATTTCCAATGGAGATTACTCACTTGGGCATGCCCAGTTTAGGAGGCTTCGGCGGGAATGTTAACGAGTTTGTATGCAAAGTGACAGTGACAGTGACAGGGACAGGGACAGCGAGAGGGAGCAGGAGCGGGAGCGGGAGCGGGAGCGGGATAATGGCAACAACAAACAAGGGGCGTGGCCTGAAGGGCTGACAGCTGCTGTGGGGCAAGCCGGACTGCACAGTGGCACAAAAAGCGTCCGAAAAGGCAAATGATTATGCATTTTTATGGCCTGACGCAACCAATTAGTGGCAATGGCCGCTGACGTTGGCCAAAATTAAATTTGCCGTTAAGAATTGTTGCCGCCCAAATGAGACGCACACACTCTGGCCACACGGTGCTCAGGGGGCACGGCATCCCGCGCTTGTTCTACTCCTAAAACTGTGCAGAAGTCGCCGATTTCACCAACTTCACCGACTTCACCGACTTCGACTGACTTGCGAAAAATTCCTGACCAGCAGCAACAAGAGGGAGAACAACAACAACAACACTAACTACTTGCAACAACAACAACGCCAGGTCTGGCATTTCAAAGCCGCAAACAAGCTGCGGATGGAACTAGGGGGAGTCTGGGGGCGGATCGGGGGCAAGCTCGCTCTCAATACGCATGCGCAATTTTTCAAAAGCTTTTAAAGTGAAGAGCCCAGCAAAATTACGTTGTAATTTTTGTAATTTCTGTAATTGCCTAATTCTGATTAATTTGAATTGACGAACGAACCACGAGGCTGGCCCCAGTTGAGAGCCGGCTCCCAACTCCCGACTCAGCTCCCAGCTCTTAACTGGAGCGCCAAGCAGCTCCAACACGACTTTCCTCCCAGTGCAACTGGCATCCATAACGCATACCCGAACCCGAACCCGAACTGAAACCCAAACCCATTCCCATAGCCTCAGCCCCAGACTCAGCTGCGGCCTCAGCCTTAGCCTGGCTGGGATGCGGTCCCTCGACGGCGAATTGAGAGGTCAAAACTGAAAATTATGCGCCATTGTCAGCAGTTGCAGATGCGGATTTATCCCAGCTCCAACCGCTCGACCGATCGGCCACTCCGCCACTCCACCATTCAACCATTCAGCCAGTTGGGGCCCTCAACCTCGCGTAATCCTTACTTATGCGCAATTGGGCATTGGAGTCGTTTCAGCAGCGCGGGATTCAATTTATTTGCGCCTGGCAGTGCGTGGCTTTCTTTAATTTGATTAAAATTTATGTAGAACTAGCTGCGTGGCAGAGCAAACCAGAGCCAGCAAACCTGATAAATGTCCCTGCAGTTGGTCTAAAGGTTCGTTAAAGGCCACTGACCAAGCAGCAGCTCTGCCCGATGGCCACTCTGTCAGTATTTCATCGAAACACTCATTTAAATATATATATAGTTCGATTAGAATATTTCGAAATATGCAAATATGTGATACATTCTCATATATCAAATTTACCCCCCAGTCTCAACTTTCATTTTTGAGAATTTATGTTAGCCCACAAGAATTTTAATTCAGTTTCGAACTCGAAGAGCTCGCTGAACATATATTTTAAAATTTGTATTCTATGCTTAGACAATGTATTGCCAGCTCTATTTTCAAGTCAATATAAGGTTTATCTGCCTCTTTAATTCTGATATACAATTTACTTATTTCAATCTTGAATGTATTCATTTATTTGACTTGTGTCTGATGTGGAAATAATTGAAGAAATTAATCAATTTTGTTGAAACCTCAACATGAACTAATTCACTTTTATACATTGTAGTCAAATCTCATAAATCTATTGTATTATGTAGTTTAAGTTCTGCTGTTGGTTATGTGGATGCTTCAGAGTGTCCTTTATGTGTGCTGTTGGTTTAATGGCGACAAGGTCGCTGGGTTAATGCGCCGCCTTCAGGGCAACAATAACTCAATTAAATGCTGGCCATTAATCATACGCCATGTGAGACGCGTCGTCGCATTGGCCTGCTCAGGCTCAGGCTCAGGCTGAGGCTCAGGCGCAGGCGCAGCCTCAGTAAATGTGTGAAAATCTCCCGTCGTGATGAAAAATTAAATGCAACTCTAGGCATACATAGATCATCAATGAAATTTAATATGCGAGCAGCCACAAGAGTCGCATTGGCTGCCACCGGGGTACATTGGGAGCACCCCGAGCAGACCAAGAAGTCCGAGAAGACCAAGAAGTCCACAAAGTCCAGAAAGACCAAACCAACAATGACATTGTGTAGCTTAATTAGCCAAAGTTGTTGCTTGTTTGGCTCTGAAGAGGGGCAGGCAGCAACCCGCTGATTAGAATTTGAGTGGGGCAATGCGGCAGGCTGATACATTTTCCATTCCGGGCTGGCTAATGAAGTTGTTGGCTGTGCTGTAGCTCAATTAATCAAAACTCTAATCAAATGGAAAATGGAAATAAGTGGCAGACAAAACGTTTTAACGTTTCCATGTCTCAGCCTGCCTAAATGATGAGAAATTGCGATGGAAAGCAATCGATGCGACTATCGATAATTATCCGAGAAACTAATTATGTATTCTTTACTATGAAGAATATCGATAATAATGTCAAATCTCAGGATTAAATGGAAGCGAGTAGGATGATAAATAATGTAAAATAACCTTTAGAGAATAGGTAAAAAGAAACGTAATTATATTGTGTTCGCCATTCAAAGAATTCAGTTGACTTGTGAGTTTAATTCAGCAAATGTTTGTTGTTAGGGAATCAAACTTCAACATATAATCCAGAAGTGATCAACGATACTATCGATAGTATCGACAGTCGAAACTATCGAGTGGCGACCTCACCAGCTCTAGCTACTAAATGCATTTATGAGAGGTTTGCAGTGAAATCAATGATCTCGGATCGGCTTTCAGCTTCCAAGTTAGTTAGCTAAATGCGACTCTCTCTTTCAACAAATTGCAACAAGCGCAATTTCGCGGAATGTTTAACAAACTGTTGTTTAATGCGCGTTGTCTATAATTTATGCAGAGTGGTGCAGCGGTGCAGTGGTGGAGTGGTGCAGCGGTAGAGCCACCGTAGAGTGTGGCTCGGTGGCTCGCAATTCGAGAATACCAAGAACAAATGCGACTTTTGGACATAATGCGCGAACTTATGCAAATGGCCAGCCTGCGAGTCGGACGAGACCAGCGAATCCAGCGAATCCGGCGAGTCCAGCGAATCCAGGCAGTGGCTGAGCCGAGACGAGACGAGGCATGACTTATGCCTGAAATTTGTCTAGTTGTCAGTAAATATGGGAAATCAGTTTACAACATGCGTGCCACGGTTGCAGCCCAGCCCGTTGCCCAGCCCGTCCTAAGCCGTCCTAAGGCTCAGCCATGTCCCAGCCCAGAGCGACGACAGCGACATTGAGACTTAAGCGGAAGGCACAGCAGGAGCATAGATAGCAAACATCAGATACTGGGGCTGGGTAATGGCGACAACAGCAACAAAAGAAGGAAACCAACGACAGTCGACAGTCGACAACCGAGTCCCAACTCGAGGCTGGAGGAAGAACATGCAACAGGCCTTGTAGCCCGTGATGAAGGGGCCCCCACTCGCAGGCGGGGACGAGGACGGGGCGGGGGCATAGATTGATGCCTGCGAGGAGACGCCGTTGTCTATTGACTATTGATGACTCGTCAGGGCGGAGTGGGGCTGGGACTCCTCTGTGTGATTGTGAGTGTGAGTGTGAGGCATGTGTGTGTGAGTGTGGTATGCATATGAGGCTGAAGCTACGAGATTCGATATTCGAGATCTGTGCACCTATAAGGATAATGCGCAAACACACGCAGGTTGCCTCCGAATTTGCATTGCAAAGCTGCAGTCGGACTCACAGCCAAGTGTGTGAGCCAAAAAATATGAGAAATAGCCAAAGGTATAGGAATTCCTGGTACTAGAGCTGGGAAGGGATCGATAGTCCTAGCTAGGAATAGTATCGACAGAATTCTTCTGTGTCTGTTTTGAGCATATACAATATATTTATATTTATTTAGGGGTCATCGCTTGAGCAGCATAAATCACAGTTATGACGAGATGTTGACAGAGAATGGACAAAATTCTTAAACAACATAAAATATTGATACTATCAAGCAGATAGTACAAAGCACAATTGAAATTAGGCTATTTGTATACATGGAATATGTTTATATTTATAAACAAAGTAATTATTCATTGAAAGGCGAAATGAAGACAGGTTGCCTCTCAATTTGCATTACAAAGCCACACTCAGAGTCGATAAGATGGGAATACTTGGTGCTAGAGCTGCGAACTAATCGATAGTTCATTGATTGAATGACAAAATTAACATATAATTCAAAAGAATTCATGGAATTTGTATTGCGGAAGATAGACTTATCGGTTTATTGTTTGGATAGTATCGATAGAATGAAGCATCGATAGTATTGGAAAAGTGAGATCGATGGCTTTCCAGCTCTACTTAGTACTTAGTTTGTGGTTCAACGAACCTGAAACAGAACAGCCTCAGGGAGAAGTTGCAACTCTGTCTCGGGTCGGGTTTCAAGCGAACTGAACTGAGAAATAAATGCCGTGAATTTATGCATAATTTGTTTGTTTTGATGCGCAAACTGGAGAGAGAGAGAGAATCGATCAGAGTGAAATGAATAAAGGCAGCTTGTCATTTACAACTTCCCATAATTCAATGTACAAAATGATTTAGATTTCCATGAATTTCGCATAAAACCAAGTAAATATTTAATTTGGCTGTTGTATAACATAAATTCACCGCTAGAATTAATCCTCCACTGGAGTCAATTAGTATTTTATGGCGCTTTTATGGGCCGCTGCCTGCGCTTATTCCCAAAATGCGACAACTTGCGGCCATTCAGCGAGATCAAAGGGAATCGGCAGCTGCGAGAGCGACCACAAAGGTTATACAGACAATACAACATTGGCCAAGATTAGAATTCATTTCTAGTTGAAATATATTATTATGCTCGCATTATACCAATGCCTGCCATTTATGTATGAGCACGCCAACCGATCCACCGATGTCGACCGTCGACCGTCCGTCCAACTTCATTAGCGGCTCTGGGAACCCACCCAAGTGGCCGCTGACAGAGCCGCAGCTAAACTCATGTAATTGGAACGCCGTCTTATCAGCGACTAAATACTAAATACTAAATACAAAATACCAACGGATGGAGACGCAGTCAGGTCCCGGCCGGGAGACCATTCCAAGCAAATGTTTATAACGAAAGCGCTTTTCAATTAAAACCAAAACAGAAGGCAGAACAAGTTCGGGACGCTCCACGCAGAACGCATGAAAAATCGAACAAAATGTGCGCTCATTAAAAATTCGCATAATTTATAGATTAATGAATGTTGCCGACATCGCGAGGTCGACTGCGAAGCGGGGCTACCGAAATAAAATAGCCATATTTATGTCATCGACTCGCAAATCGACGCAAATCGGGGACGTCATCGTCATCGTCATCGGCGGGGGCGATGGCAATAAGAATGGAATGGATGACTGCATGACTGGATGACTGGATGGAACTGGAGTTATGGTTCGATGATGGCTCTGATGGCCTGACAGTGCAGTGCAGGAGCAGCCGACTGTCATTTGCATCCCCATAACAAAGGATTAGACGATGGCATTGGGTGATCGACTGCCAGGAGTCGGACAGGAGGACAGGAGGAGGCTTTGACATATGCGCAAATACACAAAACTTACTATCGGCCACAAGAAATCAACGAAGAAACATCAACCACGAGCAACCATATGTGCAGGAAATTAATATCTACAACACCGAAGATCGTATATCCTTAAAAATAGGATGCATCCTTCTGAAGTTTCTTTTTTCCACATAGGATTGCTATTATATATTAAGGTATATGGAAATACTTAACGCCCTTCAAACCCCATAATTTGACTATTAATCAATATTGATTTCTTTTGTTAATAACTATCAAAACTGCGAGTTTCTAGGATGGACCCAAAAGCAAAACTTTAATTGCTTCTGCGTGAGATTCATATAAAAAACGAATGTTAAACAAATCTCTTATAGAGGTCACATTTCTAGTTATGTAACTGATTATTGGCGATTACCGCCAAGTGCATTCCGTCCGATTACCGAGTACAAGAATTCGATTAGTCACCAAGCATCATCCCTATTCATTACATATTTCGAACGAGTTAGCCGAGATTAATGCGATTGGGGATAAATGGACAAACGAAGTGGAAAAATTGGAATGCCCTCTGTCTCATGACAAACAACATCATCAACAAAAACAAAAACAACAGTAACAGAAACAGAACACAACAACAAGCAGACGAACAGAGCGTAGTCAAAGAGGCTGCCAAGTGGAGCCTTCGTAGCAAGAGCAACAACAACAGCAGCCACAGCAACATGTGGCAGAACAACAATTTATGATGTTGCCGCTGACAGGCGAATGTTGTATGCAGTTGTTGATGACGATGATGATTCCAAGGATGCAACGCGGCTGGGTTGATCGGGGGGATCGGATGCAGCTATTGATTTTTGAGGCGAATGAATGGCCCGACCCGGCCCGGCTCGGCTCGGCCCGGCCTGCCACCGCAACTTGGGCAACAAGAACTGGCAACATCTCTGCCTGTTTCGGGCTGTTTAGCTGTTCTTTTCTGTATAGTTTTGCATATTACTGGCATGATGGATTCGGATGCGGATTCGGATTCGGCCTCGGATTGCGATTCGTCGTTTTGTGTGGGCCTGAACAGAGAGCCTGCCCGGTCTGGGCCGTTGTTGTGATGTTGCTGTTCTAAACGCCAAGATCTCCAAATGTCGCCACATGCTGACAAACCGGGAAGCAGTCGGATCGTTCTGATTGTGGATCAGATCGCTCGATGTCGACGATGGTCAGATGCGGTGCCAAATATTGTGGACGGCTGCTGCTTCAAATTATGCGCAGCAAACATAAATCCATCAAGTCGAGCTGCAATTGTGTCCATTGCCATTACCATTACCTGATTTGTTTGCTCGACCACCAGCCCCCAACCAGCCCCAGCCAGATCCCGTGCACTAGAGCTGGAAAACCATTCACAGTGTCACTCGATAGTTTTGGACACTCTCTAGTGTCGATTAAACTCGTTGAACGCTTGTAAGACGTGCACCATGTAAACACGAACTAATCTTGCGCGCAATATCTCGTTCAACCTTCCTCGGATATAGAAAGGTTTTGGTTGGTGGAGGTGTTGTTAAATAGGATTTTCATCGATTGATTGATTGATGTGAATTGGAGATAACAAATCTATCGGAAAACCCATCGATAATATCGGTAGTGGCATCGATTGTTGTCCAGCTCTATTGGGGACCTCTCTGGCTTTGGTATTGGCTTTGGCTTGGCTGTGTGTGGGTGGCGTCGATCAACGATCGCCGAGAGATCAACTGGCACACATTGAGATATACCCGTGCTCGCATATGGACTGTGCTTCAAGTGGCTGTCATGGTGTTGCTGTGGTAGTGGTTGTTGTTGTTGTTGTTGCTGTTGCTCGTGTTGTTGCTGTGCTTGTTGCTATTCATTCATTTCAAAGTGCAAATGCAAGCCGACAGCTAAGCGACGTCATTTAGAGTTTTGACAAGCGGCGAACACAAATGGCCAAATGGTTAAATGGCCAAATGGCCAAATGGTTAAATGGACGCCCTCAAATTGCGACGAAGACTAGCAGAGTTGAGAGCTTGTGCCACCAACGTGCATTCCAGCTAACCCAGCCACAGCAACAACAACAGCAGCAACAACAACAACAACCACCGACAATGGCACGCACATTTCGTGTACGATTCCCAGACAAATTGCAGAATTGGCGAATGCTTGAGAATTCTGCGGAATCGGAGTCGGAGTGGGAATCTGCTCTATGGCATCTCTATGGTGGTCCTGGGCTCAAAGCAGCCGTTGCAGTTGCAGTTCCAGTTGCAGTTGCAGTTGCTAGTTGCCAGAGTCGAAAGGAGCTGCAGGCCAGGATGTGTCTTGCCGCATTTTGGGGCGCCAAATTCGCACATGTTGCGTAAGCAACTTTGTTGTCCCTGGCATGTTATAGCGCCCAATTTTGGATGTGGACACTCCACGCAATGCAGCAAACAATGGAAGCGGCAGCAGCGGGGGCAGCGGGGCATGGCCAGCATACCAAACACTCAACGCCAAAGCGCACTCCACGGCCACTTCACTGCACTCAGCGGCAAACATAGCCAAACAACAAGAACAACAACAGCAACAGCAACAACAACAACGAGTGAACTTGTACACAGGTGAGCTCTGAGCAGGCTGGGGCATGGGAGCGATTCCAGTAGAAGACAGAGAGAGAGAGAGAGAGAGAGAGAGAGAAGAGCAAAACAGGTTTATGCTGGCTTCTCTCTGCAGCCCTCTCTCTCTGCCTCTCTCTATCTCTCTCTGTCGCTCTGTAGCTAATTTACATGCCTGTGTTCCAAGCTGCTTGTTCTTGTGGGCAGGCACTTGGCGAGGCGTTGGGTGCATTGCTGGACTTGACTTTTATGCTTTTATTGGGCACGATTAAAGCACGACTTGGGCACGAACTAGGCACGACTATCGTGATCAGCTATCGGGCCAAACAAAAACAAAGCTGCATTGCGTGTGGGTGCTCAGCGCTCTCGAGAGAGCAAGCTGCGCTCTCTCTCTCCCTCTCTCTGTTGCTGTTGCTGTTGTGGCTAATTGTGGAGGACCTGTCGTCGGATTCCTTTAGTGCATTGTGTGCCGTGGTGCCTTCTTAAAATTCCTGTCTTGTACGCTGGCTGGCTCCGTTTTGGCATTCATATGCAGTTGTTCTACGGTTGCAGTGGAATGACGGACTCCAATCCTCGACCGCGTGCTGTGCAGCTTCTGATGCTGGAGCAGCAGGGCCCAGAGAGCTGTCTAAGCAAAGAAACCGACCAAACCACTCTGGTGGGTTTCTAGACGCCAACACACCACGCACACACGCGCACACACCACACACCATACAGCACACACACACACTCTCCCGCTTGCCATCTGCAGCACAATCAGACTCTGCCACTGCCACAGCTCACCACGCTTGCCACATGCACTTGACCACAGGTGAGCTGCCGAGCGCTGTCGGCATCTCTTGGCTCTTGGCTCTTGGCCCGGTCGGAGAGCCAGTTTGGGATTCAGTCTGTCGTGTGTTTTCGTCGCAGCAACATTGATCAATTCGAGCGCGCGGATTCTCGCAACTCGTCGCCGCTGTCGCTGTCGCCGTCGCCGTCACCGTCACCGTTGCCGTCGCCGTCGTCGCAGTTGACAACAAATCTGAATCAGAGAATCAGAAACGGAATCAGACGCGGAATTCAAGTCGAAAAAGTGTGCAAGTGCAGACAAGTGAAGTTGAGAAGTTTTGGGATCTGCGGCAACAACAAGTGCAGTGGGCAGCATCCAATATCGATATTCTAAGCCACGGAAAGGCTCTCCAGGTCTCTCCAGTGCAGTGCGTCTCTGTGACCCCCCTCTGTGACCCCCCCGTTGCAGGCAGCTTCTGCTTTCCGTTGTCGCCGCGTTTTTATTTTGTTTTCGTCGCGCTCCTCGCGATCTTCGTCGTCGTTGCGATTTTCGCTTTCCGTCTCTTGTCTCTTGTCTCTCGACTCTCGTCTTTCGCCGTGCAACAAAAATGTAAAAACGCGGAGTCCGAATCCGAGTTCAAGTCTGTGGACGGAGTTAGGGAAAAGTTCGGAGTGAGAACAGCCGATGCCCGATACCCATAAATGCCGAATGTTAAGAAAATTGCAATATTTGCATTTTAATTAAATTGCAAGAATTTCCGTGTGTATGTGCACCCTGCACAGCAGCAACAACAACAACAACAACAACTAAAGCAACAACACCGAAAAATATATAATCAAAAGAAAAAATACAACAAAAATAAACCAGAAAAAAAGGCGAAAAGAAATATTGTTCAACAAGTCAAACGAGTTCTTTTGGCTCGCTTTGGCCGTGTGGCCAGCAGCAACAACAACAGCAACAGCAGCAGCAGCAGCAGCAACAGCAACAACAACTTCGCATTTGGTGGCAGTGGCAGGCAGCGAGTTTTGTTGTTTGCGCCTTTGGTGAAAAATATTGACAGCATATTGCCACTAAATGTAAGAAAGCACTGAAAACAACAAGTACAACAACTAATGCATAAGTACTCGGATCGAAGTTGTATAAGTTGGCTAACGGGACTGCTACGCAGCCTAATTAGCCGCTCAATAGGGTAAAAGGTAGCAGCTCGCTCAGCAGCAGCAGCAGCAGCAGCAGCAGCAGCTGGGAAAACAACTTGAAATAGTCAAATTGGTAATCGAATTTGACTCGAGAAACGCGCTGAGAGACACAAAAGAGAAGGCGAAAAGAAAAACACTTTGCCAGCCTCTTCTTCTTTGGCTGCTTCTCCGTCTGCTTCTTTGGGTTTTCCTTCGCTTTTCGTTTTTCGTTTTTGGTTTTTCATGTGCCGCTGTTCGGGTGTTCGGCATCGCCTTGCCTTTTGTTGTCCCAAAAGGAAAATGTGAAAAACAACAAACAAACACGGTTCTGGTAATGAAATATTGGAATATCGACTCTTCTACCTGTTTTACACGTCTCCGATAATACCTCTCAATAGGCTCGATAGGGGCACCCGTGAGTTATCGTTATCTATCGGGCAGAACGTGAGCTGGAAGTGTCGCCAAATGAGCCAGGATTCCCGGAAAACTGTGAGACTGTGATGGAACCTGACAGTATTTTATAATCGCATTTCAGTTCGTGCTCTCGTATTCCTTCTCACAGTTCTCTTTTGGGCATCGTAAAGACTCAGGAAGTGTGTGTGTGTTGCTCGTGCTCGGATTGTTAATGTTATTTCCATTAAAGAGCATTACGGTTTCCACCGAAAATTGTATAAAATTATTACAGACTCGCTCTAAACTGCCAGTTTCGAATGGTTTGGTTGTCGTCTGTACGAGTACGGAGTTTACAGCGTGGAGTGTAGATCGTGGAGCGTGTGTGTGGTGCGGAGGCACTTATAAACCAATTTTCGTGGTGCTGCTAACAGCCAAAATAGCTTGACATTAGAGAAAGAGGCACTAACTGAAAACGGCTGGGGAAAACAAACATTTGGGCCAACAATGGGCCGCAGCGAGTCTGCGTTTTTATGGCCCTCAATTTACACTTCCTTCCAATCTCCAGGCCCGATGCGAGAAACAAAAGATCTCGACCCGGCGTCGGCAGCGACCAAAGGAAAACCCAAGCGAGCGTCAGCAAAAGCGAACAAAATATAATTTTCATTTCCCATTTCCATTCCCCCTGCCTCACATAGGGCTCGCCCCTGCCCCTGCCCCTGCCCCGCTCTGCATATTTTGCCTTATCAGCCCGGCGGCAGCCGACCTAACGGGGCCAGTTAATCTTCATGCCCCGGTGCGTCAGGTGTTCGCATGCGGGTGATCGAAAAACGAAAGACTTAGGCAGCGAACTTGCACTGCCAACGAAAGACTTAGGCAGCAAACTTGCAATGACAACAAATGACTTAGGCAACGAACTTGCCAAACGCAATTTAATGCGCTTTAAATTGCTGACGCCGCCCTCCCCGCTATGCCCGCTATCCCCGCTATCCCCGCTCTCGCCGCTCTAATTGCCGCAATGCTTAGCGCTATACAAACAAAAATTACGCTTTAATCTATTTTCGCCTGGCCCAGCCCCAGCTCCACATACACATACAAACACACACTCCACACACATCAGAGAACCATCAGAGGCCAGCAGCTGCCCCTTTGCGGACCACACGCGCGCCTCGTGCTCCGTGCCAAGAAAATTACATTAGACGTGGCCGCCGCCGCCATCGCCGTCGCCGTCGTTTCTGCACGCACCAGGCCCCTGCCAGTTGCCACCTGCTCCAAGTGCACCACAACACAACATACTACACAATACACACTACACACTATACACACAGTGCCCGCTCCACTCTCC
This sequence comes from Hirtodrosophila histrioides, assembly GCA_037075165.1. Lineage (NCBI taxonomy): Eukaryota > Metazoa > Arthropoda > Insecta > Diptera > Drosophilidae > Hirtodrosophila > Hirtodrosophila histrioides. The sequence goes on from JBAMCL010000789.1 coordinate 757,619, forward strand.
CCCAGCGCTAATTTCTTTGTTGAGTCTCATGCGAGTTGGCACTGCGGACATTCGAATGTGCTAGTCTGTGATTAAGTTTGGAATATGTTCATCGTTTTGCGCAAGTGTCTTCATCCGCGGCTGGGATTGGGGATTGAGGATTGAGGGTTGGGGGTTGGGGACTGGGCGTTGGGCATTGTGGATTGCGATTGGGTTTGAAGTTGTGCCCGCGGCTGCGCGGTCGTGCTAACTACGCATAAATATTTTTCTATGCGCATTATACAAAATAAAACAATAAACATTGTTAATTTCTGAGCAGCCACGGTTAGGAGTGGAGTCTCTGGTCTCTCGTAGATCGTTTGATTTGAATTTGGTTCTCATTGGCGTTTTATGGCCCACTTGTGCTGGCTTGTATATTGCACGCTGATCAGTGGGCAGCTGGGCCAAGTATAAAATAAAATAAAGTCGAGATTCGGCCAGGCCATAAAGCAGAGATTGAGTTGTAGTTGTAAGGGCCCAACAAGTGTATTCGGGCTTCGGTGTGGCAAGGGCTCGCCCCGACGCGTCGCTTCTTTGCATTTCATTTGGCAGCGAGCAGCCCATAAACACTCAGTCTACATAATTCGATTGTCTTAATGGGGCCAGCATTCTTTATAGAGCCGGACTAGTATTATAACTACTATACAACATCATTTCAATGCAATAAATATAACGAAACGTTACAAATTTTTTGATTTCATTTCGAAAATATTCCGATTTTTATGGCATCGGCTGGGCTGGGCTGGGCGGGTTAACGAACCAGCTCCGAGATTGGCTCGGCGTTCATCTCCGATTCCCTTGCCTCTTTTTGCAGTTTTATGATGGCTATTAAGCGTGCCAAACAATGCCCAAAATACACAAAACACACAAAATACACAGACCATGACAATTATTGCTAAATGCTTTTGGCTACCCCAAAATCAAAACACGGCCCATAATGCGATGGCGAACTGAGCCGAACTGAACCGAACCGAGCCAAGCCGATCCGGGCTTCCGGTTCTCGCAGAATCTATTAATACCCCATAATTGTGGAGGCACATTTGGGAGCAGCCCATCAACTGCAACGGGATCAGCAGCCGTGGGACAGGTGCAGCTAGTCGAGATTAGAAACAGACCTGACCACATTCAAGTTCCCATTGAAGGCTCAGCTTCTGGCTCGAAAAAGCCAGCTATCTCTTACATGAGGCGTCATTTCATATTTCTTACACTTGCGAAATTGGTTCGCCTGACACCTTGACGGATGCTGTTTTCCGATAAGATATGGCCAATAAGTGCCGCTAATTAAGTCCACAAGTTATCAAGTAGACAAAACTATCAAGAAGACTTAAGTATTTCGCGATATTATAGAAACTATCAAGGAAAGTTAAGTAAATGGCACAAGTTGTCAAATGAATTATTAAAGTAATGTAGAGTTAGTTAAGTAATGTAAAGTGAAGTGCAGCAAAGTTAATTAAAGTAAAGTAATAATTGGTGATTATAAAGTAAAGTATTAAAGTTAATGAACATTAAGTGAAGTACAGCAAAGCAAATGAACGTAGAGTTAGCTAAAGCACTGCCAATTAATGTATTGTGAAGTAAATTAAAGAAGTAATTTAGTTGCGTAATATGAAGAAAAACAACCAATTCGGCTAAATAATGCGATCAAGTGAATTGAAGCAATATTTCAAGCTAAAGTCAGGATGGATATTTGTGTCAGAAGTTATCCCATCAATAAATGTAAGCTAAATTCCCCATAAAAGTTAATTAAAGCTAGCAAAGTATTAAAAGATCTTTAAATTGAAGTGCAGTAGAGTGTGGTAAAGTAAATTATTAAAAAAGTAATGATAAATATTGTAGGGATAGAAAACTATCAAACTAAAAAGTAATGTATCAAAGTAAAGTAAAATGCTTTTTTGACAAGAAAAGTGGATTTGAATAAACTAGAAATTGTGAAAGAGAAATAATGATAGGAAAGATGTATCAAATTAGGGTTAAATTAAGGTAGAGTAATCTAGGGTAATCTGAAGTTATGTTAAGTAATGATAACTACAGAATAGCAGGCTCATTCTCTACTTTTCATTACTGTGCCTAGCGGCAACTCTTGTGGCGACTCTCGAAACCCTCAGCTGGGTCAAGTTTTATTTGCGCTTGAAAGTGAAATTCGCAGTGAAAAATCGAAATGAAAATGAAAATGGAAAACGCTCTTCGTGCTGTGCTGGTCAGCTGAAGCGTTAAGAGTTGTTGGGCGGCGTTGGAGTTGTTCCACTTGCATTTTCGCACTTTTCCTTGCAGAAAATGCCATGCGAACTTCACGCTTTCGCGGCTGTCCGTCCGTCCATCCCTCCGCCCGTCCGCCCGCGAGTCTCCACTCGGCTGGTCTGCTTGGCTGCTCAGAGTGGTCCGAGGCGAGAGGGATTTGCATTTTAATGAGCTCAATTAATATGCAAACAATTAAAATGTTACTGCTTATGGCTGCCACAAGTCCATGTCTGCTGTATCGTGTACGGCAATTAGATAGCCATTAGAAATAACTTATTAACAGCCGCTGAGCCCGGCTTGTCCGCATCCCCATCCCCATCCGCCTCCCCCTTTGTCGGCTTAGCCCCTTCAGGGAGCAGTCAGTAGTCAACAGTCAGCAGTGAGCAGTGAGCACTGACCACGCTCCATCTCGCACATTTCATAAATTACTCAACATTTAATTAAACACGCTCTAAAGCGCTACTTACCACCTACTTAGCCGCCGGTTTTAGACAACAATTTTGCATAATTTGAGTTTAAATCATGAATATCCAACAACAACAACCACAACATCCACAACAGACGACAAGTTGATTTTCTGGCTCATTTTTTTGCCTTTTTAATTGTGCAACTACAAAATCTTTTCTTGTATACCCTTTAGCCATAAACTGTACAGAATGGCTATATTAAAGTGATGCAAACTAAGTCTACATTACTCTAATCTGATTCATCAGATTATGTGGACAAAATCTGCACCTGATATTGGGATGAACAATTTACGCTCATTTCAAATAAGATTAGCTTCTTAAAACTTATTAAGATACTCAAGAAAACATAATTATTGTCAATTTAGATTGATTTCAAATTTGTATATTCTTTATTTGGCTGTAAACAGGACTCAAAAGTGGTCCTAGTTCCTCAATGTCCTTATTCCATAGCTCTCAAAGTTGCTTGAAATCTTTGAAAGTTGGATCTTAAAGGTTATTCAATGAGAACCCTTTCGTATGTGTGGGAGTACTCTAGTTCCTCTTACAGGGTGTCTGCTCGTTCAGCTCTAATCCAGCTCGACTTTAGCATTCTTGCCTGCTTTGGCTCAGATATAAGTAATTAAGAAACCCTAGGAACATGTGTATTGCTCATGTTAACCAGTCAGTGATAGCTCTGTGGCTTTAAGTCCGTAGTCCGTGGCTTGACTTGAGTTGGCCTGGCTAAATGGCTCTTCCTGCCTGGCAGAGAGGCGCCGGGGATGGCGTTGGATCTGCTCCTAGGCTGGCAGTGCTCGGTTGGTTGGCTGATTAGCTTCTCCTTTCCATTTGTTATTAAACTGTGCTGAGGTTAATATCGAGCAAAATTACACACGAATGTGCACTGTGCACAGCTCGAGCTCATTCCGTGGGCTTCCTACGGTTAAAGCTGCCCCTTTTCTGTTTTTCCCCAAGGCTAATTAGTTGCGCCGTAAAGTTTATGCTGTTTTCGTTATTGTTTTGGCTTTTATATGTGTGTTTTTCATTCTCTCCGAGTTATGGTTATATACTATTTGTTGTAACTTTTATTTGCCATTAAGTAGATTTTATTAACGCCGCGGCAGCGGCAGCGACAGCGGCCGCGCGACTCGCAGCCTCGGCTCCTTTCTAGAGATTGTTGGTTAACTAGGTCTCCGGCCCGGCGCATTTCGGCCTTTACGAGCGCAAAAGCTCGTAAAACAGAAAGAACACTCCCAGGAAAAGTAATAACTTGTGAGCCGGCCCAGGTTGAGAGCCCGGGCCAAGCAAATCAAAGCAGATCCAAACTACAGTATAATTACAACTTTGTCATTTGATATTAGATACCGGAACAGTGCACTCGCCCGGGTGGGGACCATCCTCCCCACAACAGCACACACGCAACCATCTGTGGAGCCACTTGGTGGTCACTCGCCTGACCAGCTGCGAGTCGGCTCCAGGTTCGCTCCGTGGCGCTTTCTAATGTGTTTGCGTATTAGCAGTTCATCTTGACTTATGACAACTGCAAATCAAACTGACATTTCCGCAGCAGCAGTTTCAGTCGCTAGTCCCCAGTCCCCAGTCCCCAGTCCCCAGTCGCAGTCCCCAATCCCCATCCCACTGGTAATTTGCGTATGGCCTGTCAGGTGTCAAGCAGCCCGGTCCCAGGCCCAGAACGGGGTTCATGTCTAACGTGTCTTCCCAGTTGCAGTTGAAGTTGCAGTTGCAGTTTATTAAATTACGTTTCATGTCTTGGCTGCGTTTCCAGGAAGGTGCATCGAGCGGCCCGACCATCATTATAAAGTTATTAGAAGCTTGATGGAGCGGCTTGCCAAATACTACTTCCTACCTACTACCTACTACCTACCCACTCACACCCCGCCCCGCCCCGCGCGCTGCTGTCACATTATTGTTCTGCTCTTGCATGCAATGCGACATTCCAGTCCAGATATATATATTAATTCACTTTTAATTGCCGGCTGATCCTGTGATCACCTGGCGATGAGCTGGCACTTTTGGAGGGTGCCCCGACGAGATCTCTATCGCGGAGAACATCACGAACCAAATAGCTTGTGAAAACCACAATTTCTTTGGACATTTCCCATTGGGAAATAACATAATCATAATTATACCCTGTACTCTGTTCTCTATAGCAGTCTATCAGTCGATCTGTGTGAATGCGACGATCTCGGAGATAATGAATGCTAGAATTGTGAAATTTGGTATGCAGGTACTCGTATACCCTGTACACGCTCAGATTCACTCAGATCTTTGATATGCAGCTACAAATCGATAGAAACGAAAAAATACTTTGCTATCATAAGTGAGAATACTGGCTACCTTCTAGTCGAGCACTCTCTAATAGTGAGTTTAAACTTCTTTCATTTTTGTTGTAATTTTTTGCTTATCGCGCGAGAAAAATCTTTAAATTGCAGCAGCCGCAACAAAGCGCTTTCTTGCCGTTTGTTATTATTATTATTGGTTGTGGTTGTTGTTGTTGTTTTGGGCCACTCGAATGCCGAATGCCGAATAGTTAAGAAAAGTGTTAGTCATGGTCTTGTTAACTAAATTGTTGACCACGAATTTGCTGGTCAGCCGTGGTGGCTGAAGCGCTGAAACTCTCTCTTTCTCTGCCTATCTACCCAGTTCTTTGATTCATCCCATCCCATCCCATCCAATCCAATTCAGTCCCCTGCAACACAATGGAACCTTCAGTTCACAAATTATTTGTTCGATTTCTAAATGTTTGTCTGTCTGTGTGTGCCATCAGTTTAGAACGTCAATATTTCAACTCGAAGACTTTGAGACTCTAAAACTCTGAGAAGCAGGCAGGCAGCCCCGGCCGAACAAACAGACCCAGCAGAACTCAGACAGAACTCGGACCCTTTTAGCCTTTGAACCTTTCCTACGCAGGTAGTTTTCTGGCCTGGCCGGAGCTTCTTTTGTCTTCATCTCATTTCGTATTTGGTCTTTGGATTGGGTCCATCGCATTCTCTCGTTATGTTACCATTTGAATTTCAAATGGCCGGCCTGCCGGAGATGCCTCCACAATGCGTAAGCCATCGTGATGAGCTTCATCAGTCTCGCTAAGCGCGTTAGTGCAGTTATCAGTCTATTAGTTCCCATCTATCAAGAGCTGCCCCCAGCGCCTCCTCCACTGGGAGACTCCACACTCCAAACTCCATGTGCGGCGTGGGTAGCGATTATTTAGTATTTATAGTCACGTTTAGAGTCGCGCATTTGTCTATAGTGACCCGGGAACGCAAATAGCCGTTAAGAGGTCGATAAAAACTATAGAGAAATAAAAATAACAAAAAAATACTATGTATTGTCAGTTAGTATTTTTGGTATATTAAAAGTACTGGAAATTGTATTCGGTATTTATATATTTAAATAACTAAAATAACCTATATTGTTTTTTTTTTAATTTCATAGTTGGATATAAAACTAGAGAGAAATAATAATACCAAAAAAAATACTATTTATTGTTAGTTAGTATTTTAAAAATACTGAAAATTGTATTCGATCATTTGATATATTTATAGTTTTTAATAACTAATACTAATTATTTTAGATTATTATTATTCTTAATCTCAATCAAATTGCGGCTCTAATTTTGCTCTCCTTCCACTTGCAGCTCGAAATGGCCGCTGCTGGAGGTGGCAGCAACCCACGCGAAGGGTATTCCCAGTCGGCGAAGTCGGAATAGCGCCATGTTGGGTTTTTAGCACGCAACCAAGGAGGGAACCCAAGCACACAGCAGCCGAACTGAAGCTGAAACTGAAACTGAAACAGAAACAGAAACACAGACTAAAACCCAACGATGCAGCAGAGATCGACGAGTTCAAGTTCGAGTTCTGTGAACTACAACAACAGCAGCAGCAGCATCAAGAAGAAGAAGAGGACGCAAACCACAAGCAAGCGAGCCACGCCCACGACGCCCAAGAAAGATTACACAATGTTCCACAGATGCCGGCGTCGCGGCCGGAGCAGCTCAAGGTCACACTCACACTCACACTCACACGTCACAGTCACAGTCACAGCCCGCCATCGCATCCAGCTGCCGCTCGGCGCTGCTCTGGCTGCTGCTAGTCTCCTGCACCCTGGCCAGCACTCTGGCGGGGGCGGGCGCGGGGACGCCGGCAGACAAGGAGCGGGAGCGGGAGCGCAGCCTTGAGGTCTTCGAGGGCGTGCCCGTGGACCATCAGATCGGCTATATCGGTGACTTCGACAGCATCGACAGCGGGCCGCCCTACATCATCGTGGCCGAGGCGGGCGTGGAGACGGACCTGGCCATAGACCGCACCACGGGCGAGATACGCACCAAGGTGCGCCTGGACCGGGAGACGCGAGCCTCCTACAGCCTGGTGGCCATACCCCTGAGCGGTCTGAATGTGCGCGTGGTGGTGACCGTCAGGGATGAGAACGACAATGCGCCCACGTTCCCGCAATCCTCGATGCACATCGAGTTTCCGGAGAACACGCCGCGCGAGGTGAAGCGCACGCTGCTGCCCGCCCGGGATCTCGATCTGGAGCCGTACAACACGCAGCGCTACAACATCGTCTCCGGCAATGTGAACGACGCCTTCCGGCTCTCCTCGCACCGCGAGCGGGACGGCGTGCTCTACCTCGACCTGCAGATCAGCGGCTTCCTCGATCGGGAGACCACGCCTGCCTATAGCCTGCTCATAGAGGCGCTGGACGGGGGCACGCCGCCACTGCGGGGCTTCATGACGGTCAACATAACCATCCAGGACGTCAACGACAACCAGCCGATCTTCAACCAGAGCCGATACTTTGCCACCGTCCCGGAGAACGCCACCGTCGGCACCAGCGTGCTGCAGGTGTACGCCTCGGACACGGACGCAGATGAGAACGGCCTGGTGGAGTACGCCATCAATCGCAGGCAGAGCGACAAGGAGCAGATGTTCCGCATCGATGCGCGGACTGGCGCCGTCTACATCAACAAGCCCCTCGACTTTGAGACCAAGGAGCTGCACGAGCTGGTCGTGGTGGCCAAGGATCACGGCGAGCAGCCGCTGGAGACGACGGCTTTCGTATCGATTCGAGTGACCGACGTCAACGACAACCAGCCCACCATCAATGTGATTTTCCTCAGCGAGGATGCCTCGCCCAAGATATCCGAGTCAGCGCAACCGGGCGAGTTTGTGGCTCGCATCTCCGTGCACGATCCGGACTCGAAGACGGAGTACGCCAATGTGAATGTCTCGCTGAACGGCGGCGATGGTCACTTTGCGCTGACAACGCGGGACAACAGCATCTACCTGGTGATAGTCAATCTGCCGCTGGACCGTGAGTCCACCTCCAACTACACCTTGAGCGTGGTGGCCACGGACAAGGGCACGCCTCCACTGCATGCCTCCAAGTCGATCTTCCTGCGCATCACGGACGTCAATGACAATGCGCCCGAGTTCGAGCAGGAGGTGTACCATGCCAACGTCATGGAGGTTGCCGATCCGGGCACCTCGGTGCTGCAGGTGCTAGCCCGCGATAGGGATGAGGGCCACAATGCGGCGCTCAGCTACGCGCTGGCCGACACGCCCGACACACATGCCCAGTGGTTCCAGATTGATGCCCAGACGGGCCTGATCACCACTCGCTCCCACATCGACTGCGAGACGGAGCCAGTGCCCCAGCTGACGGTGATCGCCCGGGACGGCGGCCAGCCGCCGCTCTCCTCGACGGCCACCGTGCTGGTCACCATCCACGATGTCAACGACAACGAGCCGATCTTCGACCAGAGCTTCTACAATGTCTCCGTTGCCGAGAACGAGCCCGTGGGCAGGTGTATACTCAAGGTGAGTCATTAGCCCCCACCCACTCGTAGCTCCTCCGCAGGCCTAAGAAATATGTGTCTATTTATCTGTACTGTGGCTGCGGCTGCGGCTGACCCACTTTGACTCGCCCCGCCAAGTGACTCGAATCACACAACGAGCGTCACTTATGGATTTTCTACGTACTTGAAACCCAAACTAATCTCATGCATCAATTACCCAGTCCAAGTTCCCGTCCCAGCCTATGTCCCCAGTCTTAGCCCGATCAGTCAGACATCGACATCCGTAGGGAATTGGGAATCGGCGGCTGTCGTTTCGGCTACTTGCCTCGTAGACATTTGTGCACAGCTTGTTACATGCATACCCTGCCAGAGGCTAAAGGTCTAGCTGCTTCTTGACAAGGCTTGCGACGCTCTACAGAAACTACTAGGAGTAGACAGCGGGAAGCAAAAGCGGTACACTTATAACAATTAGAATCTTTCAAGTCGAGTGTTGGGTACACAAGCTAACGGCTAGAACTTATTTCAAGTATGGGAACTAATGGTACTCAAATACTATAATCGTTTCTTTAAAAGTACAATGAATCATTACAAGTTACACCAAATTCTTTTACGCAAATATTTTTATGAATATCTTATCTAATTGGTCTTTCCATAACACAAAGATACAACTAAGCAACACGACTTGTTCGATTTGAGGAAAATAAATGATACTCTAACTCATTAATTTGAGAAAGAGCTTCAATGAAGGATAGGAAGTCAGATTTAACAAAGTATTTTTATCAACAAATGTAGAATCTAATTTATTTTTATAGTTTCTATGGATGTATCTTAAGATATTGTGTGTTAATTTTCATAGTTATAAACATTCTCAAGATACATCCTTAATTGGTATAGTTTCTCATCCTCAACATAACTACAGAATGTTCTTTAACATACGAGTATATTCTTCAGTTCTGAAAGACTATTTGAAAGTAGACTTCAGGGTATATAAACTTCGTTTTTCCGACGTTCATTTCCTTCTTGTTAACTGTTTGGGCACTCAAATTCCAAAGCGATTCGGTTCTGCATCCCCTGCATCCCCTGCGCCCGCTGCCATCCGCACCCGGAGCAATGCAGGCTTCTCACTCTTTTGTAGTTAATCCATTCATCATCGGGTAATTACATTTTTATAACATTTTTCCCCGTTCACAAAACAAATGGGCAACCAAAAAATAAAAGAAACACCAACAACAACAACAACTGCAACAACAACAACAACGGCAGCAACAACAACATGAAACGGGCCTAAACCGTTTCTAGCGCTTAACGAAGGCATTTTGTTCGCTGTTGTTGGTCGGCTCACGGTCTCTGTCTTTCTTCTATCACCCATTTTTTCACACACACAGATACACATATACACACACAGATACACACACACACGTCGAAACGTCGACAAGATTTTGTTCGGACTATCAAATGTGACCTCTCTTGTCTCTTGTCTCTTGGCTCTCGCTGTGTGCCAGCAGCAGAGAAACAAATAGCAGAAAAAAGCCCAAGAAATAGTTGAAAAAAGCTGAAAATGTTGCTGGGATTCCAAACTTCCCAGCAATTTAATAACACGAGTTTCAACTCAGCGCAACAACCAAAAAATATAAATAGAAAAACACAAACAAACAAAACAATTTATAAATACAAGAGTATCTAATAAAACATTGTAGCCCACTTTTGTCAGAGTTTCGGCGTTGTAAGTGTTTTTAGTGTCAACTCAAGAGGTTCTTGCCGGCTTTCTACATTTGGGAGTGTTTCCTCAAATTGCTGCTGAAATCCCAAGATTACCTACTAACAATTACGGGGCTCTTGTAGACATTTCCGCAAATCAAATCAAATCAAATCAAATCATATCTCATCAAAACAGCAACGTGAGATGAACGAAATTAAAGGCTACAATAACAATAACAACAATGAGTAGAAATAACAACGCCAATTCTGGCAACAAATTTTCGATGAAATCTGACAAAAAGTCACGTTTCCTTAATTACAATGAAAGAAAATCAGATTCGTCCCCTCCTCGCTCCCATCGCCCATCTCCCATCAGTCGCTGACCGTCTGCAAACTGGCTTGGCTTGGAACCAAATATCAACCGCAGACGAAAGAAAAATACGAAATACGAGATACAAAATACAAAACGCATAATTGGCTCACGCAAAAAAACAGATAATAAACTTTGAAAAAATGTGAACTGAAGATATACATCTAGAGTTTTGAGAAAGAGATAGATGAATGGATTGGATGTACGGGTAGACAAAGTGCGAGGGCTCAATAATCATAAAAGCGGCGACCACCAAATAAAAAACCTAAATTCGGTGCACACACACACACACAATCACACACATACACACACATTCACACACCTTAAAGGTTGTGCTCGGGTTTCTTCTTTTTCATATTGAAGCCAATCTGTGGTTCTGAAGACAATAAAAAGTCGGAGCCTCCAAAAAAGCGCAATTCGGAATTCGGAATATCATAAAAAATGAGAAACAAGCAGCTAAAGGGACGAACTTTGGAGCTGAGAGAGCTGAGACAGAACCAAACAGTTTTTATGGCACACAACTAAAGAAATTAAAAAAGTGGGTAATATATTTAATATATGGCAGGGCAGGGCCAAACAAACAATAAAGCGAATGGTTCTGAAACAAAAAGCCAAATATTTGACTAAAACAAGCCAGAATCAGGCCAGTTTGGTGCGAACCGAACCGAGCCCAGCAAATAACTCTGTGAGCAGCGAGTGAGAACACAAAATACTTTCCAGCTGCTCGTCATTGTTTGCTCGACTTTTGGCACTGCACGTGGGCGCGGCGGTGGTGTCGGGAGGGGGAGTGGGAAAGGGAGCGTTTGAGCACCGATGCATCGATCGGCAGGCAGCAGAGCTGCGAATGGAATTCGCCATCATCAGCCACGACGATAATTGCAGCTTCATCAGACGAGAGACAAGCCAATCGGATGTCAAAGGATGTGCAGGACAATTTCCATCACTTAGAGAGTTTTGGCGGTTTCCCAACGATAATATAAGCTAGTAACATGTCAAAGTATTTGCTTACCAAATTTCAATGGGCTAGCTAGAAGCTTGTGCTAGAAATCTTATCCCTTAGGGCTGGCGATCTGTCAAGTTCTTAAAAATGAAATGTGTGTTTCTATTTGATGGAGAATTCTCAACCCTACGAACTGACTGTTGACTGTTTAATGGTTCGCCCTCGCTCCACACGCAGACAGTTGCCGTTCCCAGTTGCCAGTTGCCAGTTGGCAGCTCTGAGTTCCCATCTAGGCCACACCTATTTTGCCAGCTGTATCATTTTCGAGCGGGAGCGGAAATGCTATTTAATTAGAGGCGATCAAATGCCGCCTGAGTCCAACTCGGACTCTGACTTACTGCGACTCCGACTCGGACTCGGACTCGGATTCTTACTACGGCGACGACGACCTCGAGATTGACTGAAACGCGGAGCCATCTAATGGCTGACCAAATTACACTTTAATTCGGGCCGCAGCAACGAAAGACTTAGGCAACGAACTTGCGGGTCGCCGGACGAAAGACTTAGGCAACAAACTTGCGGCAGGCGGCGGCATTAATATTCGAACGAAAATTAAAAACTCATTATGCAAATTACTACGATGGGCGAGTGGCGAGTGGCAAGTGGGGAGTGGGGAGTGGTAAGTGGGAGTGGTGGAGTGGGGAACAAGACGCAGATGCCAACTGGAGCGTCCTCTGTCGCCGCTCTTCCGCCCCCGCAGCCAGTTGATTTCTAAGACAACATAATTTGTTCAGCGTGTTGTTGTTGTCATCTAGAGAATCGCTGTATTTTTCGTGTTGTTGCTGCAGTTACACACTAAATTACATGCAATTACATGTTGTTGTTGCTGGCGATTGGCTGCCTACCCCTCCCCCCGTCGCAGCAGCAGCATGCGGAGCAGATTGGCAGCTGGAGTCGGAGTTGGAGTTGGAGCTGAAGTCGCTGCAGCAGCAGCCGGCGTTGAAATTAGTTGCTGTTGCTGTAGTTGTTGTAATTTCGCATTGTTTGGCTAATCTACGTAAATCTCATTTCGGGGCTCCCACAATTACGATGTGGCAGCAGGAGACGCTGACGCTGCAGGTGCAGGGGCAGGGACAGGGACAGGGAGGCAAGGAGTTTGCGAACTGGGCCTGCCCATTTGCCCATTTGGCCATTTGGCAAGTTATGTGGCTGCTTCTCTAATGCCATTGAACTGGTTTGTGCCGAGGGTGCAAGTGGCAGGTTTGCCATCGTCCAGCCCTCCTCTGGCACCCGTGCCCTTCCCCTCTAGCCCTCAGTCGCTTTGGCTGCGTATGCGGCGCTGTGCACCAATTTTCTTTGTCTCTTGCATCAATTCACTTTTTTCTAAACATGGGCTCAGGCCAGTGCCCCTCTCCGCTCCGTTCCATTCCATTCCACTCTACTTCAGCTCGCTCTCTCTACCTCTCTCTCTCTCTCTCTCTGTCTCTCGCTCAGAGAGAGGCGCAACTCTCTCTCACGCGCTGTACGCAACTTGTTTTGCACAATTTTAATTTTATAAACACCTTTAACGCATTTTTGTGCTCTCACATTCCATAAATGCCACAGCAGAGAGAAACGCTCGCAGCTGCCGCGCATGGAAGAGACAGAGAGAGAGAGAGAGAGAGAGAGAGAGAGCCAGAACAAAATTCACCTCACTTGCTGCACGTTGCGACGGCGAATTCAGCGCTTGCCATTCAGAAATTCAGCGCTCCAACGAATTGTTTATGCAGCTATTTGCTCTCTCATTCTCTCCGCTTCTCTTCCCCCGTCTCTCCGTCTTCTCTCTCTCTCTCTCTCACGCTGTCGACGAATGTGTGTGTGAGACAAAATGGTTGGAAAATCATGGCGCAGGCGCAGCTTGGAGCTTGGAGTAGCCATAGCCGGTTTTTGGGTTCGACTTGTCTTTCGTATCATAGCTCCATGGATGGCCTATTGTGTGTGTGAGTGAGTGTGTGTGTATGTTGTATGTGAGTGTGTGTGTGTGTGTGTGTGAGTGTGTTTGCGGGGTGCCTAATGTATGCTGCGGCTGGCTGCTACTATTTGGGCTACTTGCCACCAGCGAATGTGGATCTGATATTTAAGCCGCTTAATATATTAATTAAGTTGTGCTGCCCCACACCCCGCCTAGCCGTTTACCCGCTTACCCGTTTACCTGTCTAGCCCTGAGCGGTGCGGCGAGATAAGGGCTGTGCTTGGCCGTCACACCACACACCACACAACACACATCGCACATCGCACATCACACAGCACACACCACACAACAACATAATTTTTGACACAATTTTCAAAGTTAAAAATCGGCAGATAATCGTCTTTAGAGCGTTTCCTGCAACGAGCGAGCGAACGGGAAAAGCAGCAACAATAAGAGCTATAGCAGCTATAATAACGACAGCAGCAGCAACATGAAGAGGCAGCCATAACAAACACCATGAAGAAACCAACAAGCAACAAGCCACAACCAACAACCAAGAGCCACAATAGCCACAAGCGCTGATCACAATCAAAACATCAATAAACCTTAACTGATAGCCAGGCCAAGGCAGCCAAAAGCAGCCAAAAGCAGCCAAAAGCAGCCAAGAGCAGGCAAAAGGAACCAAAAGCTGCGGCTTTCTTCCTCTGCTCCACTCGCTGAGGCAGTTCCAAGTCGCACTCCGACTGTGACTCCGACTCTGACTCTGACTGGGACTCGCATTTTGCATTGCCACTGACCGAAAACTGCGTCATCGTCATCGTCTTGGACGTGGACGTGGACGTCGTCATCACACATCAAATGCGCATCAATTTGCGGCCCAAACGCGACAACAGGCCCAAGCCCAAGCCCCAGCCCAAGCCCAGGCTCAAACCCAAACTCAAGCCCAGGCCAGACACGCGTGCAACTTTGTGCAGAGACTGCTCTTTTGGCCCAGAGATGGGCGCGTGTTGCATTTGTTCAACACGACACAAACACGAGCTGCAAACTGAAAACACGCACGCTCAAAATTGGAGCAACACGACTTTTTGGCAGGGCCAGAGAATAGTCAAATACAGGGTGTTGTTATACAGTTCGAATCCCATTCTTCATTTGGTCAATGTTTCCATTACAAGTTGCAGTTGATGAATCGACCGTTGAAAGTAAATGAAATAATTGACATTTTAGATTTCATTTCGATTTAATTTACAAATCTTTTCCTAAATAACCAGAATATTTCGATTATATTATGTATTATAGCCAGGAATCACTTTAAAGTTCATGTTTTCGTTTTGCATATAGTCCAATATTTTCCACACTGTATATTGGTTAGAAATGGGCTTGAATCGGAAATAGAAACAGGCCAGGTTATGATTTTATTTCAATTTCGGGTATTCTACTCTCAATACTTAGCAGGGGCACATCTCGTGTTGAGTTGTGCGTGTTCGTGTCACGAAAGAAATCACGACACGCGCCCAACTCCACTGGACTCTGTTCCCGACTTCAACTCTGTCTCTTTCTCTCGGGTTCTGACTCGGTTGTGGCCATATTTAGTAAATGCCGCTTCTGTAGCTGCCTTTAAACGTGCAATTAAAGCGCGCACACTCACACACACTCACACACACAGACACACACTCACACAAACACACACAAGTGCTGTTAGGACGATGGACTCAGACTCGAACATGGACTCGGACTTGGAGTTGGAGCTGGACGGGCTGGACAGACTTGGGCCGCGCGCGCGCGCACATCACAACAACCCGAGGGCATTGGCTACTGCATTTGCATAGCCGCCACTCGCCACTCGCCGCTAGCCGCCCGCCACTCTCCAGTCCCGAGCATCTCTCTCCGAGGAGCGGCAGTGAAAGACAGGCAGAAGGCAGAAGGCACAGGCCGCGCAGGCACTTTGGGAGATGCCAGCAGAAAATATGCGGCGAGGTTCCACCCATTCTGCATTGAGGAAGAACCTTTTGGCTGACTGGGCCGTCAATTTCAGTTATGTTGGCCAAAATAGCTTCTTTTGAAGATGAGGCTGGAGATGCGGTGTCAAGTGTGCACTGCGCAAACAATTAACTCGTCTCGCTGTCCATTAGCCTGGCCAAGTGGCCCCTCTGCCTGCCCCTGCCACAGTCCCAGCACCAGCACCAGCACCAGCCTCTGCCCCTACAACTGGTCGGCTAAAATCAATACCTAGCACTTTGTGCGGCTTCAGGGGCGTCTTTGGGAGCAACTGAAACGCTCTTAGCCGCCATTAGCGAGCGTTCAGAGCAAAAAGTGGCAAAAAGACCAAAAAAAGAGAAGAAAACTGAAAGTGCGTTGATTGATGAGCAACTCGTCTGCGTCTCTGCCTGACATACCCTCGCATCTATTAGGCTGCCAAACTCCCATCTCCCATCCCCCATCCCCCACTTACTCTCAGCCCTCAGCTAGTTTGCCAATTGGTGTTGGAGGTCAGGCCATGTGTGCGTATGTGTGCTGTGTGTGTTTTGTGTGCTGTGTGGTGTGTGGTGTTTGTGTGGCGGCATTTGCATACGGAGTAGCAATCAACGCAGGTTTGAGGAGACGTTGTCGCTGCCCCATCCCTCCTCCCTTCTAAGCCCAGTCTTCTGCCTGTTCTTAACAACTTCTGCTGAAAAACGTGCGATTCTAAATGAGCATATCAACAGCTTACAAGCCAGGCCAAAGCCAAAGCCAATGCTAAAGCCAAAACCAAAACCAATGCCGGGCCAGCAGGCACAGGCCTCGATCCAAACCACACACAAAAAGCAGCAGCAGCAGCAACAACAAAAACAACAACAACAACAACAAAAGCAGCAGCAGCAGCAAGTACCTCAAGACGAAATACGAAAGACTTTGGACACAAACTTGGTGCTTGCCTTGCAGATGCACTGTTGATAGCTTTTGCATATCGTTGTCGGGTCGCAGTCGCAGCTCTCGTTGTTTTTGTTGTTGTTGTTGTTGCTGTTGCTGTTGCAAAGTCAAAGTATTTACCACAAAAAACAAAACAACAAAAAATGCTGAAAGTTGGCAGCTTATTTGGCCCTAATGTCTCGGGCTGGCTTCCTCAGTTGTTGTTGCTTATTCGGCATAGCGCCGCATGAGGGAGCTGCAACAACAACAACAACAACTGCAACAGCAGCAACAAGCGAGTTCACAATTTTAATTAGTTAATTATTTTTACTTTTAAGCAAACAAGATTTCAGAGACAAATAAAAAGAAGTCAGCAACAGTCAACGAGCGGCAGCAGCGTTTTTCCAAATCCCAACTCCCATGCAGAGGCTCAGCTTGAACCCAAATCCCTGCAGTCTGAGCCTTCAGGCTGAGCCTCAGAGTCAGAGTCAGAGTCAGAGTCAGCTTCAGCCTTAGTTACCCAGTTGGAATGGCCGGCAATCTGCATACGTGCATCTTGAAGTTGCCACAGTTGCCACAGCAGCCGTCCCTTGACTGGGGCTCTCATCTACGCCTGCTTATTTGTCGTCATGCTCTCAAGTTTTGGGTTTCTGCTCCTCATCCGCCTCATCCTGCAGCTCCTGCAGTTCCTCCATCTCCTGATGCCTCCCTGCTTTAACTGATTTTGCAGATTTACTCTGCGATTTCAGTTGCAGCAACTGCTGCCGTAGCTGAAGCTGAAGCTGAGGCTGCTGCTTCCGCCTTGGTCCACATGCAGCTCGCATTCTTAAATCTGAAATCTGACTGAATCTGACCACTCGCAGCACTTTGTGGCACATTTCGGCAAATTCCACAGCGTGTGGGTTGCTCAAAGATTTTTGATTCGGGGGCCGCTGCCCGCTTCCCGCTATTCATCGGCTGATTGCCGGCTCTGGTCCATTGTTGGGCCCATCAAAGCCTCGACAGCCAAAATAAAGGCAAAGCGACTTTTGGTCCAGTGTTGATGATGGCGCACTCCCCAAAGCACAGATTTGGCCAAGACTGTTTAACATGTGTGCGGATTTGCATATTTTCTATAAGGCCAGCAACAAATAACAAATATCAAACAAAATATCGTTTCAAAGCGTCGAAATATTTCATAAATCCCCCCACAGCCGCAGCCACAGCGGACTTGGAAATTAAATTGTCAATCATTTTTATAACGTGCCCACAGTTCGTGTGTGCGTGAAAAGAAGTTAATGCCAAAATGATATGTGAAAAGCAAAAACCAAAGGCCATACATACCTATAGAAAGATAGATATACAAGAAATACAACTATTTATGTTTAGTTTCAAATACCCTGTAAGCATACAAATGGGTATCAAGTTGTGGGAACGTATAGTGTAAAATACAGCTGCATTTAGGAATTTCAAATATAAACGTCCATTTAAGTTTCTCATTGTACAACAAACAATAGACACACATTAAATCAATCTTTTTATTAAACGATTTAACCAAATTAATCACTTTGGTTAATTAATTCAAATCTGTAATCAATTTCCAACAGTTTGCCAAGAAGTACTTTTGAGATCTTGAGTTACAAGTCTTATCTACAGGTATTGTAAGCAAGGTAGGGTGTACCCGCCTTATGTGATGAAATAAATTCGTTTGGCTTTCGCTTCTTTCATATATATGTATTTTGACAATCCTTTCGATATTATCGTTAGAGACTTAGATAGTTTTTCCGCTCTAGATACACAAATATTCATGATCATGATGCGTACGTTTAGAAAGCCTTGTTCTAAGAACTAGAATAGCTGGATACAGATAAGAACATGTCTCGTATTCCTATCGCATATTCATTTTCGTTAAATAATTAATAGTTCTCCCCGTTTTCGCATTATTAGAATAAATAGATTACAACATCATCATTAAAAGAGAGAAAGCACTTTTATTTTTGCAACTCATCTCTGTGCCTTGATAAAGAAACCCAGTAGCTCTGCTTGTGGGTCGGGATACTTCAGTCCAGAGCGCAGGGTATCTTCTAGTCGAGCACTCTCGACTCGAGTATTCTCGTATTTTTTTGGTTTTCTGTGCGCTGCTTGAATTTTAAACAGTCATTGGCAGGCTTTGTTCGCAGCTTGTTGTTTGTTGCCTGTTGTCTGTTGGCTGTTGTCTGATGTCTGATGTCTGTTGTCTGCTGTCCGTTGTTGGCACTTTGTCGAGTTGACGACGCCGACGCCGACACCGACGCCGATTCCAACTCCGATGATGGCAGATATCGGATGAATAGACAAAGATCTAACGAGCGTGTGTTTAGTCAGCACTGGTCGAGCACATAAATAATGAGTTATGTTGATTATTAGGTGGCTTATGCAAAACTTGTCAGCTGAAAAGTCGCTGCGATTAGCTGATTTGAGTGTTTATGGACGGTCGCAGCTACCAATGGGCTACTTGGCCATAAATCAAGCGCGTGCTGACCAACATCGATCACCGGGCTGCCGTATTGTCACTCAATATATGTGATTGCCCCTGTCTCGCCCCCTTCTCGTTCGCTCTTCCTCGGGCAGAGCTGCAGCCTGCAGCCTGCAGCCTGAAGTTTGGGCATTCGTACAAAAACTGAAGAAATTAAACTCAAGCCATAATGAAGAATAAGGAAAGCCTTAATAATACTTTGTTTTTGCCGCCGCCGTCCGGTGGCAGTAAAACTGCAACATTGTAAGATGTTGATGAGCTGCCACGACATCAGAGGAGAGCTGGAAGCTAAGGACTGATCGGGACGAGGGGAGGCACACACAGTTATTGATTAAGGGCCATAACGAAAGCAAAATTGCTGATTGAAAGCCACAGCAAATCACAAGGGGAGCAACCAAAACCAAAAGATGTGTTGAAAGAATCCAAAATAACTGTGCAGCCAAATTCGAGTAATTGCAGTTGCAATTTGCAAAACGAAACGAAGAAACCAAAGAAGTCGGCACGAAGCTTTCAGTTCCAGCTCACTTATGAATCTCGACTCCAGGCATCGAATGCCCTTGGGGAAGGGCAATGAAATCCTCAAGTAGAACACTAGACACCCAATCAGCCGAGGGCCACCATGTTTGACCCACTCGGCAGGGAGTTCCACCTCCCTCGATTCCTGACATCGAACGCCCATCGGAAAAGGAGAATAAAATTCTTAGGAAAAACTTATACCCTGTTCGCCTTTAGACACCCCACAAAAGTAAAAGGTGACCAAGTTTGACCTTTCTTGATTCCTGATATTCAATAGGGTACGACATCCCCAAATAGAGTCTACGCTAGAAGCATTCTCTTCCCAAAACCCGTCCAGTGTTGTCACCAAAGGGTCACCAAAGGGTGACCCACTTCGTTGGCTGTTTTCGGTTTCAGTTTCAGCCTTTGCGAAAGTTTTGTTCATCGCATTAATTAAAAGCACAGTTGCAATCCTTTCTGTGGCAGCCGGAGTCCTCTGTTGTCTCTGGAGGCAAAGCGGCTTAAGTTATTGTCTGAAGGAGTCGTTCAGCTCCGTTCGATTGGCCGGACGGAATTCATAAATTAAATCAAGTTAATATTTCAGTGTCGCTTTGGTGCTACACCCAGTAACACCTACTTGCTCAAAGAGATATTAAAATGCTTAATTGAATTTGTTAAACACAAAAAGTCGGCAGGGCGAAGCGCCGAGCTCAGATAAGGAAAGGAGAAGACTTCCTACCCGTTTCCACTGCTCCATAATCCGTGTAAGTTCACACCGCGACTGTGGCTCTCTCTCTCTCTCACTGTCTCTTGTTCTCTGATCTCAATGGCCGCCATAAACAAACGCAAACATTTATTGCCGCTGATTGTTAATTTGTGAAGCGATAACGCAAGTCCACATCCTGGTTCGGGTCCGCATCCAGCTCCAAGCTGAGCGACCTCAATAAGAACAAATGCGTGTATGGCCAGAGCGCGAACTTGTGACACCAGGCAGAGATTCTCCTCGGGCAAACCTCCCTGTACCTCGCCCAGCACGTCGGGAGAGTACCGACCTGCCCCGTCCGCCTCTTGCCGCTCTGATCTCTTGATATCGATAAACTCATCCTTTTTTTTGGGCATTGCACTCGACTGCCGCCTTCAGCCTCGTCTCGATTCACTCGCACATTAGCACGCATGTCGTTTCCTGCACCACACAAATGACATGACAAATGTCTTTGACCAGGGCCCAGCTCAGTCTGACACTCGGACCGGGACCCGGGCAGGGGCGTAGTTAAGAGGGTAGGACATTGCCGAGATATTTCCGCGAACCTTGATTTATTAGTTTCTTAATATGTAGCATTGTTAGTACCCTGTATCTTGCAAGTTGGCTGGCTCCCCTTGCTGAGATCCTGACTACGCCCCTGGACTCAGGGACTTCTCTGCAGAGACCCAACGGCAACTGAGCAACGCTGGGTTAACCCTGCCGGTCCACGGTCCACGGTCCTCCCCCCTCGCTCACACGCCTGTCGCTTCTTATTGCTCGCCCTGGCCATGACTGTTGCTGTTGTGGTTGTGATTGTGGTTGTGGTTGTTGCTGTGTTTGTGGCTGCTTTTGTTGTTCAATTCAATTTATTGTCGAAAGTTCGTAGTTGAAAGAACATTTTAATTTGGCTGCGATCAGGCTGGGTCTGGGTCTGGGTCTGTGTCTGGGAGTGGGACTAAGACTGGGACTGGTCCTCGGGTTGCGGTCGCTTCAAGCTGCTTTCCTTATAGTTTATGTGGCATGGAGCGACGTTGTGGCGCATTGAGCGTTAAATTCAGCCAGTTCGCTGGCAAATTGAACTCCCAGCTTTTGGCTTGATCCGAAACATGGTCGAGGACGAGGACGAGGACGAGGACGATTAAAAAGTAACTGTTTTGGCCAGGGTGTCGAAGTTGCACTCGCGCTTTATTTAAACGTTTATTTATGCACTTTTCAGTGTCTCCCTGCCAACTTGGCTGCACATTTGTTCTGTTTACTTTACAGCTTTTGTTGCAGTTCTTGTGGCTGTGATTCCGCTTCTTTTGTGGCTTCATTTCTGCACAAATTCGACAAATTTATTTGCAACTCTTTTTATTTTTGTGGCTCTGTTGGCGTGTTTATTGGAGAATTTATGACGTGTTCCCCGTGGCTCGTTAGTCGAATTGTGAGCGCTAACCTCTGACAGCCATCAATTGCCATCAATCAATTGGACATTGGGGCAGCCTATTGCCCTAACTGTACATGCTATATGCTGCTATATACCATAGATATTATGCATATATATGCGAGAACTTACGGAGGAATCGATGCTCGAACCGTTGAACAAAACTGCGCCTGCTTACCGGATCATAAATTTGTGCATACGTCTCATTAAACAGCAAAGGGAACAAAAGTATCAGATTACTCTCAACTGGGAGAGAGAGAGAGAGAGAGGGAGAGGGAGAGAAAGAGTGAAAGAGGCAGAGAGCCAGAGAAAGGGAGTGAGAGAGAGCTCGATACTTGATTACTTCCACAGAAGAGTCTGGGTCTCTGGACTGTCTTGATGGACACGAAAGTGGATCGACGTTGGCATGTTTGAAATTTTATACACATGGGAGGCGGATTAAGAGATTTTCAGCTTTATAGAAGGGGAGAGTAGAAAGGGGAAGAGCAGGAGTAGGAGGCAATGGAAATGAAGTTAAATGTTGGCTTTGCGCGACGGCTGCCAAAGTATTTGTCATCCGCGGTGATAACTTGACTCTGCACTGGGGGGATTGGGACTGCCACAGGAGCAGGGGCAGGGGCAAGAGCAGGGGCTGGGCAGAGGCAGCAGCATCAAATTAAAGTTAACAAGACAAAGTGTTAATGAATTATTTGGAGGACACGTCGCAATGTGTCCAGGCGAGGGCCACAAGGTAGGAGGCGGAGCAAGGGCAAGGGCAAGGCAAGGGACAAGCCAAAACTAAACCGCTGACGACATCGAGGCAGTGGCTCAGGGCCACTTGGAGGCAGGCTGCTGCGGTTGCTGCTGCTGTTGCAATCGACAACGCTGCACAAATGAATTTCATTAAAAACTGCAACAAACATTGTCGACAATTAAAAAGCTCAAAGCCGCAGACCGTCGGTGTCCATGTCCATGTCCAAGTCCAAGTCCAGGTTCGAGTTCGAGTTCGTTTCGATGTCTGTTTCGGTTTCTGTGGCTATTACTGTTGTGCTGTTACTGTTGCTGTTGCTGTGTCTGGGGATTGGGGATGAGCCTTGGTGCGGACTTCAGTGCCAGGCGACGCATACAAAAACTCTCAAGTTGTGGAGCTCAGTTCAACTTGGCACTATTTTTAGGCAGCCGAGGGGCATTACAAATGCAACAGCAAAACTTAAAACTGAAAACGAGTCGAACGCAGCCTGAAACCGAAAGTGGGAACTCTCTGGAGTATTGCCAGCTTAAGATCGTTCCTTGTTGTTGTTCCCATTCTCATTCCCATTCCCATTTCCATTTCCATTACCACTGCCATTGCCATTCTCAGGCAGAACGAAAGCGAACACGCCACCAATCAGGCAAATTAGCAAACATTTAATTTCAAATGCGTTTTCAAGTTCGTTGCCTAAGTCTTTTGTTTCGCCTGCCTCAACTCACTTGGAAGCCACGCATCCCATGCAACTATTTGCACTGCTCTCCACTCGTGTTGGCAATCAGCCTGAAATTAACCAACTTGATGCGCATTAAGCGTGCAACAGCAACAGCAACTCCAACTCCAACAACTACAACAACAACAACAACAACGGCAGAGGGTGTATGCCCCATCGATGAGAAAGATGCGTGCGTGCTAAATTGTTCGCCACTTGAAGTTCAGTTGCAGGTTCAGTTTCAGGTTCAGGTTCGGGTTCGGGCTCGGGTTCAGCTTGAGGTTCTTATGCCCGGGGAGTGGCCAGGCATTTTGCATAATCAATATTGATCTTCTGCATTCCTCTCCTATTGATTCTCCTCTCGAGTATGCGTGGAAGATTCCCCCGCCTAAGGATCTCCTTTGTCCCTGGGCGCGTGTGGGAGTGACAATAATTTGCGAGTGCCTGTAAACGTCGTGTTTTTAATGGCAGCCGGAGCCACTTTAGACGCAAATAAATGTAAAGCGATTCCAAATCGGAAACGACTTCTGCTCGCAGCGCTGAGAAAAGGGAAACGGCCGACAAATTAAATATGCAAATTAGCTACAAAGCCAAATCTCCCCTGGACAAATCGGGAGAACAACAACCACAATGGGCTCCAAATCATAGTTGTTGACATATGTTAAAGTTCATTAAACGCAGCAGACAAAGCGCACAACAAATGAAGGCAGAGCTGAAAGCTACAGTCGAACTTCGCTATAGCCGATCGGAGTAGCACTTAAACGAGGAGAAAATTAGTTTGTTGTGGCCTAGAGGCAACATAAATCACAACTTTGATGGCAACATTGACACTCTTGACAGAGGTTCGAGCCCCCGAAATGTATCCGAATTTATAACCTCTTAACTAGGCTATACCCCTGTGAAAGAGAAAGTTTATAATAGGGATAAATGAAAGATTGTTTGTTTTAAGATCATACTTGTTATTGCAAAGAAAGTGAACAGGCTATAGTAAATCGAAGACAACTTAGTAATGAAATCAAAGACTGCATTAAACTTCCTTTCGCTGTAGAAAGCCTACGAAAATAATAAATTTGTACATAAAATGAATTGTTTGTATTATTTGCTACTGCGAAGTTCGTTGTAGAGAAGTACGACTGTAGAAATAAATATAAATGTGATTGGCGACGGCGACGGCGATGGCAAAATGAGGAGGCACAGCCAAATAAGACGGCGCAAATAATGGCCACGGCTTCGCACTGGACGGACCCAGGCCCACCAGCAGCGCGATCGGCACAAGAAACTCTGGTATAAGAAAGACACGCAGTCGCAGTCTCAGTCGACGTCGACGCTGCCGTCGCCCCCTCTGCGTTCGCTGCCGTCTCCAAAGACATTGCCAACATTTTTGCGGGCCGCGCTGCGTTGACAACTTAATAAATTTTGAGTGAGCTGCCCGCGAGATGAGGCGATGAGGCGATGAGACGACGAGAGACGAACGATGCGAGACCGGAGAATTTCTCCAGTTGGCTGGGTTAACTAGTTGGTTAGTTAAGTTGCTCGGCTTAGCTAGTTGGTTGTCTGGTCGTCTGGTTGTCCGGCTGTCTGAGCTGTCTGCCCGGCTGGTTATTAAACGCGCATATTTCCAATAATTTGCTCAGCGTCTGTAAAGAGACATTTCCTCTATTTATCAGAAACGCATAAATTTCTGAAATATTTTCAGCGACAAGGCAGCAATAACCACGCGAATCCAGGATGAAGGAGAACTAAGCACAACAACGACAACAACAACAACAACGACAACAATAACAGCAACAAGAACAACGTGAACAATAAATATGGGAGTACTAGAAGTAGGATCCACACACG
Source organism: Hirtodrosophila histrioides (assembly GCA_037075165.1). Classification (NCBI taxonomy): domain Eukaryota; kingdom Metazoa; phylum Arthropoda; class Insecta; order Diptera; family Drosophilidae; genus Hirtodrosophila; species Hirtodrosophila histrioides. The sequence continues at coordinate 782,413 of JBAMCL010000789.1, forward strand.
TGCAGTTAACACGGCCGGGAATGAAGATCGGACTCGAAGTTGGGATTGCAGTTGGGCTGGGAGTTGGAAGTTGGGAGTTGGAACTTGGGAGATGGGATTGCAGTTGGAGGCTTAGTTGGGTTCTAGCATTTCATTTCAACACCAAACGTAAATTTGTACTTCCTCAAAGCAGGCAGGGAATACACCTTGTTGTTGTTGTTGTGGTTCTTGTTGTTGTTGTTGTGTGCGCTGAAAAGAGATTTATGTTCATTATAGATTATTTCTGTCTGATGATGTTAATTTTGTTGCATTTCTCGCATTTGCTGCATGCAGCACCATGTTCTCAGTCTGTTTGCTCTGGTGTGCGCGTGTGTTTGTGTGTGTAGTTGTGTAGTTGTGTGTTGCACGTTGCCTGGTTACCGTTGCATAGAAAGGAAGTTGAGAATTCAGCTGGCCTTAGCTCTGGCGCTGCCACAGCTGTCTCATAAATGCTGTTTTAGATTGTTGTTGCTGCTCGTGTTGCCGCGTTGCATGGCAACATTTGATTTGTTGCGCGCACGCCTTGGCAACATTGTTGCTGTCCGCAATCGATTGGCAATGTTGCCAACACGATTAGCACACGATTTTTCAGCCTTTGTTGCCAAATCAATTCAGAGCACTTTGATGATCAGCTCGTATTCATATTACTGCCGCCCACTTTCACAGTAAAACCCCTACAATTTCGGAGAATTTCGAAAACTATTTTAAGGATAGTATCTGAAAAGCATGCATTTAGGATAAGATTAGAACAAGATGATAATAATCTTATTATTTTCATCAACCTTAAGGTAATCCCTGAGAATAGTACAAAACCATTTAAGTTATATTTTTATTTTTATATAACGAGACTCCAAAACTGTTAAAGTACATAATTTCTACTGCTTTGAGCTCCCACAAGGGGGCGGTATGGCCCACTTTAAGATCAATACTAATTCTCTTTCTCCCTCTTTCATTTACAGGTAAGTGGCAATTACACAATATCCCACGTGAATCCTTAGCAAGCTCAGACTCCGAGTGAGTATTATGTGACTTTTCTTGTTGCCTGTCGATTCTCGATTCTCAATTGTCGATTGTCGATTGTCGCTTGTCGCCTGTCAGACGTTTGTCAACACATGTCAAACAGTGTTGCAAATGATGTGCGCTAACGATGCCGCCGACAGCAGGCGAAGAACCTCAAATAATAATAGTAATAACCTCCTCCGCTGACCACACCTCGCCCGCCTCGCCCCTTCCCGCAACAGCTGCAATCAGCTGTCAGCCCGGGCAGCCATAATAGTGCCCGGCTCGCTTTGTGTTACACATCAGACGGAGGGGAGTTCTCGATGTGGAGCTCCGTGGTATGCTGCAATAAAACATTTGTGCCACATAAAGCCATAAAGTCGCCGCAACGTTGCAACGCGTCCAGTTAACCATTTTAGCATTCGAGGTTAGTTTTCCATCAATCCGGATTTGATCTTTGATCAAAGTGTATAAGCATCGATGACTATGCAGTTGTAATTGCCGAAAGAGGATACTCCGGATATTAACAAAAACAGCAGGAACAAAAGGAATCTCAACTATGTTTAGACTATCAATCGGTCCAAGTTTTCATGGTCTATATCGATATTTTGTTGATTGATGCAACAAACAAATATGGAACCTTCCTTAGAACTGGCAAGCAATCGATAACACTACTATTATCGATGGCTTTTGGACCATATCGTAGTGTTTCCCCACTCTTCTTCACTAAAGGCCTCTTACAAGCGAATATTCGACTACTTTTGTTGCCAGACAAGTGTAAACAGATGCTAGATGGCCTGCTAGAACATTTTGACAACCCTTTTTCCAGAGGTTCACGGCACTTATTCGGCTGTGTGTAAACACTGTACCAGTTACCCGACATCAAGTATTCGCCTTGCTGCCAGTGTGTCTACACGCACCTTAAGTCTGTCGATATTATCGATAGTCCAAACTATCAATATCAAAGCTATCGGGTAACGGCACTCGATGACTTTCCAGATCGTATTCTCAGCCGGTTACACTCAAAATGGGGAAATTCTAGACGAAAAGTTCGTCGGCGTCGACGTCGACGTCGACGCCTGCACTTTTTATGTGCGCTTTAAATTGTGGTAATGAAACTGTGCAACGACGCGACGTCAACTGCGACTGCGACTGCGGCAGCGGCTGCGACGCCCTAATGTCGACTGTTGTTCACTTTATGATCGCGTTGACATTTTTATTAACGCTGGCCTTAATAACAGGCACGCACAAGAGAGGCCCAGCCCACGCCCCGACCCCGGCCCCGACCCCGACCCCGCGTGACACTCGCCATTCGTCCCTCGCTCCTCGCTCCTCGTGCCCAGTGCCCCTCAGCTTGTGCCGCTCGCTGGAGCGCAGATTTATGAAGGCCATAACAATGAATTAAATATGACATTGATTGCTATCGATAGAGTTGTGGTCCGTTTTTTTATCGCCGGCATCATCGATGCATGTGAAATGGAGTTGGCATTTGGGGAAGATATTGATAAGCAGCTGGCCGCCATGCGGGATCTCGACAGATCAGCGGATTCACCGATTCACCGATCCACCGATTCCCCGATTCACAGACTCACAGATCAACCGATCAACCGATCCAGAGTTCCACAGTTTCACAGTTCCCGCTGCGAGCTTATGCAATCGCCTGACTCATATTTCAAATTGCTTGACGGGTAGATTTCATTTGGGTTAGGACTGCTCCCTACTCTGGCTGTGGGGCAGCTGGAGGGGAGAGCAGACAGCGGTCTGCGTCGGCGTCGACGTCGTCTCCCTGCACTATATAATTAGTTTCATCAACGCAATAATCATGCTGCAATCAAAAGCAAAGGGAGAGCCACAGGTTGCTAAGGAGCGGGAAGGGCGGGGAACACCTTAGGTGCAATAAAACTGAAATTACAACGTCTCCGTCTCAGACTGTGTCTGTATTTGGATATCCCGTTTCTTCCTTATATTCGTTTGTCTTAAAAAGATCAAAAGCAATATAATTTATTACGCAGAGAAAGAGAGAGAATGAAAGAGAGAGAGAGAGAGAGAGAGAAAGAGAGGGAGGAGGAGAGTGCGAGTGCATGTGGCTAAGTTCTTAATACCAAGTTGATGATATACAGATGAGTCCAAGTGCACGACAGGAGTTCTTACCCAGGAACTCTCTTTCAGATTATAAGGATAAGTTGCCAAATAGGAAAGTAACTTTTGGAGATTTCTCGCATGTCTATCTTAAGTTTAGAAAATGGATATTTACTTAGAAATCAAATTCCAGTTGCGTACTTTCGTTTAACTTCGAAACTTTGAACTAACTTATCATCTAAGGCAAATAATATGATCTCATCAAATCACCAAGTCTAGGATAGACCAGTTCATTCAGAACATTAAGGAATTGATACATCTAATTAGTTTCTGCTAAGTTTAGAGACTAGCTATTGTCTGTAGTCTGAAATATCACCTTTCCAGGTTAGGAAAAACTACTTTTGTAATGTGGAGGAGGAATCCTGTAAGCATGTCCACAGGTTATCGGCAGAAAAGTTGATTGATATCTTCAATCCAACGGAAGTTCCTTCAATTTATAACAGTAATTACAATAATTAATATGAGCTCGGCCACAAGACTAATTAAGTGATGTTTTAGCTTGCTTGGTTTACCTTCGAAGTTCGATTGTTGCTCCGTTGGGGTTTCTTTTTTGGATTTAGTTGGTGTTTCATTTGCTATGATGCCATTTATGAATGGATTTTCGGTCTGGCCGCCAACGTTGCCAGCAGCATCAGATTACCAACTCAATTCGTTAATGGGGCCAGCAGACTGAGACTGAGACTCAGACGGAGAGTGAGATTGAGATTGAGACAGACACGGGCGGGGGACAGAGTGACGGACGGAACCACACAATACTCGTAGGCTTTAAGCTTGCATGTAATGTAAAACAAAACGCCTCAATACCTAAAAGCCTACCAGCCCCAGCCCCAGCCCCATCCCCCTCGCACACCCCCACCCCTGTGGAGTGTGTGAAATAGACGAATTGATTTCGCGCTTCGTTGCGAATGATCAAAGCGGGTTGTTGTTGTGTTAGTTGTTGTTGTTGCTGCTCAGGGTTGCCAGGTTGGGTGATGGTCGGACTCAGGTGTCGGTTCTGGGCTGTGGATTGACAGACTGACAGTCTGAGATGCGGACAGAGGGACGGGCAGACACTCTGCGGTTTTGTTGCACACTGTTGCCAAATATGCAACCTGCCTCTGCCGCCAACGAAGGCAACAACTTTTCATCGCTGCCGTTGTTGTTGTTGCTGTTGTTCTTGTTGTTGTCATCGCCTTGGCGGCCATTTTGGCTGCATACTTTGTATATGAATGGGGAATGCGAAGGAGCACTGACTACCAACAATGCGCAGTGTGCACAGCACGGGCTCCTCTCCAAGCGGACAGTTTACGACCTGGGCTTCTACTGGGACTGGGACTGGGTCTCGGACTCGGACTTGGACTTGGACTCAGTCGGAGTTAGAGTTGGAGTTGCAATTTTGCGGTAGCGCATACAATTAGAGTTTTAATTATCGTCATTTTTTTGTGGGCCTGATGCTGGCGAGTTCTCGCTCCCCGTCCGCCGTTTTTTATTCTCATTTCTTCTTTTTTGTCGTCAGCGGTAAAAACTAATAATTTGCAGTAAAAAAGATAACAACATTGGCAATGGCAACGGCAACGGCAGCCAGAAAGCCAAAGCAGCCGCTGCAGCCACACAAGTTGCAAGGAGCCTGCCATAAGTTGCCCCTCCCTCCGCACCACCCCCTGGCCACAGTCGTTAACATTTCGTATGCTTAAAGCAGAACGGAACAAAAGTTGGCAAATAATTTGCAAAATTTTACGAGGCAGCGGAAAATTATTGCAGGATGCTGCTTAGTTAAACAGTTGCAAGTTGCCAGTTGCCAGTTGCAAGTAACTGACCAGTTGCAGGCTCTAAACTTTAGAGTCTATAGAGTACTCTGAACCCTTGGATTCCTGTATCTCTCCATCCCTGGCTGCCTGGACTCCAACTTGGCCAGATCCAGACAATCGCCAATTGAGTGCATGTTAATGAGCTCTCTGCGAGCAAGAGTATCTCAACGAATTGAGTGACTGCACGGACACTTGGTTAATCGATTGGCGATTATCGATTGACTCCATTTAATAGAGGATAACAGAGGGCAGTTCTAGTAACGAAGCGGTATTAATCGCTCAACTAATCAATTATCTTTAACATCTTTAATTAATTTTATATTATTCGCCTCGGTTTTGGACAGCAGCTGCTGCTGTTGCTGCTGTTGCTGCTGCCGCTTTTCCCATTTCTGATCGCTGATCAACATCGACAGCAGCAGCATCTGAATAGCCTGCCACCTCAGTCCCCCTCTCTGTTACCCTCTCCGCCCCTCTCTGCCTGGATCCAGGCAATTGCAAATTGTAAATTGCGCTCCCTTTGCCATAAATCGTGCGGCACATAACTCAGCCCAATCGGAAATTGCTTTTGCGCTTATCGATTTATCGATTTACGCGCCTAATCGACACAAGACAATTTTCAATTTAGCACTCATTTAGAACAAGGCTCCTGCCACCCCAACCCCGCATCCCCATCCCCATCCCCATTCCACCTCCCTCTGCATCTGCATCTGCAGCACAGATAGCTCAAGAATTTAATTACGATTCGGATAGCCTGGGGGCTTCTTCTAATAAGCGACAAAGTTGTGAACAGGGCCAAAACAAAACGGGGCAACAGGCAACTGGCAACGAGAACAACGGCAATATGTACGCATCTGGCGTATTATCATATACTACACATATATCTCGGACTGATTTGCATAATCTGCTATTAATTGCGTCGATATCAAATTGGAGAAAAGCATGAGGCGAGGGGCAGTGAGAGGGGAGAGAGAAAATGATTGGCCTTAAATACCAAACAGCAACATTTGGACAGCCGCAGCGGCTAGCCGGAGATCTGGCCAAGTCAGGCCCAGCCAGCTATGCCCATAAATACTTGTAGGCCCGGAGTTGAAACCCTGCCCGGCTTATCGGTCGGCTTGTCATCCATTGATTAATAAACACAAAATGGAAATTTAAATGGAACCAAACGGAACCGCAGCGGAGAGGAAGAGGGAAAGAGAGAGAGAGAGAGAGAGGCCAAGGTATTTAAATCAGTCTTGAGTTCAACTCAGGCTAGAGTTTTCAGTCCCAATGACACTAGCTGAAAGTAGCCCTAAAGCACTCGACTTTTCTCTAAATATGCAGCTGACTAGAGCGAAAAAGTAATAAAAAGGTTTGAGCTGTATGAAGCTTTTCTGATTAATCAGTTTCTTCAGTAACTAGGAAACCTTTAAGAGCTTTCTAAGATATTGTGGTTTGACTTCTTTACAAAACTTTAATAGAATAGATCGGAAAATAATGTCAGTATAGCTAATCGTTGCTAAGGACCAGTTGGTGGTGACCTGCCGTCTCAACATAAACTTAGGTGTTTACTGTTCCTATCCAAGATTAATCCAATTCTCCATGAGCTTTTAAAGCTTCCATTTATTAAAGTTTAATGTAATGCGTCAGTTTTGAAGCTTTTCTGCTTCCCTTTGATGATCAAGATTGATCGAATACTTAGTTAATCATCCATGAGCCTTTAGCTATGAAGCTTTGAAGCCTGTTTTGTTCTCTGTTCCTGATAGTTTAGATGATTCAGTGGCAATTGTGGCTAGTGTCATGCTGCCACTTGTTGGCCAACTTATAGATAGTTATAGATACGCGTACATGTTTGGTAATTCCAACCAACACCCACAAAAAGTTGGCCAGGAACAGGCTCGAGGCTCCAATCTGGAGGATGGAGGCTGGAGGCTGTAGACTGGAGGCTGGAGGCTACAGGTTACCCGCCTGCGTTGCCAAAACGGACAAATGCTTTAATTAAAAAATCTGTTGGCCTATTTGGACACCGCTTCGCTGTAGCTGTAGCTGTAGCTGAAGCTGTTCCCCCATCTGGCGTTACACCATTAACCGTTAGTAGTATTAACCAGCCCAGCGACTGCGACTCCCAATAGACTGACTCTACATGCAGGCGGTACGACAACAGCGGCAACGTCAGTCTCGGAAATCTGTCATAAATTTATTATTTTCAATTAATTATCCGCTGCTGCTGTCGATCGGCTGCGGAACGCCCAAAACGCTGCTAAATAAATTTTGAGGTGCTGCCCAAAAAAACAGCAGAGAAATAAGCTTTAAGGAAAATGCTTATTATAGGCAACAACGTCGCGCGGCGTGCAAATATTTTAGCCTGGCCAAAATGCCAAAGTGCTCATTAGCAGCGGAGCTGAGAGTTGAGAGCAGAGAGCCGAGAGCCGGGATCCGAGACGAGCTGTGGGACCCGCTTAACCTAACCTAACCTAACCGATTCCAATTCCAATTCCAATTCCAAGCAGATCCCAAATATAACCGAACTGAACCGAACCGAACCGTGCGTAATTTATTGCTGCCAAAATAGGCGCACGTCTCAAATTTGGCCAAGACCGGACTAGGACCAGTTGGCCACAGCGCTGCAGAGGAGACGGAGTGACAAAAGTGTCGCTGGAAAATGTTCGAGTAAACGAGCAAATGGCCTGGCAATTTAGCAACGCATCGGCATGCCCGGCATTGATTGAGTTTTTCACAGATCTTACAATGAATGGAGCCGCAGTTGAGCTGTTTGCGAGCTGAATGAATGAATGAAGTCCAAGCCAGGCCAACGCAAAAGGCAACTGACAGCCAAACAACCAAACAGTCAAACAACCAAACGGCCAACAACTAAACAACTAAACAACCGATTCAACCGAAACCAGTGGACCCAAAAGGCAACCAGCGAATTGCCAGAGTTGCGTAAAGTGAACCGTTTTGGTTGACGTTTGAAACAATTTCGTGAATTAAAATTCAACGAGGCTAACGCACAAAAATGCAACCCGGCCAAGATGGACAAACGCAACAGGCTGAAGATGATTTCATAATTACCAACGATCTTTCAATTTATCTATGTCGCTTAAAAGGAAGGAAGAGCAACCCAGGGGGACAAATTTGTATCGATATTAGTGTTAAGATGTGGAGAGTTCAATGTAGTGAAGAAGACATGCAATACTACATTGGTAGAGGGTCCAAGCTGCTAACCTTGTAGAAAGAATCGTTTAGATTATATCAACATGTGTATCACATATATCGATAATCTATCTCTAAGGTGTCCCGGACAGTCCAGTATAGAAAAGTATAGGTACAGAGACGATGACAAATATAATAGCATTATTTATCTAGAATCGCTTGACTTAACTATGTCATGTCGGAGTAATCGTCTAGAAACCTAGGAAAACCTAGTCCGAAACCTAGGAAAAATTGTGTATCAATATGGCAACATTATATTCTCAGGTAAAATAACTGCGCGCACTTATAATAGAATCGATTAACTCGAAGCTGATATGCTAAAGTGTATGAATACAGAGGCGATGACAGGGAATATCAGATTAGCTCCGCTCGATAAGTTGCATTAAAAATCGATAGATATCGATGCATCGATCTTGCATCCCTAGCACTGCCCACTTCTATGAGTGCGCAGCAATAAAAATGAATACTCGTAAACGCAACATTTCCACATACTCGCGACTTGCAACTTGCAACTTGCAACTCGCAGTGAGTGCCGCCAGAGGAAGCTGGAAGGTGCTTCATCGCTGCGAGGCAGCCTTTGCCTCTTTGCATTTTATGGCTTAGACATTGAAAACTCAACCGACCGACAGCCTGCAACTTCAGCCTCCAGCTCTGGCTCTGGCTCTGGCTCTGGCTCCTGCTCCGACTCCAGCTCCGACTCCAACTCCAACTCCGGCTTGTAATGTGTTCATGGCCACGGCGAACTAATCAGAAAATTGAATCGCTTTAATTACTGCAAAAGCAATGAGCATCGCTTGTAGGCCCAGGGGTGCTGCTGCAGACGGGGAGCAGGCGGCCGATGAGTGCTCATCAGCAAAAGCAGAAGCAGCAGCAGCAGCAGCGGCAGCGGCAGCTGCTTCGATGGCTTCTTCTGGCTCTTGGGCCACGGCTGCGGCTACTCGTCTTCTATGAGAAATTACTTTTGAAATTTGTGCAATAAATTTTAATATGCGTGTAATGAGTGGATGAAGAATGCGCCAGCTAACAAAATGGCGCAAATAATTAGAAATGGAATTTATGCAGCAGCGTGTTGCATGCCACCATCGACAGCAGCAGCAGCAGCAGCAGCAGCTGCAGCAGCGACGCGACGGCAGCAGAGGCTCATTCGATGGCTATAATTGCCCAAAATAATGGCTCTGACTGCGCCCACACCGAACGGGAAGGAGTGAGAGACAGACGTAGAAGACGCAGACGCAGACGCAGAGCTGGGGGAGGCTGGCAACCCAGTGACACATAAAAGTGTCGCTTGTCAAAGACGAAACAACCGTTAAACTCAGCCAGCAGATACTAAAGCGATCTTTTATGCCAGCGGCCCGCTGGCGGGCTGATGGGCTAAGGGGCTGAGGGGGCGGAGCTGAACGAACAAGTCTGCCTCTAAAGATAAATAATTGAAGTGAACGAGCGGTCAATAAAAAACCAGCAGCAACAGCAGCAGCAGCAGAGCCAACTTGCTGGATGGGCCAGAAACCCTCGAGTTCGAATTCGAGCTGAAGTGGAAGCTGCAGCTGAGACTGGAGCTGAGGCTAAAACTGAAGCTGGTGGCAATTCAGCGGCAGTTGGTGAGGTTGGTGTTGCTCTGCCTGCGACTGTGACTGCCTCTGCCTCTGCCTCTGCCCCGAGGGCGTTAGCTAAGCTGCCAAATGTCGAACTGGCTGGCACACCACTTGGCCAAGAAAAATTCGACATACACTCGGAGAAATAATCAAGGTGTCTGCACTTAAATTAACAACGAGTATTCTCAAAATCCGACCAAGTTCGGTATTTATTTACCAGACAAAATAGACATGACAATAATCCGAAAATATATATTAAAAAGTGAACTAGGCTTAAGTGCCATGTCAATATTGAGGACCCGCCATAACATAAACATAATCCACTTAATCAGATCAGATCAAGAAGAAGTCAACAAAAAGCATTAATTTTTGAATACATGTGACTAATCAAGGTTCGAACTCAGACTTGGGTGGTAAGTTCCAAAAGGAAGATACATTGATTAAAACCGTTTACTGAATTCCAAACTGTGATTTTTTTGAGTGTACGAGTTACAAAATCCGAAATCCGAGTATGAGAAGCCAGCAACAACTTCATTTGCTGGCTGTGTAAACTGTAATGCCAAATATTTACAGGCCAAGATATAGCAGCGTGTTAAGAAGGGCCTGAGCATGGGTGAGGGATGAGGGGGAAACCCAAAACGAAGCCAAATTTCCCAGTGTTGCTGCCACCGTTGCAGCAACAGTTGCTGCCGCTGCTGTTGGCTGTTGGCTGTAACTGACACTTTAACAGCAAGCAGCAACAAGTGGGTGGACGTTTATGTCTCTTTGTTTTCCGTCTTTTGTCTTCTGTCTTTGGTCTTCTGTCTCTTGCTGTTTTCTGACTGCGCCCGGCCAAGTTTTCCTGCTGTGGTTTTTATTTCATTTTTTCGTTAACTAAATCACAGAAAATGCTTTTTTGGCTGCCTCTGCCTCTGCCTCTGCCATAGCTTTAAGTTTATAGTTTTATGTGCTGCTGTTGTTGTTGTTCATGCTTTTTTATGGCCACTTGGAATGGCAGCTACTCGTACTGTGACTGTCTCCTCCTCCTGCTCCTCCCACTGCTGCCCCTGCCACGGCTGACACAGTTCGAGATGCTTTCATTGGCACCCCGTTCGCTGCTGCTGGCACTGTCCAGGCTGCTTGCACCGTTCAGGCCACGCTGATCTCTGGGCCAGGGGCACAGCTTCAGCTGTCAACAAATTTGACAGATTCGACTTGGCCAAAATCGCTGCCTGAGTGGGCGCCGCACTCATTTGTCGTTTAGTGAAATGAGTTGCCGGTAATTGCAAGACGGCTTTAAAGAGCAGCAACAGCCACTCGTCAGCAGCGAGCTGGCCAAATACGGAGGCATTTATTGGGAGTGGGCGTGCCGTTTGATGAAGTGCCGTCTGCCAAGGGAACGGGGAAGGTTCCCTCTACAGCTGAAAAGCCATCTATTGCTTAAGCTATCGACAAAATAAAGAGAAATTACAGCTTACAATAGAAATCCAGCCTGTTCCCATTTCAGATGACGATCAAATCGTTCGGAGGCGAAATTGAGAGCTGTTATGAGCTCCGAACAACAATTGATTTATTATATTTGAATAATGCAATCATTTGAGAATTAGTCGCTAATGTATTATCTCAATCTTCAGCATTTCTTCCTCTAAAAGTGCCCCAACTTCTTAACTAAATGGCAAAACAAAGACGTTAGGCTTCAAGTAATTTAATATACAATAAAATTGAATTGTCTAATTTTCAAATTGACTCACAAGAACCATCGATACTATCGGTAGTGTCGTCCATTGGTTTCCAGCACTAGTTTCCTAATGTCGGGGGAAATTTAGCTCAGATCCCAGTCTGGAACTGGTCAATATTAGCTTAACAATTCGGATTTGATAATGGCGTCGACTGTTTTCCAGCTGTAGCTCCTAGGGAAAGTAACTTTACAAAACAACCTCAGTCGAGATCTCAATCTCGCATTCATCAGCATTTGGATGCTTAATTGGTTTTCGGAGGCATTTCTTCAACTCGCTTGATCAACATGCGGCGTTTGTCACTCTGGAAGTTGAAATTCTCTCCACTTTCACATACATTAGTCTCGCGGCGAGACATTAGACCACCTCGGGTTTCACTGGGCTGCTATCGGAAGCCGCAATATAATTTATGCAAATGCCGCAGCGGTTAATTGTGAATTGTGCCCGTAAATTGTGAATTGTTAATTGAGCTGCTGAGTTTCGCGTTCGCGTTTGGGTTTAGGTTTCTTCTTGGGCTTAGAAATTGCTTGTACGCTTGTACACAACTAAAAAATTCGCATTAACATTTTGCTCTTTCTGCTTTTTATTACAGGTAAGCCGACGCTCATTTGTCAGGGGGGCAAAGTTTAGGACAAGACAAAGGCCACGCCCTTGGCCATAAAAAGAAGCGTTAAGCTTAATTCGCCAGGTGAGAGCTGCTAACGGGCAAGATTTTAGACCGCAACACGAGGGCGTATTATTTATAGTACGTGCATATGTTCTCGGGGCAGTTCCTGAAGTCCAGTTGGCTGCCGAGGAAGACCTCTAAATTTGGTAGCCATTTTCTGAGTGAGCCTCTTGCACTACCCCTCTCTCTCTCTCTCTCTCTCTCTCGCTCGCGCTCTTTCTGACGTGCTGCAGACAAGTTTTTTGTCTTTTACTGCTTTACATTCTCATATTATGCTTACTTTCCCTGCCGTCCGCCCGCCTGCCTCTCGAGTGCTACTGATTGCCTCCAGAAGGTACTCACATGTACCGCCTTCAGTTGGCCATTTTGACAAACAACAGAAGCGACAGCGACTGCGACTGCGACTGCGACAGCAGGGAGCAGCAGCAGGAGCAGGGGGAGCAGCTGAGAGGGGCAAGTTTATGTTTCTGTTTCTGGCTTATGATGATGATGATGATGACGTGACTGCGAGACTCTCTTCTGGCTGAGACTGACGCCCGTCTCTTGACTGAAATGGTGCCTGCTGTCAGTGGTCATTTGCCTTATTGTTGTTGTTGCTGTTGTTGTTATTGTTGCTGTTGCTGTTGTTGCTGGTCTGTAGGCAATCAAGTGTCTACCTCTGCCTCTGCCTGTGCCTGTGCCTCCAACTAAGAGCAGTGCGTGCAACGAGTGGGGGCTGCCGCTGTCAAATTATTATTGTCGACCCCATTTTTGGGTCAGAAATTGGTCAACAATTTGCGAGTTGTTTGCCAAATGCGTGCGCCCCGCTCCCCTCCCCTCTAGCTGCGGCCAAGTTGTGTGCTTGCTGCTCAAGTTTGTGTCTTAAGTCTTTTGTTTTGCAGTCGCGGCCATGTTTGTAATTACACACTGCAATATTTTGCATGGCCACAATGTCGCATGAGACGTTGCCCCGACCCAGACCTCTTCTCGGTCTCCTGCCTCCCCCTCAGCGCCCCTCAGCCCCGCCATGCAGCGCAGGGGACAGGACAGCTACAAGACAGAGGAGCACCTACTCCTAAATGGTTAAATGTTTTGTGCCCAAAATGGCAAGTTCTAGCAGATTTTGTGCTTATGGCTGCTTGCGGCTGCAACTTGGGGCTGCTCTTCGACATTTTACCCTTTTCGGGCAGCAGCTAGTCGGCTGAGGAGGAGTGGGGAAAGGGAGCGACCGCCTGCGCGCTGAGCTTTGGCCAGTTTACACGCTCTCCGAGCAGAGTTGCAGTGCTGCTGGTTGTCAAGCATCATTTGCATTTCGCGTGACTCTTGAACGCCTCTGGCAGGAGAGCTTTGGGCGTGGGCATAGCGCATGGCGCATGGGGCACGGGGTACTGGGTACTGGGCGAATCAGAGCTCTTCCCACCAGCGGCGCAGCACAAAATTAGCCACTGCCTCATTAGGAGCAACTGATTCTCGCTTCTTATCAACGGGAAACGGTTATTCCGCTGCTGTAGCTGTTGCTCTTGCCAAGATATGATTGCCTATGACAAGTTCTGGCCAAGAGCGAACAAGCTGACAGACAGATAGATGGACACACAGACAGACAGACAGACTGATAGACAGACAGATAGACGGACAGTTGCTTGTCTTGGCCGACTAGTTCAAGGTGTCGCCTCATGTAAATGTGCCCCGCCCCGCTCTGCCTTGTTGCCCCTTTCAGCACGCTTCAATGGCGGTTAGTTGCCGCATGATTGATGCCTGTTTTGCGTGTCGAGCGCTGCTTTCCATGTTGTATATCAGTCGCTGTCTTTGTCTGTCCTCTTCCCCCATCCCGCTGCCCATCTCCGTCTTCATCTCCGGCTCTAGCATCGCATGCCGGCGGCATGGCAAGGCCATAGAGACACAGAAGTACAGTTAGAAGCTGCTGCTCAATCTCAGTCTCAGTCTCAGTCTGGCTCAGCTGCTCCACTGGCTGATGTTCTGGTTGCGACATCTGTCGGCGTTGCCTGATTGTCACCGGTTCCCTAGCGCCCCTGCCTGTCCCCGAGTGCCTGAGTTGCTTTCAGCTGCTGCATAACTCAGCCCAGCCAAAAACCCCACACAAACTGAACAGGCGCAAGAGTGAGATAGACAGAGAGTACGGAGATAGTCAGCATTTGCTTTGTGGGCTCGTTACGCGCAATAGTTTTATATATTTTCGCTCATTTTCCGCTGAAAAACGCACTTGACTAACATAAATTTTCTCATTGTTTACTTTGAGGCCGGGGCAGAGTGCAGTGGCAGTGGGGCAGGGGCAGGGGCAGAGGCGGTTGCTGCATCTGCCTGCTGCTCACTTGATTCAAGGCAAGTCGAATCGAGTCGTAACTGGAAGTGGCCGCTTGCATGTTGTTGTTGCTGTTGTTGTTGCTGTTGTTGTTGTTGTTGTTTGCTGCTGCCATTGTTGTTGTCAGTGTCAGTTGGCAGTTGCCGTGGCAGAGAGCGCGCGTTGTTTGTTGTTGCATTTACATTTTTGGTGTCGATTCAATTAGTAAATATAACCAAAAGCAAACAGACAAACAAACCGAGCAAATGCTGCACGAGCAGAGCTCCAAGCTCCAAGCTCCGCGTTGCAGTTGGGAGTTGCAGAAACCTGTACATAGTTGACCATGCTCAGGCCTAAATAGCCGCATGGTCTACAGCTGGCCAGAAGAAGAAGCAACAGCAGCATCTTCCCCTCCGGCTCTGGCTCGACAAAGAGAGGGGCAAAAGCATTGCTGATAAATCTTGGGGGCAGCGGCCAGCAGTGGTAACTTTGGCAGACTTTGTTGCCTAGGCAACGACTTCCTGCTGGCCACAGCAATTGGCAACAGCTTGGCCAAGAGGTTGTATCTCTCTCTCTGTGTGTGTGTGTGTGTGTTTGTGTGTGTTTCGAGTGTGTGTGCAAATTAAATTGCACGCTAATGAAGTGCGGACCGTGCAGCCAAAAGATGCCAAAGGAGTCCCAGCCCAACTGTCCAGCTCTCCAGCTGCCCAAGAGGCGCCCAGTCGATAAGTCGATAGGAGACTCCACCTTCCACAGACAACACAGAAAGGAGAACCGCAGATCGCTGGAGTAATGGCTTCATTTCTGGACAATCGACAATATGACACAAATTGCCAATAAAATTAGACAGCTGCAGCTGAGCTGGCTAAGCTGGAGAACAATCGATGGCACTATCGTTGCTATCGATGCTCTTAGCTCAATCAAAACTATCGAACTGACTCTAACCTTTGCCAGCAATTCCTACCAAATTCAATATCAATTCATTTAAAGCCTTATATCTTAATTTTAACTGTCAACGAATGAATATATTTGCTTAGACCAGTAATCACACAGAGCAGTATAAATATTCATTCATTAAGTGCTTAAATTAAGATAAAAGGCCTTAAATCAATTCATTGATGTTGAATAATCTGGTAGCAGACCTTTCATTACAATGAATTTCCATACAGATACCACAAATGGAATGTTACAACATATCAGCACAATGATGTTGCACCAGTCACCAAAAGCCAGCTGATTTGAACAACAGCGTTGCCACAATTCTACCAAATAGTCTATTAAAAGATTTAGTTTACTTTAGTTAGCTTTAACTAACAATTACCTAATGGGGACTTTACGTAGACATTGAAAAATGGGACCTTAAAATTCTAAGCAAATTCTAGTTACAATATAGAAAATGCAAAGTGTGGAGAGAAGATTCTTGGTCCTAGACCGAAGCTAACAGCTCCGTCAAGAAATAGTTCTTGATGTCCTTTAATGTCAGTTTTTTCGTTCGAATCAATCGGTATAGATAGTTTAGGCCAACAGCTACGATTGAAACTATCGGCTGGCAGCAGCCTTGATGATTGTCCAGCTCTAGCTCCAACTATAATTTGGTCTTTTGGCTGGGGGAGTTGGGGGTCGGGGTTTCGGCTTTGGGTCAAGTCGCGCATGGCTCGCTCGGCCCGAATCAACGCTCGGCCATTAAATGGCAATAAATACGAGTACTTATGTACATTTTAAGTGTGAGCTGCTATCAAAGCTCGCTCCCCAGCGACTCCCCAGCAGCGTGAGACGGCAATGCCGTGAACACTTTTTGACATTTAAGCGGGCAAAAAGGCGCCGCCTGCATCACACACACACACACACACACACAGACACACACATTCATACACACACACACGACTCCACAATGTTCAGTTACATGCTTAGATTTTGATTAGAAGGTGAAATAATGATGTTAACCTCTTTCTGTGTTGCTGTTGGTGTTTCATAAGCATTGCAGACGTGTTATTGCTGCTGCTGTTGTTGTTGTTGTTGATTTTGTTGTTGCTGTGGGTAAATGGGGCCGGGTTAGAGTTGATTTCTTCACATTGCATTTTAAATATGAACATTTTTGTCAGAGCACTGCAAGGAGAGAGCGGCCAGAGTGGAAGGAAGCCAACCCGCAGTTCCATAGCAACACCAACAACAACAACAACACCACAGCAACAGCAACAGCAACATGGGCAACATGCTGCTTTTGTCGCCAGAGTCACTGCCAGGAGTTGGGAGCAGGAACTGAGGCAACTGCTGGCCATGGCAATGGAGAAGGGGAGGGTCCAGTGTGAGGAGCCGCAACGATGTGCAGAAGTGCAAGACAATCAGCGCGTTAGGGCAGCGGTGGCTCAGTGGTGCT
Source organism: Hirtodrosophila histrioides (assembly GCA_037075165.1). Classification (NCBI taxonomy): domain Eukaryota; kingdom Metazoa; phylum Arthropoda; class Insecta; order Diptera; family Drosophilidae; genus Hirtodrosophila; species Hirtodrosophila histrioides. The sequence goes on from JBAMCL010000789.1 coordinate 799,177, forward strand.
GTGGTGCAGTGGTGCAGATGATTTACTGTCCAGTTGGGTTTGTGCACATAAATTCACCTGCGCTGACAGCCGCAGTCCGCGTTCCCGTCCCCGTCCCCGTTCCCGTCCCCAGTCTGGCCAAGAAAGCGAAAGGCAATTGCAAGGTTCGATTCCCATTCCGATTCCTATTCCGATTTGGGAGCGCAGTTTAAATTGAATTGAATATATAGTATTGTATAATGTACATTTTGGGTTGTTTGGGCTCGCAGCAGCGGTTCTTCTGAGAAGCGAGAACTGAGAACTGAGACTCGGGAGGAGGACTAACTAGGGAGTAAGGGGTGCTGGGAGGGGGAGACATATGCAAAAACAGTTGACTGCAGCTTGTGATTGACTCATGAAAAGGCAGCCTACCCGTAGAGAGAGACAGAAAGAGAAACTGTTGAAAGCAAAATTCGAATCTAATTCAAAAGAAATGTGATTAAAATCGTGCAGAATAGCAGGCTGGAAGAGTGGAAAGGGGGATGGCTGGAAGACTGGTCTCCCTCCTTGCGGCTTATTGGCTGCTTAAAGAGAAGAAGCTGAAGCTTTTGTGATGTCATTATATTGAAGAATGGCAGCCTGAGGCAGACATTGACATTGAAAGAAGCCAGGCAAACACTAAGGCCAAGCAAAGGAGCAGCAAAGGACAGGACAGGACGGGACAGGACAGGACAGCAGGCAAAGTGGAGCTAAGGAGTGGAGGCCCTTGGCCTGATCCGATCCCTGTGCTACCTGTGCAACTCTGTGACTGTGTGACTGTGTGACTGACTGAATGTGTACATGTGGGTCGCCTGGCTAAACGCAATGCCAAAGCGAAGCTAATCGCTGCACAAGGCACGCTGAATAAAATGCAAAGCGAAGGACGGACAGCAGCAGAGTGGGCAGAAAGGAGCGGGGAGCCGAGCCAAGGGGCTGCGGATCAACATCAGCGCAAGAATGGCGGCATTTGCGCTTAAGCCATGGCAATGAATTCATCGTTGACATATCTCGTTAATTTAATTTCTTATCGTAGGGATAGCATCGTCGTCGTCGTCGCCGTCGTCGTCGTCGTCGTCTTCGTTGTCCGCATCGTCGGAAGCCGCATGGCTGACTGATTTTGGCGGCGACTCGACTCGATTTGGTATATGGCCAACGAGGGATGTGGTGCGCGGGGGGGCTGCAGTCTGGTATGCAAACTAGCAGCAAGGATGCGCCGCGCTCTTGACTCGGATTGTGTTCTGTTCTGTTCTGTTGTGTTCTGTTTTGCTCAGTTGTATTCTGTTGTGTTCTGTGCACACTGGACAACCGCGACAGCCAGTGTTGTCTATTCAGCTTTTTTCACGTCAAAACTGACTTGTTTAAGAAGTTCGTGACCAATAAGAATGCTCTCAACCCAGCAGAGGCCATATCATCAACTGCAACTTGAATCCATACCTCGTTGCTCCGATATTAATATACAGGAATATTCAAAATAGATTATACATTATGTGCCATAAATATCTTATCCTCATGCTGGATCGCACGCTTACCTTTAACCGAAGGAAACGATATTAATATGGGAATATTTTGAATAGATCATACAATGTATCTAATGTAGTGCTCAAGCGCTCTGTTGGATAACTTAGCTTTTACCTCTTCTTCCCCACTAAACTTGGTTCCTTTGGCTTCTCAACAGTTGGCAACACTGGCAAACAGACCCAGGCAACGAGGGACGGCTTTCTAGTTAGCCCCTGGGCTCTTAGTTCATGGCTCTGGGCTTTTGGCTGCCTCTTTTGCTACTATAAATTTTTGTCAACGATTTGTACGCATTGTCTTCTCGTTTCTTCTTCGTTTGCATGCAACGCAGCTCTGAAAGGAGCAATTGTTGTTGTTGTTGCTGTTTCTCTTGCTGTTGTCGGGTTACCCACATAGCTTGGCAGATTTTTAGCATAACATTTGATTATCATTGTCAATTGTGTGTATTTATGTGGATCGGGCGCGCAGTCGGATCCCTTTGTGCTCCATCTCGATCTCCATCTGAAGCCCCATCTGCAACTCGTTCTCCTTTCATTCTCAAGGACCTGGCGCGCTGACACTTTGGCAGCACAAATGATTTAGCGTAGCTGTCAATCAATTTGAGAGAGGAGAGATTCTTGGGCGATAGCCACTTGGCAAGTTTGTTGCTTAAGTCTTTTGTAGTTTGTTGCTTAAGTCATTTGTTTTGTTTGTTCCTGCAGCTGCTTTGAGCCCTTTTAATTGTTATTTGCTTACAAAGGCAGTCGCGAAATGCGAACGCCGCTTTCCCCAATTAGCGATAAGCCATCTAGAATGGACCTAACCCCTGACCACCCCCCGCCCAAACCCCAAACCCCATACCTCTGCTGGGGGAAGGTAGCGCACATTAAGCAACATTCGCGCAAATTAACGCAAAATGCTTATCGAGAGGAAGGAGCCCCAGCTGTCCCACTGTTGGATCCGCTCGTCGGCTAACGAAGCGCGCGTACTCCGCCGTGGGTTACACCCCACGCGAGCCACTTCCGCCCCCGCCAAGCCACCAAACTGGCTGCTGGCTATCGCTGATGCAAGCGTCGCCGTTGATGGTTTTACGCACCAAAGCGGTGCACAGTGCCCCACCAGCAGCACCACCGCACCATCACAGAACCACTACAGCCAACTGGTGTTGAAAGCAATTTCAAAAATGATGAGTATGATCGAAAAGTTCTGTCCGCTTGTCCTTTGCGGCTCTGCATCGACTTCAGCTTCAGCTTCAGCTTCAACTTCGACTTGGACTTCAACTTCGACGGCTGCTGTTGGGTTTTCGATTTGCTTTCAATATAATTTCCGTGGCCCCCTCTACCCCCGCGACGTGCGCGCATAAATATTTGCGCCAAAGACCCTACCCGACATTGTCTGCGCCCCGCTCGCTCCCCCTCTCAGTCACAGTCACAGTCTCCGTCGCAGTCTCGCCTCAGACTATGGCTCTGTGGCTCCACCTGGCCTTTTCGAGAAGCCAATAAGCAGTTTTGCTTTATCGCTTATTAAAAATCATTTCGCTCTTCGTATTTCAGTTTCACCTCCATCAGCAGCAAGAGCAGCAGCAGCAGCAGCAGCAGCTGCTCCCCTTCCTCCCTCGCCTCATTGCTGCGGCAGCCAGCTGCCCTTCCCTTCCCTTCCATTCCCTTTCGACATAACTGTGGCTTTTGTTATTAACTTTGGCTCACATGTCGATCACTGTTGATGATTTTGTTCAATTTTAGCGCACATGAGAGCGCCGTCTACGTCTCCATCTTCATCTTGCATCATTTGCCGCATGCCTCATGTCTCAGCCTCAGCTTCAGCCTCATGCCGCACCCGCTCCACGACGGCTTCCTACATTCCAAGGCAGAACACAACAACTGTTGTGTATGCGTGTGTGTGTGTGTGCGTGTGTGTGCGTGTGTTGGTGTTGTGATTGCTATCTCAGCCTGACCAGAGAAATATTTATTCAGCCCCCAAAAATGTAATGTTATTTTGCTGCCGTTGCCGTTGTTGTTGTTCCTGTTGTTGTTGTTGTTTCTGTTGTTGTTGTTGTTGCCGTCGCTTCGAGTGCCCCATCAAAGTTGATGACGCTGCTGATGATGACGTGCCGTTGTCAGTGGTCCGAGTGCTCCAAGTGCTCCAAGTTGTCCGACAGTTGAGTTGTCCTCGCTTTCATTCATGCTGCAATCTACGCCCCGAGCCCCCCCTCCAACCCTTTTCTCAGTTGAGCTCGGTTCGGCCATTTTCTCCAGCTCACATTTGTTGCTTATGCGTCCGCTGTGGCAAATTATGGCAAATACACACCTTACCCTGGCTTACCTTCTGCCCCGACCCCGACTCCGGCTCCGGCTGTACCTCTGGCTCCTAGCTGGCCACAGACAATGGCAATGCACGCACCAGACGCAAGTCCGAGACCCGATACCCGAGACCCGAGACCTCAGTCTGGAGACCCGGGACAGGCTTCATCAGCTCACGGGGCAGCAGTTGAACAGCTTTTAATAGCAACTTTTCGTTTCGTTTCGTTTCGTTTGGTTTCTTTTCGTTTTTCTTAGCATTTTATCGATTTTATTTCTTATTGTTTTCCTCTCGTCCACACGATGATTACAAGATCACTTATCTCTGGCTTCAATAAACTTCGGCGTCGCTTGCTGTTATTATTTTTTAATGTAGTTTTTTAAGTACCATCAAACACTTGAGACTGAGACTGAGACTCTGACTGAGACTCTGACTGAGACCCAGTCTGACTGGGACTATGAGCAGCGAGTAACTATCGATCGCATCTGTTCTCTGGATCGCAAGCCCATTAACGGAGGCCCTTCCCCTATTGTAGCTCTCGGAATCATCTGCGAGTTGTTTGGTTCATCAGTAGCAGCAATTACTAAAGCACTTGATTCATTCGCCTGTCCGTGCATATGGGCATAATAATCGCTTGATTTGGGGGCGGTGATTATCCCGGCCATGTTGGGAATTTCAATTTGCCCGCCGCATTTATCTGTCCAGCCTCATCTAGCCCAGGACACTCTCAGCTGCAGTTGCAGTTGCAGTTGCAGTTCGCAGTTGCAGTTGCACCTGTGGCCAACACTTTCTTCAGCCTATCAACAGTTTATTGATATCTTTATGCCTTCAGTCTGTCAGTGCGTCAGTCTGTCAGTCCGTCAGTCCGTCTGCCTGGCAGTCATCCCTTCGCTGCTTTCTGGCCATTACACGGCTTCTGGCCATCAATTGCAAGTACAGTAATTTGGCCAGAGGTGGCCAGCCGCTCGCTCCGCACATGCTTTATGCGAGCTGCGATGCATTCTGGCCATTTGTTGCCATCATTACCACATAACTCAGGTTTATGGCCGGGCTTACACACACTCACACACACACACACACCCAGTAAGAGATAGAGATACAGAGAGAGAGGGAAGATGGCTCCTCGCATGTCGGGATTACCTCGGTGACGCACTCGCAATCGCGTTCACTCAATCCGCATTCCACACTCCCTTGCTTCCTCCTGCCTGTTTCTTAGTGCCCCAACTGCCTATTCCATTTTCCTAGCACTCTGCGCATCTCAATGTGCAATTTTCGTTGTCCAACTTATTGCTTTAATAGCAGGCTGTAGCCGCCTTCCCCTGGCCCGCTCTCGCAGCTAAGCTAATAACTGGCAATCTGCGCCCTTTTCAATCTCATTGCGTATTTCGAGTTGGAGTTCGAGTTCGAGTTCGAGTCGGAGTTTAAGTTCCAGCTCGGATTCTTTGTTTTAGCAAGTGGCTGCTCTAAGACGAGGCTGGCGCTGTCTTCAGCCCTATGCCCATAACAAATGGCTAAAAAGGTTATAAAAGAAGTGTGGAAATGTATGTAAGATGCAGAAAGGGGCATTTCCATCGATTTGAGAGATAATAAAAGTTGGAGTCGGCAAATTACAACCGCATCTTCTCAGCTCTCTAAATATTTCCTAACAATCAGAGGATAATTATAAAATGTGTATATTTCTGGCAGGTATTATGAGCTGTTGCTGTTTCTGTTCTCTTCGCCCATTAAAAATATGGGATGATAAGTAGAATGGTAGAGTCCCCAAGGGAGCAATATTCCTGGCTCTGTCCAGAATACTTTCGTTTTAATTAGAGAGCATCTTCTAGTCAGGCACTCTCTACTCTCTACTGGCGCATTCCTGTCTCTTTGGTTTTACTTTTATTGCCTCATTCTACAAGTATTCTATCGATCTTGGGCTGATTCCCTTTCCTCCTTTCCTTTAGCTCTCCCTTTCCCTCTTCCTGGCGCTCTCTTGGGCTGCTTTTACGCTTCGCTGTGCTGTTGGAAGCCCAAACATCAGAAGAACTGAGCAACTGAAACACAGGGAACATCTGGCCTTTTGATTTTAATTATATATTGTGACCACTTCAGTCCAGTCCACTCCACTTCAGTCCAGTCCAGTCCAGTGCAGTCCGGCGGAGGCCCAGTACCTGCGCCAAGAAAAACTAAGATTATTTAGCTTATATCGCTGTGGGCGTGTCACTAAATAAATTACTTTTCTATATATACTCGCACACATACACACATACACACATACGAACTGCAACTCCAACTCGAACTGGAGTCCGAACTCGTATAGTATAGTTCGATATATCGTCGGGAGAGTTTCCCACACGTGCAGTCGGAAAATTGTTTGCTAAACGCCCTTTCCTGCAACTGTTGCTGTTGTGACTGTTGCTGTTGCTGTTGCTGCTGTCGCTTGTGGGCTGTTGCTGGTCGCTGGTTGTTGTTGTTATTGTTGCTGCTGCTGCTGCTGCTGACGTTGGCCAAACGTTGCTCGTAATTAGCATAAATCACTTCAAAAAAGGCTTCCTTTTTGGCTTGACCAAATTTGTTTTATAGTCTTTGTGGCTCTTTTGGCATTTTGGCATCTCTGACTGGCAGCCCCGCCCCCCTCCTCCTCCGCCTGCACCCCGCCACCCTCCGCCTCCTCCTCCGCTTCCGCCTCCGCAGAAACACGACATCGACAAAGTCACGCATCGCTGACCAAAATTGGCACAAACTGCAGTGGGAGATTGGAGGCTGTTTGTTTGTTTTGTTTTTCTTTTTGTATGTTTTGGTTTTTGGTTTTTAGTTTTTGGGCCTCTTTTGCAAGTCGCAACAGTTGAGCAATAAATACCATTTGCATTCGCCTGCCCCCAACAACAACATCAAAAGCAACAACAAGTCCAAGTACTACTTAGCAACAACAGGCGAATAGAAAGTCGATTACTGTGCAATAAAACTTAATTGAAAGTCAAACAAAAGTTTGGCCAGGAAAATCCCATCCAATTAGTTTCTACAAAGCAAACTTATTAAGATTTATAAAATTGTTCAAGTAATACCAGTGGGAAAGAATTAGCTCTGGATACTTTATTGTCTACTGACAGGACACAATAGAAATCACCTCTCGGGGAGGATATAGGAATCTGCATGCATATTTAAACATATTCTTTCGGAGAGAAAGTACAGGGTATAGATGCCATGTCAGCGAACTATTTGGACGTTCAATTAGTGTCCATCAGCAAGTCAAGGCGATCCTTCGATTGGCCAGGAGTGTCCGTCTGATGAGCCTAACACTTGGCCCAGTCACAAGGCTGGCCAATGAAGTTGCCAATCATTGCACAATTTGAACCGCTCACTGAAGTTGTCAACTTGATGGAACTATGACGGTGGCTCTGACTCTGACGGTGACTCTGATGGTGACGGTGACGGTGACTGTGTGGTTGATGGGGAGCTGAAGGGGGGAGATGCGGGCCACCGCGGGCAGCGACATCATTTCGCGGCCAATTGCAAACTGTCAAAAACTATTTGGCTGCATCTTCATAACTCGAACAACGGCTCGACTCGACTGCCCGACTGTTCGACTGTTCGACGACTGGACTGGTTCAACTGGGCAACCAGTCAGCCATTTGGACAGGCAAGTTGTTGGCAATTCCATTAGGCCACCGCGTCGTTGGCCCACTTGCCCCAGTTGCAGCTGGCTGAGCCTCAGCTCAGCTCAAGCTGAGGAGGCCTTAACTCTGGCTTTTTGGCCTAAACTATGCGCATTTTTGCATTGGATTTGCGGGCGCTTCCCTCTCTCTCGCCGCAAGGAGGCTAATTGAAAAAATGGTTTATTAAAATGGCACTCGATAAGGGGAGCGCGGTGCGAGGATCTAAACGCATTATATTTCCGACATTAGACGCAACGAGTTTCGGCCATTGCATAAGAAGTTGCCGGCCAGTGGCCAATTGGCAGTGTGTGCGCAGGTTCGTTGCCTAAGTCTTTTGTTTTAGTTCCCATCATTTGTAGTGCGCCCCACTCCCACTCAACAACAATGGAGCGCGTCCCCAATTAAAAGTCGAGCTTGTAGCCCCAATTGTTGTTGCTGCTGTCGCTGTCGCTGCTGCTGCTGCTGCTGCTGGTCATAAATCGCGTCCGCTTATCATTTTCATAAACAACTCGCAGCAAAATGAAAAGAAACCACGACGAACGACGCAACGCGACTCAGCGCGGTTTCTTATGCAATTCTAAGTGTCAGACTCGCGGCCCAGACTCTGCCTCTGACTCTGGTCAGCAGAGGCACTATGACTATGACTGTGCACCACCAATATGCACCACCATTTGCCATAGTAATGACAGGTGTTTGTAACTCGTTTGTAGCATGCGCCCCTGCCCCAGCCCCGTCCTCGGCTGCTAGCTCTGGAAGCTAACGGAAGGCATCCAACAACAGTGCCAAAAAAATATTGTACTTATATATGGCCAAGAGAGACAATCGGCACAGCAATCGCCATGGAGGCTGTGACTGAGACGAGGATGGAGGCTGAGACTGGTACGGGGACTGGGACTGGGCCTGGGATTCAGGCTGGGGCTGGTGCTGTTGCTGGTGCTGGTGCTGGCGGGGGGTCGCCAACGCAAAGACCCCAACAGATATTTGCATTAATATAAAGCCCAAACCAATTTATGCCCGCCAGCAGCAGCTGCCGCAGCCGAAAAATATTGTTCAAAATGTTTACTAGCCAGGCAGTTAGACACACACTAGAGCTGGAAAACAATCGATAGTTTCGACAGCGATAGCTCAGACTATCGTATGCGCACGACAGAAAAGGTTCTCACTGAAAGGATACATTCCCAAACTAACGATTCTACCAATAGTGTCGTCTTAACACATCATTTACAGTTTAATAATCGATTGGGACAATTATGAATCGATACTATCGATAATGCCAATGACTGCTCCCATCTTTAATACACAAGAGCATAGACAGGCCTGTAAATTGCAATCATTATATCATTCTATATTTAAAGTATTAGGAGTATTTATGAAATTTAGAATAAATATCATATTGCTTTTCAATTCAGTAATTGAATGGTGAGTTCAGGCATCGATACTGTTTATACATTGGATAGTTTCCATCTCCAAGACATACTCACGAATCTGGCTTATAAATTGGTGGAATGGACTCTCAAGACTCGCTTTATGACGATTGTGACTATGGCAAGGTCCAGTGAAAGTGATCTGCGAGCTGCAACCCAAAGCTGCTGCGGTTGGCATTGGGGCTGGAGTTGGGGCTGGAGTTGGGGCTGGAGTTGGGGCTGGGGCTGGGGGCTGTCTGCCAAGTTGTGATCTTGTGATCTTACATTTTCATTATCCATTGCCATTTGTTCCTGTGGTCGGCATATAATAGCAGCATAAGAAGGCAGATGAGAATCCGAATCTGAGTCGGAATCTGAATCTGAATCTGATTTTGATTAGGTTTCTTCTGCTGGACCTTTTGTGATTGTGGTTACGGTCTTCTCTTGGCCAGACAATAAAATTGATATTTGCGGTTTTGTTAGCGTGCGGTTAGCCAAGCCCAATGGAATGTGCCCCGTTCCCCCCACGCCTCATTTCTCCCCTACTGGCTGGCAGCTCCTCAACTCATCAAATGTCCAATGGCCGGCACTGTCTGCCACGGGGCATTAACCTCGGACTGATTAGCCGGGGATCGGAGGACATTTGTCATTGTTAGCGCGTAATTAACACCGCCCACCACCCACCGCCCACAGTGCCATTTAGATAAATCACGGCAGGAGCAGGACACAGAGGGGCAGGCCTGTGGGGTGTGGGGTATGGGGTGTGGGGAGACTGGCAACTTAATTGCAGAGTTTGCATAATGCTTTTAAAAGTGAAAAAGTGCGCTTTGCATTTCGCATGGCTAATGGCGAAAATATTTCAAACAAACATTGAAAAACACTTGCGGCCAGCACCGCCGAGTGGATATTCAATTTGCCAGCCAGCCAGCCACACTCATAATTAATTTCGGCTGCGACGGTTGGCTATCCCCTGGCCAGGCCTGCTCCCAACCACTCAGGCGGCACTTCACTCCGCTCCACTTCAGGCCACTTCGCTCAACCGCTCCACTGTGGCTCAGTTCAGCAGGCGACCCACCTGCCAGGCTATAACCACCGAAAAATCAACAAAATCGATATTTAAAATCGCATAAATCGTTTGCTGCGCATGCACCACCGAACCACCGAACCAGCAAGCCAACAAACCACCAAGCAACCAAGTGCTTGCCACCACTCGCGATCCACTTGGGTTCCACAGCCGCCTGGCTCGGCCGGCCACTTTGCGGTTTGATTTATGCGGCTGCCTGCCCCGCTGGGTAGCCACCGAGGGTGGGGGCGTGTGGGTGCGTCGCCTCTAACAGGAATTGCTTTAAATTACGCAAATTCAAAATTGCTGCAAACAGAAAACAGAAAACTGAAAACAACGCGAGGCAAAACTTGAACTTTTGATTAACTTATGGAATGATCTGTCTGCCTGCCCCTGCCCCTGCCTCTGCCTGCCTCTGCCTGCCTGCCTGGTACCGTTAGCATTAACCACTTGTCCACTTTATCTGAACTGAAACCGAATCCGACTCCAACTCCAACTCACACTCGGACTCCAAAATCGAAAGTGACCAAAACCGGCGACAATGAAATAAAATGCAACAAAATGTTGCTTAATTTACGAGTGCGTCCAAACATTTTTATTAATTTCGGTTTGTTTGTGTTTCTGTAGCTGTTTTGGCTTTGGTTTTTGTTTTGGCTTTTGTTTTTGGCCATTTGTTGTTGGGCCGTCTAATTTATGGCGCCTAGGCATCCAATTTCCGGGAGCCTTGGAACACGTAGCCACAATTTTGATTTGCGGCCATTCAATTCTGCGCAAATATTTACACAATTTCAATAAATTTATGCGCTCTTCTTCACATTTTCAATTTGCAATTTTGTTGCTCGGGGTTTGCTAGGACCTGGACCTGGACCTGGTCTGGGATTCGTCTGAGACTGGGACTGAGACTGAGACTGGGACTGGAGTGCCACTTTCTGCTTTGAGAATTTATGCAAAATACAAACTCAAACTCTGACTCCGAGTCTGAGCCTGAGCTTGAGCCTGGGTATGAGTCTGACTCCGACTGTGATTGTGATTGTTATTGGCCTAGAGAACGATCTGGCGATCAGCGATCTGCGATCGAACATGAGTCCATGTGGGCGGACGAAATTGAATGCGTGGTTGGAGCTGGAGACCGTTCTCTGCTCCGGCTGCGACTCAGAGCCTAGGAAGGGCTGCTCTGATCTTTATCGCCTGCCTTTTAGCTAAAGGCCTGGCTATAATCTCTGGCCGCCAGCTGGGATCTGTGCCAGCTGGCTGCTGGCTGCTGGCTGCTGACTGCGCGCTGTGTGGCCCACTTGCTCCAGTTTGACAGAGATGGAGACTGAGAAGAGACAGAGTTGGAGACACTTTGGGATGGAGACGCAACGGCTGTTATGGTCATCATCCATGGCAATTGGCAAGTGGCAACAACAACAACTGCGACTCAAGCTCAGTCAACGATTTCCTAGTCTTGCCCAGTTTGGTGCGACTTTGGTGATTGTGGAAAACGGCGAAAGTCAAATAACAACAACAACAACAACAACCGCAAATGCTGGCCATTAAAAATGCTTTATTAAAACCTAACAGGAAAATTGGACAACCTTGTTGTTGTTGCTGTTCCCATTGGTGTTGATAGAGAGAGATGCACAGGGAGAGAAGCCCAGCAATCGCAGTCAGTTTTATTTAAACATAACTGCAGTTTCCCAGACTTGTTAGCTTGTTGCTGTTGTTGTTTATGTTGTTGTTGCCACAATCGATAAGCCAATGCGACGACGCATTCGTTGTTGGTTGTTTCTTGTTGTTGCTTGTTGTTGCCTGTTTCTGTTTTTTGGGGCGGAAGCAAATTGCAACGTGCCAAACGCGCCAGCTGATCATGTCCAGCCATATTTCCCACAAGACTTTAATTGATGTGCCCGTTGTCCGAGCCGCATTTCAAATTGTTTGATTAATTGCTGCTCCAGTTACCACAGACTCCCCCCGCTGCCCGCTGCCCGCTGCCTGCCACAGCCGCAGACAACGCAGAGCGCCAAAAGCGGGCGCCAACGTTCAAGTCGGGCTACAGAAACTCCAACTTGGCCATAAGAAACTCAAAGGTTTTAATAGAGAAAAGTGTTTTAATTAAGCACAATACAAATATTTGGATTCTGTAACAAGTTTTGAACTCCAAAACGAAATATTTCCAAATAGAAAATTGTGCCTAAAAATACTGTTTGTTGTAGCCAACACTTTGGTATAAAGCAGGGACCGTAACTGCTATAAGTAATACTATATCTAAAATAAGCTATTAAGCATTATTTCTTGAATTCATTTATTGCTCAAGAAATACAACCTAATTTTCAGATTCTTTTTTGTTCTTTAAAATAGAACTTTTTATTTTTTGGATAGGTTTTTTCGAAGAAAAATAATTAAAATTTATTTATTTAAATAAAGCCTACCTCTTAAATCAAGTTTAACCTGAATTCGTTATGCAGATACATTCGTTATAGGGAAGCTCGACTGTAGCTCTGACTCGGCTCTCTGTGGCCCCACGCTGCCTGCCAATTAGAATGTTTTATGGCAGCGTGTCCCGACGACACTTCTGGGCTCTGATTCTGATTCTGCCCCTGCCCCTGCCCCAGCCACAGCCCCTGACTCTCCCCCCGTTTCCCACTGTTCATTGTGCACCCGCATGCAGCAACGGCTGCTGGCTCTGATTTGCCCATGACGAGATCACTTCCTGCGGCTACTGATTTCATTCAGAAATGGGCCGCGTTGGCTGTGGCAGTCTAGGACGAGGATGAGGAAGAGGAGGATGAGGATGAAGCAGAGGAGAGGCTCAGTGAAGCGTGCATCCAACTTAATTAGCGCTGGCCGCGAGAGGAACTGCAGTTTAATGAGGAAAGGCTGCCGCATTGATAAGCGATAAGCCCGATTGGCGCTTCCATTGGCCAAGTTCATGAACTTTGTCAGAGACACTTTGGATGCCTCGGCTTCCTGGGCTCTCCTAAAGCAACCTGGCCAATCTGGCTGCTCCAGCTACGACGCACATTTCAAAGCGACGTCGCGACGTGAGGACGTGCACATTCCAGGGACACGGGCAGCGTTCACGAGTTTATGCAACGATCCATCATCTAAGCCAGGTTTTCGCGGACGGAAGACGCGCGGACGGACGACGGCGGGTGGCAGCTGCAACTGCAACAACAAGAGGCACAAACAGCAAAAAGGCATTTTTTACCAACGCGCCAAACACAAGAAACGCATTCGCATTCACATTCGCAGTGGTTCCAGTGGTTCCAGTGGGGCTAGAGGTTTCCCCCTGTGTTGTGTTGTTGTTGTTGTTGTTGTTGCTGTGGCAGTTGCAGTTGCTGTTTCTGTTGTTGCCGTTGTTTGTGCTGTGTTTTGGCCATGCTGCGCTTATGCATACTCAGTTGGCCTGGACTTGGGGCTCGCATCGCATGTTTTTGGCCATTTGTTGATGTTGCAGTCACAGTCACAGTCAAGTCCACGTCGAGGCCTCTGTCCCAGCTCGAGGCTGGCGGCCAAATGCAAATCTTGCGCCCCTCACGCATGTATTGGAATTTTGATTTATCAATAGATGGCAGTGGGCGCCCAATGAGTCCGAATCGGAGTGGAGTCCAAGTCCGAGTCCAAGTCCAACTTGGAGCTGCGCTTTTGACTGGCGAAAGCAAAAGTTTGTTGAGGGAAAGGCGAATGGCTCAAAGTTGAAACGTGGCCGTGCTGCAAGACAGCTGCAAAGCCGCCTAGCTGCCACACAGCCAAGTGCCCGTCTCTGACTAACATTAAACAACCGCCCGCCGCCGCCCCTTATCCCCTCGCCCCAGCTGGCTGCTCATTTGACTTCTTCTGGCGGGGCGAGCAAACATAAATCAAATGGGGGAAAATGTACAAGATAAATTTTTAAGCACACTTATTTAACACCTAACAACCTTGTTAGATGCATTTTGATGATGCAACCAGTCGCAGTCGCAGTCTCGGTCTTGCTCTTGCTCTTGCTCTGAGTCCCAGCCAGGGTCCCAGGCCAGCCTCAGCCTCAGCTCCAGCTGGAGATGCAGCTGAGCCACAGCCGAGACCAAGGCTGAGGCTGAGGCCGAGTCCGAGCCTGAGTCCAAGTCCGAGTCCGAGGCCACAGCCAGCGACAAGGTGGAGCGCAGAGCAACTCAGACACGGACACGTCGCACTTGTGGCTCAGAAATCTATACCGGAAAATTAAAAATTGTTAATAACACGACAAGCTGCGTGGCCATTTGATGGCTGCCCGGCGGTGGTGCGGCGGTGCAACAACTGTTAGAATTGCTTTTCGGTGTAGGACTCTGGCCAAGCGACAAAGAACAGGCAACGGCGTTGTAAATGCGACTGCGAATGTGGATGTGAATGTGGATGTGAATGTGGCCTGGAAGTGGTGCAACTCTTTAAATTGCAATCGCAAACACTCGTGGCTGCCAGGAGAGCCAAGGAGCCAAGGAGAGCATCTCCTGGCCGAGGTGCTCCATCAAAGCTCACATCTGCTCACATATAAATCTTGGCGCGGCAAAGGGTGCCGAAGCACTGAGTTTTCAAAAAATAATTTATAAAAATTGCAATAAATATTGAGAGGCTCTGATAAGGCGTCAACATAAATCAGGTGCCATGTACCAGATGATGCAGAAGAAGAAGCAGCAGCAGCAGCAGCAGCAGAAACAGAACCAGACATAGCGGCACATCGAGGCGCAGACTGGGATGGCGAGCGAAGCCGTGACTAATCAATGTAAAAGTGTGAAATCTTCACACGCCGCAGAGGCCTCGACTGTGGCGAATGCGCCGAGGGAGCAGGGCAGGGCAGGGCAGGCAGGGCGCAGGGCCTTATGTCTTTATAACTAATTCGATTGCTGGCCAACAACCATAGAAAGTGGTGCTACACACTCGCACAACCGCACGCTTTTGCACCCACAGCACGGAGCGGGAACCACAGCTGCCGCCCACACAGCAAACACTTTCGTTGGCATTGCGATTGGGTTTCTGATTGATCCATAAGTAAGGCTTGAGAGAGTTAAGAGCCCCTGCCCCCTGCCCAGAGACTGCCAATGAATGTTCAAATGTTCGAATGCTCGAATGTGGTTTCGCATAACCACAAAGTATTCGACAATCAGCACTCTCTCTGCGCACTGCCACTTGGTACTTGGTACTTGGCACTTGGCACTTGGCACTCTTCTGTGGCACGTAGCCATTTCTCATCAGGGGCGATGCGGCAAGCTCTGGCGCAGAGGTAAATCATCCACATCTGCCGGAAATTGCATAAAAATATGCAAGGCTGCGTTCACTTCAATGTTGGCAGAGTTGGTCTAGGCAGCAACAGGGGCAGCGGCGGCAGTAACTGCATCTGCAACATGCCACATGCTGCACTCTCAGATGAAGCAGAAGGAGGCGCAACTACAAACTACAGTAAGCCACGGGCCCGAGACATGTCCGAGTCTTATCAAAAGCGCTGCGCTGCATGATAAACCCCGGCAGAGACACGACCGACATTTGGCCAACTTCTATGTATTAGCCCAAATGCTGGTGCCGCTCTCCGTGGCAGAGGTGTTAATCAAGAGCCCGACCACGAGCAATGCATCCGCCAATTGCAACAATCTTGCCTCTTGCCTTTTGGCTCTCGGCTCTTGGCTCAGGATGTGGCTGACGCTGATGTTGAAGCTGAAGCTGTAGCTGAAGCTGCATGGGGAGCGCTGCTCGAATAGCTTCTCACCTGCCCCGCACACCCGCTCACCCGCTCGCCAGCTCCTCACACGGCTCACACGCCAGTTAGCCAAGAAGCGGGGCAATCATCTGACAATGAGTATGAGAGACTCGACCGCATTGTTGTTGCCTCGTTGGCTCGTTGGCTCTTAGCTGTTGGCTGTTGGCTGTTTGGTTTTGGCCATGACAGAATTTCTCTTCGGTTTTTGTGCTTTTCGTACGATAAATAAGGTAATTGAATGAAATTACTTTTGACAGCTTATTTGCATACATCAACAGCAGCCGCAGTGCGCAGTGCCGCAGTGCCGCAGTAGCTGCCGCAGCTGGAGTTGAATCTGGAGATGGCGATGGAGATGGAGATGGAAATGGAGTCGAGGTCTTGTTAGACCATAATTGGTTATTGAATGTCCGCTCTCCCCACTCCGCTCCCTCTGACCCAACGCACCCCAGAAGTGTGTGGTATGAGTGTGAGAAGTGCGTGCTGACAAAGATGAATAACTCTCGAGAATCGAATCGACGCAAGTCGACTCGGCGACAACTCAGATCGCCGTACTCGCAAACGAAAGACTTAAGCAACGAACTCGACTTCGTCACCCGTATAAATTATTCTATTTTAATTTTGTTTTCAAATTACTTACAAGAAACCCAGAAACTACGTTCTAAAATTGTTGATTTATAGTATCTAACCTTTTATTTTTCAAAGCATTTAAGGTCAAGTTTTGGGAAAGTTATGAGAGCTCTATGAGAAAGTGTTTGAAAACAGTACAAGTAAAAATTTTAAGAATTTTTATAATGAATATTGCCCGAAAAATTAACCTCCTTTTATTATTTGTTGCATATGATTAAAATGTAAATGTCAAATCAATTTAGACTATAAAATATGATGATAAATACATTCCTTATGGAAATCGGTTTAGTATTGACAAAGTTATGATAACTGAGAATCTGCAAAGCGTATTTCAAAGAATTGTCTCAGAAAACTTTAATCAGCGTATGTTCTCTCAACTCTGATAGTCGTAACGGATACCTTAGGCAACGAACTTGATTTATTTTCCGTGTGCTGCGAAAACGAATGACTTAGGCAACGAACTTGATTCTCGCTTTGTCTTATTGGCCTCGTACATATTTTGGACATTTGGACAATTGGCCATTTCATTGCCTTTCACTGCCGTTGTTACTGTTGACATAAGACTGTAGCTGGTGGCAGTTATCAGGGGCTCCATCCCCGATCCGCAACCCACGAGTCGTCTGTCAGTCCCAGGCGTTGGCTGCTCAGCTCGATTCGACTCATCATTGAGTCAATTTCGTGTGGGCGTTCCACTCGCTTGCAGCAGGAGTAGGGATCAAGAGACTGAGACAGAGACTGCGACTGCGACTGAGGGCCGTGTCTCTCTTACAGGCCGTGTTTCTCAACAGTTCCATGTTGTTGACAGATAAAATTGCCAATCTGTTGGCTGTTGACGACATCGTCCCGGCCATTTGGCGACAATTTCGCTTGGGTTAAACGGGTTTAAACTTCTGCCAACTAAGCTTAATGAAAGTCTTTAGTCGCAGCCAACAGTCAGCAGCCAGCAGCCAGCAGCCAGCAGCCAACAGCACAGCACAGCACAGCACAGCAGCCAACTCTGAGACAATCTAAGCAGATCTCCGCCAGGCGGAGCAGCAGTTCGATGCCTTTGGCTTACAAAAAGTGTAATTAGCGCAGAAATTGAACGTGAGGAGTCGCTGTCGCCGTCGCCGTCTCCGTCGCTGTCGCCGTCGCCGTCGCCGTGAGGAATCGCCGGGACGTGGACACGTTTCGCTTTAAATGCATATCAGTCTGAGCCCAGAGAGCAGCCAGGCAGGCGGGAGGAGCGCGGCGGAGTGGAAGTAGCGGGTTGAGCTGCTGTCTCAGGCTCGGGTTCGGGTTCGGGTTCAGGTTCGGCCTGGGATTCCACTATTTAAAGTGAAATAATGACAGTTTTAATTGCTGATTTTTCTCGTTGTTCGTTGGCGTCAAAATGCCAGGGCCTCGCTCTAGTCTGAGTCTCCCTTGACCCGCCCCTCTGGCCCCCAATGAAGGCTGGGCTATTTTTAGGGACGGAGGCGAATGTAAATGTTGATTACGCAAATGCCAACTAATTGGCAGCCATTAAGCGAGGTCGTTGCTCCTGTTTCTGTTCAAAATGTGATTGGGTTTGTGATTTAGTGGCCCAAACGGAGACCTGGACAGAGAGGGAGGGAAGCCGAAAGGGCTTCCACTTGCAGTTGCGGGCGTCTTGGCCAAAAAAGCTTAAGTTGACATTCGCTTGATACGGCGGCCTGTGCCTGCTGCCCTGCTGCCCTGCTGCCCTGAGGCTTCTCGGCCTTCCTCCGAAAAGCATGACCAGAACAAATTGCTCCGCGGGAGTAAAGCAAATTAAAGCCAAAGCGTGGCAAGGCCAGGGGCAGGGGATAAGCCCGGCAACGCGAGGCGGTGTCTTTAAATCAAATTAAAATTTTGACAACTTCATTTGTAATTGGGAAGAGCAACCGTTTAAAGTTTAAGCCCTTTACTAAGTAACCAGCAGTAGAACCAGAGTAATCATCATTATGTTTCTCACTCGCCCCCAGGTATCGGCCAGCGATCCCGACTGCGGCGTCAATGCGATGGTCAACTACACGCTGGGCGAGGGTTTCAAGCACCTCACGGAGTTCGAGGTGCGCTCTGCCTCCGGCGAGATTTGCATTGCCGGTGAACTGGACTACGAGCGGCGCAGCAGCTACGAGTTCCCCGTGCTGGCCACCGACCGAGGCGGGCTCAGCACCACGGCCATGATCAAGATGCAGCTAACGGATGTCAACGACAACCGGCCGGTGTTCTACCCCCGAGAGTACAACGTCTCCCTGCGAGAGTCGGCCCCAGCTCAGGCCTCCAGTGCGCCCATGCCCATTGTGGCCGTAGTGGCCACCGATCCCGACGCGGGCAGCTTCGGCCAGGTGTCCTACCGCATTGTGGCAGGCAACGAGGGCAGCATCTTTCGCATCGATCGTGCCAGCGGGGAGATCTTCGTCGTCCGCCCGGACATGCTCTCCGTGCGCACACAGCCGATGCACATGCTCAACATTTCGGCCACCGATGGCGGTGGTCTGCGTACCACCACCGACGCCGTCGTCTTCCTCAGCATCATCGACGCCCAGCAGCGTCCGCCCATCTTCGAGAAGGCGCGCTACAACTACTACGTGAAGGAGGACGTGCCACGCGGCACAGTGGTTGGCTCGGTGATAGCTACCAGCAGTGACACTGGTGAGTACACAGCTCCAGCTCCAGCTCCCATTCGAGCCCGAAAGTGGGCTTTCTCCCTAGACAAGCAGCACAATATCAAGAGTAGGAAGATGGAATCTGGCATAAGTACTAACTGATAATATCTTCCATACAATTAATCTATATAAAATGTGTTTTAAGGCTTATTCTCGATGCCGAGTAGTTTTCAATTCTCATTCAGAAACACTTCCGAATGAAACAACATCCTTTTTAATGACACCAAATCTGATTTGAAAGTATTTCGGTTTGCTCTCGATTTCGACCACTGTGCCATACACAAATGCCTGGCCAAATGATGGGCCCAAGGAGCATATTCCGATGGCTCAGCCCGGTGGCTACCCGAGTTGGCGGCCACCGTCGCGACGTCTTTGTATTGGATTGCATTCATTAGTTCAGTGAGCTGGAAAGCAAAATATGCGCATATGATGGACAGACGGAGGAGCGGATGGAGCGGATGGAATGGTGAAATGGTTGTATGGTCGAATGGTCAAATGGTGGAATGGTCGAGTGCTCGAGTGGTCGATTGGTCGAGTGGTTAAGGGCACCAAAAACAAGCCAAAGAAAATTAAAATAAAATTTGTACAAGCAAAAAGCTTGCAGCGCTTGCAACAAAATGGGCCACATGCAAGAGCCACTGGCCCAGACAGAGTCAAAGAAGGGGATGGGGAAGGGAAGGAGGAGGAGGAGGACGAAGGGGCAGGCACAAAAACACTTCAAACGCAAATTTCGGCAGAAATCTGCACCCATCAAGCGATTCAGCGACGTCCTCGTCATCGCTCGATGATACAAAGGCCAAGAGCAGAGTTTCAGCTCACTCCCCGTCCCGTCCGCGTTCCTTACACTTCCCCCTTCTCTTCAGAGGCACGATGGCAGTTCAACTTGAAGTTGGAGTTGGAGTTGGAGTCTCTGGAGTTGCTGGCTATGCAAAATGATTTTGAGCTTTAATTTGCTGCTTTCGCTGTACACTTCCTTTCATTGCTCATTCCTCATTCGTCTGCCCGCTGTCCGCTGCCCCCTGTCCGCTCCCCGTTGCAATTTCTCCTTCTCCATTCCCCTGCGACCTGCTCATGTGTCAATCTGTTGGTTCTATTGTTCCTGCGTCCTTTGTTTGCCCGGCTGGCATTTGAATTGCCTTTAATGAGGAACTTTTGCGACCCTTTAGCCCCGCGTCCCCACACATTTCTGGCTTCTTTCTTTGGCTGATCAGTTTCCTTTCCTCTCATTGCAGCCCAACGCAGCCCGGTGCGCTACTCCATCTACTCGGGCGACCCGGATGGCTACTTCAGCATCGAGGCAGCCTCGGGCAACATTCGCATCGCCCATCCGCTGGACCACGAGGCCAAGGCGCAGGTTCTGCTCAACATCCAGGCCACCAGTGGGGAGCCGCCGGTCTACGGCCACACGCAGGTGAACATCGAGGTGGAGGACGTCAACGACAATGCGCCTGAGTTCGAGACGAGCATGGTGCGCATCTCGGTGCCCGAGAACGCCGAGCTGGGCGCGCCGCTGTTCGCCGCCCACGCCCACGACAAGGACTCCGGCAGCAGCGGCCAGGTGACCTACAGCCTCTCGGGCAATGCCACCCAACTCTTCGCTATCGATGCACGCTCTGGCCACCTGGTGCTATCGCGGCATCTGGACTACGAGACGTCGCAGAGGCACTCGTTAACAGTCACTGCCACCGATGGCGGGGTGCCCCCGCTCTCCGCGGACCTCACCATCGTCGTCGACGTCCAGGACGTCAATGACAATCCGCCAGTCTTCGAGCGCGACGAGTATGCGGTGAATGTGTCCGAGTCGCGGGCCATCAATGCGCAGGTAAGTCCCAAACTGGTTGCCTTTGTTCCCTGCAACCTCTCCTCCCTGCAGCCCGCCAATGCAGCTCTCCGCCTAGCAGCTAGCTGCTTGGAGTTTTATTGAAAAATAAATTTTTGTAATGCAAACTAAATGCGCAACATAAATTTGATTAACAGCCAGTAAAAGTCACGCTTTTGTCAGGCAGGCGTCATATCTTTTTTAAAATATCTCAACACCCCAGAGGAGATGCTGCCGCGGTTGCAGTTGCAGGTTGCTGCTAGCTGTTAGCTGTTAGCCGTCTGCCCGTTGCCCGTTGCTTGTTGCGCGTTGCACGTTGCACGTTGCTTGCCGCAGCTCACCTCGGCACGGCTGAACTAGTTTTGATCATAAAATCACTTTATATCTTCGGCATCTCTGGGCTCTGTGGAAACGAGTTGCAGTTGCGCATCGCGCGGCTCTAGGGATTCCTCCAGAGAGTTGCTCCAGACATGCATCACAGATTCCGAGGCTGCTGCAGCCGCGGCAGCGCTTGATTGATGACCGCCAGCCGTGTTTGGCATGTAGATCTGGCTCACGCCTACACTCAGAGAAATAGTCCCGGATTCCCTGCTCGAAAAAGACAACCAAGGTCGAAATTTATGAATTTCAGAAATGTTTATTAAGTTGAATATACAAATGAAATCTTAAGAGCTGCTAACAAGTCCTATTTATTTGTGTCTGCACTCAGTACCACAATAGATTTGATCTTAGAATATATTTTGTATTCATGGGGAATGGAACCCACGATCTATCCACGACGCTCTACTTGATTTAGTTTCTCCAGTCGTGACTCTCTGTTCATGACTTTTTAATTTACTTTTAACTTGAAATAGCGAAACATGCTTAATATAATTATTGGATCTACTGCGGTTTTCTCTGAGTGTATCCCATCCTATTCCATTCCGTCGCAGTTGCTTTGTTGCTGCCCCATAATAATCCAATCCACTTTGCTCTCATTGTTGCGTTGCAGATCATCCAGGTGAACGCCAGCGATCTGGACACGGGGAACAATGCGCGGATCACCTATCGCATCGTTGACGCTGGCGCGGACAATGCCAGCCAGAGCCTGGCCAGCTTCCATGGACCTGACGCCGACCTGGCCCAGCACTTCGGCATCTTTCCGAACTCGGGGTGGATCTACTTGCGCGCTGCGCTGGACAGAGAGAGCCGGGATCGCTACGAGCTGACAGTGCTGGCCACGGACAACGGCACTCCGGCGGCTCATGCGAGAGCGCGTGTCCTGGTGCGCGTGCTGGATGCCAATGACAATGATCCCAAGTTCCAGCGGGAGAGCTACGAGTTCAAGATTGAGGAGAACCTGCGACGCGGCGCCGTTGTGGGCGTGGTGACTGCCACTGATCTGGATCTGGGCGAGAATGCGGCCATTCGCTACAGCCTTCTGCCGGCCAACTCGAGCTTCCAGGTGCATCCCGTCACAGGTGAGTCTCAGTCGCTTTGGAGTTTCCTCTTGCCATAAATTAGTGTCGCCTAGTAGCCAATCTTATGTCCATTGCAACAACTCACTCAGCGCTCAACGCGTCCCCGTTAGAGTCTCTGTCCGAGTCCGAGTCTGATTCTGAGTCCGAGTCCGAGTCCAAGTCCAAGTCCAAGTCCGAGGCAATGCCACTGTCAAGCCACCAGCCATGACCCATGGTCATTCATTACTGCTCCACTTGGCTGTCGCTCCTGCACTGGCTCCTGCATTGCCCACGTCGCCCATAGATCAAACGCGCACGAGCTGGCAACGGGCAAACCTGTTCCCCTCGATGTGGCAGGCGATAAAATGCGATCTGTTTGCGATATGGTGGATGCGAAGATTGCCACAAGCGGCAGCCAGGAGGGGGAGTGGTGGCAGGGGCCGCATGACCATTAGTGTTTGAGCAACAACAGTTTTAACGCTGTCAGCTCATCCGTCAATGGAATATCATTGGGTTGACATTCGTGGCGACCACTGTGTGTGCTGCGTGTCCGCTCTGGGGCCTGCTCCCAGCTCGCTCCAGCTCCAGCTCCAGCTGCAGTTTCTCGACAGAGCAGAGCAGCAGAGCAGCTCCAGCGCCAGTCTGGGTTCATTTAAATTAAATATGGAAATCGCGTGCAGCTAATCCTGGTATCCAACCAGAACTCGAGCGGCAAACTCGTTTTTCCTGACATGATTTTCTTTCGGCTGCAACGCTGCGAGCCACACAATTTTGATGGCAGGCGGAGGCACCACCGGCACCACTGGCAACAACAGTGGCAGCATCATTGGCATTAATCATTTGCGACCCAGTTCCAAGCAGCATTTTCCAGGCTAACAACAACAATGGCTCTCTCCCCTGCTCCCGCTCCCGCTCCCGCTCCATTTCTGTTTCTGTTTTTACTCTTGATTAACCGCCGCCCTCTACCTGCTCTCTTCCCCCTCATTGCAGGCGAGATTACCACACGCGAGCCGCTGGACCGGGAGCTGCGTGAACTATATGATCTGATGGTGGAGGCGAGGGATCAGGGCACGCCGCAGCGGAGCGCACGCGCACCAGTGCGTGTCCACGTCACGGACGTCAACGACAATGCGCCGGAGATAGCCGATCCGCAGGAGGATGTGGTCAGCGTGCGGGAGGAGCAACCGCCCGGCACGGAGGTGGTGCGCATACGCGCCATCGATCGCGATCACGGCCAGAATGCATCCATCACCTACTCGCTGCTGAAGGGTCGTGACTCCGATGGCCACGGCCTGTTCAGCATCGACGCCAACTCGGGCATGATTCGCACCCGCGTCATGCTAGACCACGAGGAGCGCAGCATCTACCGTCTCGCGGTGGCGGCCACCGATGGTGGCAATCCGCCCAAGCAGACGCTGCGAATGCTGCGCGTCGAGGTGCTCGATCTGAATGACAATCGGCCGACGTTCACCAGCTCCAGCCTGGTCTTCAGGGTAAGTGCTCGTTGTAAGAGATTTATGGGAGGGTCAACGACAGCGACAGCGACAGCGGGAACGAGAACGAGAACGAGAACGACAACGACGACTCTTCCAGGCGGTTCCAGGAAAACTTTTTGTCTATTTGACGCTTCTAGTTTTACACGACGCTCCTTGGCTAGTTGGTTGCTCCCTGGCTAGTATATTCCTTTCCTGCCTCCTTTCTCCCTAGGTCCGCAGTCGTGAGCTGCGCGTTTGTCGCCTGCCTTTTGTGCTGGATGATTTGTAGCATCAGCGTCACGTGACAATGGCCAAGCACACGATTCTTGGCCAGCTTCAGCTCGAAAACAGACATCAGACGTCCGCCTCGGCGGCTGGAACTCTCCCGATTTGCATTGAAAGGGAGGGCGGGCTTGGAGCAACAACTTTGTTGTCTTCGTTGTTCATGACGCACGCGTAATTGTCACTCTGAACTCTGTGACCCCCCGTACCCTTGTTCCTTCAGTGGCCATGCCCATTAACTGCGATTCGTAACCCTCAACTGGTTGTTGTGGTTTCTCCTGCGTCCTCGGCTTAGATTTTGGCATGCTGCAGCGTTGCGCCTTTAACATTTTTATCACGTTCGATTCGCACATGTTTTGCATACCCCGCACACCATCATTGCATAAATGCCTATCCGCAATCCAGCACCAGCCTCAGCCTCAGCCCCATTTCCAGCTCCGGCTCCAGCTCCAGCTGCAGCCCCATCCTCATCCACATCCCGTGCCCACTTGCTGCACTTCCGACACTGTCTTGTGCCGAGGACGAAAGCCGCTGATGGCTGCGACGCTTTGACATGCATTTAATTGCCTCTCGAGAGCGGGGCCCGGCCTCAGCTCCACTGTCCAGTCTGTCAGTCAGTGCCCTCCCCGCCCAGCCCCCGTCTTGCCCAGGCCTCGAGCCCGGCCTGGGCCCTTAAATCCGCTTCGGCAACAATTAAAATTGACACATTTCGTTGCGTTTCGTTGGCGGTTGCCTTTGATTCGGCTCTTTGTCCTCAACTGGATCTGCATTCTTGCCGCTTTGTTCTTTGCGTTGGCGTTGCAGTTGGAGCTGGAGTTGGAGTGAGCTGGAGACTTGCCAGTTGGAGGATCAAGCGTTCAGCGTTGATGCCACAAATAAATCTGGTCAAGAAACATAATGCGTCGTTGTAATTAAGCAATTCCCCGCAAGCAAATGACCATTGCCCGCTGACCAGAGGCTGCTTCTGCTGCTGCCAGACAGAGATTAAAGTTGATGCAGCTGACAGTTGGTGCTCTGTAGGTGCCTTTGGAGGAGCCAAGGCATCTTTCCCCTGCGCGGCCACCTCTGCCACAAAAGTACACAACAAATCATGCGCCATTTTGGCAGTGTCCATTTTTGTAGCAATTCCGTGCATAATTTGGTGGTAACCGAAATGAAGCCGCAGCCAGTAGTCGTTAGTCCACTACCAGCTCCATCTTCAGCTCCAGCTCCAGCGTTAGCTTCAGCTCCAGGTTGAAGTCCAGGGTCCAGCCCTGTTATGTGTTGTACCTTGCTGCGTAATCTTGGCGGGGCATAAATCTCGTGACTGTCATTTTTGTGTCTCCATTTTGGCGACCCAAACAATATTTTCAATGTTTTTATTTTATGAAAAAAGATACCCACACACACACACACACACACAACATACATACACAAAACACACACACACACACACACAGCCCTACAGAGTGAGAGGCTGGCCCGGGCAAAGACAACAACAAGAACAACTGCAAAACCTTTTCTTGTTTTATGCTCAGAACGGTTTTTGCGGTTTTGCATATTAAATTCTTCTATACTCGTATGTGAGGAGTTTCTTCTGCATCAGCCCCAGCTTGGCCCCTCCCCACCACTTCTCTCACCCCTCCACATACCCCCCCCCCTCACTGCTGCGATGGCTCACATTTTTCTTCAGTGATTTTCGGGGCCGCCAACTTGGTCGGAATGCATAATTTCTTTTTAATGCCATTGCCATTGCCAATGGACGGTGGTGCGGTAAGGTGGTGTGGTGGTGTGGTGGCTTCCTCTGCTGCTCACCTTTTGCTGCTTCATTCGCAAAGCGAACGCCTGGGAATAAGATGCAGTTAAGGAGGAGAGTCGGGGCGTCGGGAAGCGGAGTCGGGAGCAACGAATGAAATTTTTAAATGTTTGCTGCCTTCGTAATCTTGAAGTATGAATTATTGCTTTAAGATTGGATTTTCAACACTGTTGTTGAGATTAAGATACGCAGACGGACACAGGCGGCCGGCCAAGTAGAGCGACCCGAACCCAAACAGACCAACAGACAGACAGACGGACGGACGGACCCTCTTCTTAATACATAACAACAAAAATAATCTATAATTGCCTTCCTCTGCGTTTATTTACCATCCGATTCGCAGGTACGTGAGGACGCCGTCGTGGGCCATGTGGTGGGCTCGATCAGCCCCAGCGAGCGAGCGGAGCTGCCCCAAGAGGACGAATCGCGGGACCAGCTATGTGTCACCTATACGCTCAATCCCCTTACCAAGGACCTCATCGAGGGTGCCTTCGATATTGACCGCACTACTGGCAACCTCGTGGTGGCCCGCCAGCTGGACCGCGAGCTGCAGGCTGAGTTTCGGCTGGAGATTCGCGCCCTGGACACCTCAGCCAGCAATAATCCCCAAAGCAGCGCAGTCACCGTCAAGATTGAGGTGGCAGACGTCAATGACAATGCGCCCCACTGGCCCTTAGATCCCATTGAGCTAAAAGTTACCGAGGCCCTGCCCGTCGGCGCCATCATCCATAATTTCACGGCCACCGATGCGGACTCCGGCACCAACGGTGAGCTGCAATACCGGCTCCTGCGCTACACCCCCCAGCTGAACGAGAGCCAAGAGCAGACAACGCCTCTTTTCGCCCTGGACTCGCTGACGGGCTCACTCAGCCTGCAGGCACCACTGGACTACGAGTCTCTCAAGGAGTATCTGCTCATAGTGCAGGCTCTGGACCAGTCCTCGAATGTAACCGAGCGCCTGCAGACCTCAGTCACTGTACGGCTGCGAGTTCTGGACGCAAACGACAATGCCCCGCAGTTCGTGGTGCCCAGCCCCACAAATGGAGGTGGTGCAGCAACTGTTTACCTCAGCGATGCGACGCGTATTGGCGAAGTAGTTACTCATCTTGTGGCCGTAGACCGTGATGCGGGCGAGAATGGCCGCGTCAGCTATGAGATAGTCAGCGGCAACGGCGAAGTACGCTTCCGCATTAGGCCTCAAACCGGGATTATTGAACTGGCCAAGACGCTGCCGCCCGCTTCCGAGCAGCTGGACAAGACAGGCCGCTTCACACTAACCATCCGAGCCAGCGATCATGGTGCTCCGACTCCAATGCAGACTACGCTCAGCCTGCAACTGTTGGTGCAGGGCAGCCACAGCAATCCTCCCAGGTTCCTGCAGGCTGTTTACCAGGCGACCATCCTGGAGAACGTGCCCACTGGCAGCTTTGTGCTGCAGGTGGCAGCCAAAGCATTCCACGGATCCGACAATGGTATGAACTACAACAATAAACAGATATTGATAAAAGCTTGCTGTACATTCTACTCTGTGCTATCCTGCTCGCCTTATTCGAGAAATCTAACAAAATCTGTCATTATTGCTCTGTCACATTATTGCTTAACTGTATTTACATGCACTTAGATCTTAAGGTGTTGGATTACTGGTATTAATAAAATTATTTTAGTTATCTAAGTATTGAAATTTCCTTCGCCTGGTACGTTTATCCTTTCTGCTTAATTTTCAGTTGAAATGCAAGAATATAGACACGGAAACCGGTTGTGAGACACAAATTTGTTGCCTACTTTTAGGTGCTATTTGTTTTTATTTTATTTTAAGCTTGGAAGTTTGAAGTTATACAAGCCAGCGACTGTTATATTAATCAGAAACTGTTGTACTTTTCTGCGACCTCTCCTGATTTCTGTTTGCCTGGTACATTTTGGCATTTTGACGCTGAAAAATTAAAATTCCGAGCTTGTGGCAAATGTAATGGTCCTTAGATGACCCCATTATCCTTGAATGCCAAACGATAGTATTGGTCCTTGCATTCCTAACGCACCAAGTCCTTTCAAAATCTGTAAGGATATATCCAAATGGGAGCTATTTTTCTGAAAAGGATATTCTTTCTATACGTATAACTCGGCTAAATCCTGAAGGATTTTCAAAGGATATACGTTTTTGTACTCACAGACAGAAGGACTATCGATTGGCATTTAAGGATTTTCAGGACCTTACCAAAAAAAACACTTCAAATTTTTGCAAGGGGGTAGCTCAGAAAAAAGGACCACAAATCACAAAATTGCCTGTAACTCGCTCATTTTAAGGACGATTTTGATGTCCTTTGGCAAAAAGATAGTCCTAGTCCTGTTACATTTAAATATGTTTTTAAAAGGACGAAAGTCCTTAAAGGAGCCGAGAAAAACGGACTTTTTTGTATACAGAAAAACTGCCATATCTCGGCCGTATCCTTGCGGATCCTGGCGAGTCCTGTGTCGGACAACTTGTCATGACCAGGTCTACCAACTGACCAAAGGACATCAAAATCGTCCTTACAGTTTCTGAGATATCGAGGATTTTGTGTTTTTGGCCAGCTTCCTTGCGCCCTCGCACTGAATTTTTACAAGTCGATGGTTCTTAGATGACCCCATTATCCTTGAATGCCAATCGATAGAGGAGGTCCTTGCGAACCTAACGCACCAAGTCCTTTCAAAATCTGTAAGGATATAACCAAATGGGAGCTATTCTTCTGAAAAGGATATTCTTTCTATACGAATAACTCGGCTAAATCCTGAAGGATTTTCAAAGGATATACATTTTTGTACTCACAGACAGAAGGACTATCGATTGGCATTTAAGGATTTTCAGGACCTTACCAAAAAAAACACTTCAAATTTTTGCAAGGGGGTAGCTCAGAAAAAAGGACCACAAATCACAAAATTGGCTGTAACTCGCTCATTTTAAGGACGATTTTGATGTCCTTTGGCAAAAAGATAGTCCTAGTCCTGTTATATTTAAATATGTTTTTAAAAGGACGAAAGTCCTTAAAGGAGCCGAGAAAAACGGACTTTTTTGTATACAGAAAAACTGCCATATCTCGGCCGTATCCTTGCGGATCCTGGCGAGTCCTGTGTCGGACAACTTGTCATGACCAGGTCTACCAACTAACCAAAGGACATCAAAATCGTCCTTACAGTCTCTGAGATATCGAGGATTTTGTGTTTTTGGCCAGCTTCCTTGCGCCCTCGCACTGAATTTTTACAAGTCGATGGTTCTTAGATGACCCCATTATCCTTGAATGCCAATCGATAGAGGAGGTCCTTGCGAACCTAACGCACCAAGTCCTTTCAAAATCTGTAAGGATATAACCAAATGGGAGCTATTCTTCTGAAAAGGATATTCTTTCTATACGAATAACTCGGCTAAATCCTGAAGGATTTTCAAAGGATATACATTTTTGTACTCACAGACAGAAGGACTATCGATTGGCATTTAAGGATTTTCAGGACCTTACCAAAAAAAACACTTCAAATTTTGCAAGGGGGTAGCTCAGAAAAAAGGACCACAAATCACAATATTGGCTGTAACTCGCTCATTTTAAGGACGATTTTGATGTCCTTTGGCAAAAAGATAGTCCTAGTCCTGTTATATTTAAATATGTTTTTAAAAGGACGAAAGTCCTTAAAGGAGCCGAGAAAAACGGACTTTTTTGTATACAGAAAAACTGCCATATCTCGGCCGTATCCTTGCGGATCCTGGCGAGTCCTGTGTCGGACAACTTGTCATGACCAGGTCTACCAACAGACCAAAGGACATCAAAATCGTCCTTACAGTTTCTGAGATATCGAGGATTTTGTGTTTTTGGCCAGCTTCCTTGCGCCCTCGCACTGAATTTTTACAAGTCGATGGTTCTTAGATGACCCCATTATCCTTGAATGCCAATCGATAGAGGAGGTCCTTGCGATCCTAACGCACCAAGTCCTTTCAAAATCTGTAAGGATATAGCCAAATGGGAGCTATTTTTCTGAAAGGGACACCCATTTGAACTCGCTGCTGTTAAAACTAGCTCGATAACAGCAGGTTTACAGAATTTAAACAGAAATCATGTTAACAGAAGGCTAACAGATTTATTATTATACCAGAATGTTTAGAGAAGGATAACAGAATATTAACAGATATTTAACTAAAAGGAAAAATACGCAAAATTTGGTTTACAGAAAGTTAACAGATTTAATTAACAGAACGTTCACATTATTTGATCATTGTTTTAAACATGTTAACAGTATTTTACAGAACCTAAGATCTACAATAATTCCCTATAACGAAAGATTGGCGATTAGTATTTGTGGTTCAAGTTTAACTTTATTTTAAATGTAAATGTTATTAAAATGTATAACTTAAATATAAGCGGGGAAATACCACAGGTTGTTAAACGACTCCTTCCTGAATCAGGAATAACTGTAAGAAGAGAAAAATATATTATAGGCAAGACTATTTAATTATTTAATTTTATAACTAAAATGAATAACTTTGTATAAAAAAGAATAAAATTAAACTATAATTAACCCAAAATAACAATATCTATCTATCCAACAGCTAATCTCAGCTACGAGATACCAACTGGTGTCGCCGATGACCATTTCCACATTGACTGGCAACGTGGCATTGTCACAACACGTGGTCAATTCGATCGTGAGTCCCATGCCAGATATATTTTGCCCGTCTACGTACGAGACGCGAATCGGATGGCCGCCACGACCGCGGCAGCCGTACGCAAGCAACGCTCCTCGGAGAGCAGCACGGAGATGCTGAGTGGACAACATTTTGACGTTGCAACTATGATCATCAGCATTGGAGATGTCAATGACAACGCGCCCGAGTTCCGGCCCGGTTCGTGTTATGGTCTATCGGTGCCCGAGAACAGCGAGACGGCCATCATTCACACGGTGGTGGCCAGCGACCAGGACGAGGGTTCAAATGCGGAGATAGTCTACAGCATTATTGGTAAGTCAAACTAAGCGAATCCTTCGCTCTGACAATCTTACCATCGTCCGCGCTAAACTAACATAACCAAATGCTTTGTTCCCGCTTACTCTCTTCTAAACAGGCGGCAATCTGGGGAACAAGTTCAGTATTGATGCGCGCACCGGAGAGCTGAGTGCCCGCCCGCTGGATCGTGAGCAACATTCGCGCTATACGCTGCAGCTGCAGGCGTCGGACCGAGGCCAACCCATCACTCATCAGGGCCATTGCAACATAAGCGTCCTGGTCGAGGATCAGAACGACAATGAGCCGCGTTTCGAACTCTCCAAGTACGTGGCTAGTGTCCAGGAGGACGCAGCCATTGGCGCCAGCGTTCTGCGACTGAAGGCCACCGATGCGGATCTGGGTGTCAATGCGAGACTGGTCTACTCCCTGGCCAACGAGACCCAATGGCAGTTTGCTATCGATAGCAAAAGTGGCCTCATCACCACTGTCGGGTAAGTCTGGCACACATACTTAAAATTGTATATGAAAGAGTTGACAAGCCTTCGATCGAGCTCATCCCTCGATAGCTTCGATAGTAATGTCTGAACTATCAATATTATCGGCAAAATAAGATAGGGGTTATGGGGCTGAGAACACAGGAAAAAATAAGAGTTGGTAACTCAGAAAGATAACTATCGATTCTATCGATAGTACCGTCGATTGTTTCCTGCGCTGCAAGTAGGAGGTGTAGGGCCACAATGTGGTTGTCCTGGGGTCAATGCAATGCGACATCTTATCTGCGTGCCACATCTCGGCGCAAGGACACCACAAAACATTGAAATAATTTCTTCTTCTCGACTGCGAATTCAAGTACACGTACCTACATCCTACGCAACGACAGCCCGAATCCGATTCAGCTCCTCCCTCGAGTCTCCATGCCCATTCCCCCGGCCGCACACACTTACTGCTATAAATAGCTTTATGGCTGTGTGTGAGTGTCCAGTCCACAACGCATACGCACAAAAAGGATTGGCCCTACTTTTTGCTACTCCTCGAACTTGGCCTGGTCTGGAGTCTGCGGTCTGGGGTCTGGGGTATGGTCTGGGCCCCCTCTGGTGCAAATTTATGCTTATTGACAATCAATGATGACAACAATTGCTTGTTCCGTCTGATAGGAGGGGCAGCAGCGGGGCCAGGGGAAAGGGCAATTGCGTTACTAGCGCTCAGTTCCGGCCAGGGCTCCGCCGGCTCTCCTCTCCCCAAGCTCGCCAAGTGGTGACAGTCGAGAGATGCATTGCCCAGCGGCTGGACCAGCATCGGCTTGAGGTTTGGGCTTAGCTCTGGGTTTAGCTGGGGGCCACTTGAAATGACAGTAGCGTCAGTGTTTGCCATTTATACAAACGCGATCCGCTGTCATGTACCAATTTTTATCTTGCGCTGATTGTCGGCAAACAATAAAAACGAAATCCCGCCACCAAATGCACAAAAACCGAACAGAAACAGAAACAGGAACAGAGCACAGCGACGCGACGCGGAGCAAAGAGAACGTAGCACAGAGCACAGAGTACCACATGGAGAGGTAATGGCGCAGCGGAGAATTGTAGAGCGACAGACAGACAGGACAGCAGAGACAGGACAGACAGGACGGACAGACAGTTCGTGACGTTGTTGTTAGTCGCTTGGCTGCTTGGGCGCTTTCGCGGTCTTGGTCTTGCTCTTGGTCTTGGTCGAGGCTAAAAAACACAAAAATGTTGCTGCCGCTTGTCCAGGCAGGCTGTGCTTGTTGTTAGCTTCTCTATAAACATACCCTGTAGCCTGAAATGGGTTAAAGGGGGTATAATAAGGGCAGAATACATACTGTATAAGCATATACTAGATCTTAACCTGTGAGTGTTAGGGCATAGCTTAGAGATAAGCTGTTCTCCTGATCGTACGATTGAGTTTTAAACGCCAGAAACAGTTTTTCTATATTTTACAATCTTCAAACTTTTAATCCTTGATCTAATGTAAGTTCTTAGTTACCAAAACGATACACAACTGCATTTTGACAGACAAGTTTCTAATCTGCTACACCCATTCAAATATCCACAACTAGAGTCAAGTGTCTGCAGTTTTGTGTGTACTTCAGAAAAGAGGGTATTGGCTAGTCGAACAGGCTCAAGTAGAGCATTCGTACTCGCTGTTTTTTGCTGGCAGACTGACGAACTGACCGAGGAGCTGACTGACTGAGTGGCTGACGCTGGACAAGACTAGGCGCAGTTTGAGGCTGTTTCGCTCGCTTGTTCGTCTGTCTGATGATCAGCAAGCGCAGCCGACAATGACAACAACAACGGCAGCAACAGCAACAGCAACAACAACAACAGACTAGAGACTGACCCTTGAAAGCATTTTATGCTGTTGTTTTAAATAGACAACACAACACAACAGACTCCGGCCCCAGGTCCGACTCCAACTCTGAATCCAACTGCAGCTCCAGCTTCGAATCTGTCCAGAGCTACACTCGGAATGCTTTCTGGCGTTCCTTCACTTCACTTTGACTGATTCAATTCATAAAATGAGCCTCGACATTCACGTCAACATGAGCT
Organism: Hirtodrosophila histrioides; assembly: GCA_037075165.1. Taxonomy (NCBI): domain Eukaryota; kingdom Metazoa; phylum Arthropoda; class Insecta; order Diptera; family Drosophilidae; genus Hirtodrosophila; species Hirtodrosophila histrioides. Next base: position 832,371 of record JBAMCL010000789.1, read on the forward strand.
GGGGCCCAAGCCGCGTTGGATGAGCTTGTAATTTGCTAAATTCGTTTTATTGGCCGACATGCAAGCTCAGCGAGCTCAAACCCTTGGCTATGGCCCAGGATTGCAATCATTTTGCTTTATTGGATGTGGCAGCAACCAGGCAACAGTGGGGCAGTGGCAGTGGAGTGGTGTGGGGGAGGGGTGGGGTGTAGGCAGATTAGCCGCAGCACCGCGAGTGGATCATTTCACCTGCAATTCATTTGCTGGCAGGCAGCAGGCAAATGACTTAATTACCTGGTTGCCCCCGCAGTTTCCCCGCTTTTCATGCTCACACGAGTTCTTGGATTAATTTCACGTCATTTCGTGTGGTTAATTGTGGATAGGATTACGTTTATTCATAGCAGCGGGAGACTAATTAGTGTCACTAAGGATTCTCCCACCTCTCTCCCTACTAGCTTCGAGGCGGGATCACTTGTAGACATAACTACCCACAGAATCACTGTGCAGTATTCGCCCACTAATTGATTAATTTCCCAAACTCTTAACAGGAAACTCGACAGGGAACTGCAGTCCAGCTACAGTTTCATGGTCCTAGCCACCGATTGCGGCAAGTACGAGGTCCGCTCCGGCAGCGTGTCCGTCCAGATCAACGTGCTTGACATCAACGACAACAAGCCCGTCTTCGAGCGCTATCCATACAGCGGCCAGGTGCCGGCGCTCATCCAACCCGGACAAACACTCATCAAGGTGCAGGCCCACGATGCCGACCAGGGCGCCAATGGGGAGCTTCTGTACGCCCTCAAGGCGGACAGCGCACTCGGATCAAGCACCATGCGCAGCAAGTTCCGCATCAATCCCAACACTGGGGCTTTGAGTGCCACCCAGAGCCTGGCCAGCGAGACGGGCAACCTGCTGCAGCTGGAGGTGATTGCCCGCGACAAGGGCAACCCGCCACAGAGCAGTGTGGGCCTCATCGAGCTGCTAGTGGGCGAGGCCAGCCCCGGGGCACCTGTGCTGCACTTCCAGAACGAAACCTATCGGACCAAGCTACGGGAGAACTCCCCCACGGGCACCCGGCTGCTTCACGTGGCCGCCGTGCGCAGCGACGGACGCCGGCAGAAGCTGAGCTTCTCTTTTGGCGCGGGCAATGACGACGGCATCTTCGCGCTGGACGCAGCCACGGGCGAGGTTCGGGTGGCTAATCCCAAGCTGCTGGACTATGATCGCTTTGCCTCGCCCACCCTAGCGCCCTTCAATCGTGGGCGCGCCATGCACTATGAGCCAGCCGGAGAGCAGACATCCTCCCTGTTAGAGGAACAGGATACAAATGCGAATAGTTCGCGCAGCCAACGCGCCTTGCCAAGCTCCTCCTTTGCCCTGGCCACAACCCAACCACATGAGCTCCGCCTGGTGCTGGTGGCTCGCACTACGGAAGCTCCCTTCCTGTCCAGCTACGCGGAGCTGCTGGTCGAGCTGGAGGACGAGAACGACAACAGTCCCCAGTTCACGCAGCGCCAGTTCGTGGCCACCGCCTGGGAGGGCAACACCAAGGGCACCCTCGTTGCCCAGGTCCAGGCGTTCGATGCCGACGAGGGCGCCAATGCCCGCCTCCGCTACCACATTGTGGACGGCAACCACGACAACGCCTTCGTCATTGAGCCCGCCTTCAGCGGCATCGTGAGGACCAACATTGTGCTCGACCGGGAAATCCGCGACGTCTACAACTTGAAGATCATTGCCACCGATGAGGGCGTGCCCCAAATGACGGGCACGTCCACAATCCGCGTACACATTGTGGACGTCAACGACAACCAGCCCACGTTTCCGCCCAACAACATTGTCAGCGTCAGTGAGGGTAAGTGCATTATCATTTTCATTATCATTATCATTATGTTATCTTTATCATATCTATAAATCCTCCACAATCCTTGTAAAACAAGGTAGTTCGTACCTGGGTGGGTTTTTCCTTCAGACAAACGATATAGGTACTCTAGATCCGACCAAGATCCTTGCATTCGTGCAGGAGATAGGGTTGATGAGTGAGCTTTAGGCTTAGAAGGGGGCACAATAGATCTCATAGGTCGCAGTGCAACGCCCCCCATCACTAATAGTAAGGTAGTTCGTATTTTACACAACATAGCTGAGATAAACGGCGTTTTGAGAAATTCCAAGTGGAAGGGGCCAAAGATCACATATTGCTTAGTATAAACAACGTTTTTGTTTCATAAGATATCTCAACCAAACTCACAGATAACGTATTTGAGCACGGTATGCTACATCCCGAGTAAATTTGATCAAAATCGGATGACTATCACATAGCTGCTATAGGAAAAATCGGAGCGAAATTAACCTTTAGTAGGCAAAAAGTTCATGATTCTTTAAAAGATATTGAACGCTGGATACAATATTTTTCTGCACAAATTTTGAAGCGCGTTATTTGCCAACAAAAAATAGTTATAGTCAAATAGTGGATAGTTGGATATCTGTACAAAACTTTTCTATTTGCATAAAATTACTTCATTATTTGATCAAGATCCAATTTGCGATCATCGCGATTAACCCCCTATCTTCCCACTTTCTTTGCTCTCGCCCACAGCCACCGAACTAGGCGCTGTGATAGCCTCCGTGTCGGCGAATGATGTGGACACCTACCCTACGTTGACCTATCGACTGGGCAGAGACTCACCCGTCGAAACGGAGAACCTGGCACTCTTCGGCCTGGATCGCTACAGCGGTAAGCTGGTTCTGAAGCGTCGCCTGGACTACGAGCTGCAGCAGGAGTACCAGCTGGAGGTGATTGCCTCTGATGCGGCCCACGAGGCGCGCACCACCCTGACGGTGCGGGTGGTGGATGAGAACGACAATGCGCCCACGTTTCTGGCCCAGAAGCCGCCGGCTTACTTTGCCCTGCTGCCAGCCCCCTCAGAGCTGGCGGACAGTGCATCCATGGACGTGGAGCTGCTCACGGTGAATGCCACAGACGCAGACGCCGAAGGTCGCAACTCGCAGATAAGCTACTTCGTCGAACCCGCCCTGTCCGGTTTCAGCGTGCATGCCTCGAGCGGAATTGTCAATGTCAACATGAGTCGACTGCCAGCCCCAATCTCGAGCAGCGGCGACTACTTTGTGCGCATTGTGGCACGGGATGCGGGCAAGCCCATGCTGAGTGGTTCAACGGTGGTGCGCGTGCAGCCTGGGGACAGTGGTTCCGGCCGCATGCAGTTCCTGCAGACACAGTACAGAGCACAGATCAGCGAGGCGGCACCGCTAGGCTCGGTGGTGCTGCAGCTGGGCCAGGATGTTAAGGATCAGACGTTCACCATTGCAGCGGGCAACGAGGAGAGCGCCTTTGAGCTGCTGCCTTCCAAGGCGATTGTGCTGGTGAAACCGCTTGATCGGGAGCGCAACGATCTCTACAAGCTGCAGCTTATTCTCAGCCAGCCCAACTCCAACTCCAACTCCAACTTCAACTCCAACGCCAACTCAAGTGCTGCTGGCATCACGGTCTTCGTCAGCGTCCTGGATGCTAATGATAATGCGCCTATCTTCGATCCCAGCGCCAAGTACGAGGCGGAGATCAGCGAGCTGGCTCCACTGCGTTACTCCATTGCTCAGCTGGTGGCCCTCGATGCCGACCAGGAGAACACGCCCAACTCAGAGGTGGTCTACGACATCAGCTCCGGCAACGACGAGCACATGTTCACCATAGACCTGGTCACCGGCGTGCTCTTTGTCAACAATCGCCTCGACTACGACAGCGGGGCAACCAGCTACGAGCTCATCATCCGCGCCTGCGACAGCAACCAGCCCCGCCCCCTCTGCAGCCTGCAAGCGTTCCATCTGTCGCTGCACGACGAGAACGACAACGCACCCCATTTCCCGCTGGGTGAGTACGTCCACTTCCTGGGCGAGAACGAGCCCCTAGGCAGCTCCGTGTTCCGCGCCCATGCCAGCGACCTGGACCGCGGCCCCTTTGGCCAGCTCAACTACAGCCTGGAGGCGACGGTCGAGGACGACAGCTCGTGGCGACTGTTCCGTGTGGACGCGCTCTCGGGGATTGTCAGCTCGGCGGCGGTGTTCGATTACGAGCAGCGGCAGCGTTACAACATGCAGCTGCGGGCCAGCGACATGGGGGGCAGGAGTGCCCGGGTGGCGGTGCGCGTGGAGATCGAATCGCGGGACGAGTTCACGCCTCAGTTCACGGAGCGCACGTATCGGTTCGTGCTGCCGGCGGCAGCTGCGCTGCCGCTGGGCTTCGTCGTGGGCCAGGTGACGGCCACAGATGCCGATAGCGGCGCGGACGGACGCGTTGTCTACCAATTAAGCGCACCACACAGCCACTTCAAGGTGAACCGCAGCAGCGGCGCGGTGCTCATCAAAAGGAAGCTCGACGACAGCCTCAGTGACGATATCAGCCTGGTGATCTCGGCCTCCTCGGGCCGGACCAACTCGCTGACGAACATGACTGTCGTGGAGATTGCCCTCGACCCGCTGGCCCATCTCAACACAAATCTGGCCTCGATTAGCATACCAGGTGGTGCGGGCGGCGCAGCTGCGGGCAGCGGCGGCGGCGGAGGCAGCCTCAGTGACTGGATCGTGGGCCTGCTGGTCTCCCTGCTGCTCATCCTCTGCGCCGCAGCAGGCATCTTCCTCTTCATCCACATGCGCAGTCGACGGCCCCGCAACGCGGTCAAGCCCCACCTCAGCAGCGAGACGGTGGGCGTGGGCAACTCCAACAGCTATGTGGATCCCAGTGCCTTCGACACGATGCCCATTCGTGGTGCTGCCGGTGCCGTGGCCTCTGGCCAGTTTGCTCCACCCAAATACGACGAGATACCGCCCTTTGGGCCGCATGCGGGCAGCTCGGGCGCCGCGACCACTTCGGAGCTGTCGGGCTCGGAGCAGTCGGGCTCTAGTGGACGCGGCTCAGCGGAGGACGACGGCGAGGACGAGGAGATTCGCATGATCAATGAGGGACCACTGAGTCATCGGGCAGGCGCCGGCGGCGTGGGCAGCGACGATGGACGCATTTCGGACATTTCTGTACAGAATACACAGGAGTATCTGGCACGCCTGGGCATTGTGGATCACGACCCGAGTGGCAGCGGCGGCGGCGGGGCCTCCAGCATGGCTGGCTCCAGCCATCCCATGCCCATGCCCATGACAATGCCCATGCCGATGCCCACGCTCCACATGTTCGACGAGGACGCGACGGCGCGCTCGGACATCACGAATCTGATCTACGCCAAGCTCAACGACGTGGCGGGTGCGGGCTCGGAGCGAGGCAGCAGTGCGGACGACGCGGCGACGACTGCCGGCAGCATTGGCACCGTGGGACACGGCCATGGACACGGCGTGATGGCCAGCTACGGCGAGGTGCCCGTGCCGGTGCCCGTCGTGGTGGGCGGCAGCAATGTGGGCGGCTCGCTCAGCTCCATTGTGCACAGCGAGGAGGAGCTGACGGGCAGCTACAACTGGGACTACCTGCTTGACTGGGGGCCCCAGTACCAGCCGCTGGCGCATGTATTCTCCGAGATAGCAAGACTGAAGGACGACACCATGTCGGAGCACAGCGGCCACAGTGGCCACAGCGGCAGCGGCGCCTCGTCCAGCGCCAAGAGCAAACAGTCCCTGGCCCACTCTTCGCACTCCTCCACGGGTGGCGCTGGCAGCGTGGTCCTCAAGGCTCCACCACACTCCACGCACATTCCTCCCCCGCTGCTCACCAACGTTGCACCCCGCGCCATCAATCTGCCCGTGCTGGGCAACTCTTCCGGGCTGCGTCTGCCCCCTCACCTCAGCATGTCCGGCCTGCCGCGCTCGCCCATCGGCCACGAGGCAAGCGGCGGCTTCAGCACCTCCTCCGCCATGTCGCCCTCCTTCTCGCCATCCCTTTCGCCGCTAGCCACCCGCTCGCCCTCGATTTCGCCGCTTGGCGGTCCGCCCACCCACATGTCGCACGTCTCCCTGCCCCGCCACGCGCCCCAGCCCAGCCAGCGCGCCAACGTGGGCACTCGCATGTGAACAACGCGACCGACCGCCCGCCCGCCCCCCAAATCCGTGTGATCACCATTAGAGAGTAGCGAGTTCGTATGTAGTTCGTAGTTGTAAGTAGTTAGTGCCAGAGACTTGAATACGAATGGAGAGCAGCTGTACATGCATAGTATTACTTGCACCACCCCCGCCCCACACACGCACACGCACACCCACACACACTCATACACACGCGAACATACACACAATCCCTGCAAACATTTGAAAGTGCTGCGATACTTAAACATTTAAAAGAGAGCTGGAAGATAGTTTGGCGATACTTTGGAGGAAAGGTTGATGATAATTTGGCGATCGCCTTGTTATCTTCGCAAAGCGAGAATATAGCGATAGTAGTTATTCAAAAGAGAGCAGCTTCTTCCTGAAAGAAGCGAAGGAAGCGATAGGCACCCTACAATCAACGCATTCTTATCTTCCGCGATACAAAATGTTTGCAGAAACCTTACACATCTCAGCAACACTTTTTAGCGTGAAGGAACTACAATGAAATAATAAAGTTAATCTGAATAAGTACCGAAAAGTTTTGCTGGGATCTCATTAGGCACACCAACATACACACACACACCTACACCGACACCAACACACGCACACACACGCACCCACACTGATGGACAGGCAGTTAGGCACGCATAGTTGTTGTACGAGTATGTAATGTATGTATATAGGACTGTAGTAGTAACGACCACAAAGCCAACAAAGACTCTCTGAAATTCGCTTGGTTGGCCGCCCGAAGATGCGCCAACCGGAGCAACAGACAAACCAAGCCAGCCATAAGATATAAGCATTTCTTTAGAGCTAGACATACATATGTAGTAGGTAGAGTTAGGAACTAGAACTAAACTAGTTTTAGGATCGAATCGAATCGAAACGAAAGGAAACGCGACTCTAAGCGAACCATTACCATTTAGGAGAAGTATCGAAAATCAAGAGAATCGCTCGCATGTCTGCCTCCATTCCAATTCCAATTCCCATTCCCATTCCCATTCTCATGCCCATACTCGAACCCATTCCATATTAACGCATTACAAACTAAGTACAGAGAGAGAGAAGGGGGGAGAATTGTAAAAAGTTGTTTTAGTAATCACTGGAGAACCCTTGTAAATGTTTATCCGTAGCACGATGCGTATTTAAGTACACGTATAAGTATTGTATGTAGCCTTAAGTCTGTCTGTAATAAGTAGTTTCTAGTTACTTTTCACTTTGTGTGTGATGCTACTTGTGTAATTGTTTACGATCTAGCAAAGCTGTAAAAATATCGTATGTATTCCGTAGCTGTAGGATCTACCTAAGGATAACCGATAAGACTTAGTTTGTAATAGCGAAAGAAATCGAAAATCGAAATAAAATCAATATCAAATAAACTAAAATACAATCGAGTTGAGTTGAGTTGACTAAAGTTAAGTCTCTTACCATATTCGAATACAAATTGCCCTTGTATTTGTGATTAATTTCCATTAAGGTTTCGGCCCTCGGGCTGCTCCAGCAACCATTAAACCACAAGGACTGCAGATCTGTGGATCGACGCGTCGATCGTTTGGGAGACCTGGAAATGGATTGCCGGCAAAACGCCTATATTATTATTATTGTATTTTTCTTGATTTTTCTTTATTTTTGGGGCAAAAGCAAAAGTGGCAGCCACGCCCCTGGAGGAGTGAGAAGGGGTTGTACAGGGTCGGGTATAATGCTGTGGCATGCTTTTATTGTAGGTGGCAAAAACGTAGCTGAACTCTTGAACTGGCATGCCACATACGCAGCGTCTCTCCCCTGCCCGGCCCTGCCCTGCCAACCTAGCCTCTTGTCTCCGCTTTCCAATCTGACTCGATGATAGGCGGTGGCCTCCTTGTTGCCACAGTTGCCACAGTTGCCGCAGCTGCCACAGTTGTTGTTGTACTTGAAGGTTAACAAACAATTTCTAGACGCTCTACAGACCAGGAGGCACCAAGGCAAAGGGAGAGGGAGAGGGCCGGAGACAACACGAGCGAGGCGACTCGACGGCCACTTTGTCTTCATTTCAAAGTCGTTGCATGAACTCATTTATTTGTTTCTGATTTCTGGCCAGCACCACACCTCCTCGCCCTCGTTCCCAACCCTCCCCGAATCCCCTCGACCCCACACTTTGCCAGCTCCAAGCTGTCGTCATTATCATTATTTGCTGCACACTCCTTTGCCCAGTTGAGTTATTTCCATTTGCCAGATCGACTTTGGGTTTGACTTTTCCACACTGGACTCAACTGGACTCGACAGGCGCACGAGTGTTGCTCCTGCTCCTGCTCCGGTTCCTTCTCCCCGCTCATCCTAATTCTCCTGCTACTGCTGCTGGTATCAATTGCAGCAGATCATGGTGAACCCTGCTTGAAATTTGTTCTATGTCACATTGCGATTTGCGCTGCAAACTATCGATCAATTCAGTGGTTTCTATACTATCGATAGTTTTAAATGTCTTGGTACCCTTTTGTGGCTTGTGGCACTTTCTTTAAACAGCCAATTGACTCTTAACATTGTTAAAATCAAGTTGGACAGCATATTTAAAAAATATCGATAGCATCGAGAGTGTCATCGATAGTTGTGCCATTTCATTATAATCGCAACCAACTCTAGCCCCTCCGCTTAAACGCTTGTGGTTATTATTAGTAGCAGTCAATTCATATTAGAGTAAATACAAATAACAGCAACAAGAGCACTTGGAGATTCACAACCTCCCAAGCCACCTGGGCAAACACTCGCATCCAAGGGCTATAGCCCAGGATCAGCCGCATCCACAACTATCCTGCATGACGATGCCATTGACTTCGATTCGACTGCAACTACGATGCCAAGTTCTCGTCCAACTCCAACTCCGAGCTGCGATGATGATGATGATTATGGGTTTTGCTGGCCTAGGTATTCATTTGGGCCACGCAGCATTTTCGGGGTGTGTACGCAGACAACGACGGAAAGTGAAAAGCCTTAATTTGTTACAGGCCAGAAGAGAAGCACAGCAACAAGTAAGAATAGGCATGTCTGACTGGGTTATACCCTATGCCTGGGTCGGGAGATTCTCTTCACACTCTTGAACAACTATTGCATTTCTCATGCGATCATAATGAAATTAGGGATGTAAGAAAAACATATATAAAGGTAAGAACTTGATCCTTCAAACTGTTAGTCATTTTATTTGATTTACTCGAAATCCCTTTACCCCGTAGAGACTGCTGATCAAGAATATATATATTTATACTTCGTATGCTTGAAGTATCCCCCTTTTTCTGTTACATATGCAACTTTACCCATTTTTAATAGGCACAGGGTATAGAAGCAGCCATAACAACAGACTAGATCCTCATGGGCTTGTTGGGTTATTTTTAAAGCCATTTAAGTGGCTGTGTGGTTGTGTGGTTGTTTTAGTAACTATGCGCACGTACTCGTATTGCAGCGCCTTACATTGTTCTATGCGTTGGACGGATGGACATTTTTCACTTGGGCTGTCAAATTGGGGCTTCGACAGCTTTTAAACAGGGCAGCGCCACCACTGACAGCCGCCAGAAGGGGCATGCCCCACTCTGGCTCAGGGTCTGTGTCTGTCAGTGCAATGGGATATGCATCATTTTTCATGGCAGTTGGAGGGATTGAGAGTGGAACTGCAATTGGGATCGGAATTGGAGCTGGAACTGGAACTGGAACTGGCAACTGGGTTGGGTTGCAAGTCTGCTCTTTGATTCCGATTCGCCAGCTGATTGCAAAATAAGTGATTTGCGAGCTGGCTGCGTGATAAGCTGCAATCAGTTGTGAGTTGTGGATCTCGGATGCAGGCAATGCCTTTATAATTTGTCAATGCATCAAGCGCACAATAAAGCGATTACGATTACGATTGCGATTAACATGGCCAACGCGCCGAGTTGGCAAGCAAATCCTACAAGGGCCCATCTTGGAGCTCTGCATTCTCATATGCAGTTGCCCGGCCAGGATGCCCGATTCCCAAGGATGGCCAAAGGCAGCGACTGCGCTTCGAAATGAAGTGAAATACTCGCACAATAATAATTTTATTTCAACTCAAATGGTCGGCTGATGAGCAATTTAAAGCCGCCAAGAGCTGAGGAAGCCATCAACTTGAGCCGCAGCCTAAGCCTTCAAAGACTGACTGCGGACGCGCGCTTCGACTTGGACTTCGACTGCGGCAGAGGCAGAGGCAGCGACAGAGACTGCGACTGCGACAGCGGCTTAATAACAATTCCATTAGCGGTTAATGTCTTCATTGCAAGTGTCAGTTATGGGGGCGCTGCTGAGAAACAGCGAGAACAGAGAGACACAACCCCCTGTCCCTGTCCCTGTCCCCCCTCAACCCTCACTCCAGCCACTGTTATTCATGGCAGTTGACGCTAAACTGACTGCCAGCACTGCCTACGTCGCACAGTGGTACAAGCGCTCAAACACGCGGATTAAGTTCAGTTTTCAACTTTCGTGATGAATGGTAAGAGGAGAGGAAAACCTCTGGAAGAAGTTGTGGATAGGAAATAAAAAGAGAATTAGGAAGAGAGAAAAAAGGGAAGAAAAAAAAATGGGGGGGGTGGGGGGGGGGAACTTCCGTCCATAACAACCCTAGGTACTTTTCATTCATTCATAACCAATATTCTAAATATTGATATTTGCAGTATTTCTCATTTTCAAACAAACTATATACAGAGTTAGTCAAAAGTATTTACACAACGAGCATTTTAAAACATTTCTCACTCAAGAAGCTTTTTTTGTTGCTCCTGGAAATAAGTTGCAAAAATATTGGCAACAATTGAGCTGCGATATATTCGCATTTCGTACGATTGACGAAAGTAGTCAAATTCAAGATAATGCACTTTAATCTAAATATTTCGACGGGCAACGCTGGGGTTTTACCAGCTAATATACAATAATATATATCTATGGTTACGTATTAATAAAATGCCTGAAGTTAAGTTGTTGGGTGCCTGATCCATAGATTTGAATGTTCGAACCTCAGAAACAGTTTCTTTACAACTTTTAATGGTGAAAGTAAGTGAAGACTGACTACAGAAATGATCCTGTGAAGTATAGTCTAATGGTAATTTGTGAAACTAGGCTGGCAACCATTGAAGCACATGAAACATATAAAAATATTTCCTTGACAGATCAAAATTAGTTTAGAGATTACTTTCTTTGTGACCATATTAAATAGGCTCGTTCGATAGCTCGTTTCTCCCACTGTGCCTTGCCACGGATTTAGGCCCGTCTGGCCCTCTTGTTGGCCGCATCAACACTGCCTGACCACGAGCAGAATTATGGCCTTCTCCTGCTCCCCCTCGTACGTCCTGCTGCTGGCCCGGGTCGACTCGGCGCAACGCGACGTCTTGCATGTCAGTTTAACACTTTGGCGAAACGTCTCTACAAATCCTTTGAAGTGAAGCCAGCCGAGGCTGGCTGCGCTTTTTATTATAGCGCACGCTTGATTATTGTCCAAATTTATTGCAATGACTGCACTAATAAGCTCGTTCCCAGCTCCAGCTCTCCCTCTCTCCCTCTTTCCCCTTCTCCACCGATCGCCGCTCCCCGTACCCGCTCACCGATCCCCGAGCTGCGACATTAGCATTCAAGTGGCCAACAAATGCGAAAATAATTGCTACCACGAAAAATGCGTTGAATGAGTGGCTGCAAGGGGGGCGGGGAGTGGGGCATATGGGCAGCGGGGCAGAGGGAGCGCAGGGGCAGGCAACTGCAGGCGATTGCTAATTGCGGACTTGATTGGCGCAGTCGCATCCCACGGGCCATCAACTACGCTCGCAATAAAAGAGATTTTTTACGATCGCTGAAAAAGTTCGTTGTCTAAGTCTTTTGTTTGGCACTGGCCATTTCCGGTTCCGCTGGGTTTCAGCGCCTGGAGTTGGGAAACTGAGTAAGGGGGGTTGAAATTGGGCAGCTCAAGCGCCGCTTTTGATCCACAATCGACACAAACACACACACACACACACACACTAACAGCCTTGGAGTGCATCAAAGGAAAGTTGCGACGCCGCCGCCATATGTAATCCGATACGTTTGTGGACTGCACTGGCGCCGCTGCCCCGCTCGCCCCCAGCCGCACTCGCCACCAAAAGATGAGAGATGAGATGAGATGTCTGCTCTGCTCTCAAAAGCTTGTATTTCAACGATCCCGGCGCAGGGCAGCCAGGAATCCATTAGAGGCTGACAAGCCACGGCAACAACAACGCCGCATAATGAAACACGCGCAATCTGGCCATAATGGCAAATGTTGTTGCCAATAGAATCATTCGCCATCCATCCATGTATCCAGCCATCCAGCCATCCATCCATCCATCCATATACACACAGAGAGGAGTCCCAAACTCAAACTCAAACTCAAGCCCAAACCCAATTCCAAGCCCAATCCCGCACAAAGGCAGCCATTAAAATATAATAATAGCTGCCATAGCTGCAAATGTTGCTGGTTGTTGCTTGCTCCTAACAGCAACAACACCAACAACAACAACAACAACAACTACAATAGCAACAGCAGCCGCAGCTACTGTGGCCAAACAATTTGGACATGACACACCAAAGGAGCCCAGAATCGAAGGAGCTGCAGCAGCAGATGCGATGATCGAAACTCATAATGCAGCCATCGAGTGGGAGGCAGGCGGGAGGTGGAAGGTGCAAGGTGGCAGGGAGACCGCAGCGAGATGGAACGTCAAAGCTAAACAAGAACAATCTATCCAAATGTCCATCTATTGAGCAGATAAAGCTGCTGCGTCTCCTTGCGCGTGTGTCTAGGGATTTGTGTGAGCTTACACTTTGCACAATCCACAATCCACAATCCGCAGGCCGACTACAAACGGCGGCTGATGAAGATTAGCCTGGCCCCCCCACTCCTCCTCTCCGAGTGCTAGCTTCTAACTTGATCTTGGGTTGCTGCTGCTGCTGCTGCTGTTGCTGTTGCTGCTGACGTTGATGTGCCACCAACAGCAACAGCAACAGCCACAGCAGCAAGAGCAACAAGCAGCCATTGTTTCGACGCTTTGTTGAATGATTTCTCTGCTCGTTGTTGTTTCTGCTGTGGCTGCCGCTGCCGCTGCCGCTGTTGTTGTTGTCCTTTTAGCATCAAAAGAGATTTGCATTTTATCGCATTGCGATTCGCCAGCGGAAATAACAAAATCAACAGGCAGCAACTTGGCAACTGGCAGCGTTGTCGTTGTCGTTGTCGTTGTCGCTCTTTGATGCCTGCTGACAGCCGGACAGTTGCTCAGTTTCTCGATTGAAGCTGGCAGCCGGGAGGGAGGCAGGGGCAGCAGCAGAAGCTGGCGGATGCTCAGTCATTTTCGGCGACCTGTCAGTTAATTGAAATATTCGTGCCAGCCTCATCGTCGTCGTCGTCGTCGTCGTTGTCGTCATCATCATCATCAATGTCAGTCGCCGTGGGTACTCATTAAAGCTTCGCTTAGGAATCGAACAACGAATTTGCATGGCGAGCTCAGAGCTCCCAGCTCCAGCTCCAAGCACCAAGCTCCAACTAAGGCGGTGATCAAACACAAAACGTGTTAATGTGCCAAATGAAACGATGCAGCAGTTGTCAGTGGTTGCGAATGTGGTTGTGAATGTGAGGCTGGGAGGCTGGCACAAACTCAGGCTCAGGCTCAGGACAAGGAGCCCAAGGAGCTACCCGCTGTGCCACAAAGTTAAACAGAATCAATTTATAAATCAGCGCACTGCGCGGCTTTAAAGGTCAGCGATAACAACAACAGCAGCAGGAGCAGGAGCAGCAACAGCAACAGCAGCCGCAACTGGAGAATTGGAGGATTGGCCAGCTCTTGTCCGCGATGAGCAATTTATTGTGTCAAACTCAATTATACTCGTGTGATATTTTTGTTCCCCACAAAACAAAACAACAAAATGCCAAGCACACACGCACACACACAAACACACACACGCACACACACACACACACAGATACAGCACAAAAAGGAGCAACCCAAATTCTCGAAATGCTGCAACTTTGGCCCGAGTGAAGCAGCGCAAACGAAGAAAAAACAAAATCCAAAAAAAATACAAACTCCAGCTCCAGCCCCTGCCCCTGCTACTGCCCCTGGGCCAATGTCTGGCCACAAACTGCAGCCGAAATGAAAGAAGAAAAGTTTCAGATAAATGAGCAGAATGGTTTGGCGAAAGGCGCAATTCAACTGCCAAAATAACAAAAGCCAAAAAAGCCAACCGAAAAAAAAGAAGGCAATAAGAACCAAGATCCGAGCAGAGGAGCAGAGGGAGTCAAGCCTGCCATGGGGACTCATTAATGCCCTACACAATTCGGAGAAGCTGAAAGTCAATCGATGACACCGTCGATAGTATCGATAGGTTCACTTCACTTGATTGTATCAGTATCGATTTTCTTTCATACTCTTGAAGTACTGTTCCGAATCAGAAGATAGTGTTTCAGTATTCAATCAGTAACATTCAATAAAACTACGTCTGTGCATTATTATAACTGTCAAGAGATATATTCAGAATAATCGTATTTCAAAGAGGCGGAGATCAACTGGAAACATTGCCCATACTCCTGCAAGTATATAAGATGGGTTAAGTGGCTATATACTCAAAGAAAAACATCGAAAGTATCGAAAAAGTATCGAGTGTTGTGAGGCAAACCTAATGATCTTGAAGGTAAGACTTAGCAAATTTCAGGTCTAGTGAGATCCAAAGCTTCACTGAAAAGATCAATTGAATCGATCAAGAGATCAACTTTATTATCCAATCCCTATCCTTTAAACCCGTTGTTGTATTTATGATTTGCAACATATTCCCCCCTTTTGAACCACCTTGTTCAGTTTTCCATATGTATGTCCTGCGGAGAGGGTATTCCTGGCTCCTCACAGTTTGCCAGTTGCATTTGTGGCTCATTGGTAATTTTGTACTGGCAGATTGCCTGCTCCAAGTGTAAGCCCAAAACAGAAGTCGACCACAACCACGGCAACTGCCCGCGCCCCTCGCTCCGACTCCCTTGCGGCGGCTCGCGACCAGGCAACACTCACTTTTTGTTGCACTGGGCAGCCAAGAATTTCACGTTGACACTTTTAAGTGGACATCAAGCAGTTTGCGCATATTTCCCCCCCTAGGCCCCTTGTCTCCTTACCCGCTGCGTCGCTGCCTCCTCCTCCACCCTCCTCCCACCGCTGGGGTCTCAGTGGCAGCTGCAGCTGCAGAGCCGTCGGAGCAGTCAGAGAGACCGGGCCAACTTTCGGCTTGGGCTCTTTCCGAAATTTACAGTTGAGTCTCGGCCCAGTGGCGGGCCGAGGGGGGGCGCAGCGTGCGAGTTATGCGATCTTTGGACTCTTAACGATTCGCCTTTGTTGTTGTTGGGGTCTCTTCTTTACTTTTGGTTTTTTGGGCAGTTGTCTCGTCCTGCAGCGCTGGGTCAGAAATTCAGTTAATTTAGCGAGAAATGTACAAAAGTTGTCAGCGCTGCGAGAGGATCCCGGCAGGAGGGGCTGGGCGGAATGGAGGAATGGGAATGGGAACGGGAACGGGATCGGCAGCTAGAGGTCGGCCTACCCCAGACCCAGGCCCAGGCCCAGGCCCAGGACAAAGGGAAAAAGTCTTCTATTAAAATGCATTGCAAATATGCCAAACAGTTGCATCAAAGGACACAATTAGGCTCTGGCTCCGGCTCCGGCTCCGTCGCCGTCTCCCTGCGCCCACCTCCGTCTCCCGCTCCAGTTCTGGCTCCCAGCAATTTTTGGGAGACAGCAGACTCATCAAAGCGGCTAAGCCGCCTATAAATCTTCGACACATAAACAAAATCCACGCGGAATTTTTATTGCTTATTATTGCAAGCTTTGGAGTGGACTTTAAGGCTGCATTTCGCAGATTTCGCAGAACCAACAACAACAGCAACAGCAACAAAAGCAACTGAAAGTATCGAATTTCATTTCCTGTGTTAAGGTCCTATAGAAAGCCCGGTTCACTTGTCATTATGATTCCGAACAATGGCAAATTTGCAGTGACCTCAGCCCAACGATCCCGCCAGCAGCTTCTCTCCCCCACTCCGTCCCGTTGGCTCGCTCGTATGTTTGAAATCAGATCCTTGGTGGAATCATTCGCACAATCAGCGCACACAAATCGTAACGATTTCTCATTTTAATCAATTAAAAAGTCAACGGCCGGGCGATTCCCGTTCCGTTCCCGCTCCCGCTCCCACTCCCGCTCCCGTCACCGATTTCGCCTCCGATTTCGCCTCCTGCTAACTGTAAATCGCTGACACTTGCCGAAAATATGCCGAAAGTCCCAAATGTGAGTCCGGCCAAGACTTGGCCCTTGCATTTTGTTTGATTAATGAGGTGAAATGTTGTGAAATATTGTCGCTGCGACTGTTGTTGCGTGAGGGGGCCGGGCCGGGCAGGGGAGGCGAGGAGGGAGCACGAAAACAAATCAAATGGAAATCAATACCTACATGAAATTTAACGCCTGGCAAGATTCCCGTTGCCCGGCTCGTTACAAGCCAACCCAGCAGAGACACCCGCCCTCCTCCACCCCGTTGCCGTCACGCGAGTCTCCCCCCGTCCAAATATGGGGAGACAACTGCGGGCAACAGTTGTCACAGTTCTCAAAAATATTTCCAAATGAAATATAGAATTGCACAAGCAACAACAAAAGCAGTTGAACAAAGACTGCTCGACTGGCAGATACTCTGTGCTCAGGAGAAACTTCTGTAATTTTCGGATGATTGGGAAACAATGTGAAAATGATCCAAAGGAAGCGGAGGTGATCAAGGACTCAATCAGCAAGTTTAACCAAATACATTTTGATAATAAAATGAAATACACAAAAGCGAAAAGTGTCGATTTTTACCTGTTATTTCTCAAATGCTATTAGCTTTTTGGATATCGAACTTCAACTTCCGCTACCAGATGTCGTTTCCAGCTCGCATAGGCAGAGTACACGAATGACAAGAGAGACGTCCTTATTCAATCTGAAAGCCACTGAAAGATAAAAGTAGATTTATAGCCCCAAATCTAATAGATCGACACTTACTTATTTGAGAGAAAGTGGGATCATATTTGGTACAAGAACTTTACTATGGTTATAACGATTATCGAAATTTGCCTTAAATTGTAGTTCATATAAATGCAGAACGAAACCATTCTCTTCTGTCACATCAGAAGTCTTAAAATAAGAAATG
This sequence comes from Hirtodrosophila histrioides, assembly GCA_037075165.1. Taxonomy (NCBI): domain Eukaryota; kingdom Metazoa; phylum Arthropoda; class Insecta; order Diptera; family Drosophilidae; genus Hirtodrosophila; species Hirtodrosophila histrioides. The sequence continues at coordinate 849,550 of JBAMCL010000789.1, forward strand.
TCTGCTTTAATTAATAACACACAGCTGCAGAGCTTTATGATACCCTTTATGTATGTTTTATGGGTATAGGGTATAAATAACACAACATAAAGTGTGAACATGTAAACGTCACTCCAACTCCATCTAATCGAATGGAGCCTAGTGGAGTCGAGTCGAGTCGAGTCAGGGAGAGGAGGAGAGGAGTCAGCAACCTGAGACCAGCTGCAGGTGTTCCCCAGGCAGCGCTTGGCAAATAGCTGACTCCAACTATTCATTCGTCTCCACGGCAGTCCGTCCCACTGTCCAACTGTGCAACAGTGCAACAGTTGGAGTTAAGCGTGAAACGCGCAATTCAGGTGAAACGAAATCAATAAGCACGCGGCGTATACTTAATCAAGACATAACGCGCCCAAATCGCCAAATCAGCAAATCACAGCGACAACAAGCTCTGAGAGTACCCGGATCTAATCTGGCAACTGGCTCATTCGCATGATTACCATGATTAGAGCGCCAGCTGCAGATCTTGAGCAAGATCTAATGTTCCAGCCGTTAATCAGCTGCGCCCGTTTAGCAATCGATAACTAATCGCCCAGCTACGCAATCGATTGCTGGCGAAAGCGTTGCGACGCCCCGTGAGCTACTTCAAGATGGCCAACTATCGATTACACATCAATGTGAACCAATTGAGTAATAATAGTGTCTTCAAAACTATCAATACCACCTCTGGTACCATCAATAGCTATACCTATAAATGTATTTTAACAAGGCTGCTCAGATGGCAAGAGATCGTCGTGTTGCTTCAACACGCGCCCATCGCTACTTTAAAGACTGTCAGACAAACTGTTAGATACTTGCAGGGGCAATTGGTTCACACCTAGACGCATCTATCAGATACAGAATGGATGCTTCATTTGGCAAACAATATTCAATAACAGTGTTTGACAGTACTCGTTCAGAGCTCGTGGAATCCCCTCACGAAAATCGCAGAACTGTTGACCCAGTTTTGTCCGTTTGGGCTTGAATAAATATGGGACTGGGACTGGTACTGAGACTGGGACTGTGGTGCAGTGGTGCAGTGGTTCAGTGGTGCTGCTCACATAGCAGGCGCATTAAATTCTAATAATTCGACTATTATGACATGATAGTCACGTATTAAGCAAGGCAGCAGCAACAACACAACAGAAACCAAAACAGCACAAATTATGAGACGGCCCACAAGCAACCGGTTGGGCAGCTAGCCAAAACTGAGGCCCCCAGCCCCCAACCCCCAACCCAGACTGGGGCCCAGAAACCCAGACTCTGAGCCCCAGTCTGAGCCAGAGACAGAGCTGAGGCTCAGGCTGAGGCTGAAGCGATTGGGAAAAATTAAAATGAATGCGCAAATGCCAAAATATTTGAGGCAAGCAAAAAATTTGCATTCGCATCGTAGTAAAACTGGCCCAAACCAATGCGAGCAATTCTCGTGCCTCATGAGGCATGCAGTATGTGGCAGAGAGTTGTGGGGAGCCAACGGACGGAGTGTTGCCACAAATGCGCACAACATACGAGAGTAATGCTGATTTTTTGTATTATGTTTTTTTTATGTGGTTTCGCTTTGTTTTGTTTTTGGCATCAGCAGGAACGCGCAGCATTTGCATAACAAAGGCGCAAGAGTTGGCGCCTGCAGGCGAGTAAACAACCCACCTACCCCCTCCACCTACCACCCCAACCCGCTAGCCCCCGCTAAGTAGATACCCCCTCCCTAATATCTATCCATCTAGCCGGCAGCCATTTTGGCATTTGGCAAGTTGCGTTGACACATTTCGCAGTCGGCGTCGCAGTCGACGTCGCAGCAGCGTTGAAAGTTGTATGCTTGAGCAGCCCACACACAGTCACACAGCCACACACACACACACACACACACACACATTGTTCTACTGCTGATCGATTTGTGCCCCTTAATTTGATGCCAAAATGTGGCATGTAGTAATCGTGTGTATCTCATATTTAGTCAGAAACCAAATCGTTTCGTTAATGCTCTAATGACACTGGGCTTAAGGTACAGCTCACACCTGGATTAATCGTGGACGAGATGTTTTTTGACCATTAATCATTATATTTTCCGATGGAATGAGCCAAACGATCGATTTTAACCTCACTTGTACGAGATGCTTCATCACTTTGATGAAGAAGAGATTAAATATAAAGTTGTTCCTAGACCAGCCTTAAATGACAATTCAGAACACGATTAATCGTAGGAGAAACTATCACAGGGTATTTTAACAGCGAAGCAAATCTTCAAGCTTGATTTAGATTGTGAGAGCCAAATCTCCACGATGTCTGGTTAATTCGATGGAGATGACACATATAGGGAAAATAAAGTAGAATTAATCGATCTATGAGCTTGTTTACGGTTTAATTGGTTACTTTAATACTTAAATTCACCCTACATCTGGAAGACAAAAATCACACAACACGGTCAATCGGAGTTTGGGTTAAATAATATAAGGGAAGACTTTATGATCGTGATAAAGCTAACGAATAGCTGATGGCTGACTGAACCAACAGAATTAATCAACTTTTGCATAAAGTATGCTCACGATCATCGAAGATTAAAGTTTATGTTTACAGCAGTTCACCCATTTAATTGATAACATAACTATTGCTTAATTATAAGTTTATTCTAGTGTTCCCCCTCTAAAATAGATCTTGTTCTGCTGATTATAATGAACTTGTGTAACTTTAAGCCAATGTCATTGGATCTTGGTCAGCGCCGTCTGATTGTCCGAGTTTTCGAGTGTCGCTGTAGTTGTTGCGGCTTGTGTTCTTGTTGTTGTTGTTGCTGGTGTCCCGCTGTTGACGTGTTTATGTGGAGCTTTGCTGCACCCGCGCATGGGCCAAAACTTGAACTTCGACTTTCGAAAAGTGGCAACGACAACAACAACAATATCGGACGGCTGACTAATGAGAGAATTATGCAAAAGATAGAACGGCCGCGATGCCAATGGGACGAGAGGCTGGAACAACGCTGCGTATGCGCGACAGGAGGCAGCAAAGCGGCTCATTAGCCCCAGTGGTGCTTGTGGTGGCTAATCGGGCTCGAACTGGCCTGGACTGACTGGCTGGCTGGCTGGCCTGGCCTGGCCCGGCTTGGCCTGGTCTGCTCTGGTGAATGGCAGTCCCAATCGGCTATCAAAAGAGCGCGCGAGCAAAACGGCAACAACATGAACAACACATCTTATCAGGCAACCAATTAAGACAAAACTAAGACTAAACTTGAAAATGCCGTCCAAATCGAAATGAAAATCAAACGCAGGCAAACACACAAACTGCAGACAGACAAGCCACACACACAGGCGCACACACACAAAATTTGGATTTTAATTTGATTGAGCGGGGGATGGAGAGGGGGCCCCGCTGGCAAATCGGTGGCCACATGTGGCAAGTTGTTGCCTTGGTTTCTGCTTGTAGTTTTCGATTTCGTTTGCGATTAACAAACACACAAAACACCAGGGTCCGCTCGGATCCGCTGCCTGACCGTGTAATGAGCGACGTGCGACATGGCCAATGGCCAGCTATTGCCAACTGCCAATTGCCAATTGCCAATTCGACTATCGACAATCGACTATCGACTATTGGCCATTGAGTACACTTGGAGAAAAGTCGTTCTAACATAATGAATACAAGTATCGCAGAGCAGCTCTATGAAAACTCTGATCATTCGATTTTACATTCACTCAAGAAAATAAAACCTTAAGAACGTTATTTTACTCAAGAAAATCAATTAATCAGTCAGCTGACTCGAATTAGCTGTATATAATTGACCACAAATAAGCTAAGCTTCATCAAAGGTATGCAAATTGATTGTATCGTTCACAAAAAACACAAATCAGTTAGCGGTTACCAAAGCAGAAGAAAACAGTCAGCGATTAGTTGTGCTGAACGACGCGTCGTTATAAGCACCAAATATCAACTTCTTGATCTAGTTCGATAACTGGTTCATTACTTTAATATCTTGGCTCTCGAGGGCAGCAAATGATCTCACAAGCTTCAATGAACTTCTGTTAATTCGTCAAGGGTGATCATAAAATGGGTGATCTTATTCTGTAATCGAGTTTAAGATTATCCATGATCGTATTTCACTAGCAGATGTGGTTGCATTACGAAGTACAAGACTTTAAAGTTGGCATTCATCGTTCTTGTTTGTTTTGTGAACAGCAAATTAATTAATTGGTATGAAAAGGAATCCGCCTGTTTCTCTGAGTGTGCTGACTATGAGTATTGACTACTGGCAGTTGGTGGTTCGCAATTGGAAGCTGTGGCTGCCACCTGCTGCTATTGTCTTGTGGCTGCTACCAATTGAGCGAGTGTGTGAAAGATGCCGCGATAGAGCGAGCAGTCAACAACATGTCAAGCAGTCAGCACCAATTGGCCATAATTCAGATCTCAGATCTCAGAACTGAGAACTGAGAACTCAAAAGACGGCTTGAAGGTCGCCAAAGGGAGCTAGAGAGAAAGGAACACTGCGACTAATTGAATGCATTTGTGGGGGTGTTGGCAGCCCACGCATCTGCTGCTGCAGCTCCAGCTCCAGCTCGAGCTCGAGCTCCTACTCCAACTCCAGCTCCAACTACATTTGCATTGGCATTGGCAACTGGCCTCCATCGGGGGCATCGTGTGCTTGTGGCTTGGATTTCACGTTCAAAGGTTATGACGTTGTCGTGTCAACGTTTCGTTATTTATTGTTGTGAGCCAAAAAGGGTTTGCCGCCCAAAACAAAAGCCAACTAATGCGCCCACTCCTCGGCTTCTCCTGCCTGCCCCCCTGCCGACCTGCCTCCCCAGCTGTCTGTTGCCAGTTGCCTGTTGCCTGTCGGTGGCTTTGACTAGAAGTCCTCGTTCGCGTTCGCGTCCTCGTCCCGTCCTGCTCCTGTCAGTTATTAATGGAGCGCCCATTGTCTGCACAGCGTCTCTGGAGCGGCTCTAACGGCGCTTTGATTTAGCCTAGGAAATTAGCATTCAATACAAAATTCTGCCGCAAATAGACGCCAATCAACGCCCAAAGCGAATCCCAGCAGACCCCTCTAGGAGTCGGCTAATCAGAAATTGTGTGCGATCAATTCTCTGGCTTCGGCCTGGGGTTATATCAGAAGAGGGCCAGGGGAGCCTGATCAACAAATTATGCACAATTATGCGCTGCAAACGAACCAAATCTAGAGTCAACTTCCGCCGTAACAGCAAAAGTACACTTAGAGAATTTCGAATTCTTCACTGATATTATTCTTTAATGGTCTTAAAAGAAAGTTAAGCTTAAATTACCCTGAAGTCCCAAAGGAAATTCTTGTGTTCGATTTAAGTATGATCGAATCCTAGAGTTCTAGATTTCAGACTTATTTTAAGTTAGAGTTGGCATCTTTGAAGTGAGGACTTAGAGTAAAGGATTGATTTAAAATAAAAGTAGGTTTTCTTGAGGTGTTTTGAGTCCTTTTTTGATTGTGTTCGATTAAAGTATAATCGAATCCTTGAATTCTAGATTTCAGACCTCTTTTAAGTTAGAGTTGGCATCTTTGAAGTGAGGACTTAGAGTAAAGGATTGATTTAAAATAAAAGTAGGTTTTCTTGAGGTATTTTGAGTCCTTTTTTGATTGTGTTCGATTAAAGTATGATCGAATCCTAGAATTCTAGATTTCAGACTTATTTTAAGTTAGAGTTGGCATCTTTGAAGTGAGGACTTAGAATAAAGGATTGATTTAAAATAAAAGTAGGTTTTCTTGAGGTGTTTTGAGTCCTTTTTTGATTGGTTTGAGCTCGATTTCTGTAGTCGATTCAAATGTCAATGAGTTGTAGTTAAGTATTGAAGCTTGATTAGAGTTCAATATTTTTGTTGTTCGCTTACTTGGTGTTAATATGGATTTGGAATTCCATATTGTTTACTTATCAAGCAATTAGTTCAGTTTCATATTTGATTGAGAATGTCATTTCTTTCTGTGCAGCAACTCTGAGATGCGGCAGTTACAAAGCTGCCTCTCCACCCCTCCACCCTAACTCTCCCCTCTCCCCTCTCTCTCTTTTCCCCGTAGCAGCTCTCACATGTAGGTGGCGCTGTCGTCATAGACATTGCTGCGGTACACAGATCTGGGCATTAGATAGGCAGTGACGCGCGATTCCCGTCTCCAGTTCTCGACTCGTCTCCTAATCGCAATCGTGCGCGTTCTCATTCCCTTTCCCATTCCCGCTCCCGCTCCCGCTCCCGATCCCGTTCTCGTTCTCTGATTGTTAGATGAACCTAGAGACAGACGCAGACGTAGACGCAGCGGATGAAGCTGAGGCTGAGGCTGAGGCTGAGGACGCGTCTTGTTGCCGACAACAACATTGATTTCAATGTTTCATCTGCCGCAGCAGGCAACAACAATGCGAGAAAGAACACCAGCAACAACAACAACAACAGCAACAGAACGCGCCTTTTAATTGCCGTGCCGCCAACAGACATTAGAGAAGAACGAACAACGGGGATGAGGAGGAAGATGATGGCGTTGTTGCTCTGCTGTTTCCGTGTCTGTTTCTGTTTCTGTTGTTGTTGTTGTTGTTGTGGATGTTGTTGCCGTTGTCATGTGGGTGGAGAATATGACGCTGATGTCTGTTGCTCGTCCTGCACTGCCCCGTTCCGCCCCGCCCCGCCCGGCTGTCTTCTCTGCATAAATAGAACAATGCTGCCCCAGCCCATGACAGTCGTTCAAGCTGAGAGCCACAGCCCACAAACAAGGCAATGATGTGGTTGCAATGGTTCCAGTGTATCCAGTGGTTGCTGTGGTTGCTGTGGTTGCTGTTGTAACTGCTGTTGTTTGACATTGCAATTGTTTTTAATTTCAGCGACAACATTTCATTGTGAATAGCCAAAATGAAGTGCAGGCATTTCCGGAGTGACAGTCGCCGAAAGAGACAGCGCGAGCGATAGAGGGAGAGGGAATTATGGGAATTGTGTATGTGCAACATCGGACAGGGACAGAACTCAAGTGTAACCGTCAGGAACCGCTCATCGTACGGTATCGCGGGTATTGGGGCATGTGTCTACCCATCGATATGAGAACCTCTGACTCTCGAACTGCAGCTGCTCAGCAACAACCACAACAACAACAACAACAACACCAACAACAGCATTAGAATTGCTAAAACCACTCAAAATCACCGACAGCAGCAGCAGCAGCAGCAACAAGCAAAAATGTTAAAGTGATCACGTTTTCCGTTTTCCAGCTACAAAACAGCAGCGGGAAAATCCTTAAGCGAAAAAAAACAATCTCAGCTGCGGCTGCTGTTGACATTCCAAGCGATGTTGCCCCGGCAACTGTTGCTCCGGCAACTGTTGCTGCTGTTACCTTTGTGCATGCTAATTTTTCGTTATGTGACTGCCCAGCGTATATAAGTATGTATATGTAAGCACATACATATATAGTTATAGTCCAAAATAAGTATTAAAATAGTTTTATACTGTATCTTATATCTGAAATTTGACTTGGGTAGAAAACAAAACAAGATCGGTTCAGTTTTGACGAAGTCATGAAGGATAAAAGTCTGCAATATGAAAAGCTAGGAAGTTTGGAAGCTTACAAGTCAAATACTCTTGAACTTTAGGCGTGATTTTTGACCCAAAAATAAAATATTTCAAAAGAAGTATTGAATATTCGTTATATACAAATATTAGTAATAGCAGTCGGTAAAATTTTACAAAATTTAAAAGTGTAAGGGTTTCTAAGAAATCCTCTATTGCCGAAAAAAAGAAAGAAGAAGAAAAAAGTCAAAAAAGTTTTATTTTTGAATATCGATAAAATGTAAAAGTCAATCCAATTTAGAGTACCAAACATGATCAAAAAGACATTCCGCATGGAAATCGGTTCAGTTTTGAAAAAGTTTTGAAAGTTTCAAATTGGATTGGAAATTTTACAAGTCTAAATTTTTTGAACTTTTGGCATGGATTTTGACAGTAAAATTAACTTTCCCAGAACGAGTCATGAAATCATTTTTTAATACTAATTGGGTTTGATGTCCGCAATCGATTATAAAATGAAATTTCGCGATTTTAATTTTTCTCAAAATTTTATTTTTGGAAAATATGTAAGGGGGGACCCTTGTCAATTTTCATACAAAATTTGAAAATTTTTTTTTTACAATCCTTTTGATACACAATTTAATTGCTGAAGATCAATTTAGAGAACAAACCATGATCAAAAACGATATTCCGAATGAAAATCGATTAAATTTTGACAAAGTTATGGAAATACAGGAAGATCAATTTCTATGGATTGGAAACTTTACAAGTCAAAATTTTTTCAACTTTTGGCATTAATTTTGACAGTAAGATTAACTTTCTTAAAACAAGTCATGAAATCATTTTTTATACTAATATTGATGTCCGCAATCAATTAAAAATGAAATTTCGCGATTTTAATTTTTTCAAAATTTTATTTTTGGAAAATATGTAAGGGGGGACCCTTGTCAATTTTCATACAAAATTTGAAAATATTTTTTTGGTTGCAAATGATTAAAATTTAATTGCCAAGTCAATTTAGGGAACAAAACACGATCAAAAAGGTATTCCGAATGAAAATCGGATGAGTTTTAACAAAGTTATGGCTATTGAAATGCTAGGAGGAGCATTTCCTAGGGATATAGAAACAGGTAAATAGGTAAAGTTTTCTTACCAAACTAAATTAGAGAGTGTATATGCTATGTACAAACATGTTTATAGGCTAGGACGGCAATGCCCTCCAGGCCCTAACTGTAAAATGCAACGCTGACGCTCAGCAAGTGAGCCATGAAGCATGAAATACAACAGAAGCAACAGCAACAACAACAACAACAACAACAACATATACTAATGTTGTTGCAGGCAACGCATACGAGTATGTGTGATTTTGCTACCGTCGCTCTTTTCTTGCACTACGGAGACAATTGTCATTCAACGGAGTTTCCTCCTTGCTCCCTCTTTCCTATACCCTGTAACTAAGCAAAGAATAGAAATGGTATACTTAAGTTATAAGTCCCTCCAAACTAGTCCAATTTGCGCAATTATATTTGTATTGAATTTTAAGATTGATAAAACTACTATAAAACTGTATTCCTTTATCTTAAACATGTGTATATGCTTGCAGATAAATAATTAATGATTATAATAATAGATCAGCCTATTAAGAAACTAGCTTTAGGGTATCTCCCAGACAAGCTCTCTCGACTATATCAGTTTTACCGACTGTCTTAGTGAATTAAAGGCATAGCTAAGGCAGCATCAGCAACAACAACGGGAACGGGAACGGGGCTGGTTGCCACAGGGGGGGCAGGCAGGAGGGGTCTCAAAATGCAAATAAATGCCGATAATTCAAACGATAAGTTTGTCTTTTGTCTTGTTTGCAGCTACCGTTTGTTGTTTTTGTCTCCGTTGTTGTTGCTGCCGTTGCCGTTGCCGTTGCCTAAAGCAACAGCCATTACGCCTGCATAGACAGGCGGACAGACGGGCGGGGAGACAGGCAGACGGATGGACAGAGGAACGGGGAGACTGGAGGACGGACTCGCCAGCCAGGACCATGATCACGATTTTCAAGTTTCGACATTTGATTGAGTTTTCGTACTAACGAATTTTTTCAGCCCCGACTCTGTGTGTGTGAGAGTGTGTGTGTGAGTGTATGTGTGAGTGTGTGTATGGGTGTGGGAGGGTGTATTTTGTTTTGTTTTTGCATCGTTATCTGCGGTGCATACGCTAAAAGCGTTAATTTGACACAAGTGACCCGATTAAGCGGCAAAGGAAGTCCAAACGAAAGACTTAGAACACGAACTTGCCACGCCAGCAGCAACACCAAACAACAAACACCAAACAACAAACGACAACGAAGGAAACAAAAATGTTAACTTCACATGTTGATAAAAATATGACAAGTTGGCTGTCATTAGTCACACAATTAACATATACAAATATTGCAGGAAGCGGGCCGGGTGTTGGGGTTCAAGCCGCTGAAGATCTGCGTCTCAGTTTGAGTTCGAGTCGGAGTCAAGTTCGGGGTCGGAGTCGGGGTTGGAGGGGTGCCTGAAGTCTGGAGACGTCGCCGCATCGTTCACGTATCGTGTGCTCCTCGCCAGTGTTGCCAACTTTTGCGAGACGAAAAGAGCTGATTTTAGTAGAAGGATAAATTCACAATTAAGCGTAATTTAATATGCCAAAAAGCGCTTTATTTCTCCCTGTTTTCGATATTGGAATTATTCAGAATATAGTCTCAATCTGCTTTGAAAATCTTCTCATTCATAAGCTTCAAGTTTTGAAGTCGCCAACGTTCATAAAGTTCCTCAAGTTTCGAATAGGAATAGGAATGCGCAGTTAAGTATCGATAGCTCAGTGATAAAGTATCGATTAGTCAGTCTTGCATACATTTTAGAAGAAAAAAGAAGCATTAAAAGCCAAAACATTATTATTAAAGCCAGAATTGCGTAATCAAGCTTTTAAAAACGCCAAATTTGACGGGAAAAAATGGAAATTGGCAACATTGGCAACACACACACACACACACACAGAAACGGGGCCGAAACGAGGGTCTAAAGAGGACGCAGGAGACACGCTGACTTCAGCAAATTGTCAATTACTCATGTGATGAGCGAAAGGAGCAGCGGCAGCAGGAGGACCAGACGAAGGAGAGGCCGGAGATGGAGAGGCTGGCGAGCGACCGCCTGTCGTCGACGACTGCCTTTTAAAGCATCATTAGCAGCGATAATTAGCGCCGTGCAACGACAGCCAAGAGATTGCCAGGAAGGCACAGGCCCAGACTGAGACTCAGACTGAGACTGAGACTCAGACGCAGCAGCAACAGTTGCTGACTGACTGCAACACCCTCTCTGGCCGCCTCAGCCCGCGACGCGACTGTCAGCTAAAGCAGGAGGCAAAGCATTTTTCGGCTAATAAATTCAAAAATTTTAAACGTTTTTGGCGATTTTCGTTTGCTGCCTTGGCAAATTTGAAACTCGTGAGAGATTTGTTTAGTTCGACGACGCGACGGCAACAGGTTGCTCAGCTTGCCGCACCAGGAGGATTGGGGATTGCCTCTATTCCGTGTCGAGTTCAACCTGCGGACTTATGCGTAACTGTAAAATGCTCAACCGAGGGGTGGCTCGAGGTGTGAGCGTGCCACATTGCTGCTGTTTCTGTATCTGCTGCTGCTGTTGACTGACTGACATATTAATTAGTCGCTTACATGACAGCAGTTTGTTGCCAAGGCTTAGCTCCAAGTCCGAGTCCAGACGGAGCCCATTCAGCTTGTGGTTCATTATTCAAATGCTAATTTCCAACGTTGAGCAACAGCTCCAACAGCAGCAGCAACAGCAGCAACAACAACAGCAGCAGCCGCCAAATGTTGAGTAATTTTAATTGAGCAATTTGCGTGATTTTGATTTATTTTTGCAGTGACTTCAACTGAGCTGAACGAGCAAATAAAGTTCAGTAAGTGGCGCAAATCTGTCCGCAATTCCGGGTGAGCCGACATGCGAGTCGTGTTTCCATTTTCAATAAATGTAACTGCATATCGAGCAGTGCATTGCCCTGTTGCAGCACTTTGGCTATACCCTGTACCCCTTAGGCGGGGCAAAACAAAGAGTAACCCAAAGTTGTGCAAGCAAATGAACTCAACTCCGACTTTATAAGGCATGCATAGTCTTAATCTGCAGAGGAATTACAGACTTAACGAGCTGAAGAGACGAACTACTTCATTTGTTACAGAATCTTATTGAAATTCTAATTTTTAATATCATATCATTCGCTTTACATATTCTATCTAATCCGCTTCTAATTCCAAGTGTTCGACAATCATTTTCGGTTTGAAATGAAGTATTTCAGTCTTATCGAAGGGGTATAATCATCCATTCCACTTATTCGTCAATTCCACATAAATAAGTTAGGAACACTACTAGGATAATTTATAAATGAAATGAGCTTGCAACAAAAGTGAGGTTTTCAATTGTATATTGACCAAAAAAGAATGATACACACTTTTCCCTGGAATTAATGAAAAAGTGGAATTTGGAACAGGGCAAAATATTATAATTTGTAAGAAAAATATTTAATGGATAGATAAACTCTTTCCGATTACACGATTGATTTGATTTCATTAATTGCATTTTAAAAATAAGTCTGTAAAAACGCTGTTTCTTTTGAAATCAAAAGAATTGTCAAGGATTCTGCATCAATTGTGAAACTTACGGCATTCTTTGGCTAAATTGCAAAGGACTTTGTTCTTAAACTATGAAAAACACAAACTGAAAGTCTTGGTTCTTGGCACAGTTATTGTTGATTGTATAAATGAACTACTCGCAAAGAGATAAGGGCCTGAGTACAGGGTGTCTTCTAGTCAAGCACACTTGATTAGAGCATTCCTCAGCTTTTTTGTTTTGTTCAAAGTGTTCTTCCTACTTTGATCACGCTTTGAGGAACTGTGCTGCCAAACACAACCGCAACAGCAGTACGCCCCCCTCTGACGATCTGCCCCTGTACCTCTACCTCTACCTCTCCCACACCATCACCCTGCCCCACCACCATAAGCTCCTCTGTGTGTTTAGTTCACGGTCTGCAACTTAGCCAGGAAATTTTGTGTTTAACTTAACAAGCTCGCCGCGTGCAAATGATGCTATTAAAGTGGCATTTAAAATTTAAGTTGCAGTTAAGTCGCACCTCTCTTTCTCTCTGTCTGCCTCTCTGTCTCTCTGCATCTCTCCCTCACTCACTCACTTTTGATCTTTGGAGTCGAAGCCATTTCTTCTGCGGTGCAAAAAGCACCACAACGCGAGCCACACAAAGAACAACAATGGCAGCAACATTGGCAACAACCACACGACTTTTTGCTGCCTTTGCATATGTATGAAGGTATCTAATCTGCACGACGAATGTATCTGTGTGTGTAGTGTGTGTGTGTGTGTGTGTGTGGTGTGCAGTCGTATAAGCATCTAAGATGCCGCTTGCGATCCACGCTGGCCGCTTAGATCGTCACCATTGCTGGCGTCGCTAGATGTTGCTGCTGCCTCCCTGCCTGCCTATCAGCAACAGCGACAACAATAAACACTGCAACAACAACAGTCGCACTTTTGCCATTTGGCCATTTGGCTACGCTGTCGACTGTTTTGCTTTTCTCCAAACTGCAAACAACAACAACAGCAGCAACTGCAACTGCAACTGCAACAGCAATTGTTGCTGGCAATTGGCCAACTCTAAAATGTGTTACGGTCACAAATGCTTAACTTTTACTAATACTTTGTTGCTCTTTTTGTAACTGTCCTCCCCAAACTTCTTGCAACTCCTTCACGCCTTTATCGAAGCCACAAGTTGTTGCTGCTGCCGCTGCTGCTGCTGCTGATGTTGCTGTTGCTGCGAGTACGATTTCATAGATAAACATTCTATTTGGCAATTAATTGGCGTTTTGTTAGTTTTCCAGTTGAATTTGTATAAATGTTTTTTCGCGTCGACCCGCGCACGATATTGAAATGCAGCCAGCAACAAGTTGCAGTTGCAACTGTTGCTGTTGCTGTTGTTGCTGTTGCTGTTGCTGCGAAGGCTTTTCGTGATTGTCAACAATGATTACTATTTGACTGCTTGACAACCCTGCCTCCCCCTCCCTCCACACACCACAGGCGATCGCCCGCCCAGCTGGCAATTAGAAAGTAAGCGGAGAACTCAATGCAACCTGCTAATTAAATTGAAGGCGGTGCTTCGCTGCCAGGATGCGGAGACAATGCAATCAGCCCCTAGGGCTCCTCTACCCTCCCCCCACTCTCTCACTCTCTCTCTCTCGCTCTCCCTCTCTCTCTTCGCGGTGTATTTATGGCATTGGCAGGCAGTAGCCGGGCCAATTGACATTAACCCTAACAGCGACAGATGCTAAAAATGTGCAGCCGAGAGTTGCAGTTCATTGGGAGTTCTTGCAACTGCCACAGTCGCTGCCACTGCCACTGCCACTGCCACTGCCAGGGCAACTTGGAAACTGGGCAGCAGTTGCAGGCAGTGCAACTGGCACAGATGAATTTATGTATGCAAAGCATCAGCCAAGCCAACTAGGAGCAGCGGCAGGAAGGTCGCAGGGTCCAGGGAGCTGCTCAGGGAAACCGAAAGCGAGCGTCTGACTCTGACTGACAGGACAAAGGAGTTATTTTTCACAAAAGAACAAAAACAAAAACAAAAAGGGAGCGGCGGCAGCAGCAGCAACAACAGCAACAGCAACAACAACAACAACAGCAGCGAGTAGTCGCCGCGACGGCGGCTACTTCAAGTGATGCAACCACAAAGGGCAGCAGCAACAGTAGCTGCAACAGCAACACACAGAAGCAACCGCTCACAAAATGTGCGCAAAAGTAAAAGTAAAATAAGTATAAGTGCTCTAGGCGAGTTTGCTCGACTGCCAGATACTCTGTACGCAGCTCTAAAGTGAGCTTAAGCTCCTTTCCACACTGTAGATAGTATTTTCTTGAATAACTACTGAACTTCTCTAATCAAATAGTACCCCTTGATATTCTTCAGCTTAAAGAGAGATTGTCTCCTGACAGTCGCCGCCCTGAAGTACTCTTAATTCGATTTCCAACTAGAGATATTACTAGATAGAGATATTACTTTGAATTCCAAAGAAAGAATTGGCAATTAATCAAGCATAGTATAGAGATCAAAAAGAACACAGGAAACCAAGAAAAATACAAAGTGCAAAGCCTTTTGGAACGAACACTTCAATATACCCTCTTGAAGCCATCTGTTGGTTACAGGATATAATAAGTGCGCTTGCGATTACGAGTGTATGCAAAATGCCAGGACATAAATTATCTTCGCCCATTCGGCGGACAAATACTCTGAGGCTGAACCGACGACGGTCGACAGCCGAAGCAGCCTGTCAATTGGGCTAAGTCCAGAGCCAGAGCCAGAGCCAGATCCCGATCCAGACAAAGCTGAGCCTGGAGCTGCGATGAGCCGCCTCCTGTCAATAACCGAATCTCGGCGACAGTCCGATTCGCAGATGGACACAGACGAGGACCAAAAGCAAAAGTGCGCCTGGCAAACGGACAAGGATCCCTTCGAGGCGGCCTGACAATTGTCAAATGCAAAGAGGACAACGGAAAAACCAGCCCAGCGCCAAGAGCTTGATTAATTTATGGCCCTAGCCTCAGCCTCAGCCTCAACTACAGCCTCGGCCTCGGTCTCAAGTCTCAGCCTCAAACTCAGCCTGAACCTCAAACAGAGCCAAAGCCACATCCAGATCCAAGTCCAAGTCCAAGTCCAAGTCCAGGTTCATTGTAAGCCACGGGCTGCAGTTTTTTGGCCTTGAATGACGACAATGTCGCATGACTACAGCTGGCATTTGAATCAATGCAACTGGAGAGTGGAGAACAGATAGAGGAGGGTGCAGGGTAGAGGGTGGGGAGTGCAGAGACCTGGGGCAGCGTGAGGTGTTTTCATTGTGGCGAAAATTCGCGGAAAACTCTCTCAGCGCATAAGTCATGAGCAGCGGCATTGTCTTGGATTTGTCTTGTTTCCGCTTCTGGGAGCACGACTTCAGCCGGACAGCGTGATACTTTCAATCCGCTCATTAGACGGCCCCCAACAGCCCCACCAAAGTATGGGAACACACAGACACAATCACAATCACAGCTTGGGAATGTACAATCCAAACAACTGGCAAAATGCTCCAGAGTCTAGCCAAGAGTACCAAGAGTGAGGCATAGATTATCCTAACTTTCATACTATCGATGCCAGTTTCGATACTATCGATAACACCTCGCCACATTGAATGTAACTCAAATGAGCAATAAAAAATACTTAGGCATTATAATAACAAAGTTTTCTTCTTTAAAACTTTCGACAATATCGATTAACTATCGAAGTATTGATATCGACAGCTTCTTCGACTGACAGTAGATGCTTGCATAACATCTGTGTTTACTATCGAATCGTTATGACATTTTAGGATGCAAGGATGACATCCTTACCAAAATTGAAGTCTTTAAATTTCCAGTTTAAGGTATTGGGGTCTCAGTTCCTCTGACAGACTAGACCGACACGGTTATTGATGGAACTACTCGATTATAGAGTTTACAAGGTCGGAAACAATCGTTTTCTTTCATCTGATCAAAGATGCAACGATTTTTGTGTCCGTTGCATCGGTTTATCGATGTTTTCCGAAGCGATTCACATCGGAAATCAGAGGCGAAACATGAAAAGTTCAATGTTAACAACATCGCGCGCCGCATCGAGTTCCGCTCCACATCCAGCGACCAAATCCACACCCAAGTCCACATCAATGGGCCAAATTGAGAAATTGAAGCCTAATCAGATAAAAGAGCGTGCGACTCGCGACTCGCAGTCAACAACAGCAACAACAACGAACAACAACGACAACAACAACAGCACAGACAACCCAAAATTGATTAAATATGAAACACGCAACCTGCAACCCCCTCGCCAGCTATCCCCTTGCCGCACTCTGCAAATCTCTTGCCGAATCGCGCCGAGATCGCAGCTCGCGTCCGTCCAGCTCGTCCCTCAGCCCGGCTCATTCTCTGGGCTGGCCGCAGCATTTGAAAAATTGAAAAATAAATTGAATTCATAAAAGATTTATTAAATAAAGCCGGCAATTTTGGCAACTGCAGCAGCCGCAGTCGCAGCCGCAGCCGAAGCAGCAACAAATCCAAATCCAAATCCTCCAGTCTTATCGCAAGCTCAAAATCACACGATCTGCTGGGTCTACGGGCCGGGGGAGGAGGGGTGGTTGCAACAGGCGTTGCATGTTGTCGCTGTTGCTGTTGTTGCTGGCATCGGTATCGCTTTTCAATGGGTACGAGCCTCCCAAGGTTAAACATCAATTAAATACCGTAAAGTGGCAGTGGCAGCAACATCAAATCTAACGCCTGTTGCCGGCTAAAATATGCCTGAAATCTGGCATCGAGTTTGTCACCAACTGTTGCAGTTGCAGGTTGTTGTTGCTGCTGTTGCAATTGCAACTCGGTTCATTTGCATAAAACAAATTTGGTATTAAATGCTAAGCGCGCCGATAAGATCATTAACATGCCTCCAGTGCAGTCGCCCCTGGGCGAGCGAGCGGACGCCTTGTGAGAAAATTCGGAAAAGCAGAGTACACGCCCCTCCTCTGCCCACTCTGCCCACTCGGCCCACTCTGCCCAGCTGGTGGCAGTTAGCTGTGATAAGCAGCCTGGCTAACCAATTGGACACCTTACAAATGTTGCCGTTAGCCGAGCTGCAGCTAACGGCACATTATGACCAAACGATGCCACAAAGCCAGCTTCATTCATGGCACAAATCAAATCATAGAAAGACTCCCGACAATCCCCGCCCTGCAACCCCCTTCCGAGCTGCCTCATCAGCGGCAATTGCCGGACTTTGTTTGCATAAACTGGGCCCTAATGAAACCGTGGCCATGAAACCAATGCAGTCATGGATTCGCCTCGGATATTCCAACACTGAGAGAAAAAACTTACTAAATTCTAGTGAGAGCACTGTGGAGTTTATGATTTCATTTGAAATATCAAGTATTTACCAGTATATGTTTAGTATTCTAAACTAAACCGGGAATTCCAAATAAATCATTTGAATAGCAGAAAGTTGAGGTTAGGTTCTGCCAATGTTTTATCTTTAAGCGCACCAATTTATTTGGATGGACTAGTAAACAATAGAGTTTAATATTTGAAGGATTAAAGAATGTTAAATAAATAAAATATGCTAAATATATATTTGTTAGGAACTGATAGGGAGTTGTTTTATAATCACTTTGGGCTTAGGTTAAAAACTTGTTTCAGATCTAGAGTTTATAACTTCCTCGGGTGTCTACAATGATTCTGCTTGATTTGAGCGTAGAATTCTTGAATTTATTCTCCGAGTGTGGAATATGCATTTGCCAAGTTGCAGCAACTGCAGCAGTTACTGTTGTTGTTGTTGTTGTCGTTGTTATTGTTGCTGCCTCGTCGTGATTCTACAATTTCTTCATTTTATTTATTTAACCATTGCAGACATTTTTTCTTGTCTGCAGTGATTCTTGTGCCGTTGTGTTTGCCCTCTCTGTTGCCTCCTGTCTGCTCTCTCTGTCTCTCTCTCTCTCTCTCTCTCTCTCTGTGGGGCAGCAGGCACATTTGCCATTTTCCCATTTGGAGATGCAGCAATGGAGATTTGCATTAGAAATGCGCGAAAAGCAAGCGGAGGCATCGGGAAATTAGCCAGAAATTGTCCAAGCGCTGTGGGGAGCAACTGCAGCTGCCGTTGGTCAGTGGGCTGCCGAACATGCAACACTTGCCACGTTGCACGCTGCAAGTTGCCAGTTGCAGGCCACAACAAGCACCGCCTCCATTACCCCGCCCCGCCCTGTGCGTCTCCTCCCGCAGACAACGCACACAAAATTGAACCTGACCCGAAGCGCGAAATGCGAAACGCCGCCAGCAGCAGCCCCATCTCTGCCACAGCTCCAAGTCAATGGCCAATGGCCAATGGACGCCACTTTTGACCCCGCCGGTAGTCGGGCCGAGGGTAGCCGTTTCGGTGTGGTCGCCCCCCGCCCCGCCCCATTCAGAGGTTAATACACTTGGCTGATGTTTAATGCTTAATGGCATTAAAATATTTTTAATAAAACATATTTGACTTTGATTTCGGCAAACGGCTCTACGAAAATTGCCTCTACTCAGAACTACACTGTGCTACAAATCACAAACAAGCAAACGAGCTTAACCAGAGATGAGATCACGAACAAACCTGATATCAAATGTATAAGCTTATCCATACAAGATCTTTCTGAATTCCTAAGCTGTTTTCAAGGATTGGAAGAGGATAGGAGGATAGGATAGATATGTACATCAAAAATACATCACAAATTAACATTACTCTAGTATATCTGGAATTTCCCCCTATAAATCGAAGACGATACTTTGGAAACTATCGATTCCAAGGCAACGACGCACAGATTGATCAATTATAGCCTGTGTCCATTTATCGACAACTCTTAACTAAGTAGATAATTAAGATCTCGATAGGAAACAGCTTCTTAAGAAAACTATCCTCCTGTGGATTCAGAACTCTTTGAGTCTTGTTGCACAGTGTTGCTGGAGAATTCTTCAAAGTAGACAAATTGCATAAAGCAAGCGTGGAAAATTTGAAAAAGCGCTTGCCATGCTCCACAGCTTGTTGGTGAGGGAGGTAGTGCAGATAGACGCACACACACACACACACACACACACACACTGGCACAGTTAGACGCCCACTTAGTACGGTAATTTCAAAAACGTGCTCCTTTGATGAGATATAATCTCGGTACCCAAACGCAATTGTTGTTGTGGTTGTTGCCGTGTCCCAGCCGAGATTAAGTGCAGCAGTCAGGCAGAGAGTCAGCCGACGCAGGCATCGACATCAGGCATCGACATCGCGGATAACCCCCCTTGGAAGCGCTCCCCTGGGCCACCCGGCGGTCTTATGACATCGTCAGACGACGATCATCGCCAGTCGCTGCTCATCACTCAACCCAGGCTAATGGCAAATGGAATATCTACATTAGAGCAGGCGGCAGGGGTAGGGAGCAGAGGATAGCGGACAGCGGAGGGGTACATTTCACAGACAGACAGACAGACAGACGGCAGCCATTAGAGAAAGCCACCGGCGTGGTAATTAATTAGGACCCCACAATGGCATCCCAGCTCCATCTCCATCTCCAGCTCCAAGTGCAACTGTGGGGCTATCGGTCTGCTCTGGTCTCGGCGTCTATTGGTTAACCTCTGCGCCAGGTTCTCATGATCCGCCCGTTCCAGTGGGCCACCTACTCGCAGCCTCGTTAAACGATTCTCCTGTCCCAGAGTTGCACACTGGAGATCGATTGGTGAGCGAGCTAATCGTTCACTTGGTTCATTCCCTAGTTCGATTGGCTCCATTTGTTCGATTGATCTCGTTCGATTTAGTTATTAGAATCACCTTTTAGTTCAATATATTGAGACTAGATCAGCTTTCTTAGTAACTGAGATGAATAAGTGACTCAGTCAGTAGGAAAACTAAAGAATGTTATCCTGGGTCGAATCCCAGGGAATAGCTAGCCAGAGCTATAGGATTAAGTCAGATTGAAATCAGTTGGTAACTATACATAACCCAGTAATATAATAAAGCACTTTAACTAATATTTGTTACTCTTCCACACATAGTTCATATACAACTTTTTGTTGTAATGAACAGAACGAACAACAATTGGATCCAAAGGAAGGACTTAAACGATCGAATGAACTATGTGAATGACATTCAGGTACACACTGGTTCGTTCTTTCGTTCGTTTGTTCGTTTGTTTGTTTAGTTGGTTAGTTCTTTAATCGAACTAGCTCTGAACCTCTCGATACAACTCTATCGAATTCCAGGCACAGACTCAGGCAGGTGACTGGGCTGCACTTTCGCCCGAGTTGGATTGGAAAGCTCAGCTCAGCTCCGCTTAGTTCAGCTCGGCTCGTGCTCTATCGCAGATTCAGCTTGGATTCGCTAATCGTCGTTCCTCATCATCGTCATGATCATCATCATCATCATCATCATCATCATTCGGTTGGAGAGCTGCGGCAGCAAATGGGGTCGCTGCTGTGGTTCATTGTGGCTGATTGTGGGTGAGTGTGAGTGGCTTTCTGGCCACCTGTTAGCTGGGTGGCTGCCTAGTTTCAGTTAGTGGGCAATTAAAAGACCATAAGCTGAACAAATTACCACGAAACTGTGGGGGGCAGGGTGGGGAGCGGGATGAACCACTCAAAATTCATCTCGTTGGGGACATACTCGATCGCAGGCTGGACACTGGACAGGGTCCTTTGATTTATCGTTATTTTCATTTAAAAGGCAAACGACAAAAATCAACATCAAGAAACGAGAAACGAGGAACGAGGATCGCGTCGCGAAATGCTTGCAACAAACACAACAAACAGTACAAGAACAACAAAAACGAGCAACAACAACAACAATTCGATGTCCCATCGCGCGTTTTAATGACAACGAGCAAAGTCAAAGGCATTTCAGCAGGAGCAACAACAACAACAACAACGCAGCAGCAACTGCCACAAAAAACTTCTATAAATTAACAATATATATATAAATATATATAGGGGTATGTATAAAGGATATATATATATATATTTATATATAAAAAAGAGCTTATAGACACACAAAAAATCAACAAGCAGAGCATCCAAAAAGGATGCCCGGCGGCCAGTTGTAAGTGAGCCACTGGGCGATGACTTCAAAACGAGCGACAACGACAACGACAGCAGCAACAACGACAACATTGATCGCGAATCGCGAATCGCATATCGAGGACAGGCACAGGTCCCAGCCCCAGCCCCATCCAAAGCTGCAACTCCAGCCCCCGCTTCGGCCCCAATCCCACTCCCAGTCTCAGTCCCAGTCTCGTAACAGAATTCGTATTCAATTAAAAAGCGTTTATGCTGCAATTGCAGAGCTGAAGATGGCATCGAGGGGGGGTGCGGCCGCGACGGGGGTTCAAGGACCCACGGGGCGTATGAGTGTTGCATAGTTTTCGAAAATTCAATTTGCGAGTGGCGAGGTGAGGCGGGGCGGGGCGGGTCGAGTCGAGGCAACTGAAACTGCAGCTGAACTAGTTTTTTAGCAGCCAGCAAAAAGCGCAAGAGCAACAATAACAACAACCACAACAACACCAACCAACAGCAGCAGCGACTGCATCCTCAATCACGTTGCAAGTTGCACGTTGCCTGGCTGCGTGTCCAGTTTCGGCCTGTGGCCAACGGAGGAGAGACGAGAGGTGAGACGAGGCAGCGCGTCTTAAATAAGTTATTATCATAGCTCGCTTTAATTGCTGTAATTGAAAGTGAAAATGTTTGCCTTTTGATTTGTGCCACAGAAAAATGTGTCTAGGTGTCAGTGGCGACCACTTTGCCACGTTGCCACATTGCCACGCTGCCACATTGCCACACAGAGTGCGAATGGCGCGGCAGCGGAGTGGAGTGGAGTGTGGAGTGGAACTGGAAAAGGCCAACGATTGACAGAGGGGGAAGGAAGCCAAGCGATTATTTCGAAACGAACACTTTAACTATTGAGATAGTATTGCTATTCATTGTATCAAACTTTGAGGGTATAGCGATATTTTGGATATTATACAATGTATTGAAATGAAACAGACCGATAAAGCAGTCAGACCACGAATATATAGATCTGAAATGTGCTCCATAGCTTAATCGATCAAAATAACTTAATATATTTGTCATAAAAGAAATATGAACGAAACAATTTGTTAAACATTTGATTTGTCACCATCGATTAGTCATCAACTCTGCCGTTTCGATAGTATCACAAACTGCAATCGATAGTATCGATAACGCTGCCGCTGGCTTGCCAGCTCTAGTGTCGAGCGCAGAGCGCAGAGCGGAGCCTGTCGCCGAGCCGGCTGCTTAGTGGGTCGTCTTGGCTCAAGGACACCACAGAGCGCAAGCCCCAAAACAGTTGCCACATGCAGCGCACCACGCTGCCCCATCAATAATAAAAACTTGTAAAATTGATTACAACAATCTGGCCGATATATAACCTCAGCTGACAAAAAACGTTCTTGTTTGTTGCTGGTCATTTGAAATGCATTCGCAGTCGGACTGGCCGGACTGACCGGACTGGCCGGACTGGACTGACTGTGTGTCCGACTGGGTTCTATATCAAAGTCGTGCGCTGTCAAGTAATGAAGTTGCCAGATCAACAAAAACCAACAATAGCAGCAACACAAAAAGCTGTCCACACAAAACAGCAGGCAGCACCAGCCGCAGAAGCAGCAGAAGCTTCTCCTGGAGCTGAAGCTGGAGCTGGAGCTGGACTCCATAGTCTACCTGTTGTGCTTGCCGGCAAATCGTGCAGACTATATCAGAGATCAACATGCTGCCTTGGCCGGCACAGAGCCAGCACTGGGATCAGGAGCACAGGGAGTCGGTTGCATCCCTTTGTGCAGCTGCAGCAGCAGCAGCAGCAACAACAACGGCGACAGAACAACAACAATTCGACAACAATTGCAATTGCTACCGATTTTTATTATTTGCCGATCCGCGCGTCTCATTGCTGCTGACAAATGCTCTGCACCGCAGCAACCTCTGCATTGTTGTGGCAACTGTTGCCTTGCTGCTTTTTGTTGCTGCTTTTTTGGCATTTGCTCTGCTCCTAATTACAAGCGACGGCGACAATATTCCGCTTTTGATGGCCGCGCTCCACCCGAAAAACGCGTTCCCAGCTAATTTAGACACCTCGCATGCCACAGATGCTCCGCTCCGCTCTCTCTGCCGCCCCGCTCTGCCCCGCGGCTGGCACTCATTAAACAGCCAACAGGCAAACCAATTGCTGATCTCTCAAAAGTGTTGCCCCTGCCGCAGACTGGCCGGGTAGGGGGCTCGGCGGGGCTGTGCAACAATTATGGCGACAGCCGCGCGGAATTTACAACGCTTGTAAGCGGCTGGCCAAAGGCTCCATGCTCCGCGCACATCAGCAACTGTTGCTGCTGGCTTGACCTACGTGTTGCCGGCGTCGCCAAAAGAAACGAAATAAAGACGAGCGCTAGAAACGAAACAAACAACAAACCCAGCGGCAATTATCTCCCCGTATTGTTGCCGTTGCTGTTGTTGTTGTTGCTGTTGTTGCTGGGCACTTATTTAAATTGCAGCGCTGCAACATTGCTGCGGCTGCTGCTCCCTCGGCAATGACATCAGCCAACATTGACCGCTGCAGCAACAAATTTTGGTTGCATGCCACACACGTCAACGCCGCCAATGCCAAGACTTTCTTGTTGCTGTTGTTGTCCCATTACAAGTGATTCAAAATAATAGAAATAAAGTTCAATCCATATCAGTCAGACCTTCAAATATTGCTCTGGTTATTTGTTTCTAATAAATACAGTAGGAATTTAAGTTTAAGTTTAAGAATTGCATTATTAACTGAGGTAAACACTCACGAAAGGTTTGCTATAATGAAAAGTTCAGTATAGATTGAATATAAATAGAGTTGAATACCAATTCCATCCGAAAATCTTTCCCGGAAATCCCATCTCTAAACAAGTAAAAACATAAACTTCAAAGGAAAAGAATATTATAAAGACACTTGACTGCATCTACAATCAGTACTATAAACGATCGTTCAATAAATCTACATCTAAATTAAACATAGAAGAAGAAATCGTTCGAAATTATAACTGGAATTTAATAAAAGTGTCAACATTCTCATGTTTCAGCTCTCGCTCTTTATATATATAGGCCTATTTTGCGATCTGTCTGTCTGTCTCTGTGGCGAATCTCTTCAAATAATTATTATTAACACCAAAAGCAGCAAAAAGCCGCCGCCTCCGGGCAATCCGCACAACAATCAATCAAAATGCGCTCCAGATCGAATCCGGAGCCAATGCGTAGATTTATATCAGCGCCTTGACGATGTGTCAGCAACTGTTGCTGCTGGAGCTGGAGCTGGAGATGAAGATGGAGTTGGAGTTGAAGTTGGAGCTGGAGCTCCGATTTGGCTGACGGGGGATGCTGTTCGGGATTTGCCGACGCTGACAGAGAAGACGCCTCATAAATGCAACGAAGGAGATGCCGCCTGCCACAGACTCTGCCAGAGCCACTGCCACTGCCGATTATGAGATGATTGCTTAAGATGACAACAAGCAGGCTGAGACTGAGGCTGAGACTGAGGCTGAGACTGAGTCTGGGACTGAGTCTGGGACAGAGACTCAGACTGAGACTCTAACTGGGGAGCTGCAACTGAGCCAATGGCTCTGGCTGGGCTGTAGCTGTGGCCCAGTGAATGTGAATGGCAAAGAGCGGAGGCAGGGGCACGGGCAGGAGCAGGAGCAGGGGCAAGGGCGGGTACAAGGCACGAGGAATGCCCCAGCGAGTGGCAGCAATAAAAATGACGTTCCAGATTATTGCACACAGCAATCGCACTCGACGAGCAGCAACAAAGCAGCAACTGGCAGTCTAAAGACTAAAGGAGCTGAGCTGGACAGTGGGGGCCAAGGGTACCGAAGGGGCGGAGAGGGCAGCCGTGGACATGAGCGACGACACATGAACGTGTTCTGAGTCTGATGATGCTTACGCGCTTTTCAAGTTCCACACATAGTTGCTGTCATTATTAAAGACATTTTCAACTACATTCTAGTAGGTACTTAATTTCGATGAAGAAACACCAGACGACCCACGGGCAGGGGGCAGGGGGCGGGAGGCAGGGGGAACAGAGGCGGGCGCGGGTGTGGAGCCTAGGAATGCCGCCTCACACGCACTCGCAGCCAGAGAACCGAGACAGCGACTTCTGGGCTGAACCTGGCTCTGTCTCTGCCTCGGACTCGGACTCGGACTCTGTCATGCTCGGGCTACTCTCTGATTGGATTGGCTGGGCTTTTGTGCTTTGTTAGGTAAGCTGGTATGCTGCTCAGTTTCGGTACGCTGCGTAGGCAGCCAAAATCCCTTTGGGCAGCAGCAGCAGCAGCAACAACAACAGAAGCAGCAGCAACTGCAACTTGCGTAAGGCACAAAAAATTGATGAGTTAATTAACGCGCATCGCCAACATTCCGGGCGACTAATAACCAAGTTGTAGATGACCACAACAACAACAGCAGTAGCAGCAGCAGCAGCAACAACAACAACGAGGGGCACGTTGAGTAGGACTCGCCATATTTATGAGGCAGCAACGCAGTGAGGCAGCAAAGCAGCGTTGTCGATCTGGCACTTCAATGTCAGTGGTTTATTATCATTATCGTGATAATCATTATGATGATCATGATGCAAGTATCATGACTGCAATGCGGCTGCAATGCGTTCTTTAATTGAGTTTTGCGTTGTTGCAGTTTGTGCAACTGCAACTGCAACTGCAACCGACTGTTTATGGCCATGTTGCTGGCGTGCCCAACAGCAGCAGCCGCAGCAGCAGCCGCAGCAGCAGCAGAACTGGCTGCAACAGCAACGTGGCATATTATCACACAACCATTAAATATGATGAAGACTGCCGTGGCAACCCCCTCACCCCCTGCACCCCCTCGGCAGCACACATGCTGCTGCCGTCCATCAGTTGTGGCTATTGCTGCTGTTGCTGCTGCTGTTGCTGTTGCTGTCGTCAACTTTACGCATTTATGACGCGTTTTCTCATCGCTGGCGAGCATCTAGACAAAAGGCAAACAACCGCAGGCCGGGCACAGCTCGGACAGATCCAATGCAGCTCCCTGGGGCCATTACGCATACTTTTCTGTTTTGGTCTTTGGCGCTGAGTTGATTTTCTCGTGCGGCTTGGAGGAGGTTGCACTCTAGTTGCGACTCAGATCATTATCAATGATCTTCTGGCCATCGCCATCGCCATCGCCATCGCTATTGGCATTGGCATTGGCATTCCCACTGCTCTGCGAATGTCCAGTGTCCGTTTGGCAACTCTTGACTGACACAATGCCCAGCACAGTGGTTCGAAACGCAGCCTTGCGCCTCCTTCTCCTCCTCCTCCGAGCGGGATCATTGACTATGAGTATTGAGCAATGCACTGATTGATTGCTTTGTTGTAAATATTTCCTCCTCGCTATGCTGCTGTTGTTGTTCCTTTTGTTGCTGCTGCCACGCTGGCAATTTATTGGCCGTGGTCGTGGAAGCTTCCCGAGCTGCCTCTGCCTCTGCCATCTGCCACTGCCGCTGCCGTTGAATGATTAAAAACGCTTTTGTGTAAATTATTAGCTGCAAATTCTCAGTTCAAAGTCATTTGCTGCGCCACCATCCGCCAACGTTGTTTTTGTTGTTGCCGTTGTCGCTCATAATTCTCGCCTTGAGGTTTGCCACAGGTTTCCTTTCAACGCCATCGTCATCGTCGTCGCCGTCGTCGTCGTGGTCTCATCATCAATTGCGTTTCGGTGTGAAAATGATGTATGTTACACTGCGGTTGGTTTCGCATTGCATTCAGCTCGAGATGGAGATAGGAGAGCCTTGGTCTTAGACCGACCCAGAGCCAGAGCCAGCGCCAGAGCCAGAGCCTGAGACTAGCCTTTGACTCTCCGCGCCTTCACAAGATTGGCGGCGGTTGCTTTGAGCGCGTAAACAAAGGCTACACCCTGCCCCCTCCGTGAAACAACTAAATTTCCTTAATATTTCCATTTGCTTGTTGATAGAATTTATGCCTGCGCCCGGATTGGGTAACAAGCAGCCACTTCTGATCCAGAGTTGCAAGTGAAACCTCATTGAGGCATTCCACAGAGTTGCAGCAGCAGCAGCCATGACAATGACATCGTCTGGGACGAGCATTGGCAATATTTATTGACATTTACCTTTGGCCGGGGCGCAAAAAATGCCCTCAGGATGCTGCAGACAGTCCAGGGCCACAGCAGCAATGTCTTTAATGCTCCTGCTACTGCTGCTGCTGCTGCGGGACGGACAGGGGGACACTTGGCCTGTTTAACTGTCAGTTATCATTCACTCAAAGAACGCAAAATGACAAAAATTGCAACTCGAATGCGCGCTGCAACTGAAATGGCATTCAATTCGTTGTTGTTGTTGTTGTTGTTGGTGCTGATGTTGCAGATGCAAATGTTGCTGCTGAGTTACGAGCAGTGCTTTCGCTTAGAATGCGCGACAACAATCGACAGTGGACAGTGGACAGTGGACAGTGGACAGTCGGCGATGGCCACAGGATGTTGTCTCAAGGTCTATTCCATAACTCAGCGGTTGTCCATGCTCCGCAATTAAAACTGGACTGGTTATCGATAACTCTCCCTTTCTCTTTCTGTGTCTATCTTTCCCTCATTCACACACGAGTATTTGTTGTGCTACGATCTGCAATTTATATATAGTATTTTCGTTCCTGATATCGCCTCAATACTCCGCACACTCATATTTTCATGTGATTCGATTTACAATTGTGATGTAGTGCAGAAAACATGATTAGAGAACCAATCTATAAGTAAATCAATGCATTTTGGCAAACTTATGTCTGTTCCTTTTCATACCTAATCGACTGCAATTGCTCGGCCGCTTTCTGTTATCGATAACTTTACCTCTCTCTTTATTTGTACTTCTCTGTTCTACGAGTATGTAATGTAATATTTTCCATTCTGACTTGTTTCGGGAGCTATTGTACTATAACTCAGCAATTGCCATTGCTGCGCAGTTTTCACTCACAGCTAAAACTCGATTGGTAATCGATAACATCACCTTTCTCTTTCTTTCTCTTTATATGGCTCTCTCCCTCTCAAACACTCTCGCACACGCATGTTTGCAGGTGCTACAAATTTGAAATGAAATATTTTCGATTCTGCTGTCAACGCGAGTTCTGTTGACAACACATTAGCAACTGTTGCTGGCAGCAACTGCAACGGCAGCAACATGTTGTTGCCACTGGACGTGGCGACATCGGACGTTGCGCATGCGCCGCACGATTTGCAATTTGCGGCTAATTGAACGCGTGCCCAGGCGCAGTTTGTAGCTGGCGATCTCTCACGCTTCCCCAGCCTCTCTGCCCCCTCTCTCTCTCTTTCTTCGGCCCGTTTGGCAGTTAGAAAAGCGCCAGGCGACAAATGGAGAACGACATATAAAAATAAAAATAAACAGCCACGCGTGTAACTCGAAACTGGACTTGAAATTTGTTTTGAATTGAATGAATTTCGACAGCGACTCAGCGGCGCGGCCAGCTCCAGAATAACTGGCCAACTGGCCAGTCTGCAGGCACAACCAGTTTGCAACTGCCGCTCCTCCTGCTCCTGCTCCTGCTCCTGCTCCTACTCCTGCTGGTGACAACAACACTAACAGTGGGAGGCTCCTTGGGCGCCTGTCCAGTAATCATGTGAGAACTAGAACACTAAAACACTCAGCAAACGCAAACGCCTACTGGAACTAGTAAATTATCGATGAAAATATGACAATTCTATAGCTAGAACCTAGAACCTAGAACCCTTGTTAAATTATAGTATTGGTAGGAAAGTTGCCAACAAATCCAAGTGTGTTACGGGACCAATCGATAGTTTAGCTTCCTTACCAGCTTCAAATAATTTGCTTGACTTGCGAGTATTTTTGATAATATAACTTATAAACTAGGATTATTAGGAGAAGGCTTCTCTTAAAAAATACCGAAATCTTCTGTTGTTTCTTCTGGTTCTCAAACTATGACAATTCTATGAATTTGAAAAATCCAATGTTAAGTATAAAACATTTAAAGTAAAGTTACCAAAAAATCAAAAACCTAATCTACAACATTTAATCCTAATCTGTCTAGTACCACTTTACGGTAGACCCATCGATAGTTTTCAGTCTTATTATCTTCAAATTGCTTGATTTTTTGATAGTACTTATAAACTTCTGTTGTTTTCCAGACTGGCAGTCTCTCTCCCATTTTAGACTGGTCTATAATTAATCGGAACTGACCTTTAATTAGATGTTTAAATAGACAATTGAAACAATTGAAACCTCCTGTCGTTAATCTATTGAGTGTATCCAAGAATCACCTTTCTTCTAGTTTGCTTCATCTCTCCCACTCTCCCTTCTACTCCTATTCAATTTATTTGCAATTGTTATTGACCTCATATTTTCTGGTGGACAACATTGAAGTTTTGTGAGTAGTCGCCCCGCGGTGTTTTCATGTTGCTTCTGTTTCTGTTTTGATTTCGGTGGTGCTCCCGTCTCCAGCTCCAGCTCTGCGGTGGTGCCCGTGTCCGTGTCCGTGTCCAGTGCGCGGTGGTGCACTTGAGTGGGGCCCCTTATTACTGCCGAGCCTGGCCAAAAACAATCTGCAATATGTTTATACATTTCTTGTGGTTGCTTTGGCGGCATTGAATACGTTGGCTACGACAATGGAGCTTTTTAGCCAGCCGCTGGAATGTGGCTCCATTAAATTGTGGGCCTAATACACGACTTGTTGTTGTTGTTGTTGTTGTTGCTGGTGGTGCTGCTGTTGTTGTTGCTGCTACTGCTGCTGCTGCCGTTTTGTTTGTTGTCGCGGTGCATTAGCAATTTAATTGATTTGTAGGCAACAATTTGTCTGGCACTTCATCTCGGCCTGGTTGGCCTCCGCGCCGCCAGCAGGTTTCCTTCCAGCTTGTCTCATAAAATATGCAAACACATCAGAGACCGAGATCTGCAGTTCTGCAGTTCTGCAGTTCTGCTGTTCTGCTCGTTCTGCCGTTCTGCAGTTGGGGGTGTTTCGTATCGCATGCAGAATCAAGAGACTGCCAACTCTGCAACATGGCTGCGCAACACGTTGCCCAGCAACAAACAAACGTGTAGAATGCTCTAGCCGAAGTTTCTCGGCTGCGAAATACCCTGTTTTCCACCGCGCTTCACTACTGCCAAACTATATTCTTGTGTGATCTTGTTTAGCCCCCGACTCATTAGTTTCAGGTTCGAAACCCAATAAAGAAATAGTTGTTCTATATCTTACAATGCAATGTCATTGTTCGTACCATAACTGACTACTGAAATCAAAAATTGTGCAAAGCAAACCTTAAACATGTAAGAACGTTGTAGTCGAGAGTTTCCAACTGGGAAAACAGAGTATTTTGAGGCAGACGTGTGTAAGTAAAGATTCTAAATCTTATCTTAGAGGTCATCAGTAGTTCGCATAGCTTTAAAAATGTAGAAGATGTTGATATTTGCCGATTTCATCTACTTATAGTTCATATTCTCTGAATAAAACGACAGGCACATACATATTTCCCAAGTCCAATATACTCTTTTTCCCCATTTTGGGAGATTATATAAAGATCATAGTCAGAAAATTGACTTGCCTGTGGCTAAGCCCCTTTCTACTTACTCTGTTTCTACAGGGTATTGCGACGAGGAGGCATGCAGAAAGAGACAGCAACAGGTGGCAACTGCAGAGGCCCTTTTGGGTTTGGCTTGTTTGTTTTCCACGTCGTTGGCTGCTCGTTGCGCTCTTCTCGTTGTTGTTGTGGCTGTTGTCGTTGTTGTTGTTGGCTGTTGCTGTTGTCCTGTTGGTTATTAGCAACATTCAGCAGCTACACCCCTTTAATTAGAGGCCTCTTCTCACAGCTGTCGCGGCTCTTGGCGCTGGCAACTGATGCGTCACTTGGAGCCGAACGGCGGCCATTTTGGGATCTTCTGTTGGGGAGCGAGTGTCTAGATATTTCTATATTGCATGCACCTTTTCTATGGCTTGTTAGATTGCGCCGAGCTTTCTATTTCTCAATCCCCCCAGATGCCAGCTTATTAGCGCCCGTTGCAGTTGGTCGTCTCGAATGATTTATGCGGCTCGACTGCCATAGAAAGGTCGTTTCTTGTTTGCGACACCTGCGGCCATGGCCGGGGAAGGTGTCAGCTTTCAGACAGAACCATGTGCTGCAAACGGGTCTTGGCCTGGCCCGATGTCAGACTCCTGCTACTCTCCGTTTCCCCATTGTCTTCGCAGATAACTTAATTAGGTTTTCTGTCGAAACGCGCCGCGCCAGGCCGGCTAATGCCTTGCCACGCCCACACAGTCGGATGATGACCCACTCCGAGAGACGATGCTCCAAATTAATGTGCATCGTACACATTTACACTGTTATACATTTGGCGGTGCGAGTGCTCTCACCCCGATGAAATCCCTGCCCATTCCCAGCCACAGTTCCACTTACTGTTGCGGCCAGTCGTAGCCCCAATTTGAAGCTTTCTTCATAACAAATGAGCCTGCATTTGTCATGGTCAGGTTAATGTGCGTCGCCACAGCTTCATTAGCCTGGCAAAGTTCTGGGAAGTTCTGCCCGTCTTGCAGCTCCTCCGGCAGCCACCAAAGCCTGCCACCATTTACAGTTAGAGGCCCACGCCCACGCTTTGTCTTTTAAAGGCGCCTTCTGTTTTGGCAGCTTTTACTGGTAGTACGAAGTAGAAAGTCTTATTCCTAATTTTAATCTTAATCAAGGGATTCGGTTGTCAGTCGGATCTAGGCACGTGTCTGGTGGAGCTGCCGCCGCACGCATCCTCTTCAGTTCCTGCTGATGCTTGATAGTCACCTCCAGAAAGTCCAAATAATCTGCATCCACTTCATCCTCATCCTCGTCAAAGTCCACATCAATGTCCGCATCCAACTCCGTCGGTTCTTCCGGCTCGCTCGCGTCTTCCTCCTCCGCAAAGCTCTGCTGCTGCTCCTCCCGGGCACGGCAGAAGCTGACCACCTGCTCCTGGTGCCACTGCACCAGCCTTTTGTACGTGTTGCTCCAGATCTCGGCTGGCAGCAGCGGCGCCGCCGCGGACGCCCTCTGCTTGCGTCGCTGTCGTTTGCGCTTTCGCTGCCTGCGTCGCTTCTTCTGCCTGCCCACTTCCATATTGTTTGTTTGTCTTCTGTTATTTATTAAAGGTTCATCTTTTGTTTATTATTCTCAATAACAAAATTGTTGTTTTTGTTTAGGCAGTGTGACCGAAAAATATTCTTTATTATCATTTGTTGTTGCGGCACAGCTGTTCGTCGTCGTTTATCGATACATTGCTACAACCGTAGTGAGAGGTGGCCAGACGTTCGCATTAAGCAGCTGAACGCCGCAGCGTTGCCAGACAGACGAAACGCGGTAGCTGCATGAATTGAACTAAGAGTGAACTATAGATGGCGCCAGCTACGCGCAATTCGATTCAAATAAAACTTTGCAATTTAACAAAAATTATTTTGCGAAGTCCGCCGACTCATGTGAATTTTTAAAAATATGTTCAACATTTTATTCTGGAATGTGAATAAAATTTAAATGACTAGGCATTCCGCATGGAAATCGATTCAGTATTGAAAAAGTTAATCAAGTTTTAAATAGTACAGAAAGATAATTTTCTATCGATTGAAAGCCTTACAAGTTCACATTTTTGAACTGTTGGCATAGATTTTGACAGAAAAGTGAACTTCCCCAGAACAAGTTTTGAAATATGTTAATATTCGTTTTCATAAAAAAAATATTTTAAAAAGAGTTTTGGGTTTTGTGAAATCTTCGTCGTCCGTATGAACTCAACTTTATTCCACACATTTGAAGCTAGAGCCACCAAACTTGGTACACATGTTGGTGTATACCCTCGATTTATAAGGTGTCAAGATCGATCTCCTACCTCCACCCCCTCCTTCGAAATTTGGCGGAAACCTAAATCTTAAAATTTTTGTTTAAAGCCAGAGTCACCAAAGACATACAGACTAATATTTACCTCCGTGAAAAGTCTGCATCAAAAATGTTTTGCCACCCCAACCTCCTTCCCCGCAAATCGGCATTGCTTTCGCAAAATCACGTTCTAAGCACGACGCCCTGAACAATCAGTCAAAACAAATTTAGCATTAATCTTCCCCGAAATTAACCTCTGAATAGGTTTTTTAGAGATCAGACTTGTCAGCCTTGGAAAACCCATCTAACAATATATCCAATGCAAGTAGATAGCCTCGTAGAGCACGTTGTATGGATACACAAGTATGTACATCGGCTTCTAGTGCTATATCTGCACATCTGAATATATACCATATCTAGGACCCCTTTCGGCTGCTAGTTGGTCGTTGGTCGGCTGAGTGACTTCAATTTGCAGTGTCGGTCAAGCCGAGGGCCTGCCAAAGGCAAAGACTGTTGTGTTTTTCTTTCAAATTCAAATCCCGTGTGCTTATGAGTGTCCTGCGACGGGTCGAAGGAGTTGGACAGGCGAGTATGGCAAGCTGGGCTGGGATTAGGGCGGATCAATTTGCTTGTGGTGCGAATGCAAATTGGCCAGCGGTATGATTTAAATGAGGCTCAGCACAAGCGGTCACACAAAGGCGGAAGCGGCCGATTGAGTGCATCCTGCTGTGCCCTCGGAATGTCGGAACAGCCGGAACAACAAATGAACACCAGTGAACCGGCAGTGTCCTTTTTGCGGTCGGCGAAGCTTTGCCCGGGCGCAGGTCGAGCCACATAAAGGAAAATTAGGTTTACACCTACTTTTGCAATATGCTCATAAAACAATTTAGAGATTTACAAGGGATCAACTTATATGTGGTCCAGCACACAGTCTCTATCCCTCTCTGCCTCTCTGCCTCTCTGCCTCTCCCTCTCTCCCTTCTTTAGGGTGTGGGTGTTTGTGTATTGTGCGAAGGGCGCGTGGCCGTGGCAGTAAAAAGCAATCTTCATCCTTAGCTCCTCAGCTCTGGGCATGGGCAGCCGTGGCACTCCACACATGTTTACTTAGCCAACGTGTGGGAGGGCATGAGGGGGCGTGAGTGCTGAAGAGCTTTTTCATTTTCGATGAAGTAATATGCGCTGATAATATGAAAAACATCCCGCGGCCAGGATTTGCACGCACTTATTCCCTTTTAATGGACTACGCTTGCCATTTTGGCAATCTTCGGCATATCTTTGCATATTTTTGACATCTCCGGTGGAGCCGGATGCCCGGGTCCGTGAACGGTCCCTGCTCGGGCGCCTAACAGTCCCACACTTGCGGGCGAGAAACGGGAGATGACAATTTGGCTTCGCTCAGGTCGCAAAGTGATCTGGTCCGAGGATGAGCAGCAGGTAGGGCAGTGGCCAGTGGGATTATAATTCTTGAGCACGGGATCAGCCGAACCCGGGCCGGACTAGCCGAAGAAAGGGTAGAGTGGCCGGGTTAGCGCTAGGGGTAGGCAAGTTAGTAACTCTCATTACTTTAAATGGATTTCAATTAAGTTGCAAATTGATCTCAAAACAATTGAGTCCCGTCGAGGCGTTTGAGTGCCTCGGTTGTGCTTTAACCACGCGTCCTAAGCCCTCCGAACAGCAATCCCTGCCGCTGCATGCCAAACAAAAGGACAAAGGGCTGCTATTACTGATCCAGTTGGTGGTTGTAGGCGGGCTGCTGTTTTCATTCATCTCAGCGCTGCCTCAGCTCATCTGCGGCTGTAAGCGATACGCGAACCAGCTGCCAATTGCTGGGGAAGCACTTGATGACGCCCCCGCCCCCCCAAAGGGTCTTGCAGCCCCGTCGATGACTGGCACTTTTCCCAGCAGCGGCGGCGGCCAAGTGGCTGCCATCGGGCGTCAGTTCTGGCGTTGACAGGATAACGAGATTCTCAAGTGCCCACGCCGCGGCCCACTTCACACCCTTCTGCCGCGCGGAGGAGACTGAGGCCGGACAGATGAAGTGGTCGAGATAACATGTATGAGGTCCTGTTTACAGCTCAGTCCAGCCTCAGCTTCAGCTCCAACTTAATCTGCGCAGGTATTAACGATTTTTCTCGCAATTAGTTGCAGGAAATTGAAAAAAAGGCAGCGCAGCGCAAAAAACGAAGCGATTTTCCAAGGACTTAGGCACGCTCTGTGCAGGATCGCCAGGACAATGGCAGCAGCAATCAAATGCGCATCAGCGATCACCACAAAGTGTATCCAGGAGCCGCAGCGAGGCGTGTGAAGAAAAGAGCAGAGGTCCAGGGAGGGAGCTCGTCCTGTGTCCTTGTCAAGACCCAGAGCTCTCTTTCTCTTTCTGTTTCTGTTTCTGTTCAACAACGGGGCTTATCCCGGCTGAGCCTTGTTGCGATTTGAACGGTCAATTGAAAAGCGGCCAGAAAACGATCATGTAAATAATAATACGGGTAGGAATGGGAAAATGCAGCCAGGACTTGGACCAGTTTACAGGCCCAGTAGCTGCCTTTGTTGTGCCATTGTTTTTTACGGCCGAGGCAAAACAGAACACGGGATAACAAGAAAACACCACGACGAGGAGAGAGAAAGGCTCAGCTCCGACATTTGTAAAAACAAACACGCCACACGCAGCGGAGTCCTGCCGGAGCTCCGGGCTCTCCTGTTCCGAATGCTCTGTTTTCTCTAACGTCTTTCGCAATCCTTTCGTTTGTCTGTTTTGTCGTTTCGCTGTTTGTTTGTTTGCCAATTTGCGCCCAAAAATGTGGAATACTGTTTGGTTTTGGCTGCCTTTGTCAAAGGTGCGGGACGTGGAACACTCCGGAACCCCCGGAACCCCCGGAACAGCCCGCACAACTCTGATTGTGAGATTTGTCAAGAAAGAGTTAAGGCAAATAAAGTCGCTAGAAACTGGCACAGGCCTCGTCCAGGCTGGCTAATTAATTGAGTTGAAGTAATTTACAGTCGAAACTCCGCCCAACTCATGAATTATTCGCTTCTACAGCTTGCCAAAAATGCTTTGCCATTTCCCTTCCATTTCCACTGCAAATATTTGCCGCTCCTTTGTTTCCCTGCACATCCTAAGGCACATAATTTAAATATTTAATTAGACGTCAAATCAACTTAAATTATGACAGCCCAGAAAGACACAAAACAGAAGTTTGTACGAGTTCTAAAATAATGCAAAATATACTATCTTTCAATTGAAAGTTATGCCTAATAACAATTCCTACAGAGAAGAACATATCCGTAGATTAAAAGTTAAGCTTTATTTTACTCCAGCTTTAGTGGAATCTGCCAAAGAATAAAAGCTACTGTAGGAAGCAAAACAATTATGTATTATGCCGGGATCAGACAGCAAGTGGGTCAGAGGTTAAGGCATCCGCCTTACAGACGGGAGCACTCGGGTTCGAATCTAGCCGACTACTACTCATATACGGACAAGTTTGGACAAAAATTTCTAACAATAAAGGTCACTGATGAGGATGCTTGGCAGCATCCAAAATAGCGCTATATGACCAGTCAATACTTTTCATATCTACCTTTCTATATTCACCCTGAATTGTTCACGTCGAGCCTGTTAAATATTTCATTTAATTATGTATACCCAAAATAAACAGCTGTACTATATGGAAATCTATATATTAATAGGCAAACATGAATCTTACGGTTCCTTTTACGACTTCAATATTGCACCTTTATAAATATATATATACAGTTGCGGTCATAATAATAGTAGTGCGTGTATGGTAATTCAAAAATCGGAAAATTAAAGGACTTTTAATTTGTCTAAATTTTTATCTATTTTTTTTAGAGTTTCTTATTGTATTGTTAATCTATCTGAGAAATCAAAATTAGCTATGATTTTTTGTTTTAGATGTAGGATTTTTTTCCTTGTAATAGCCTGAAAAATGGGCGGTCAAAATAATAGTAGTGATGAACATATTCAAATATTTTAAAAGTGAAAACGATCTTAAATTATTATTTGTATATTGTAGAAGGTTAGATACATGAAATTCACTTTATAATCAATAATTTTAATATTTTGTTGTGAAGCCTTTGTTTAAAATCACCGCCTTACAACGACGCATCATGGAGACAACCAGTGTTTGGCACCGCTCTGGAGGTATTGAGTTCCAGGCACGTATATACCATTCGTAAGGTATTTTAGTATTTTGTGTGCATTGCTTATGATACATAATACACAAACCTTACTATATTTTAAAACCACTTGCACTTCACATTAGGTTCTGCCGTAATTTAAGAAGAAAATAAATTTGTTTTTCATGCAAAAAGTCAATTAACCAACGATTTTAATGATATTGGTGAGTGTGTTCGAAATATCTTTAAACCAAAATAGTTTCTCCCTCAGAATTTAAATATCGAATTAAGAACGGTGCAATATCATGAGAAATGAAACAATCCGCATGGAAATCGCATCAGTTTTGACAAAGTTGTGAAAGTTGCAAATCTACAAAAAAGAATTTCATTGGTAGTCGGTAAAAAGACAAGCTCTGAATAACTTTTAAGGTAGCATTTTACACTCACGAGTATTTTGATATTCGCAACCAATTAAAAATTAAATTAACGATAAGAATTACAAAATGTTTTAGAGAATATGCAAAATCGAAAAAGTTTACTTTCAGAATTTGACAAAATTCAAAATACACATCAATCTGGGGACAAGTCAGGAACAAAAGGATATTTCGCATAGAAATCAGTTCAGCTTTGACAAAGTTCTGGATCTGGACTTGTGTAATTTACATGTCAAATGTTTGTTTCGAAGTATTGACCAAAAACTAACTAGCTTAGAGAAAACCTGTCTTTTGTTTTAAGATTTTTAATCAGTTAAAAGCCAAACTTGAATGATCAAATATTAAACATAAGTTGTTTAACATCATTTTCAATTGAAAGTTGTGTTCGATCCCAAACAAGAATCAGTTTTAGAGGCGAGTCCTGCTTGTTTAAATTAAACGCAGGAGCAGAGGCAGCTGTCGCTCTCCCAGCTCGCTCCCCCGTGCCGATCCAGATTGACAGACATTCCTTCATTGTAGGGCAACCATTTTGTTTGCTCACGCCCCGCTTCATTCATCCTCATTTCTCGGTTCTCAGTTCTCAGTTCTCAATTCTCATTCCCATTCCAGTTTCCATTTTCCGTCGGCCGCACGTTTGGTTTTATTGCACCTTTTGTTGCCGTCTCCCTCGCTCTTCAACCCCTGTGGCAGCTGGTTGCGTCCCTGTTGCACTCACTCGCTTGATCGCATCATCGTTTCACAACATCATCATCATCATCGCAATCATCATCAGTGGCAGCGGCGCATGCGTAATCACAGCAATTTGCACGCTTACGCATATCGCAAGATTACCCTGATCCGGATACTGATCCCCGATCCGGGGCCTGATCCCTTGATGCGACTGCGACTCCGACAGCGACTGCCATTGCAATGCGGCTTCCGCCGTGCCAGAGAAACCAGAGAAACTACGACGCATAAAACGATAGAGGCGATATTTGGATTAGGCATTTAATTGACTACTCAAAACCGGTGCGACCGGCTCGGCGTTGGTTCGGGGTTGCTCCTGGCGTGGATTAGATGACGGCGGGCCACATTTCATTAACATATCAATGTCAGCGTCACGCGACGGCGTCTGCTGCTGCTCGATTTTGATTTTAGATTTCAGCTTGAACTCGAAATTCGCTTAAATTTTTAACAAGACAAATACTCAAAGCTCACACCCACATACCCTTCCCGTCCTAGCCAGCTCGCAAGCAATCAGAAAAAGAAACTTTTCTAATTTCGCAACAGGAGAAGCAGCAAACCGCAAAATCGCCGGCGGCGCCACTTTTTGCGGGTGGAAGGAAACAAATCGATTCAAAATCGAAATAAAAATCGAAACGGAACGAAACGAAACGAATATCATCCTGCGCCAAGTAGAGGAGCCAAAGCATGTGCCACATCTTTGCTTGGAAAAGTAGAAAAACCTTTTATTCCGCAGTGTTTACACAGTCCTTTGCCAATTGAACTTTTTCCCGCAATCGAAGTGGACTTCGAGGCAGGAGATAAGGAGGGGTAGGAGGGGTACGAGGTTGCAAGGAAACGATGCCAAATACGCGCACAATACTTAAACGAGCTAATTTAATTTGTTATTTAAAATTCAATCTACGAACTAAAACAAAAAGTGCCAGAGCTGGTTACAGAACTTTCAAAAAAATGAAACATTCGTGGGTTGCCAAAGGAATAACAACGGATTGGATTGGAAAGGGAGGAATCTCAGCCTGGAGTTCTCCTGCGGAAGCACAACTTTTGCGCTTATCGAGGACCTCCCAGGCTGAGCCCGTATGTGGTTGTGTGTGCTCCAATTCCCGTCGGGAGTTGCTGGGCTGGCCCATGTAAGGAGTTCAGAGCTAGAACAAATAGACGACAGCCGAACTGCCCTTCCACCGCATATCCTGATGCTGACTATTAACGCTCCAATGGCTGCCTGGCAGCAGAAGCAGGGGCAGGGGCAGGGGCTGGGGCAAGAGCAGGAGCTGCAGGAGTTGCTCTGCTCTGACTTGCTTAATTATTCAATAATTTCTAAAAGCATTGGCAACATTCGACAACAGAGCACACGTCGCCATGTCGCCCGTGTCGCCCAGATCCTTTCATCCTTTTACAGGGAGCTGTATCCCCATTTAATCAGTTGGATACATACGAGCACTTCTCATATGCAGCACATAAGCTCCTCCAGCCATATATGTATGCAGTTGACGTGGGACCAGGTCCTTGTTGTGACCCGGGTTTGGCCACTGCCAGTGCCAGTGCCATTGCCATTGCCAATGCCACTGCATTTATCATTAGCCGAGCTTAGTTTGTGCTCCACACCGGCTGCAGTTGCCTGTGGATACCCTGGGGAAATTTGGGATTTGCACTTTGGCATGTTTGATGTGGAAACTTTAGATTAAAATATTTTCATATGCACACGCCTGCACACAAAGAAGCTTCATATAAATAGGTTCAGTTCCTATTTTCGCCTCTTTACTTCCTCCCAACTTGCCATCTTCTACTCCCACTTTACTCCATCCAATTAACCAGCAAATGGCGCTGACTTCAGAGATTCTCCAACACTTGAGCCACTGTCTATGTACTCGACGTCCATTCAGTCTGTACATAAGCAGCCTCCACCAACCACCCAACCACCCATCGGCCCATCGACCCATCGACCCATTGGGCCACATGGAGGAGGGTGGACTCAACCGAGGAGCGTGCGCCGGGTTCAGACGCCCGAGCGAGGATTGAGCGCATAATGATGTTTATGTGTTGCCAAAAACATAAAAGCATTAATTTAGTCATTATCTTCTTAAGATACGGCGGAGCGCAGCCAGCGACGGCGTAATTCTGCCGACTACAGTCGACCCTTGCCCCGAACCGCGTCCCAATCCAACGCCCGAGCCCAATGCGCGCAGCGCGAACTCCAACACATCATTTCCACATTACGAATATCATCGGCAACATTTTTATGCCACTTTTTGCGAGTGCGAGCTGGCCAGACTCTGTAGCGCTCTCTCGCTCGCTCTCCGGCGCTGCCGCTGCCGCTGCCGCGGGCCGCGGGGGCTGTCAGTGATGACTTTATCTGTATAAATAACTGTCAGGATGGAGCTGAAAAAAATAAGCGCGTTGCCAGAGAGAGAAGCACGCCCATGCTGAAGCGGGCGGAGGCAGCTCCACCGGAGAGACAACTGAGCAGCGCTATCTTCAGGGCGCCATCTTTCTGGCTTGGGTAACGGTAACGGGTAACGGGTAACGAGTAACGGTAAACGAAGATGTCGCACTCAACAGCAGCAGCAGCAGCAGCAGCGGCAGCCAGAGGGCGTCCACCACAGCAGCCACCACCACAGCAGAGAGCGCCAGCCAGAGAGTGAGAGCGTGAGTGAGCTGAGAGCATGCTTCCAACATGGTAGCCAGAGCGAGGGAGAGGGCGTGACCCGACTAATCCGAGCTGCGCGCTGATTGGTCGACGCCCGAAAATGTCTGCCCTGTGTCTCTGTGTGTGTGCGTCCGTGTGTGTTCAGCGAGAGACTGCGTCCCCGACCACGAGTCCGGTTTCGATGTCGACTCGCCTGGCAACTTGTCGTGCGCGTCGCTGCCTCCGCCGCTGAACGGGCATTCATAACAGTTTCGCACCTCGAGCGGACAAGAAGGGTTCAGTTTCAGTCGTAGATCCGCTGCAATTACAATTACAGTTAGCCAAAACTCTCGTCGCGTGTGTGTTGAGTGATTGTGTGTGAGTTACCGCTAGACGTGACGATTATATAAGTCGCAGTTTCTCAGGTTAGACGCGCCGCCAAATCCGCCAAGATTCTGTCCTCACTGTGGACCACGCCGTCGCAGCTCGCGGGCGGCGCCAGCAGCGATAGCAGCGCCTCCAAGGCCAAGTTCAAGATCACCGTCGTGAGCACGCCGAGCCCCTCGCCCGGCTCTCCGCCGCCCACGCCACCCACACCCAGCGCCCTCAGCCAGCACATGGTCGAGACCAATTCACCGCCCGCGGGCTACGTGCTCAAGCGCTGCGCCGGTGATCTCAGCGAGCAGCAGCAGCCGCCGCGCCAAATCCAGAGATCCCGCTCTCCCGGCAACGCCAGCAACGCTGCGTACCACCTGACCACCGCCATGCTGCTCAACTCCCAGCAATGCGGCTACCTGGGCCAGCGTCTGCAGTCGGTGCTCCAGCAGCAGCACCAGCAACAACAGCAGCAGCAGCAACATCAGCAACAGCCGCAGTCTCAATCCCAGACGCCCTCATCCGACGACGGCTCCCAGTCGGGCGCCACCATTCTCGATGAGGAGCGCACACGTGTCAGCGGACCCACTGCAGCATCTGCAGCCGCCGCCTCGCTGTTCACCATTGACAGCATCCTCGGCTCCCGCAGTGTGGCAGCTGTTGCTGCCGCAGCCGGCAGCAGTGGCAACAACAGCAACAACGGCAATGCTATCCACCACAACAATAGCAACAACATCAATGGGAGCATGGGCCTGAGCTTGGGAAAGCGCAGCACGGAGTCACCTGCCTCGCCCAACTCCAACTCCAGCTCCAGCGCCGCCGCCAGCCCGATCCGCCCGCAGCGGGTTCCTGCCATGTTGCAGCATCCTGGCCTGCATCTGGGCCACCTGGCGGCGGCGGCAGCAAGCGGCTTTGCTGCCTCGCCATCGGACTTTTTAGGTGAGTACAGCCCCCGCCCAAACCCCCACTCAGCTGAACACCCCACCCTGCCCCGGCATGCTTAGAGTTCATTGAGGCACAAAGGACTTTCAATGCCCCTGGCACGGATGCGGCTTCTCTTGAGCTGCAAACACCTTAAGGTTATTGCCGCCAAGCTGGAGGGATCCCTTAACGGATTCACCCGCACCCACTC
Source organism: Hirtodrosophila histrioides (assembly GCA_037075165.1). Lineage (NCBI taxonomy): Eukaryota > Metazoa > Arthropoda > Insecta > Diptera > Drosophilidae > Hirtodrosophila > Hirtodrosophila histrioides. Next base: position 891,961 of record JBAMCL010000789.1, read on the forward strand.
GTCCTCCCTGAATGGCATTATTCGTAATTAGCCATTGATCCGTGAAAGATGATTTCACATTCCGTTCCATTTTGCGGTGAGAGGATTTGCATTGTCAGTATATGTCGAAGCTGTCGAATCAGCCCGGCCCGGCGTTGGGGGGTGGCAGTCACTCGGATGGGTCTTATGTTGATTCGAGCGTGGATTCCTCCTGTCCGCACTTTTATGCAAACTCTCGCCAGGCGTTCCCATTCCAATTCATATTCGCAGCCGCAGCCGCAGCCGCATTCAAATTCAAAAGCCCCCGCCGCCTTGGCATGAATATTAAAACGTCAAAGTTTTTTTGGGAACCGGAAACGGATACGGAAACGGTTATGGAAGCCACAGTCGCGCGCTTGAAAACATGGCGGCCGATGTTGCTGTTTTTTAAGCTTTGTTTGCGCATTTTTAAGGATTTTCTGCCCCCAATATGATTGTTTTTCCACGGCGAATATGAATTTCAAGCTGACAACACTCCGTTCTTCTCTTCCCTGACACCCATTTCTCCCGCAGTGGCCTACCCCAACTTCTATCCCAACTACATGCATGCCGCGGCCGTTGCCCACGTCGCCGCCGCCCAGATGCAGGCGCACGTCAGTGGGCATGGAGCCGCGGCCGCCGCCGCCGCGGGACTGACCGGCCACGGACATCACCCGCACCACCCACATGCTCATTCGCACCCCCACCTGGCGCATCATGCACAGCACCACCTCGGCCTAGGCCACTTGGGACATGGACCCCCGCCGAAGCGCAAGCGTCGCCATCGCACCATCTTCACCGAGGAGCAGCTGGAGCAACTGGAGGCGACCTTCGACAAGACCCACTATCCCGATGTGGTGCTGCGCGAACAGCTGGCTCTCAAGGTCGATCTCAAGGAGGAGCGCGTTGAGGTAAGTTTCCTCTTTCTTCATACCAGTTACAAATAGGATCAAGATTGGGTTAGGTTTAGGTAGGTGGCATACATTAGATTCCCCAACATGGTAACTATTGTGGGTGGGTGTAAGGGGGTACCTTTACTTCAGTTTTTTAATTTTGTTACCTGGATTCAGATTATCCTGAGGTGTTATTACTTCTCGAGCGAACGGGTACGCTTCCTTATAATTGCAAAGGAGTTATGAGATGACTTCTGCAACGTGATGAAGAATAATCACATAACTTTGCGGTTGGTTCTTTCTTCGGGCTGGACGTTCTACCTTCAACATCCAAGTTGTATTTATTAATTTCACGCTCATTTTAATTCCCGGGCGAAACCAATTGAGTGCGGATGCCTCCCGCCTCCCTCCAGCAGCATCTGCATCGCAATCTCATCCTCTCTGTGAACTTCTCGCTGTTTATTTAGTTGTCAGCGTTTAACATTTGTCGGGCTTCCTTCCTTGATACCAAAACAATGCCATGATTCACTTAATTTGAGTAATGGGCCACGGCATGGCCCTCAAGTTTGAGGTTATGCCGTATCATTGCCAATGTAAACAACAGGCTGCTGTCTCCGAGGCTTCTCCGGCTGCAAAGCCTACCCCGGGGTGCGCTTACAAACCTCCCCTGACTCGCTGCCGGGACAGAGACCGGGCCACATTAGGCAAATCAGCAACAAATCTGGACGGACAACTCCCAATAGGAAGGTGGTGGGTCCTGGCTACAATTCAAAGTCCATTAGTGTCGCGGAAACCCGAAAGCAGCCGTCAAACAAACAAATTGAGTGGTTCGAGTGGACGGGGACGAAGTGGGACGACAAAGTTGACAATTTAATTTGTAAGCAATTTATTGATGTCGCTGATAGCGACGCCTTCTCTTGTTGTTGTTGCCTCGGCTGATTAACAAGCCGAAGGCGGGTGGAGTGAGGTGGGGTGGGGTGGGGTGGGGTTAGGGAGTTGGCACACAAGCTTTCGGGCTGCTGGAAAGCGTCTTTGATAAGGATTACCAGCGCTTGTTGTTGTCACCGTGGCAATATGCTGCCGGTCAATGTTTAATCTCGAAACAGGCATATCACCCCCACCCTTGCAACAACCCCTTCCCCACCATCTCCCACTCCGAGGCCGAAGCACGCCAAGTGCGACAATGTTGACATTTGCGTGTGCATGACCAAACGGGGTAAGGGGTGCAAAGGGTTCGGGGTCTGGTTCTGGTTCTGGTTCTGGTTGATGTTTACTGTCGAGCTTAAGACAACTTACGATATTTAGTATTAACCTGAGTAACGATGTTGATGATGACGATGTGACGATAACCCGCGGGCCAAATTGACGCCTTCACTTGGCACCAGGCGACAATTTAACCGCGGGGCGGTGTAAGCGGATTAGGACATTGCTGGGATTCGAATTGGGATTGAAATGGAATTGAAATTGGAAATTGAAATGGAAATGGATGTTGAAATTGACATTGCTGGTGTTGATAAATTTCTCAACTGCTTAATTGAAATTGGGAAAAGCTAAAAATTTGCTGCATCACAGATGCTTATTATCGTCTAGAGCGGGGGTGGGGGGTAGGCTGGCAATCCAAGCGCTTAATTAACATACAAGAAAGAGACTTGAAACTTGTCTCTGACAGGCAACAACAACAACAACAACTATGGCAAGAAGCCAAATCCAAATCTTGTGCGCAGTCATCATCGTTGGTCGTTCCGTCATTTGGTTCGTCATTGACTTAAGCAGCATAATCAACTTGAGCGGCGTCTTCCAGCAGTTTCCAGCTGCCGCTGCCGCTGCTCACTCTCCACTCTCGTCCACTCCAGCACAATCATTCCATGGGGCCACTCTGGGCCCAGTTGCCAGTTGCCAGCTGCCTGCTACTGTTTAGCATATTTGCATGCCAAGTGTTGCCCACTTGAGCCCACTCCGCCCATGTCCGCGTCCGCGTCCGCAACCGCGTCCGCCAGTCTTCAGCCTCAGTCTGCTTCACTCGCAATGGCAATGCCATAAGTGGCAATAATTATTGAAAATCTTGCCTAAGACAACAGCCACAACAACAACAACAACAACAGCAATCACAATCACAATCACAAAATCACAATCACAAAATCACAATCACATTTACAAAGTGCGTACGGGCAACGAGTTTCCCATCGCCATCGCATTTAAATGATCTGCTTATTTTGACTTCATCATTTACAATTATTATTTTTATTTAGACACTCGAGTGTCTGTCCGTCTTCTCCCCGGATTCCTCTTCCATATTTGCCCAGATAAAACGGGTAAAACAGTAGCTGCGATCTCTGAGAGTTGACCACACAGATCAGCCTCAGTCTGAGTCTGAATCTCAGTCTCAGCCTCAATCTCTCTGTTTATGCTCAGTTTTTGTTGGTTTTTTGGTTCTCGTTGGTGCGTGCAACTCAAATACGCCTAATCCCGCAGCTCAAGTGATTGAGGTGATTTCGATTTCGGATTCCTGATCATCGTCATCATCATCAACATTATCAAGCCCAGCTTAGAGCCAGAGCCAGAGCCAGAGACGAAGAGGAAGACGTTGCCAAGTCAATAAACTCTTCGAGCGCAGCGCAAATATTTATCTTTGCTCGTCGTCGCCGAGAAATTAGTAATCATCTCAGCATGGGCAATAGCAATAAGTTCAGCTCCTCCTCGAATCTCTCTCTCCTCTAGCTAAATATTGATGTTGGTTTTGTCTTGGGCGCACTCAAAAGGGTCCCATAGATTGGGCCGAGAATGTGCGCACTCATCGCCATTGTGATCGTCGTGACAGGATTTGCGCCCGCACAAGAAAAGGGCTCACACAAACAGACAGACCCACACACACACAGATACAGATACAGACACAGTCACCAGTCCGCAGTCATAGAAGTTATCCCTTTTGGTGATCCCTCCCTTAGCCGTTGCCGCTTTGAAGTTGCACAATCAAGTGGCAAGTAGCAAGTGGCTCGACGACGGGATCTGGGCCACCTGCGGCGCGGCAATTAGGCAATGACTGTTATTATCATTATTGCATTCTCGGCAGCAACAATAAACAAATCTGTACGCCCACTCGACACCTTAGGGAGGATGCTTCTGCCCCCCAGTGAAGAGAGGGATCCCTCGTAAGGGGGAAATCCTTTTGTTGATCCCTTAACAGTTGTCCGGGATCTGGGCCACCTGCGGCGCGGCAATTAGGCAATCACATTTGTTGTTATTATTTTATTATTGCATTCTCAGCCGCAACAATAAACAAATTTGTCTGCCCCCTCAACACTTCGCAGAGGGAGGACGGTTGTGTTCCGCTTCCGCTCTCATTCCCTTTCCATTTTGTTTGTTTAGTGTTTGAATCAAATGAAATTAAAATGGCAATGAGCTGGAATCAGCAGATTTTCGTTAATTTGAGAAAAGCAGCCGACGCAGCAACAACAACAAGAACAACAACAATCGCAAACTGGCCGCGGGGCAATCCTCCCAAAACCCACAGAACCCACCGAACCACCCACCACTCAACGTTGCCACTTTGCTGCTGCACTGCCCGCAAATCTCACACGGCCACTCGTCGCCCCTCACCCACCGCGTGCCCCACACAGCCTCAGTGGTTGATTCCCTGCTGTTGTTGTTATAATTTTTCATAATTTTCCATTATTCAAACACTTGAGAGCAATTTCGCTTCGCAATTTTACGCCTTGTGTGCTTGTAGTGTGTGTGCGGGTGTGCGTGTGTGTGTATGTGTGTATGTGTGTGGTTGTGTCGACATCGTTTAAGGGTCGCTCTCAATTCTCGCGGGACTTTTGCGGCGCAAAGTGCGTTTGTGGCCCCAGGCCCATAGGCTGATGCGGGAAGGGACGAGGGTGGAGTGGAGCTGGGGGTACGTACGTCCGTTTCATGTTTGCTTTACAGTTTTGGCTGTCGAAGCGTGTAACCATAGACAAATATTATGTGGAGCGAAAATTGGCCTCGAAGCTGCATAAATTTACACAAAAAGCGCTAAGCTTGAGCTGAAGAGGGTGATGCCAGTGTAGGCGTATAGGGGGAGGGGGGTGGGACAGGTGCACATCGCTAAGCTCTTAAAAGGTCGCCCCAGCTAAGATGGGCCCAGCGATTAGCAACAGTTAAAATGTTTTCTTTTTCCCATAATTTTGAAAGAATTTACATTATTTTTGCGTGTGGGCAGGGGGAGTATTTGATGAGTTGCCACTTGGCAGTGGGCAAGCTGGGACATGATCTGACATGATTGCAGCAGCATTATCGTTCGAACGTAAACAAAAGCTTCACTCACCCACACAAAAGTCGCTCCACCCCTCTCAGGCTCAGCCTCTGCTTCAATTTACCGCAATTGCCGCCTCGTTGTTTGCCATTTGTTTTGCTTTGCACACAAAACGATCAACCTGCAGAGAGGAAAAGAGTGAAAATACATTATTTCACGTGCTTCAATCACAGCTATCCATATCTCTATACCAGCAAATAATTGTAATCAATATTAATCAATTTACACTTATTAAATTAGGCACAAGTTAAATTAGTTCCCACTTATTTGACAGCTGGAAGAGCACTGACACAGCAACAATTCGGTCTCTTGATCGCTCTCCCGCTCACCCACTCTGACTTCACACACACGTACATACATATATACACACATGCATGCAAGCCAGCATTCCCGCCTTAGCTTTGTTGTTGTTAATTCTCGATTATTCTTTGACACTGAGATTCCGCCATGCTAAGCCTGCAAGCAAACTTAATTTACCTTACACTTCCCCTCGCTCATAATCCACAAGCACAAGTACATATGTATGCATGCAATCTCTCTCGATGTTGTTCGTGTTTTTTCTCTCATTCTTTGTTTTACCTTTGTGACAGCATTATGAGTCCCATTCACTAAGCCGAAATAATCATATGCGTATTATCAAAGTCTACAAACACATTTTATTCTTTAACTTTGCCAACACTAGGTGAAATACATAGGTATGTAAGTTCGACTGCTTCCTGCGGCTGTTGATATTTGTAGCGTATACAAAATGTATCGAGTTTTGTGTTTCAACTATTTGCTAACTTACTAATCCTTAATCTGAACTGATGAAGGGGCTCTCTAGTGTGTTTAGCATAAATATGTATGTACTTACGGCAAACAGTTAAGCAGGCAGCAGAAGTTGCTATTTTCATTAATAAAGCCAACTAAAGATACATATTCCAGCTTTAATTAGAGTGCACCACATGCACCACGCCACCAGTTAAAGTATTTTTACACGTATGCTGCAGGATCGTTATAAAACCAAACCTAACCAAACTACGGGTACACTGTCAAGCGGCAGTGGGAAATGCGTAACGAGCAATTTTCACGGCTGCGCGATTTTAATCCAACAACACGAAACAGCGCCAGCAATTTGTACCCGTACAGTAGACGGCGCAGCGTCCCTCCCCCTGCCGGTTGGTGACGAACTTTCCAACCGACTTGCGTTGCCAATTTTCACTAATTAGAGCATCGAGCGTCAAATGTCGAATGTTGAACGTGCAAGAGTGCAAAGGCAGCCGCCATTTTGTGTGCCCCGGGCTCCACCTACCCGCACAGAGAGTGAGGGAGAGAGTAAAAGAGACGCGCACAAACACACACACACACACTCGTTTAGCAATCAACTGCATAGAGGAGAACACACACAATTTTTAGCTTGACTTTATGGTTTGTTTGGCTTTTGTGCACATTTTGCGAGCTGCAATAACATGAAAATTAGGCGCACAGCTGCGGCGATTAACGAAGCGCAAAGTTATCATAGCTCCAACCAATCTAACCACACCAACACACACGCAAATGAACTTTCATATTAGAGCTGCATCGAATCGTTCAGAATCGTTCGATCAAGCGACTCACTAAACTGAACGAAGGAACTAAGTTCCGAATGTTCGTTCGTTTGATTTGGCGTTTGGCTCCCATTCTAGTTCTAGTTCCATTCGCTTATTCTTCAATTGAACTACAACGTACAACTCCAAACTACATATGTACATACATATGAATGTATGTGTGTACATATGTATGCATGTGTGTACATATTCACGCAGAGCTGCATTTGGTAATCCTGCGTGGGCAACACTGGTCAGCATTTCCCGACGCCAAAAATCAAACAATAACAGAAACATGGCCCGTCGCTTGTCTGCCACTGACCTCTGCCTCCGCCTCCGCCACCGCCCGTGCCCCCCGTCCGGCACAGGGACGCTGAGCGGCTGGCATAAAGCGCTTTTGTAGTTAATTAAAAATCAACTGCCGTCGGTCTGTTTGTTCAATGGATTTCATGCACGTTTCCAATGCTGCACGCTCCCCCTCCCGCTCCTGACCCTGGCTACACTGCTACACTACTACACCCTTGGCTTTTGCAAGGATTTCGACGTATCAGCGATTTATGCGCTTTTGCCTGAAAAATCTGTGGCAATATTTGCTAGGCGCGTTCTGCTGCTCCTCTGCTGCGTCACAAGTCGGCAGAGGCGTCCATCGCAGCCTGACTCCGGATTCCGGAGCATCAGCTGCATCCCATGCATGCCAAGTTGTCGCTTCCAGCGGCGGCCATTTTGTTGTGTTTGCGAGCCACTTTTTTGTGGAGCGGCGTTGCCCAATTTGCAATGCGGGCATTTTCATTGATACACATGGGATAACCCAGAGGTGGCACCTCCCGCACCACCCTCAGCCCGCTCCTGTGCTTTTTTGCACTTGTGTTTATTTAATTTCGCAAATTTTCACTGCGATTTTTGGCAACTTTTGGCCGCGCGGCAAAAAACGCGCCCGCGGTTATTGAAAATGTTGTGCGTTAGTCAGATTTTAAACGGGTGGCAGGCGCGGCGCTGGTGAGGGGCAGGGTCACGTGACCACACACACGCACACGCACACACACAGACCCATACAATATATGTATATGCATATATAGCTGAAGCCAGCCCGTGTTGGCCGTAGAAATTACGGGATTAGGTTTTTTGCCGCACTCCCATATTTGTAGCGCCACCTCCCCACCTCTCCCTCCACCCGCCCGCCGGCACTTTGGCCTCGCGGATTAGAGTTCAATGCGGATCGCGGGCGGGCCAACATTTAATTAAAATATGAAACTTTAATAAGCAAACCGCGCGCGGCACAAAAACGCTAGCGATTCCTATTATGCTTTTTTCGCGCTGTTTTTTAGATTATTTGTATTTAAACTGTTGCATAGGCAGTTTGTGGTCCGCGTGTTGACATAATTAAGCGGCTGGCTAAATTCATGGCCCGTCAATACCCTGTAGAAGGGCTATAAGTAAGGTATATCATCATCACACAGAGAAAGATCACGAGATCATCAAAAAACACAACTATATAGCATGATATCGATATGATAAACGATCAGATTGTTATTCTTAATGTTCGAAAAAGTAAAAAGTCGAATCATCCAATATCTTCCTAAATTCATACTATAATATGTGCTTGTTTCAAGCTGGAAATTTCAAGATATGTGTAAGAAAAACTCAAAAAGATTGAAGCTATTTTTCAGTCAATAAAAGTTTCCCATTCTCTGAGATACTTTCCAATTTTAAACTGCATTTAGAAGTTTCAAATATCCTAATTCTGCTACATATTTCAGCTGTAGAGGATATCTTTTAGTCGAGCTATTGAGGTTTGTTTTTTTCTTTTCATGTTTTTGACATTTTGAAAAACTCATCAAATTTATAGCTGATGTTTCAGTGTGTGTGTGTGTTGTTTTAATAACTTAAGCTCTTAAATTATGAAATTATGAAAATAAATAGACACACACATGCACACACACACACGCACACACACACACACATAACTGCAGGCATTCCTAAAATTTAATTATTTGAAATCAAAAATTCATTAGCTTTAAAAGGAAATTTCTTTATTCAAGCTGCAAATGCATCCTGACAGCTGCAGCTGGGCGTGACCATGCCCACTTCTCCGTGCTGGCGACTTCAAAGGCGGCTGGCTGTCCCGTTAGCTGGCAGCGTTGCCAGCTCATCGCAGTTCAAAGGTTGCCAGGGCGGCGCCATTTTGTAGCCGTTGCTGCCATCCTAAGCAAATAAGCCAGGCAACGCTGCCCCCGCCCCGCTCCCGCTCCTGCTCCCGTTGCCTGCCTCTTGACACTGCCACTGAACTAGGAGCTCGAGCTCTGCTCCCGCTCCTGCTCCCTCCCCGCCGCCCTGCTCTGCTGCTTGCGACAGCTGCACAAATTTACACAAATTATACAGAGTGAAATGAGCTCAAGGATAACTGTTTGGGTTCTGGTCAGCCGCCCTGCTTATAAGTTTAGCGCATTTCTCTGCCTCCCCACACCCACACCCACCCCCACCACTTCATACACATTGTCCATGTCATTGGCCCCATCCTCGCCAGCTGCCGTCTGCGTTTTCTCTGTTATTTCAACAAATTCAGTCGATTTGCTGCATAAACATTTCCATTTCCAGTTGGCCATGTTGTCAGTGGTACAGAGGTACAAGGGTACAGGGGGAGGGGGACGGGGACGGGTACGGTTAGGGGCGTGGCATGGGGAAAACTTTCGCTGGCAATGATAACAATGCCAAAGCAAAACTCCAAAAATCAAGCGAGCAACTTTTCAGCGCTGCTAATTTTTGTAATTAAACTTTTTATTTTGTTTCGGTTGCATTTCATTTGTTAACCTGTAACAACAACCACAACAACAGCAACAACAGCAACAATCTGAGTATTTATTTAACAAACAATAACAGCCAGCAGGGGTTGAAACCCCGGCTGAGGATTGCCACTGGGATTGGGCGAGCTGTTGAGTGGTTGGCTCCACCCCGTTGCCAAAGAGACACCAACAACAAGAACAGCAACAGCAACAGCAACAACAACTGCCCAAATGACAAGAGACAGATGAGCAGATGCTGCCCCCCCACCCGCTCCTCGAGAGAGGGTGGACTGCCCAGCCAGTGAGCTGAGCTTCCTGTTCTCCCGCCTGATCCCGCACCAAAGTAAATTAACCCTTAAGTCACTTGACTGATGCTTTTGTTTTAATTAACTAAGTAGCGGGGTGGGCGGGCTGTGGCAGTGGCTGGCGGGGGCGGTACGGCGAGTGGGTGTGGCCTGCGCCTAATTAAAATGCCCGAATATAGAACTCTGGCACAGGCAACAAAAAGGGCAAACAAAAAACAAAAAAGTTGCTCTCTTTCTTTGATTACAGTAACAATAAGCCAGCTAATTAGGTGGAAAGTGGACAGAGGCTGTGGCTGAGGGGCGCCCAGGGAGCAAGGGGAGCGAGGGGAGCGGGGGCATCGTCAGGCAACAGACTTGACGAAGATAAACCAAAAGGCAGCCATAGAAAGTCGGCGGGCAACGGAAAAAACATTTAACATTTACAATTGAGCAAAGAAAAGGAGCGTTGGGGGCGGGGTTGGTGGTTGGGGGGTGAGAGGTTGTGTCCTAGAAAATATAATTTGAAAAACGGATGAAAGTGTTTTTGAAGCCATATCAAAGGTTGCCTTGACTGCCAACTAAACCAAGCCCCACTCTCTCTTTTCTCCCCCTCTCTACAGGTATGGTTCAAGAATCGGCGAGCCAAGTGGCGCAAACAGAAGCGCGAGGAGCAGGAACGTCTACGCAAGCTGCAGGAGGAACAGTGCGGCAGCACCACCAACACCAACACAGCCAGCTCCAACTCCAACAACAACAACAATGGCTCATCGCCCAGCATTACCGGCGGAGGCGCCTCCGCCAAGTGCTCCCCGGAGCACTATGCATCGCAGCTGGTCCACATCAAGAGCGATCCGAACCAGTACAGCGATGCGGACGAGTCCTCCGATCTGGAGGTGGCCTAAGCTCTTCCAGATCTGGCCAGCAATCGATAGTATCGATAGAAATACGAAGCCAGAACTATCGATATTGTCGATAACCAATTCTGACCTGTATATAGTTCAAGCTGCGCTCCTTTTATTTGTTTTGTATATAAATAAGTAATAGACATAAAAACCTGTTGTTATCTTAAGGATTAGCCAAATGTACAGTCACTAAATATATGTGTAGTCGTATGTGTATGTGTATGTGTATGCGTATGTGTGTGTGAGTGAGCGAGTGCCTGTGAGTGTGAATGTCAATTTTTATCTAGTTGTTTTGTGTCATCGTCCAAGGTAAACCGCCTATTAATTAAGTGTATACAAATGATAACTGTACGCGTAATTCACACAAAAGCGATAACGATAACGATAACAATGCGATAAATTGTAATGTTAAACTTAACTTATTGAACCAGCCAGAAACAAGCATTATAATAAAACCAAGCCAAAAGAAATCAAGCAAAATACAAATAAATAATGTTTTTATTCGGGCTCCAAACTTCATCCTTAGCGGAGCAGGCGGGGGAAGACCCGCGCAAGCCCTGTTCACACCTAGCCCGGGACACGCCCTGCCGTAATACGAGCAGCTTGCCAGAGCAAACTTCTGGCCAAGACCCAACGATAAACCCCCAGGCAAAGACCGCTGGTCAATCGAGGAAGGGAGTCAAAAGCACTTTGGCTTGGCACTTGAAGGGCCTTCCTTATTGAGCAGGCCAAAACCAATTTACGGGCAATCTCACCCAACCACACACATTCTTGGCCAGCTTCAGGTGAGCTGCAACTGTGTCTGTATATCTATCTCTATCTGTAGCTAAATGCCTGCATCTGCATCAATAGTTAGATACAGTGGCTCACAGATGAAGTAGCTTGAGGGTTCTGTAACTACTGAAGGGGTTTACTGAACTTGATCAAGTGCGGAAAATAAACCGGAAGTTGGAAAAATGAAAACCATATAATACTTAACTCTCGATTGAAGCTTACTATTTAGGAATGTTCATGTTGCAAATGCGAAAGGTAGACCTCTATTTGAGATTAATCAAGAATCAATTATAAGAAACACAGAAATAAAAAATATATATTATTTTCCGACAATAGGTTACGATTTTCGTTTATGCACACTGTTTTCCGTGAGGTTCTTAAATAATCAAAATATATGTAAGCTATATCTTTCATTTAACATTGAATTAACCTGGTACTCATTCCGACTATGAACAGTACTTGTGTTAGCGATTAAAAGGGTAATGCAAGAAAAGGGAATTATATATTTAATATCACTCCATTCACATTCTTTCTAAACTGTTTTTCAAAGAATTGACCAATCAACACCTTATCTTACAAAATAGAATAGCAAGTTTTGAATGCATCAAGTTAAATACTTCAAGATTATATTTTTACAAAATTCATTGGATTTTATTTGATTTCTTAAATGAATCTGTTATATCGTTGTGTTTGATTTCTGATTTTCAATGGTACTTTCAGTTAGTTTAAGTTGTGCGCCACTGTATAGCACCCCTTCTCCCCTAACCCCTTGCCAACTCATCTGCTTTCAACTGTTGTCCAATTTGATTTGCATTTTTACACAACCAAATGATTTTTCAGCTAGTATGCTGCTATCCCGCACTCTCTTAGCCCCTCCTTGGCAGCTTCTTTCTGCTCCGCTCCTCAACTTGTTTTGTATTTTGCAATTTCCGGTTGAATGACCATTTTAACAATGACTTCCGTTGTTGTTGCTGTTGTTGTTGGCATCGTTGTTGTCATGCCTTCCGCTTGGAGCCGATGCTCCGCTCCAATCTCTCCCAGGCTTCGCCCAGGTCCTGTATCAATTTTTGGCCATGTTGTCCTTTGTTTTGACATCTTTGTCTTGTTATTTTCCTTTGACCAGGCCATCACCATAGTCAGTCCGATGGTCAGCCAGGTGAGCCGAAATTCAAATTTGTGCTTCCCCTTTGCCTCCTCGCTACCCAGCATTTCTTTTGCCGTCGCCATTTTGTTTCGCAGTCCCTCACTCCCTAGACTATTATTTACATAGGTCGTCTGTTTTCTGTTCTCTGTTCTCTGCTTTCTGCCTTCTGTCTCTGTTCCTGCCCCGATGACATCTCGAATTTCGGGCCACCCTACTTTTAGGTCTATTTGTGGCCTTGTTAATAGTTCGTGTAAAAATCTACAAATATTTGCAGTCTATTAATTTTGATTTCTTCACTCTTTTTGTTGTAGATTTTTTCCTTTGTTTTTCTAGTGCACGCTTCGCATTTTATTATTTTCCTACGCTTTTTTTCTACTTATTTTCCTCTATCAACACGAAATTTAATATACGCTTGTCCTGCGTCCTGCGTCCTACGTCCTACGTCCTGCATTTCCCCGTATCCAGCGCTATTTACACGGCACACAACGCAAACTTTTTGTTTTTAAAATAAAAATTATACCAACATTTAAGCGTCATATATATATTTTTTTTTTTTTGCACTCGTATGTATAGGGAGCATATGTATATATTCCATTATATAGCACATGAAATATTTACCCATTAAATTTGCCTTTAATTAAATGAGAGCCTTTTTTATGCGCGAGTCCATTCCCTTCACGATTGTGGCAGGCGGGGCAAGGCAGCGGGCGGAGGCGCCGCCGTTTCGTTTGTTGAAATAAAAATATTGTTAATTGCAATTTATTCACATGAACACCTCGCTACTACGATGAATGGGCACGCGGGTAGAGGGGAGGGGAGCCTTGCATTCGTCGCATTGATTTTAATATTTCATTATTTAATATTGCCCCAACTCAGTTCAGAGGCGCAATTCACATGCATAATTAATAACTCATTTTGGTGAAGAAGTCACCGATTTTAGCGTATCCATCAAGCACAGGACGAGCCCAGTCCCCTTCTCCAACATTCGATTGTATCCTTCTGTGGACACGCCATTTGATCAATTTGATCATTTCTCTGTCGAAGTCTACAGATTCTATTTAGAATCTCTGTAAGACCAGTCAGCTTATACGAATAGTTCCGTCATATAAAACTAACTTCGATCGAAGTTATGGGACTCTAGAAGTGACTTTGAATTCCTACTTCTTTTCAGAAACTGATTAGCCGAACCAAGCGGGCCTTTAGTTTGTAAGACGGTTGAAATGATAATTGTCTCTAATCATATTCCAATTCTATCCTGTAATCGGTGCGTTGGTTGTTGCCTCTATATCAGGGAGTATCAAGCCATTAACTACTTGTAATCATAGTTATTATCAGGTTTAACAGCAAGTCTGCACCAAATACTTGACCTATGCTCTCTTCAGAACACTCCAGCTATGTCAAAGTATTATAATTGTAATAGCAGATAGAAGTTTGTTATTTCTATCTATCAAAGTTCTTGCACGACTTAGTTTCCGATCCAAACACAACTGTGAAAGGGTCGATGGCTTTTCTACTCTCTGGACTGGCCAGCTCAGGTCAGAGCTGCCAGTCCAGTCTACTCCTGGCCACTCGCACAAAGCAGCAAGGACTGCTGGCTATGAGCTACATTTTTAATAGATTAGCAGGCGAGCAGGTGAGTTTAATCCATAAAATGTGCGATTATTGCGTTTATGCGGCCCAGGGCGAGTTCAATATAAAATATAAACAAGCGTTAGAGAAATTACAGCACAAAAGGCGAGCTGCAGGATTCAGCAGCTCGCTAACGTCGGCGTCCTTGTTATCCTTGTTATGCTTATGCGACACACACAGCAAAGTGGGCCAGACATTGCCCCCGGATGGTTTCCTCTCTCGTCTTCTTCGTCGTCGTCCTCGTCGCTTATTTGACTATCGATTAAAGTTTGTGGTCCTTGTGCATACAGCCTCAAGTCCTGCTGCTGCTCCTGCTCCTGCCCAACCCATTCCTCCTTCAAGCATGCAAGAAACATTTTCGATTAATTTCAAATCATGTGTGCATGTCTGACAGGATCTGAGACAGGTACGGGCTGGCAGGAGGGAGGAGGGTTGATCACGCCTGACTGGACGGGAATGCCAGCCCATAAAGCCCACTGCCAACCCCGAGACAGTTGTGTCGCATTGTTGCGCGGATTATCCAATGGCAACCAGTCGATGTCGAACTCGATGTCGATGTCAACCCGGATAATGAAATTTCGGGCCGCCACCCAATGTGGCATGTAGCACGTTGCATAGGGCTGTGGATGTGGATGTGGATGTGGCCTGGCTGTGGCCAGTCTCCCGCTGTGCGTCAACTCATCAGCAATTAGCTCATTGTGCGGCGGCTGCCGTAAGCCGGAAAATGGCTGGCAGCACACAGTTCTGTCCCAGCCGAGCATTAGGTGGCGCCCATCCACCGGCAAATCCACAAGGAGCTTATCAAAGTGTTAAGCTCGAGTTGGCGTCGTCCCGGATCGGGTCCCTGGCTTATTTAAAGCCCTGCGACGCCGCGGAATGTAAGGATGAGCCCGTCGAGGAGTCGCCAAAGGGCACTCCAGCAGATGCTGGCTACTTGCCAGGCTTAGGCCTTCAATGCAGCTTATGAGCAGGGATCCAACCATTTCGCTAATGACGCTAAATGGAAATTACTGCCTGGCACCCAAGCAGGGCAGGAGGGCGCAAGCCGCGCGGGGATTATATGGTCAATGTTTGGTTGAGTAGAACTATGCACCTTGCCCCGGAGGCGCCCGGCAAACGCAGCAATTGTTAAAAAGCAAATGTTATTTTCAAACAAACAACTGAGGAAACCCGAAATCCATTCAAATCATACAATTAGTTGGCTCTAATCCGGGCCACAAATACGAGCGTGCTCCTGCCCAGAGGAGGGAGGCCGAAGGGAGCGAGGGCGTCCTGTTTTGGCGTTGTCCTTTGTTACGCCTTGGCAATACTACACACTACGCACACACACAAGCACACAAACACACACACACACACACACACACACTGCACGGGAATCCCTATAAGCATGAACATATCAAGGTATCAGCCAAAGAAGGGGAACAAGTCCTTTAGAGAGGCAGACAAGAACCAAGGACATGGCCCGCTCGAGTGTTTCATGTTTTCTGTTTACTGTATTTTCAGTTGAGCAGGAGAGAGATCCGCCCGCTCCAACATTATTAACATTGCTCACTGAATTGACTAGAAAACAGGAATTAAGCGATAGTAAACTTCGATACAGACCGAAGCTCGGATGCTCTTTTCAGCTAATAAGCTTGGGATTCTATATCGATCTATGGGTGTTGTGAAAACGAACACATTCTCAGACTGTCGAGGGGTTTACCTGATGTTTAAGCTAAGTATTTGTATCCTTAAAGTCCCTGTTCTCATGTTTATGTCACTTTAACATATTGGTTTGTTTAGTTTACTTTAACTTGTTAACTTTTCTTCCTTTAATTAGGTTATAATATTAAATCTGTCAGTTTATCGATGGGGTGTTGGCAATTCATGTTAAGTTTGACTAGGCTCGTAAGTTTATCGAGCACCTTTAACATGAACATGTGAAAGCGGGCCTGAAAGAAATATGCCTTACAATCTGTAGATTTTGTGGAAACGGACCAGTTCTCAAAGTTTTAAACAGTTAAACAGTTTTGCCAGATATCTGGCAATTCCTTAGGAATCTGAATTGTGAAAAGAGCATATAGATGTATTATAGCTAGGATAGAATAACGTTAACTATGCTTAGAATTCTTCTAGGTAGTTATTTATGTTTACACCACATCGCCGCCGACACCCACGTCGTGATGGTGATGGTGCAGCTGCTCCACCAGATCCCCGATGCCGTCCACACCGATGCTCAGCGAGGGCAGAGTTTTGTCCAGCACTAGAAGCGAAGGCGGCGACTTGGGCTCCGCTTCTGAGTCTGCAACGTGGGAGGAGAGCATGGAGAGGCTGCCAAAGGTTGGCGTCATGCTCATGCCTACTCCGATGCCATCCAGGCAAAGCGAGTGGAGGACAGAATTGTCGTTGGACAGACCCTGGACATGGGAATGCCCTTCGTAGCCGGAGGAGACGTGCGTCAGCGGGGGCTGCTTGTCGTCGAGAGTCAGGCCGTGCTCCATGCTCAGAATGCAGTCCGCCTTGAAGCTGTCGATCGTGAACTGATCGACGCTCAGGAACTTCATCTCGTCGTAGGCAGAGGAGCCATCGGTCATGTCCAGATCCAGGGAGGCGCCAAAGGCGCTGGTCAGCGCCTGATGCTGCACTGCATCCAGCGTGCAAGCCTGTTGCTGGTGCTCCTGATCCTGCTGCTGGTGGTGGGGGTGATGCTGCTGCTGATGCTGGTGCGGATGTTGAGGATGCGTGGCCTGCTCCGGCTGCGTGGAGGGCGTGGACGGCGGGTAAGTGGACCACTCCATGGACAGACCGCTGCCACCGCGCTCAAGGCCCAAGTGATCAATGTTGAGATTAAGAAAGATGTTGGGCGAGAGTCTGGACGGCGACAGAGAGCCCGTGCCGTACGGAGCTTTCAGCTCGTTATCTAGCGAGTTGGAAGACTGTGGTGGCGTATCCGGCAAAAGTGTTCCTCCTCCAGCTGCAAGCAGGAGATTGACGTTGGCCAAATTGGCTAATGATCCCGCTCTACTCACCCAAGGCGCTGTCCAGCTGCCCAAGCACCGCGCTGTCATCGAAGGCCACATCCAGATCCAGACCCGAACCCTCCTTGTAGTCCCCGCCCAGCTTCTCCTGCTTGCGCCACTTGGCACGCCGGTTCTGAAACCAGACCTGGACGCGTGCCTCCGTCAGTTCTATGCGCACGGCCAACTCCTCCCGAAAGAATACGTCCGGATAGTGGGTGCGCTGGAATGCGCGCTCCAGCTCCTGCAGCTGCAGTGTATTAAATGTGGTTCTGCGGGGATTCAAAGGTGTCAATCGGGAAGGAACTTTTGGCCTATACTGCCGTTTGTGCTATGCTCATTTCGATATCTTTGTATTCCAGGAAAGGGATTTCCAAATGCACAACCACCATAATGTCAGTTCATAGCCTAGTAAGAGGTTCGAGTCCCAGTCAAGCATTGGTATATTTCTATCGTTTAATTTTACATAAGTTTCTGGTTCGAATCCCAGTGAACCTATGGTCTGTCTATGCATGTATGTATATTCCCACTTTTGCCAAAACTACGCATAGCCAATAAGAATTATTTAGTAAAGTAAACCCGACTACAAGACACCCTAGACGAACCTACTTTCAAAATTTGCTGTCTCTAGCTCACAAGTCTCTGAGATCAAGATTATATGGTCAAAGACCCCTCCTTCTGCCTGTTAAATACATTCGGACCAGCTTATAAATTCCTCTCACCTATTCTTAAGTACAGGGTGTTAAAACAAACACCCTTCAATAATGTTTCCTACACACAAAAGTTGACAATGAATTCTGCTCCAAAACATGAAAACATGATTTAAATGTTTAAGGAGACTTTTGTTTAATTTTGATTTTCTGACTTGTTAAGTTATTCTTGACTGGGTTTCGAACCTCGTAGCTTAAACTTTGACTCTGCCACAGTATACTTCGAATGTGTGACTTCTGTGGACGGTTTCTTTTACGAAGACATCATGAGTTCCATAGCATAAACAAAATAGAACCCGGAGAAGACTCTATCCAACCTGTATCTTCGTTGCTTTCGCTTCATTGTGCCTTTGTCCATGCGAATCCTGAGTGCGCCCGTCGCTCTGCGTGTGTGTGTGTGAGTGAGTGTATCTGTGTGTGTGTGTTTGTGTGTCTTTGAGTTCTTTAAGTGTCTTCACACGATGCGTGACATAGTCAAAACTTTTCTATTTTTTAACGATTTTCGTCGACAACAACTGTGACACTCTTGGGGCTTCCTCCCCAGCTACTTTGGGTACCCGAGCGATGTCAAGCGGATAAACTGTACGTGCTCCAGCAATAGCGACAACAACAACAATAACAGCAGCAAGAACTTCGATAACTCCGTGGGATGCACTCAAATCCCGCATCCAGGTATCCCGAAAGGACGCTAAGTTTGCATCTCTCGCTCTGTCCCTTTCTCGCACACTTGCTCGCCACAGTTTGGGAGCGACAGTAACAGTTTGAGAGGCGTGTGTGCGCGCGTGTGCGTGTCAAACTGTAAATGAGGCGCCACCGTGCGGGGCAACAACGCGCGTTCAACTGAGCTGCACGACTACATCGACTGCTGGAGGATTGCAAGTTCTCCGTCACGGGAAGCCCCACAACTGACTGCCACACACACCCGCACACCCGCACACACAGCCGCTTAGTGTGGCTATTTGGACACCCTACCCGTCGGAGCCGCACACTGGTCTCTCATCGGTCCAAGAATCCAAAAATATACTCGTATGTGTTTAAAACAATAATGTTTGCGCATAGATCTATAGTAAGACTTTTGATTAACTTAACTATAACTATTTCTTATACTAATCTAGTTTTTCTTACTTCTACTTAAATCATTTGAGAGAACTGTACAAAAATGTAGATCAACAGAATAATTGCCTCTTATAAGGATTATTTTCACATTATCTCAATAGTTCGATCGTAGATTTCATAAGCAATTTAAGAAAGTTCAGATATATAGTATAATATTTCGGTTTCAGTCTTAAGTCACAAGATCTAACGTCCAGATCATAAAAGGGTTCCTTTCTTCAGCAACATTTCTGAATCTTGTAGATCAGAGCCTTACAGGATGCATTATATGGTGTTTAAAAACCGACTTTAGATTAGAATTCGAATAGAATTGAAAATGCATTCGGGACCACTGTGAGCCGCCCCGAGCCGTAGACCAAGTGCACCTGAGGTGTTAGCCAGTTCTAGACGGACAACCCATGAGCTCATAGCTAGCTCTTGGCTAGTGGGGGTTGCAAATGTCTGGGTCACTGGGTTCCTTCTTCCTTTCGGCTATCATAAAGACTATTTCGACTTGGGCCTTAAAGCGGTTTTTCTGCTTTTTATTATACCCTGTATTCATTAGAACTGGGTAAGAGAGGCATAATAAAGTTATGCACAAGTATGTAATGTTATCTATATCGAAAATATAAAATGCGTGTGTTTTACTTAAAGGAAAAAGCTTACTCCAGTTTCCCAGGAAGCTCTTAAATCTCGCCGTTCTACTTCAGAAGGATTCTGGCTGAACGTTTGGGCTGTCTTTACAGGCAGTCGGCGTTTTGGCTTTTAGCCAGCTCGGGCTATCATAAACACTCCAAGTGGTCGACTTGGGTCTTAAAGCTGGCGTCCACATTGAGGCAGCTATAAATAAATTGCAGAGTTGGCACTCCACTCACATCCTGACACTTGAGGCCCACCCCTCGCGTGAGTCCTTTGTTATTGTGTCAACAGTTGACCCTTTTGTTTGCCTGATGCTGTCGCTGCTGACTGTTTCTGTTACTGTTACTGTTTCTGACCAGGTGACGGGCCATAATGGACACACACAAAAGGTAATCCGAGAGTCCGGCTCATTGTTATGGAGCCCAGCCCAGCTGGCTGGCCGGCGGCTATAAAAGCGCCCCATTGTCACCGAGAGCGGCGCAAACGAAGCCAAACTCTGCAGAGGCACGGATCGAGCAATGCCATGGGTGAGTCTGTGAAGCACTGGACACTGGAAAAGCTTAAGCTATAAACACCACACACAAATCCCACAGATGGCCACTTTGCTAGCAGCGCTGGCGCTGGCGCTGCTCTGCGTCGTCAGCGGCAATCGCTTCACAGCCTACGACGAGCTCCAGAGCGCTCCTGTGCTCGCCCAGAATATGCCCAAGCGCTGCAGCCGCTTTCTGGGCGTGCACGATTGCACGGATCAGACTAACCAGGCAGTTCCGGCAGAGGCAGCGGACGACGAGGCTGCCATCGCACAGGACACCTCCAAGATGTTGAACGCGCTCTTCGGCCTGGTGCAGAGTACTCCGGCAACGGCGACAAGGGCAACGGAGGCAGCGCTAACGCCCTATCAGCTGCCGCCCATGCACTACAATGACTTTTACGAGGATCTGCTGACCAGCAAACGCAACGACGTCCACTCCGCCGGCTGTGACTGCAAAGTTATGGTGCGTTGTCTACTAATCCCGCTCCCATCTCTTATTCCTATCTCTTCTGCAGAACGATCTGATTGATCTGGGCAGCAAGTTCTTTCCTCGGTATCTGATGAGCGCCGTGTGCGAGTCCAGACCAGCGCTAGATCCTAAGTGCACGCAGGGCTCCAACTGCAAGCCGCTGGAGTACAAGGTAAAGGTGCTAACCCTTGGGCCGGAGCAGGTGCCTCCGAAGGCCGCTGCTTCAGCGTCCTCATCCCGGCTCTGGATGCCCGACGAGCTGTCCCAGCTTTGGCAGTGGCAGTTCGACACTGTCACCGTTACCGCCGGCTGCTTCTGCACCAGCTAGTTAGTTACTCCAACTCCACTCATACGTATATTAAAGTGCACCAATTGAAAACGCAAACGTAGCCTTTATTGCTTATCGGTCAAAAGCTGAACCCAAAAGGGGCTCGAGATTTCATAGTTCGAGTAGTTTTACTAAAGCTAGCAGGACACTTCAGGTTCTGGCTTTATTTCGAATTGAAAAGATTTAAGGAAATCCTTAAAGTTCGAAAGGAAAGCTGGAACCTAAGCAATCCTGCAATATAAGCCCAAGAAGGGACTTTACAAAATGAGACTTGAGAATACTTAAGCTACAAGACCTGCTCAAGTTCTAGTTCCTATTTCGAATTGAAGATTTCTTATTCGAAATAAAAGGCAGAACAGAAGCCAAGTCCTTGTGGTATATAAGAGAAGCGCGATCTTCGCCAAGGCACTTGGACGGTGTCAACTACGTAGATATGTACATAAACATCTAAATGGACGGACACAGTTGAATCTACTAACTACTGACAATACGAAACATTTACGAATACAATTACTTAGCTACCTTGGAATGTGAATGTGCGTAGAAAAGCGTTGTGAGGTTCGTTGAGGGCTCTAGGGCCAGTTGATGCCAAGCCTTATAAGCAAGCCTATGCCCACGGTCGTGGCCAATACCGTGACTATATTGGCCTCTCGAGATGTTGCGCCGCTCTGTAATTGCAATAGATTAGTTTTGGTTTATTCTTGAATAAGTGAACGAGTATGAGTTGCTCACTGCACTGAGCAAATAAGCATGTATCTTCCTAACTGTTTTCTATTTCTCAGTTGCTCTTTCATTCATTGTACCGATAAGCAACAAGCTCAGCGAGATGTGAACCGAGGTATGGACCAACTTTCACAATCAAATGTGAGCAATTGAGCAAATAAGAACAAATGTGCTTGTTCACTAAAGTGAACAAACGTCAGCTAGAGCACTGAGCATATAGACATGAAGAGATTGAAATTTCAACATAGCTATACTAACTCATATAACACTTGTTCTTTCAAATATACTCTGGGGTTCTAGTGGATGTTCTGAAAGCAGAAGATAGTTAAAGGCCAACGCCCACTTACGATGACAAAATAGTTGCATCTGTCGCCCTGGCAGCACTCGTTGCAGGCCCAATCCTCGTACCAGATGTGGGTGCAGTACATCTGCATGTAGCGCTTCCTTTTGGACTGGCACTGTTCCTTGGTCATGCACCGCTTGGAGACGTAATATTGCTTGAGGGCGCCTTCGGAGAAGTAGGGCTGGCTGCCCCAGCGTATCTCGGTGCCGCATACGTTCTCAAAGGGTTCGCAGGTCTTGATTGTATTAAGGCACTTCTCCGTATTGCCTGTCTGGTTGGAGCACACATAGCACTCCAGTCCGGCCACAAAGTGCACTGTAAGATGAATCCACATGTGTTGTCATTACAGTTTTAATTAAGGTGTGGCTTCACTCACCTTGACTACAGAGGTAAACTGCTGCCAGGAGCAGAACTGCAATCTGCCAGGACTTCATCATGCGGCTGTGTACGAGGGTTGATGTCTCAGTCAGAAAAGCGCAGCAACAAAATGGTAAATAAACTTGTGAAATGAGTAAACTAAAACAACGACATCAACAACCACTCCCACACTTGCAGCGGCCGATTGCGATAACAATGCGATAACGATAATTTCCCACTTGTCGATGCTTTGCACCACTACTTTTGATAAGTTGGCGCCAAAATATAAAATGGCAAGTAAATTGATTGATTCAAGTTTGTATCTGTGCAGTTGATAAGCAATATATCCCCTGATATTTCATAATATTTAGTAAATCTCTAGACCCAGTCGAATATCAATATACATTGAATAATAATTTCCCAAACGGTTGTGGACACTTTGCAGCACTGATTTTGATAAGCTGTCGCCAAAGGGGGAAAAAATCGATTGATTGCAACTTGTTGATTTGACAAGAATGTTTACAAGAAAATATAAATATAAGCCTCTGTGGGAAACATATTAAGAAACCCTTAGCCATTGTTTATTGGCTGTAAATATTTTTTCAGAGTTTCTGCAATTGCCGACCTATTCCTCATAATTATAGAGTGCTTGTAAAATTAATATTATCAAAAAGTGCGCAGCTAAGCTCTATATGCAGAAATGACTTTGTTAGCTAACCAACAAACATATATATTTGTTTTATTGGGTATAATAAATGATTGAATGGAAATATAAGCCCCAATTATTACCAGTCGCTTTGCAACACTGTTTGTGTTTTTGCGCTGTTTTTGTTGCAGTTGCTGCTGCCGTGATTTGATTTTGATTTTGAGTGCCAGACTGTCTCGACATGGCCAAGAAGGAACAAGAGAAGGTGACAGCACTGCCCGCAGTGCCCCTGGGCTACTGCCAGCTGAGCACACAGGTGGCCGGCCACACATTCGAGGCGAGCAACGCGGCCGCTGTCGGCCTACTCCAAGACGCGGGCGAGGGATGCGTTTTCAAGCCGATGGGCAAACCGGAGTGCGGCGTGCGTGAAATCAATTTCTATGAGTCACTGTCGAAGGCCGTTGCGAGAGCCGGTGCAACGGCCCCCCATGTGAATGACCTTAACGGCAAGGGTGAAGGGGAACCAGAGCGGGAACAAGCTTGTGACGAAATGGCCGCCCTCGCGGCGCACGTGCCTCGCTACTACGGCCAGCTGAAACTGATTGTCAATCAGCGCGAACACACATTTCTCAAGCTGGAGGATCTGACGCACGGCATGAGCAGGCCGTGTGTCATGGATGTGAAAGTTGGACGGCGCACGTGGGATCCATTGTCGTCGGCACAGAAGCGCGCCATTGAAGAGCAAAAGTATGTGATTTGCAAACAGAATTTGGGTCTGTGCCTGCCTGGATTTCAGGTGTATCAGCCGGCGGAGGAGCAGCCAGGACAGACTGTTCTCATTCGACATGGCCGGGACTATGGCAAAAGTCTGAATGTGGAGGGCTTTCGCCAGGCATTGGCGCTATTCTTTAACACCAGCTCCAGTTTCAGTGATTCCTCGGGCAGAGACTGCACGGTTCTTCTACATGAAGTTCTCCGCCAGCTGCGCAGCATACGGGCCTGGTTTAAGCACCAGCGATTGCTCCACTTCTACGCCAGCTCCCTGCTCATCTGCTACGACTTTGACCAGCTGCAGAGGGCAATCAGTAGCAGGAGCTGTAAGCGGCGGCTTAACGGTTACCATCAGGATCAGCCAGATCCCGCACAGCCCGCCAGTGCGGACCAATGGGTCCGTGTGCGTTGCATAGACTTCGCTCACATCTTCCCCGCCGCCGACTCTCAGCCCGATCACAACTACATGTTTGGACTGCAGAGTCTCATCGATATATTAGAATCCATGCTGGATCGATAGCAGACACAATAGACTCCTCCCGATGCCCCAAAGTTAACACACATTTGTATTATCGCTAAGCCAAAAGATTAGATCACAGCAGAGCTGTAATTAGAGTTTATCTAATATCAATTACTTGGTAATTATAGTTGAATTACCATTACAATTGCTCAGTAGTTCGGTGTCATTACTTAAGTAATTGTAATCGCTGGTAATTCAAATGTATTTAAAGAATGAATGAAGCAATTACTTGGTAAATAACCAACCATTACTATTGTAGTTTTGTACCATTATTCAAGTAATGAAATTTGTAATTATTTGGTAATTATAAAGTATTTAAGGCATGTAATCCATATTAATTACATTCTATACATAAACGTACAGTTACTATTACACTGCTCAGTAAAATGTGAATAAATTACTCAACCATTACTCAAGTAATTAAAATTGATGAACCAAGTACTTAATTAATATCAACTACTTGCTAATTCAAGTTGAACTATCATAACAATAGCTTAGTAATTACCCAAGTAATTGCAATAGAAAGTATTTTAAGACAGTAATCAATACCATTACAATTGCTCAGTAATTATGTTTGATTACCCAAGTAATTGATAGTAATTAAAAAGTATTTAATTGAAGTAATGATTCGATTACAGCTCTGGTCCATAGTAGTTTCGATTATTCAGGCAACTACTCTAAACTTTAGAATAAATACTCGTTTTGTACATTTGCGTTACATTTGTGTATTCATCTTATCAAAATTAAGATTAAGATTACAATTACGAGTAAGGGTACGAGTACGAGATAATAAGGGAGCTTAGAGCGTGTAGTCCAGCTCGTAGCGCTCGTACTGGTTCTTGGGATCGTTGGTGATGCGCGGGTAGCCGGCAATGAGCGCATCCTGCCCGCCAATGTACAGCGAATTGTAGATCTTCCAATAGACATCACGCACCTTTCGCGCCGGATGGAACAGGCCCTGCAGCGTGTACTGTAGGATCTTGATGGAGCCGAGCGAGACACGCAGGCCATCCACAGAGTCCATGAAGGCCTGCACCAGATGCGGCGAGGTCTCGAAGATGTTGGGCCACACATAGTTGAGCAGATGGGTTAGAGCATCCTCGCAGCCAAAGCCGTAGACGCCCAACGACATGTGCTTGATGGCCGAGCAGGCTGTCTGGCGATGCACCAGATCGCGATCCATGAGCGCATCCTCCAGCAGCGGGCACACGGCATAGATATAGTCCTTGCCCATCTCGCCAATGTACTCGAACAGGAACGAAAGCGACTTGAGCACGCCGTTCTGCACGTTCAGTTCCGGCACGCGGTACTCGTTCATAAGCGCAGGGAGCACCGTGAAGGGACGACAAGTTTCGGCTACGATGGCAATGGCCACCGTAGTGCAGACGCGGTTCTGTCGCTCCTGCACCTTCAGGTTGTTCAGCAGAGTGGCGAGCACATCGTGTGGTCCAATTGCCTTGGCGATGTACCCGAAGGTGTTCACGGTAGCTCGACGAATGGCCTTTTTGTGTGCCTTTAGCAGCTCGAGCAACTCGAAGCAGATGCGCATCCACTCGCGGGCAGAGACATACTCGGGTCCGCGATCGGCAATGCGGCCCACTAGATCGATGCAGTTCTCCTGCACCTTCTCGTGTCGGTTCTTTAGAATTGGCGTGAGGCGGGGCAGCAGATCCTTGATGGGGGGCGTCATTTTGGTCATGCCAATGACATTTACAATGGCCTTAAGGGCGCCCAGAATGCTGCCGAGCACCTCCGGATACTCCTCGCCCAAGTACTCATAGAGCACGACGCCCAGATGCCCCATCAGCTTCTCCTCCTGGCAGGTCTTCATGACAACTGCAATTCGCGAGATTAGATCCGCCGCCTGCTGACGCACCTTGGCGGATTTGTTGTTCAGACGCCACAGAATGGTACCACAGATCTGTGGTAGATAGGGCTTCACCCGCTTGCCCAGCTGATTCACAATGGTGCCAAAGCCATTCAACATGACCACATCCTCAGTGGTCTGCTCCTGGAAAGCATACAGGATGCCATCGATGAGCTGCTCCTCCAGGCGCGAATCTATGTCGGCGGCGCCCAGATTGCCCATGATCTTCTCCACAGTCTCCATTACCATCTTCCGGTACTGCTCGTTCTCGTCTTTGAGATCGTCGACGACGCGATTGATGATCTCGGAGGTGCCCACCTGGTAAGGAAAGTAATCAAAATTAATATTGTAACTTAATTAAGAGTGTTACTGAAGGTAAAGGAAGTTATTTATATCAATTACTTGTACTTAACGATTAATTGCTATTGCAATTACTTGGCAATTGTAAACAAGTTCAAGAAAGGACTTGCAATATATAATTAAAAGTAATTGCAACGCACATATGAAGTAATATATGTGAATTACTTTTTAATTACATTTCATTTGTCATTGCAATTGCGCAGTAATTAACCCCTTATATCCAAGTAATTGTAATCGTACTTGATGGTAATTAGAGGAGGAAATTAATGCGGTGCTTACCTTGTTGGCGATTTCGACAGTAGTATCCACCAGCTGGCGATAGTTGCGTCTGTCCAGCGCCATGCGATGGTTCCAAAAGAACTTGAAAAAGTGCGGCAGAATCTCCTCCTTAATGTACTGGGGCTCCACGCCGTCCGTGGCGCAGCACTGTTTCACCACCTTAAGCACAATCTTCTTCATCTCCTCGTCGGGGGACTGGAACTCGCGGATGAGGATCAGCATCACCTCGCGCGTGTAGTAGTTGGCATACTCGGCATCCATCAAGGGAATCAGATAGCCAATGGCCTTCAGAAAGGCGGCCAAGCCCTTGCCACGATGTGTTCTTATGCCCTTCCAGAGCGGTTTCAACACCGAGTCAAAGGACTCGATGCCGTAGGGCGTGGCGGCCTCAGCGAGGGCTGCAATTGCCAGGGCTGTGATGGTGCGCACCTTCTGCTGCTCGTCGACAAGCCCGTGCTCGATGATCTCCACCAGGGCCTTGAGATGGGGCAGAATGGCGCAGCCCATGAGGATGGCTATCTGCTGGACAATCTTGATGCCCGTGTGCCGTGCCTGCCAGGATTTCTTGGACTTGCAAACGGCTTTCAAGAAGGGCAGCAGCGAGGGAATGCCCAAGGCGGAGGCGACCACGGCAAAGGCTCGCGCCGTTGTGTTTCTCACATACTCATCAATATTATCAATGTCGGGACGCATGGTAGAGATCATGGTGGCCAGGCCAGCGGCCTTGGCCAGATTCGAAATGATCTCCCTGCCCTCAATGCGTGCGTAGTAATCCTCGTCAATCAGCAGCGGCTCAATGACAACGAGAATCTTGTGGACAAACGGACGCACCAGATCGTCCAGTTTGTAGAGCACTCGATCAATGACCTTCACGAGCAGATGGCGCTCCTGATCCTCCAGGGTGGGCGACATGAGCAGCGGCAAAATCTGGTTGAACAGCGGTCCGGCGCCAAATTCACGCGCCTTGTCGGTCATCTGGCGAAGCGCGGACTTGCGCATGGGCGGCGAGCCGTTCTTGATAGTCAGCAACAGCTTCATGATCTTACGCTCCTTTAGCTCCTCGGGCGAGAGGGCATCCTCGTTGACATCTACGAGCAGCTTGTCGAAGTACTGTGCATCCTCTGGTTTCATAAACGGAAGATTCTGGCCCTTGGGCTGGTTGTCCATGAATTTGGCGTTCTTGTCCTCCACCTGAATGAAGAAGCCGGCCGGCGTGCCCGCTATGGGCGTGGGTGTGGCCATTAGCTTGCGGCCTGGCGTACGCAGCGGCACGTAGCCCGCGGGCGGCGGCAGTATCTTATATCCCGGCGGAAACATCTGATCCAGCTCCTCGTCGGTGTAGGGTCTGTTGCGCTCATCGATCTCCTTCTCCCAGCGATATGCCTGCAGCTGTTCCGGTGTCATTGCAGCCAGTGCACCCGCCGAGGGCGTGGCCATTGCCATGGCCTTCACACCCACCGGCGTGCTGCCTCCCGGCGTCAGCAGAGGCGTGCCATGGCCTGGCGTTGCATGTGGCGTCATGCTGGGCGTCATGGCGCTAGCGTTGCTCGGCGTAATCGCTGGCGTGGCATTTGAGGGCGTCTCATCCCAGCGCGAGCGTCGCTTGGAAGCGCCCGGCGTCGACTCTATGGAAATGCTTTCCCCGGCGCCGCTGCCTGTGCGATCTGGCTTGGGGGTCTCTGCCCAGCCGCTGTGCCCGGGCGTCTCGCGCTCGGTCTTTGGTGTCTCGTCCCAGCGATTTCTGCGCGCCGACTTCTCGTGGCCCGGCGTTTCGTGGCCGGGTGTCATGGCATGCGCCGGCGTGGCATCCCAGATGCGTGTGCCCAATCCGGGCGTAGCGCCAGGCGTCTCGCTGCCCTTGTGCCCGGGAGTCTCATCCCAGCGATGGTCTCCAGGCGTTTTCTGCAAGCAAAAGTACAAATCAATCTTTTATCTTGGTTTAAGCGACTCGACTGGCACTTACGTCCTCCCAGGTGGGCGTAGCTGCACTGGTTGGGGTGGCTGCTACTTTGGCTGGTATGAAACTGTCGCTGACTGTTTGATCCCAGCGACCACGCTTGCGTCCGCCCTCTGACTTGGAGGCGACTTGGGACTCTCCGTTGGAGGATTTGACCAGCGTGCCCTCCTTAGACTTCTCCATGATGCGACGCCGCAACTCGGACTCCTCGCCCTTCAGCATTTGCTCGCGCATAATGTCCGTGTAGGTGCGGGAGCCCACATCTGGTGTCTTGCCGCCATCGGCAAAGGGATCGGCGCGATCTGGCGAGATGATGATGCGGCGCCGCTTCTGTCTGTACTCATCTTCGCGGTCCGCAATCGTCGGTCGCCGACGATCTGCCAAGGGATCCACGTCCTCCTTGCCCTGCGTCACATCCTTCAGCACAGAGGTGGGCGCCGTGTATGTGGTGCGCTTCTGGGGCACTGGGAAGCCATCGTCTTCCTCATCCTCGTCGCCCTCGTCATCATTGGCCGCTATGGATGTGTTGTAGCCCTCGTAGCGACCCTTGGCCCCCTTCCCCGCAGCCCCCTCCTCGTCATACAGATCGGCGTCGAAGAAACCGCCACTGTCCAGCAAACTGACGCCCGCTGCCGCCGCATTGTTCTTGGCCAGCTCTGTCTTCTTGGCCTGTATGTCCGAGATTTGCGCCTCAATGTCTGAGAGTAAATTTAATACATTAAAATTGATTTTCCTTTTTTGCAGTCAAGCGACGGCGCGGATAATAAAGCAAATAAGACATTCTGTGCGCTTATTTAGTGCGCACTTAACAGGTTAAGGCGGCCACAGAATATGCGCAATTTGATTTGGACTTACCTTCATGAGTACGCGGTATATTTTCCATTTTTCTCAATTTTTAGACAACAAACGTATGAAAAACGCGTACATGAAAATTGTGCGACAGTGTTGTAAAATGGCGTTTAACGGCACTCAATTGTCTTCTAGTGGTCAATTATCAAATTCGTGTTGCAGTCGATAATAATAATATCGAAAAATATCGAAATAGTCCATCATGTGCGCCCATCACTATTCTAAGCACGTGTTGTTTGTTGTTGCCGTGTTTCCTTTGGATCCACAGCCAGAAAATGTTTGCAAAGAAGCAAAAAGTGGAAAATGAACCCGAACAGAAGCTTGTCACGCCACACACACTGCAGGCACGCCTGATCTCCGACACAGGCGAGGAAGCCGGCCCACCAATCGATCTGCCCTCCGGCATCACAACCCAACAATTGGGGCTTATTTGCAATGCGTTGCTTAAGAATGAGGAGGCGACGCCTTATTTGTTCTTTGTGGGCGACGATGAGATCAAAAAGTCGCTGGAGGACACTCTCGATCTGGCCACAGTTGACACAGAGAACGTCATCGATATTATCTATCAACCGCAGGCTGTTTTCAAGGTGCGTCCGGTTACGAGATGCACCAGCTCCATGCCGGGTCACGCCGAGGCGATTGTCTCGTTGCACTTCAGTCCGGATGGCGTTCACCTGGCCAGTGGCAGCGGTGATACCACAGTGCGCCTCTGGGATCTCAACACTGAGACGCCGCATTTCACTTGCACCGGCCACAAACAGTGGGTGCTGTGCGTCGCCTGGGCGCCGGACGGCAAGCGTTTGGCGAGCGCATGCAAGGCGGGAAATATAATCATCTGGAACCCTGAGACAGGACAGCAAGTAGGCCGCACACTGACCGGCCACAGGAAGCACATAAACGGCCTTAGCTGGGAGCCCTATCACCAGAACCCCGAATGCCGTAAGCTGGCCTCAGCCAGCAGCGACGGAGACTGCCGCATCTGGGATGTCAAGCTGGGCCAGTGCTTGTTCAACATTGGAGGGCACACAAATGCGGTCACAGCAGTGCGCTGGGGCGGCGCTGGCCTGATATACACATCGTCAAAGGATCGCACGGTCAAGATGTGGCGGGCTGACGATGGCATACTGTGCCGCACCTTCTCTGGCCACGCGCATTGGGTGAACAACATTGCGTTGAGCACGGACTACGTGCTACGCACTGGTCCCTTTGAGCCCGTCAAGGATCGCCAGAAGGCGCACATCGTTGTGGACAGTAAGCATGCTCGTAATCAGGCCATTAATCAGAATATGCTCATCTCTCTGTTGCTCTTTTCAGCTGAGGAACTACGCGCCTCTGCTCTGAAGCGCTACCAGGCAGTCTGCCCGGACGAAGTGGAGTCCCTGGTGTCCTGCTCGGACGACAACACTTTGTACTTGTGGCGAAACAATCAAAACAAGTGCGTGGAGCGCATGACTGGCCACCAGAACGTGGTGAACGACGTCAAGTACTCCCCAGACGTGAAGCTGATTGCCTCCGCATCGTTTGACAAGTCCGTGCGTCTCTGGCGCGCCCATGATGGTCAATTCATGGCCACATTCCGCGGTCATGTGCAGGCCGTTTACACGGTGGCCTGGTCGGCTGACTCGCGCCTCATTGTCTCCGGCAGCAAGGATTCCACGCTCAAGGGTGCGTACAGTCTGGCTCTATTCATCTGCCCTTAAAACAAGATTTTTATGCATACTCTATTATATTCAAACTTGAATTGTGCTTGCAGTTTGGAGCGTGCAAACCAAGAAGCTGGCTCAGGAGCTGCCGGGCCATGCGGACGAAGTCTTTGGCGTTGACTGGGCGCCCGATGGCTCAAGAGTCGCCTCCGCTGGCAAGGACAAAGTAATAAAGCTGTAAGTGATAGACAAAAGAACACAATCAATCTGTTTCCGATTGCAATTTCGGGAATAGGTCTGAATATCTATAAAAATCATAACAAATGTTTATTGCCACTTTCAGATGGGCGCATTGACGAGCATCCTTTGTACATAGATTTGATATTGATATATATGTATGTATTAACAATAAAATTGGATTCCTGAGTTCGACTCTCGGCCAGTCCGTGTCAGTCTATAGTTCTTTAGATGATCTGGCGTTGCATCGTTTTCAAGGTGTTCTTGAAGGAACTTTCAAATGCTTCCGCATCGCGGAAATAAGTCGCTGGCACCGCCGACTCTGAGAGCAGGGCCCGCTCGGCGGACACAAAGCCCGCGGCGACGCACTCGTCCAGAGAGTGCTCCTTGAGCAGCGCGGTAATGAAGCCGGCACAGAAGCTGTCGCCAGCACCGGAGACATTGACAATGTTGAGCACCTTAGGCGCGGCATAGAAGCGAGTGATGTGCTCGCAGCTGGGCGAGAGCGACAGCAGCTTGCCCGCATCGCATTCGGCATCGGAACGGTAGCTGAGCAGGACGCCATGATCTCCTAGAGTGGCAATGATGCAGTTGAAATGCGACTCGATCTGCTGAAGCAGGCTCTTAGTCTGCGCCAACAGCTGGGTACGCTCTAACTTGGTGGACGGCTGCCAGGCCACACGCTGCCCAGTGATGCTCTCGACGATGGTCTTCAGCTCGTGCAGATTGGGCTTCAGCAGTCGTATGTGCTGCGTCAGCTCGTGCTGCAGCTGGAAGGGCTTGCCGGCTATGAACATGTCTGTGGGCTCAAAGAACACGGGCACCTGGAAGCTTTGCGCCAGCTTCAGCGTGCACGCCATAGCCTGCTCCGATATGTTGCTGTCCATGATGATCAGCGGCGCATCGCGAAAGAGCTCGGGCCGTGCGGCCAGTGCCTCTGGCGTAATGCTGCCGTGCACCTCCATGTCGCCCAGTATCAGTTTGCAGTCCCCAAGCTGATCGAAGACCAGCGAGCACAGCGAAGTGGCGCGCGTCTCGTCCACGATGAGGCCACGCTGCAACGCCGCAGGCATAAGTTGGCGCAGTATATGTCCGAACTGGTCGCTGCCCACAGCTGAGATGAGATTCACATCGCCGTACAGCTTGTAGATGCCCTCGGCAATGTTGCGTCCCACGCCTCCAGCTGCCTGCTTGGTTACCGCCGAGTAAGTGGCGCCGTCCAAATGCATATCGCGCTTCTCCTTCACCTTGAAGGAGAGATCCAGTATGGAGGCGCCTACAACCACAGGCTTCTTTGTCGTACCATTCCTTACAGCAGTGTTCCGACCCTTGGCAAGTGCGCAAGCAATTTCAGCTGCCACCGCCGCATTATTCTTGATCAGCGCTATGTTTGCCTGGAGACTGCGACCTTCAGTGATGCGTGCTATGTGGGCCAGCAGGAAGGGAGTCACCTCCTTGCCGGTAACGCCTTGTGCCTTCGCCTCAGCGTTGGCTGCGTCGATGGCGGCGTCTATAGCCGCCTTTTCTGCCGCGTATTTGGCTGGAATGGGCACGCCAATGAGCACGCCGGAGCGCAACTTCAGCTGGCGCCAGGCGCTCAACAGTTCGGCTGCATGAGCTGCTGAGGGCAAGTTATAGGGCACCGTGCAACCACTGTCACGCGTGTAGAAGTCGGGAAAGACCCCGCCGGGACTGTCGTAGCTGGCCACGCAGACGCCTTGCGTTTCCAGATACTCGAGGGTGCGAGGTATATCCAGTATGGACTTGACGCCGCTGCATATGACGGCCACGGGCGTGCGGCCAAGCTCCACCAGATCGGCGGACACATCGAGCGTCTTGTGTCCCTCGCGATGCACGCCGCCAATGCCTCCAGTGGCAAAGATTTGGATGCCTACGCGATGTGCTACAATCATAGTGGCTGCCACTGTTGTGCCACCGCTGTGTCTCGTGGCCACTACGTAAGGCAGATCACGGCGGGAACACTTGATGACCTCCTCCCGCGGCTTTTTCGCCAGCGTCATCAGCTCCTCTTGGGTGAGGCCAACTTTAATGCATCCGTCAATTATTCCAATGGTGGCTGGCACTGCACCCTTCAGCCGAACCTGCTCCTCCACCTGCAGCGCTGTTTCCACATTCTGTGGAACTGGCATTCCATGCGTGATGATTGTCGATTCCAGCGCTACAATTGGTTGCTTCTGCTCCAGGGCATGTCGTATCTCGGGATGTACGACTATGTGCTGCTTTGTAGCAATCCCACGGAATGAAAGTGCCCGCAAGCCGAGGGCGGAACATTTCTTAAAGAGCATTTGATTAACAACAATCAGTCAGGAAACAAAATTAATTTTTATATTTTATTTTGTTGCATGGCCAGCGGCTCAAATACGGTGGCAAAATAAGGGCACTTTTGTTTTTGTTAATGCAGTGTGACCGAATCTTAAAAGCGAGTTATTATGCCTATTTTCTATTTGTATTCGCAGTATTTTGCATTGGCGGTATTTATTTAAAAATAAGAAACAAGAAAGAACGGCTATCTTCGACGAGCCGAATCTACATATATACCCTTACAGCAATGTATCATACAAAAACTCAATTTTAGTCCGATTTTTCTACAGAAGCCATACAATAATGTGATCCGACTTTGAACAAGTTATAGGAAAAAAACTCAATTGTTGAATCTATGTATATTTTTGCTTGGAGCAATCGGTCACACTGATCTTATCATTTTTAATAAGTGTCGATTAATTCTGATTATCGATATACTCGATTTATTGGAATTTATTTTTAACTCATTCGCGCAATTTTTAGCGTCATTCTGCTAACGCTTTTGTTTACACCGAATTAACGTTATAAAAACCACCCGATATGGATTTCAACCAAAGCGCATATAGCTTGGAGTTCTTCAATTTTACGCCAGAGCAAATTTCTGCCGAACGTACGTACGCTCTCTCGAGACTCGAGTTTGACGCACACTGAACCTTATGTTTTCAGGAGATCATCTGGTGAAATCTGTCATTGGCAAAGCAATTGATGCAACAATCGAGAAAATTGGAACGCCGGCCACATCCGCACTGTTAGCAGAGCAGAAGGGCGAAGTTATGTGCCTCATGCTGAAAGCGTGCCAGGCGAAACTCGATTGCCTTCGGGAGATGGACAGGAATACTTTTACTGTGCCTCCGTATGTCCTGCAGATCAAAGACTTTGAGCTGGAGCAGCAGTTCTCCGAATCGGATGAGGAAATGAAGGCTGCTAAATTGGAAGAACTAAAACAACGCTATCGAGAGGTAAGTCCAAATCAGTGTTAATCCTCTCTGCAAGCTCTGTTAACACTTGTATTTTCCGGCAAAGAACATGGCCATGCTGGCAGAGCTGGACGCGGAACAGGAGAAGTATACGGCCATTGAGCCGCTCATAGAAAGAGAGTTGGAAAGGCATAAAACAGTTTACGATGCCTGCAATAACTCTGAATTCAAGGATCTTGAGAAGTTCGCCACTCAGCTCGTCAAGGATAGCACAGTGTTGTGAGATTATTTACGTCAAACAAATAATTCGATATTTAACAAGTAAGAATGAACTACTACGAAACACATCTTAGTCCACTTACACAACACACATACACAAGCGACAGCGCAAGCGAGTCACTGCTCAGTGAATAACTTCCGTGTTTATGATTTGATCGGCTTGAAATTGTTACAGTTGATTGATAGTGGTCCCAAGTATTATACATTTTAAACAACAAAGCTATATATTTTTAATTCACCTTATAAATATGTTTTTATCCGATTTTCGCCGATTTGCGGGAGAGCGGGGGGAGATATCTGAAATCTGAAACAATCTTGATCTGCGTATGGTGCACAGGAATGCTTATTCCGAGTTTGGTGTCTCTAGCTCTTATAGTTGCTGAGATCGCCGCGTTTATTCGGACAGACAGACGGACATGGCCAAATCGAAATTTCTTGTGATACTGATCAAGAATATATATACTTTACTAGCAGGTAATATCCCGGCCTTGCCCGTGTCGAATTATTTTATGTAAGGAGCTTTCAAATGAAAAAATTTTATATATATAGATAAGGCCGGAGATGTGTTCTCCTACCTGTTACATACATATTCAAAGACTCAATACCCACCTTCAAAACATTTTATGGGCACAGGGAGTAAAATGTCCAAGAACTACCATCGAAATTTTTGGAATGCAGTTCTATTTGTAGTGCAATGTTACGAAATAACAAGAAAGAACGGCTGTCTTCGGAGTTTTGAAGTTATATACCGTAGCAGCAATGTTTGTATACAAAACTCAATTTTGATTGGTCCTATGTGGTTCGATTATGATCAAATTATAGTAAGCTATTTGGAACAAAACAAAATAGTAACAAATTTCGACTAAATATAACATTAATAGGAAACTTCAATTAACAATAAATCTTCATAGTAAATAATTATATGTGAATCCAGCGATTTAAGGGTGGATGGATTGATGTCAGCCCAGTCTTTCTCTATTCTCAATTGACTGTCTGAAACTGTCTACCTTTCTTGAAAACTTTGGCAGAGTGGATATCCCAGAGATTCTTAATGGGATTCAGATCCGGGCTTAATTCTGGCCAGTACAGTACCAATACAGGTATTTTTCCGCATTTGGTCGGGATACTTTCTAGTCTCTGCTCTACCGAAAGAGAATAGATATGGACTCCCGAAAACCTGATTTAGTTTCTACATTTGGGCAGGAAATGGAAATAGATCATTATGTCGCAGTACATAAGCAAAATCTGAATGTAATGAATATGTCTGCAAGGGTATTTAATCTTCGGCCTGCTGAAGACAGTTGATTTTTCCTGTTATTTAGCTATTCGCGGTTCTTCCTGTGCACACATTAGAATACATAAATACGTGCATAGATACACTCTAATAGAAGGTGCCCTGAGCACGCCATGGATGCGTTGTATGCTGTGTGATGTGTGTTTATGGCTTTCTATTTTTGACGCAGTGCCTCTAGGGCCGACAGAGAGCGAAAGAGAGAGAGAGAGAGTGGGGTCCAGTGCGTTGCCAACGGTTCAACAGCCGGTGGGGACGCGAACTCGGTTTGGGTTTGTGTTTGGCACGACTACAACGCCGCCACACGCCGAGTTGATGCTGCTGCTGTTAATGATCTGCTGATCTGCTGCACAGAACTCAATCACTACACAAAACAGCAGAAGAGTCAGCAGAGAGGCAGCGGTACCAGCAGAGGCAGCGATAACAGCAGAGGCAGAGGCAGCGGCAGGCTATGGGAAGATGTGAGGCTATTTATAAAATAGCGCGAGGCGGCGGCGACATTTTTTGCGAGGCGTATTCAAAAACAAAAATACAAAAATGCAAAAAGTGCCACAAAAATAAAGCAGGCAGGCAGGCAGGCGAGAGATTCGCCAGTTGCGTTATTAATAAAAGCAGCGCTGCCGCTGCCTGGCGTGGTCGCTGTGGATGTGAATGTGGTGGATCGGTTGCCTCTGGCTGCATTTATTCGCATTCGGTATTCGGTATTTCGCCCGTGGAGTTGCACATCGTCACATCGTCTGTGAATATAGTATCTGAGGTAAGCTCTTAAACTGGCGCTGGCCATTTTATGTAATACATATATGAGCAAATGTATCTATATCTATGCATCTTTTATAGTGAAAATGAATGTGGAGAAATTGAAGCGGCTGCAGGCGCAGGTGCGCATCGGTGGCAAGGGCACGCCCCGCCGCAAGAAGAAGGTCATGCACCAGACGGCCGCCACCGACGATAAGAAGCTGCAGAGTTCACTCAAGAAACTCTCGGTCAGCACCATACCCGGCATTGAGGAGGTCAACATCATTAAGGACGACCTGACAGTCATACACTTTAACAACCCCAAGGCGCAGGCCTCGCTCTCGGCCAACACGTTCGCAGTCACGGGCCACGGCGAGACGAAGAAGATTGTTGAAATGCTGCCAGAGATTTTGCCTCAGCTGGGCCAGGAGACTGTTGTTCAGCTGCGAATGTATGCCAATTCCATGTCCAACAATCAAAAGCCCAGTGAAGCCGGCCCAAGTGCAGCCCCTATTGGCGAGGATGATGATGATGTACCCATGCTTGTGGATGACTTTGATGAGCTGGCCAAGGTCGAGGCCATCAAGCAGCAGGTGGCTGCCGTCGATGGAGACAAAAAGCCCACCACCGAGAAGCCCAAGGATGCCAATAAATCTAATAAGGCAGATGCCAAGCAGCAGCAGCCACAGCCAAGCAAACAGGATCGCAAGAAACAACAGCAGCAGAAGCAACCGGAAACCAAACAGAAAGAAGCAGACAAGAAGCCTAACAATGCCGCGCAGAGTGAAAAAGGAAAGGGCAAACAGGATAACAAGAAAGCGCCCGCCAAGACTCCAGATAAAGAGGAAAAGAAGATCCAACCGGCAGGCAACAAGGAAAATCTTAACAAAAACGCTGCCGATGCACAGCCAAAAGCTGCAGCTGCAATTGTACCAGCAAAGGAAGAGATTAAACCAGAAGTAAATACTGTTGCAGCCCAAAAGGCAGCAGAACCGGAAAAACCATCGCCGCCACCAAAAGTAGAGCAGCCAAAGCCTGTCGAGCAAAAAGTCCAACCTTCGCCAGGCCCACAACCAAGTGCACCAAAAGTTGAGCAGCCAAAGCCTGTTGAGCAAAAAGTCCAACCTTCGCCAGGCCCACAACCAAGTGCACCAAAAGTTGAGCAGCCAAAGCCTGTCGAGCAAAAAGTCCAACCTTCGCCAGGCCCACAACCAAGTGTGCCCACTCCAGTGGACTCGGCTCCTGTCAATGCATGGACACTGCCTGGTGTTCAGACGCTAGCCCAGATTGTAGCCGCTGAGCCACCGAAGCCAGTGCCAGCCCCAGTTGAAGAGAAAGCCGACGTAAAGGTGGAGAAGAAAGAAGCTCGCCACAGCAGTGCCAGCTGCCAAGCCAGCAAGCGAGCAGAAGACGGAACCAGCTCCAGCAAAGGCTGAAGTAAAGGCTGCATCTCCCGCTCCAAAACCAGAGTCACCACTTGCTGCTGCCCAACCAAATATTGAACAAAAATCGTCAGTGCAATCCAC
This sequence comes from Hirtodrosophila histrioides, assembly GCA_037075165.1. Taxonomy (NCBI): domain Eukaryota; kingdom Metazoa; phylum Arthropoda; class Insecta; order Diptera; family Drosophilidae; genus Hirtodrosophila; species Hirtodrosophila histrioides. The sequence continues at coordinate 930,611 of JBAMCL010000789.1, forward strand.
TGCAGAGCCTGAGAAGAAACCAGAGGCAAAACAGAAGGAAGCTGCTTCACAGCAGCCCACTCCTCAGCAAGCCAAGCAAGCTACACCAAAGCAAACTACACCAAAGCAAGTTACTCCACCCGTTGAGAAGAAGGAAGCTGTTCCACAGCAAGCCAAGCCAGATATACCAAAGCAAGTGACGCCTCCACCTGTAAAGCAAGTTACACCGCCCGCTGAGCAAAAGGAACCGGCTCCACAGCAGGCCGCTCCACAGCAAGCCAAACAGGCTTCACCAAAGCAAGTGACGCCTCCACCTGCAAAGCAAGCTACTCCACCTGCCGAGCAGAAGGAACCGGCTCCACTGCAGGCCGCTCCACTGCAAGCCAAGCAGGCTACACCCAAGCAAGTGGCGCCTCCACCTGCAAAGCAAGTTACTCCACCCGCAGAGGCTAAGCTGCCCGTTGAACAACCAATAGAAACTGCTGCCCCTGCAGCACAAACCGTAAAGACAGAGCCATTGCCTATCGCTCCAGTGACCGAGAAGAAGCAAGAGGACAAAGGAGCTGCAGTGCCCGCTCAACGGCAGCCAAAACAGGCATCTCCAAAGCAAGTGACGCCACCAGCTGAGCAGCCAAAACCAGTCGCTCCAGTAGTGGAATCTCCTGCAGCAGCAGCTCCACAAGCAGTCAGCTCCACAGGCAGCAGCCCCACAAGCAGTAACTGCACAGGTAGCAGCTCCAGCAGAAATAGCTCCCCAAGCCGCAGCTCCAGCAGTAGCAGCTCCACAAGCACCAGCTCAAAAGCCTGGTGCTGCCGCCAACAACAAGAAACAGGAGCAACCTCAGAAGGGTAAGCAGCAGCAACCTAAGCCCGGATCGGGACAGACGCAACCACAAGGTCAGAAGCAGCCGCAAGCCAACAAGCCCCAGCAACAACAGCAACAACAAAAGCAAGCAGCTTCAAAGCCCGCCGTTGCACCCAAGCCCGACCAGCCAGCTGCTAAGCCAGCGGGCCCAAAACCCGCAGGTCCAGCAGGCGGCCAACAGCAGCAAGGCAAGGGTAACAAGGCATCGCCCCCAAAACAGCAGCCATCGCCCCCTAAAACAACACCCCAGCAGCAACAGCAGCAAAAGGCTGGCGGGCAGAACGACGGCAAGCCTAAGACGCCAGCAAATACGCCCAACTCGCAGCCCTCTCCCAAGGCGTCGCCATCACCTAAAGCAGGCGCTTCACCAAAGGCGGCCTCCCCGAAGGCTGGTACCCCAACGACCCCCACAGCCGCAGCTGCACCTGCCGCTGTCCCTAAGCCCGCGCCGGATGGCTCCAATTAATTTACATGCATTTTCAAAAATCAACTGTCAGCGGAGCAGAAGAAAGATCGATAGTCAGCTGCAAATGCAGTGCGACAGTTGATCGATAACTTCAATTGGATTTTATTTTGTGACGATTACACTTTTTATTGAAAAATAAAAACAATTTTGGTACACAAAAGATCTGTTGGTTTTAGATTGTTTCTCCCTCTGTTGTTCCACAACCAGATCAAGTTGGCCCCAATTGATTTGACATGGTTTTAAAAGATCGAAAGTCTGCGGAAAACCAGGTACTGCAGCTTATCGATAACGATGGATTACATTTTATATTGAGAACTAAAAATGATAAGTGCCTCAAAGCTCTAAAGCTGCTTTCGCTCTACCGCCGGCTGCTCGCCCTTTTCTTGCTCCGGGTTGAGTTTCAACATGGCATAGTTCAAGGCGGTTGCAAAGCCCAGCCAGGCCATGTAGGGCACAAACAGAAGACCCGCCGTTTTGTTGACTCGGTAGAAGAGAACTCCGCAGGCGCCAGCAGCTGCCGTGAGTGCGACAATGTCAATAAGCCCCTGTGCATAACATAATTATTATTATGGGTAGATAAGGAATGAAGATTCGCGAAAATGCGTCAACTTACGCCCTTGATGGAATGCTTGCCAAAGAATATCGGTGTCCACGCCCAGTTGAGCGCCAGCTGGGTGCCGTAGGCTAACAGCGGCAGCTGGGCATCGCCATTGAAACCGCCGCCATCGCGCCACACCAGGTAGGAGCCATAGCCCATGCCGACGTACAGGGAAGTCCACACAGGTGCAAACAGCCAGTTTGGCGGTTTGAAGGTCGGAAAGTTCAGGTTCACATACCAGTTCTTAAGATTACGCCTGGTTAGTTGACCATTGACAATCCCTCCGATATTTGGCAGGATGACAGCACCCGCAATCCGCAATACATTTCCATAGTTTTTCTCAGCCATCTCTCATCTGTTGCTTTTCACGCAGTGCACTCAACGTAACTGCTTGTTTAGCCTGCAAGTGCGTCGCAATAATGAAAAGCTGTTGCTCGCCGGTGATTTCATGTAACCATGGTGGAATCACATGAGGTGGTGCCAAACAAGCCAGCGCTCTCAGTCAACTGTCTGACAGATATTAACGAATTACGTACGCAGTGGGAGTTATGTTAGGTGATGCAAGTGTTCTCATGTGTAAGGTACCAGCTGTCTCTTTCTGTTGCAGTTAACATTTTCGCACATCAAACATTTGCCTGTTAATATTAACTGGGAGCTGGGCACTCGCATGATACCACTTCATATGATTACGCCGTGATAATCCAACGTTTGCACAGAGTATCCATTTTATTGCTGTCTGCCTCTTTATGTGCATGAGTATGTGTGTTTTTGGTGTGTGCGCTGAGTGACTTTTGCACTTCAACACTGTGCAACAAATTTGTTGAACTTTTGACAGATAGTGCTACAAATATACATACATTTACTCGATATGCCTTATTACGAAACCTTTTCCATGCGGACTAGTAACTTTTATTTTGTTATTTAGTGCAGTTTACTTAGATTATGCACGTGGAATCAGAAAGGGGGCGACCGACCGTTCACCAAACAACTTTAAGAATATGAAATCTGATTTCTTGTTGTGAAATAGACGTTTGACGTTTTTAATTGAATCCCAAACAAGACAGAACGACTATCTACGGACTGCCGAAGCTATGTATATACCCTAGCAGCAATATTTATATACAAAACTCAATTTACGTCTGATTGTTCCTATGATGTGCTATGTGATCCGATTTTGATAAAATTTAGGAAACTATTTGAAGTATAATAAAAATCTCACTTCAGTTTGGGTGTACTACAAAATAAGTTCATACAAAAACTCATTTGCCACCCGATCCTATACCAGCTATGCGATATATTGGTCCGATTTTGACCATATTTGGTTCGATTGTATAAACTCTATAGAGACTCGGTTTGAGTAAGTTTTGTGGCGATATCTTTATAAACAAAAAAGTTTTTCATACAAAAACATAGTTGTCGCCCGATCATTCCTATGACAGCTATATGGTATACTGGTCCGATCCGGCCGGTTCCAACACATGTACTGCCTGCAGCAAAAAGAAGGGCCTGTGAAAAGTTTCATTAAGATAGCTTTAAAACTTAGAGAGTAGTTTGCATAGAAACAGACGGACATTACTATATCATCTCGATTCAGAATAGATGTAAGTATGTATATACTTTGTTGGGTCGGAAACGTAACACCCTCTGCTAGGGTAAAAATGCTTGGATCATATTGAATTATATTAAGTCATATAATTCTATTTTCTTTGTTCATACTTATTGACCAAGGTTCTTGGCTTAGTGACCAAAACAAGAAGCGGGCGGATTTACCATGGCAACCGTTGCCTGTTGTGGCCGGCGGTTTGTTTGGCCTACGGCGGAACATTCTGGCCGCTTTAAAGTGTTGCCTGATTCGGAGTCGCAGAGATGACGCTCTATTTTGATACGAAAATCGAGTTCCTGGACTCGGATGCAGTGAGCACGATCAGCAGCTGGCATCCGAATGAGCCGCTCTTTGCGGTCGCCTCGTACAGCCAGGAACGCGGTGGCAGCGTGACCATTTTTGCGGATACGGTGAGTTCAGCTGTGAACGCAAGGGAACATGCATTGACTGATTCTTTTTTTCCATCGTTGGTTTCAGGGGGAACCCCAGCGCGATGTCACTTATCCAGTACACGCCACCTCGCAGGCGACGGCGCTGTGCTGGCATCCGGATAAGGCGTTGCTAGCCACGGGCTGGGAGCACGGCGACATACACGTCTGGTTTGCCGGACACCGAGAGTTTGCCAGCGTCAGCGGTCCCCACAAGGCGGCCATTGTACTGCTGGAGTTCAGCGAACAGGGCGGCCGCATGGTCACTGCCGATGCCATGGGCCTGGTCACAGGCTGGCGATGCGATGGCCAGTACCAGTTCCTAACCATGTTCTCCCACGACCTACGCGAGGTGCTGCTGCTAATCTGCTTTCGGCGCACCGTCGAGAGCGAGGTACGCGAGGAGATGGCCAGCCTGGCCAAGGCGGCGGTGGCTGGCGATGAGAACGCACTGGACACGCTCACCAACTGGCGGCCCCGCACAGCTGCCCGCGGGCACGCGGGTGTGCAGGACAATCACTGCTTCTATGCGTGCACACAGGGAGGCGTCGCCTACTACATTAACCAGGGCGGCACATGCACCGAGGTGATGAAGAGCGGTCCTCACCAGCCATCCATTGTGCAGATGCTCTGGCACCCCAAGAAGTAGGTACTCCTGTTCTCTGCTGCTCCAGTTTATATATCCTGTGTTTGTCTTAGGGATGCCGTCATTTGTCTGATGGATGACTTGACCATCAGTCTATACCTGGTCGAGTCTACGGGCATACTAACGGAGCTGGATCGCGTCAAGCTGAGCGGCCGCGGCACGGGAAAGCATGGCGCCATAGCCTGGGCGGGCAATAGCCTGGCCATCATAACTGGCGACCTGACCGTGCGCATTTGGGACATCGAACGCAGCGATAACTACCTGCTCAGGATGAATTTGCCCAGCTCTAGTCTGGCTGGCTCAACGCTGTCTAGCTTGGGCAACGGTCCCGGCCTCACCGGCACGTCCTCCTCAAACAACAACATCTTCTTCAGTCAGGAGAGCAGCGTGGAGAGCAACAGCCACAGCAACAACATGCCACGAAAGATGTCCAAATATGCGCAGCTCTCCTCCAACGAGATCTTCACTTGCCTGGCCTACAGCACCAGCAACCAGACCCTGTGCGCGGCCACGAATCTGGGCAACCTGTACACCTGGAAGCGCACGGTGAGCTGCTTTGTGGGCGCACCGGAGGATGCCTGGCAGCTGGGCAACATCTCATCACTGTCGCGTCAGGGCGCCGTCAAGAGCTGCACCTGGGGCTTCAACGAGCTGGCCAAACCCTGCATTCTGGTCAACTGCCTCTCGAGCGTGTTCATGCTCAAGGAGCAGCCGCTGCTTGCCTGCCACACGCGTAGTCTCTGGGCAGTCCAGTGCTCAGCCAAGTGTGTGCAGTTGACGCACTGCAGCGGACGCCAGTGCACGGTGCAGGCGGAATTCGCGGTGACCGCACTGGCCCTCAACGAGCTGAGCTTGGTGGTAAGCAATGGTCGCTCCATATCCTCATACAGCCTGCAGAAAGTGGAAAAGACTCTGGACGAGTTCGATGAAATCTTGGAGGCCTCTGGGGCGGCGTCCACGGCATCAGTAAAGAGCTCGCCCTCGCTGAATATTAGGCTGATGCAGACCTTCTCCGCCGAGTGTCTGGCCTTGTGCCTGCAGAACCAGAACATCTTCTGTCAGACCTCCAGCGACATTGTTATCTACTCCGTGGGTGGCGTAGTGCTGCACAGGATTCTGGGCAACGACATTGAGGGCAAGATCATTGGCATGGATCTGACCGGCTGTTATCTGTCCGTGTTCACAATGAATGGCTATGTGAAGGCCTACGACGTGACTCGGCATGATCCCAAGCTTCTGTTCCCCAGCAAATCGGGACACGAGATCTTTGATGACTTTGGCGAGTTCATTCTGGTCAAGTGCAACAGTCTGGGCAGCCACCTGGCCCTGGTCATTGCGAACAGCAGCTTCACCCCGTGCGCTACCATATACTGCTGGGACTTTGAGCGTAACAATCTCTTCGAGCTCGACCTGGCAAAGGCTGAGACCGACGCTGAGACTGCGACTAAATCCGAGGCCCAGCCCAGCAGCAGGTCCAGCCTGGCCGTGAGAATCTTCTGGGATACGGAGGAGCCACGCCTGCTGGCTGTGGAGGTCAAATCAATGATCATGTTAACCCAGAAGTCAAGCCGTCAGCAGCCCACTCCCAGCCACTATGTGGAATCTCAGGTGCTGGTCCTGTTTTACTCTGAGAAAAAGGAGGGCAAGCTTAATGTGCTGGAGTCCCAGACCATGACCACAGGCGCTCAACTGTTAAATCTGTGCGTGCCCAGCGTCGTCTGCCTGCAGGTGAACGCCGTGCAGGAGCAGCCGCTGCAGGACTTCGCCGATCTGCAGCAGTGCGACGCTGCCACACGCAGGCAGGTCCTGAACTTCAGTTTGCACGTGGCCGAGGGTCAGATGGACTTGGCCTTCCGTTGCGTGCGCTCCATTCAGTCGAAAGTGATTTGGACCAATCTGGCCAAGATGTGCGTACACACGAGCCGCCTGGACGTGGCCAAGGTGTGCATGGGCCATTTGGAGCAGGCGCGTTCAGTGCGGGCTCTGCGCCAGGCCATGGAGGACGACGATCTCGAGCTGGAGGCCAAAGTTGCTGTACTGGCCATCGAGCTGGGCATGATCGAGGAGGCCAAGGAACTATATAAGCGCTGCAAACGCCACGATCTGCTCAACAAGCTGCTCCAGTCCACCGGCCAGCTGGACGCGGCGTTACAAGTGGCCGAGTCCGATGACCGGATACATCTGAAGCACACCTATTACCAAAAGGCGCAGGCGTTGCGCGAGAGTGGCGACATCAAGGGCGCCTTGGAGTACTTCGAGAAGACACAGAACCCGGTGCAGAACATCACACAGCTACTGCTGGAGAATCCGCAAGCCATGAAGCGCTACATTCAGACGACCAGCGATCCCAAGCTGCTCAAGTGGTGGGGCCAATATGTGGAGAGCTCCGGCGACATGGACGCCGCCCTGGCTGTCTACAACAAGGCCGAGGACTGGTTCTCCCAGGTGAAGATACTCTGTTATCTGGGCAAGATATCCAAGGCAGATGCCATTGCCAGACAGTCGGGCGACCGCGCCGCCTGCTACCACCTGGGGCGACACTACGAGAATGTGGGCAAGTTCCAGGAAGCCATCATGTTCTACACACGCGCCCAGACCTTCAGCAATGCGATACGCATCTGCAAGGAGAATGACTTTCAGGAGGAGCTCTGGACGGTTGCCAGCTCCTCGCGCAACCGGGACAAGGCCATTGCTGCGGCCTACTTCGAGGAGTGCGGCAACTTCAAACATGCCGTGGAGCTGTACCATCGGGCAGGCATGCTCCACAAGGCGCTGGAAATGGCCTTTGAGTCGCAGCAGCCGGAGATACTTGAAATCATTGCCACAGAGCTAAAGGCCGAGTCCGACGCCGAGCTGATCAACCGCTGTGCGGACTTCTTCTCGAGCATTGAGCAGTACCAAAAGGCCGTCCAGCTATTGGCCAAGACCAAGCACCTGGAGCGTGCGTTGGGCATCTGCCTGGAGAAGGGCGTGCCCGTGACAGAGGAACTGGCTGAGATGCTCACTCCGGGCAAGGGCGACTTCGATGAAGCCACGCGCGTGGGCATCCTAGTGCAGCTGGGTGAGCTGTTGCAGCAGCAGGGTGACTACCAAAACGCCACCAAGAAGTTCACCCAGGCCGGTGATAAGGTTCGCGCCATGAAGTCGCTGCTCAAGTCGGGAAACACGGACAAAATCATCTTCTTTGCCACCATGTCCCGTCAGCGTGAAATCTACATAATGGCAGCCAACTATCTGCAGGCTCTGGACTGGCAGAGTGACTCCAACGTGCTGAAGCACATCGTCAGCTTCTACAGCAAGGGACAGGCGTACGATTCTCTGGCCAACTTCTACGCCATTTGTGCTCAGATCGAGATCGAGGAGTATCAGGACTACGAGAAGGCGCTGACTGCCATGCAGGAGGCCGCCAAGTGTCTGGAGAAGCTCAGCCACGCCCAACACGCCTACAATAATCTGCAGCGCACCGTGGCAGACGTCAAGACCATTCTGGAGATGCAGCAGTCGCTCCGTGCCGGCGATAACCAGGCAGTTATTGGCGCCTGCCGCAGCATGTTGAGTAAGTAGCCCCAAATTAAGTAAATTACTTTTTAATTTAATAATAATAACTACTTGCAGTTAAGCCAGAGCAACCTCCCATACGCCACTCCCACATACTGGCCATGCTGGTGCGCGCCCTGGTCTATGCCAAGCAGTATCCCGAGGCAGGACGGGCCCTGAAGGAGCTGGCTGTCAAGGACAACTCGTGGAGCGCCTCTGGCTTAGTCGATAGAGCGCTAGTCCAGCGGGTGGCCAAGGAGTGCGACTTGGACTTTGATCTTATATGGAATTCGGGGCGCCAAGTGAGCACGTCGACAACGGCAACGGCAGCCACCACAATATCCATGACAACAACCACGACAACGACAAGCGATGACGAGGCTGATGACGAAGAAATCCGGGAGGAACTGCACTAACTGGTGCCATTCCTAAGTACCGCGAGGAGGCTGCTGTTGAGTACTCATATCTCAAGACCCAATCAACCTATGAGCAACCTCACAGTTTCGACTCGTAATTCCCCAGCTCAGTTTCCAATGGAACATAATCCGGATGGAGTCTTATAGGTAGCAATTACCCATAAGCCTGATGAGAATCGAAGCTGCTGTAAAGTACCTAGACCCGCCTTGTAATTCCCTGACACAGGTTCCCCACGGAGAACAAATCCGGGAGGAACTGCACTTACTAGACCCGTAGCAAGAAACTACCCAGAACCCCAATGAGTAACGAGAGGAAACTACTTTAAAGTACTCGTATCTACTAACCTAATAAATCATCTATGCGAACCTTCCAGTTCCAATCTGTAGTTCCCTAGCACAACTATGGAGATTCAACTTGAATCGTAACAAATCGTAAGTGAAAGCAAACTTGAATAAATTATCTATCCTCTGCATGCATAAACTTTATAATTGCGGCCAGTAATTCTTCAGGTTTGTAAACTTAATCAACAAGTTATTATTAAGTCAACAAATACTTATTAAGTCAACAAATACTACAGCAAGCAGCGATCGTCAAGTTATGAATGAGCAATCAGAATTTCGCAAGATCTGAAAAGCTTTTACCAATACCAAGAGACAATAGAGATCACACACACACACACACACACACACACACACACACACCTTGGGACTCTGTTTATGAATGAAAATTACGTATGCCTAGTAGTAGCGGCTCGGCCCACGACAGGTTGGATAATAGCTCCGTATCTGCCCCTTGAAACAAAAATAAATACATTATCTGTGGCGCCAACCCACAGAGAAAGGGCCAGGGGGTTGATTGGGTGAATCACTTGGACTAAATGCGTCCTCAACTATGAAATCACAATTGTTTCTCGGAATCCCGCGCTGAATTCAAATAATTTCAATAGAGCAATCGTCTATTTGTTGCCCCGTTCATATACGACTATAGGCGAGTTGTTTTTTCGAATCTTTGGCATGCCTCGTATTTTGACGCGTAATGCGCGATTCCCATGAATGAGCCACCAGCTACAACAAAAACGACAACGACAACAACAACAACCAGCCGACAGCATGATCGTAGCGATTTTGCCAGTTCGTGGTGGCGTCTTCGGCGACCAGCGCATTATTGACCAAAAGCGAACGAACCGCGTATCGGGGGCCAATCAAAGCGATAGAGAATGGAGCAAGACTCATGCGGCTTTTCCTGGAACGATGACGCGTCAGATAGTAGCGGCAGAGAGAGAGCGAGCGAATAAAAATGAATGAATGAATGTATTCAACACTTATGCACATTGCCACAAACGACCTTAGGCCCCTCTCCCCGCCACTCAAGCCGTAATTTGCAAACCTGTGCCTGGGGAAGTCCATGATACCTCCAAGCTCGCAAATTTGTTTGTTTGTCTCGCTTGGGCAGTGAGTCATGGAGCCGATCGGCGTCCAATGAATTGCCGACGTCATGGTTGTGAGTGCGAATACAAGCAAGCAGTAGAGTGGAGGGCGGCAAGCGGAGCGTAGTTTGCCCAAGTGACTCGTCAAAAGCTTTTGGGTGCGCTAGGAAATTGTACTCGCCAAACCGGTCAGATCAACCGGCAAGCGCTCGCATATTGCCAATTGGGCAGCGGGCATGCGGCATTCGAGAGTGGGCCGTCAGAGAGTGCGTCGAGAGCTTTGGTGCTTTGATTTCGTCATGACTTTATCGTTGTACGTTTCAGTTGATCATTAACTTGTTGCTCGCGAACCTGTGCGGATGCTTACGGACTCGTGTCGCGCGAGAATCGAATAAACAATAACGGTTATTAAGTACTCGGCTCGTTAAAAATAATTTTCCAGAGGAAAACCAGTGGTTACAATTAAAAATCAACTTTGATTTCTTAACTGATCGAAAAATTTCCAAATTTTCTTCCGGAACGCGGAGTAAAAAAGTGCAAAGTGTGTGAATCACCCGACGGTATTCATCCTAAATCCGTTGACGGGCGGACCAATGTGTGATTTTAAATAAATCGTATCGAGTATCAAGTGCCAAAGGTTATCTCAAGTGAATAGACTTTAATTTTCCAACTGGTCGCTTGGATTTCACCAACCCTAGACCCGGAGATAAAAGCGCGCGTGCTTCGAAGTGGGTGAATCACCCCACGATTCTTATCCTAAATCTGTTTATAAGTGATATCCAGTATCTGGGCTAACAACAACTATGACCACAATGTCATCAATCCAAAGTGAAGTGCAAATGCCAGACCGTAGCTGATATTGATATTGAGATATATTCGTATCATCCGTTGGGATAGTCCCATGGCTATTCTGCGTAGTCGTAACCAAAGTCAAACCCAAATAAATAATAGCTGCTTGTCCGTTGCGAGGCCAGTGGAAGTGCTGACCTTTTATGCCATGCACCAAGATGCCCGACCAAAGAGTGTCGGCGCATCTTCCAAAGCAACAACAGCCACAAGTGCAGCAGAGACAGCGCTGGATGCACAGAAGGAGACGGAGGCGGCGGCAGAAGCGAGCTGCCTGCGCAGGACGGAGCGTCGTCCACGGCGACGCCACAGCAGCAGCTCCTCCACATCCGCATCCAGCGATTCCGACTCGGACACATCCACAAGCAGCAGCAACAGCAACAGCAGCTCTTCCACCAGAAGCAGCTCCAGCCGCCCTGCGCCGCTTCAGGTACCCCTGCCACTGGATGTGCCCGTCTCCCCGCCCTCACCAATTCCAATTCCAGCTCAAGCCCAGAGCGACTCCGACACGGATAGCGGCCCAACGTCGCCTGTGTTGGTGCCCTTTGATCCGCATGCCTGGACCACAGAAGACATTACCAGCTGGGTAAAGTGGCTGACGCGCAAGTTCAAGATCGAGCCGGAGCCGGACATCGGACGCTTTCCGAAGGACGGCAAGGAGCTGTGCCAGATGAGCCGCGCCGACTTTTGGGTCTGCGCCGGCTCTCGTCAAGGCGGCATACTCCTGGCCAAGCACTTTGCCCTCAGCCTGTACAGCGCCACCGGCCGGGAGACGAGCCCCATGCGGAACGAGAACGAGCCAAGTGAGTAAACGGAGTGTTTAATCTATGGGCACATAAATCTGATGTGTCCAGATTGAGCTGCTTGTAATTGGGTGCACGTCGTATTCCCAGTGGCACGTTTAGGACCAAACAATTCCACTCCCTTCAGCCATCAGCTGCCGACCCGCCCCATCCAGCACTAGTCCAAGTTTTAGTCCTTTGTGGTCAAGCATCAATTGAATCCTTTTGCGCCGCTCCTGATTCAGCTTAATGGCAACTGATTAAGATGTTCAGGCGCCGATAGCGAGGTTACTTATGTGTTGCATTGATTGTTTTTCCCACCCACGCCGTCTATAAGGAATGCCCTGCCATTGATAAAGTCGAGACAATTAATGGGAATGGGAGAGGAATGGGAATGGGAACGTGTGTGTGAGCACACAAAGGCAACTAAGTTTGTTGGTCCTCCGCTCTGAGGTGCCTTTAATTATACTCATAAGCACCTGCCTGTCTCCTGTCTCCTGCCTCCGCGAACCCCTCAACTAAGCAACTGGCTTACAACTTTCACCTCGTAAACGTAAATCGCTCGAGTTTCGCCCGCGACTTCAGCAGCAAAGTATGCAACACTTTCTTGCCTCGACAGTTATTAACTCTGCGAGGGCGTGGGTGGGTAGCTAGAGGGGTTGGGTGGGGGTGTATCTCGAGTGATGAACTTAATAATAAACGATGTAAATATGATAATTTCTCACAGGATGTGGCATCTAATAATAAAATCAAAATAATCCCCAGCGCAGCGGCAAAGTCGCAAAGTCGCAAAGTCAGCAAAGTCACAGCCCAAAGCCAGAGCCAGCGCCAGAGCCGGAGCCGGGAGCTAGTCACAGTGACAACAGCTCCACGGGCGGTCAGCCCCAGTTGGCTGGAGCTGCCGTCGGGGCACAGGAAAATATTCAATTCGTCGCATCCTTCCTGTTCCGCGGCATGAGATTTGCTTGCTGGCATATGTTAAAGAGCAACTGCGTCTGCCTTGCTGACGACGATGCCAATTTAATTGATTTGTTTTTTATGCCAAAGAGGATTACATGTCGTCCTCGCGCAGATTACAGTTGAACGTCTGCGGCCGCCTGCTTCCTCCCCAACACCATGACTATCCTTCTCCCCCATCTCCCACTCGTTCGCCTGGGCCCGAGGGTTGAGTGGCTGCACGTGGCCTTTGTAACTTTTGTGACTTTTGGCCGAGATGCCGAAGCATCAAACCATTTACCACCAGCTGCGCAGGTGAGCTGCGCTCGGCTTTGCTCGTCGTTCTCCTCGTCTGATGATAGACCCACACGTAGCTGAGAAGGAGCTCTGTGTCCTGGCATCAGTTGCCAAACAGAGTTAGCGCGAAACAGTTCGCCTTTGCTCCGAGTGATAGAAATAAAAGTGTGCTAAAAGAAATATTCACGGTTTATTTTAGTAAAGTCCACATATGGTTGAAAATCAAAAAGAAAAACAAAGTTCCAATTATGTAGTCCTTAAATTAAACTCAGGACGAAAATATTAATTCAATTTTTTGAGAGTTGGGTAAAACAATAACTGAACTAAAGGAAAACCCCTAATAGCCCCTCAGAGGAATCAAATTAAGATTAACTTTAACTACAAATTTGGTGAAAGGAAACTGCCGCATTAGTTTGGGAACAGGACATGACTAAGTGAACTACGTGTCGCGTTCTGAGTTCCTGAAGACAAACATAATGAGCGTAAGCGTGGACGTGGGCGTCATGTGGCGCCTCTCGGAGGACTTTAACAGGCGTTTCGGTCTGCGTATGCAACCAGCTCCGACGGCAACGCATCACCACCATCCGCACCACCACACAGCCGTGCACCACTATCACCACCAGCACCACCATCATGGCCCCGCTGGCGCCGCTGCACACACGCACAGCTCCATGATCTTCAATGGTATGATAAAGAAAGTGATCTTTCCGAAAAGAGAAGAAGGAAAATTTTATAATATTCGACGTAGAAATTAGATGAATCTAGTATATCATGGATATCGAAGAGAAGTATTCGAAATACTTTTCACAAGGATCCTTAATGTATCTTCTGTCTCCGAAAGGGAAACATTAGAATCAACATAAAACTTGAGTTGAAGTAGAATAAGAATATACCAATATCTTCTCGTTATAGTTATAATCTCTGCTCTTCTCTGTTGATATTTCCAAGATATAGAAATTGAAAACAAAAATGCCTAATTCTCTCAAATTAAAATACAAATTGCTCAGATGTAGAAAATGAAACTTGTTAGTTCTTCTAGCGCCAGTAATTCATGGTCAAAAGTCTATTGTTGCTATTTCCGAACTTGAAATATAAACTAGATGAGAGAGTATATAATATCTACTACTATACAAATAGGAAATGAATTTTGAATTGACTAAGATTCTTCTCTTAAGAGTTACGGTTGTATTCTCTTCTCTTCGCTGTTGGCGCTTGGCCATATGTCGCCTTTAGCTTTGGTATTTCCGGAATAGAAACGGAAACGAGATGCCGCAAGAATATAAATTTAAATTTATTAAGTGTAGAAGAAGAAATTTCCTAATTCTTCTCGCGAAAATCATTGATGTAGTCTCTTCTCTGCTGGCGCTTGTCCGTGAGTCACCTTGGGCTGTGTTGTTGTCGTGACTGCCGCAGTAAAGCACTCTGAGGGGATTTACTCTAGTGTAGCCTTGTAGCCAGCCCCGCTAGACGAAGAGCCAGGCCTAGGTCTGGGCAGCACGTCTTGGCGCGGGTAAAACCCAAGCCTGTAACGCAAGAAAGAAATAACGCAGAGGTTTCCCATCGTCTCCATACGCATTTGCTTCAGGATTTATGGTCTCTTGCGGTTGATTTTCTGTGGAACCGGGCGGCTTATAAGCTTTCATTTGGCTTGCATGCCACGTTGCCGACGTTGCCGCGTCGCCCCCTTCCGACGCAGCCATTGACCAGAAAATCTCGTTTTTGAATTTGTTGTGCCGTGCTCTCTCTCTCACTGTATGTATCTGTATCTGTATCTGTATCTGTATCTGTATCTGTATCTGTATCTGTATCTGTATCTGTATCTGTATCTGTATCTGTACCTGTGTTTGTATCTGTATCTGTATCTGTTAGCTGACTTGTCTGTTTGTCTCTGTTGCTTCTTTTAGATCCGTATCAGCTGCTGAATGCTGCCTCGCACCGATTGGTCGCCCAGGGCTCTGGGGGCCAGATACAGCTCTGGCAATTTCTGCTGGAGCTGCTCGCTGATTCGTCGAACGCCAACTGTATCAGCTGGGAGGGCCAATCAGGCGAGTTCCGGCTCATCGACCCTGACGAGGTGGCCAAGCGTTGGGGCGAGCGCAAGGCCAAGCCAAACATGAACTACGACAAGCTGAGCAGAGCTCTCCGGTGAGTACTCATTCCCACACAGCCCCCTCGGACTCCCTAGCCAGCAGTGTTGCCAGACTTAAACAATAAGAACCTACTAAAGACCTTTTTAAAACAGCTTTCATACCGCTCGTATAGTAGAAAACTGTATTCAGCGTGAAACGTTACCTTAATGAACTGACCCATTATTCTCCTGCTCGCAATATCATTGGGAATGTATGGGGAAAAGTATTCAAATATATATCCAATCCTTGAAAGACGCCAATTAAAATTGCTTGCAGTCAAATATCATTGGACAATTTGCTGAATTTATTTAATTTAAGGCTAGTGCCCAAAAAGAATATTATACTTCTTTTTCGGCTTCCAACTGAGCCGATTTCCATTCGGAATGTCTTTTTGACCATGTTTTGTACTCTAAATTGACTTCACATTTATATTTTATTAATTCAAGGAAATTTAAATTTTTCGAAAATACACATTTTTCAAAAAGTAAAAAATGCAAAAATTTAGAATTATCGAAATTTCATTTTTAATTGATTGAAACATTAAAACAAGTCCTTACAAATTATTTGAATAACTTTTTCCGAGGAACTTCATTTTTCTGTCAAGATCCCTGCGGAAAGTTCCAATAAATTAATAAATTCATAAATTTTCTTCCTATATTTGAAACTTCCATAACTTTGTTAAAACTGTACCGATTTTCTTGCGGATTATTTCTTTGGTCATATTTTGTCTTATTTATTAAATTTAAATTTTATTATTTCCTAAGATTTTCTTTCCCCGATTTCTTGAATTTTTTAACAACCACTCTTACATTTTACAAAATTATAAAAATTTCAACTCTTGAAATTTCATGTTTTATCAATTGCGGGTGTCAATATTAGTATTAAGCCCACCTTTAAGTTTTATTTTTGGATTCTGTATCAGTAAGATTGAACACAATACGAACTGAGCCAATGCATGAAATTCTTTCATATTTCTAACCGATTTCAATCGGATAACAAGTAAACAGATAAAAGAGACAAGAACTGCCACATACCTTGTTGAATTGCCCCCAACCATAAAGACAACACTACTGGGCACTTACCGGCATAACTGGCCACCGAGCAGCGGCATTTCCTGGCTTGTGACTCACTCCATCAACTCCATCCAGGCCAAACTAGTTTCCAATTGCTCGCTCTACAAGTCGCTAAGTTGGCTCTCTTTGACTCTTTGCAGGTACTACTACGACAAGAATATAATGACGAAGGTGCACGGGAAGCGATACGCATACAAGTTCGACTTTCACGGCCTGATGGCCGCTTGCCAGGCACAGGCGCAGGGCTGTGATCCGACCACCAGCATGATAAGTTCCTACAAGCATCATCACCATGCCGCCGCTGGCGGCGGCCCACATCCGATGCCACCGCAGCATCTGCCGCACCACTTGGCACACCATGCCCACACCCATCACCCGCACGTCCATCCGCATCACACGCACGCCCAGCTGATGCATCATCACACCGCAGCAGAGCTCACCTCGCCGGCCTCGACCTGCTCCAGCCTAGGATTTCCCTCACCCTCGACGGCCTCGTCGCTGCCCTCGCCTGGCAACGTGTCGTCGGTGTTTGCCGGTCCCGGGCCGGGGTCATACCCAAGTGTCGCCGTTGCCGCTGACGCCGGCTCCAGCCAGTCTGACCAAGCGCCCAGGACATCCTCAGCTTCAACGGCGGTCTATGAGCAGCGCACCCCGCCCTCTAATGCATTTAATTGAAATGGCAACCCCAATTTGTTTGGGGTTGCTTAAAGTGCGGCCATCAGGAGGGCAGAGCTGGGGGCTGGGCTTGCGCAAGGGACGCCCGCTGCGCAGAAGTCTCTGTCTCGCTCTCGCCACCAACAAGGATGCGACCGGGTGACCGGGCCTGGCCGGGCCAGACCCGTAAAAAGGTCATTCCGCTTAATTCTAGCTACTTTTGGGTTAATTGAGTAATTGAGTAATTTCGTAATTTCGTATGTGATAACATGGAGCAATGCAGCGGCAAGCATCAAAAAGCACTAAAGCAATACATAGGAATACAAAAGGAAGTTTCGGGAGGTCCTTCCTGGTCAAATTTGTTACAATCTAATCTGTTATCTGTCGCTTTTAAGCCTACGTTTAATTTAAATTTTATGTGTGTCTATGTAAATAGAGGTCTCAACATAATAATATTTATGTATATAGTTCTAAGTTTGAATTATCGCAATAGAAATACAAGTTATCTACGTATACAGACAGCAAGCAAGTATTACAGCCCGAACATTCGGATGAGCGGTTGAGTAAGTCCGGCCTAGACAGAGTAGACGATTGCCAGCACCATGTAGACCAGGCTGAAGGCAATGAAGCAAATGCGATCCACGGCGGTGGCCAGGAGCACCCAGTCGAACTGCAGGGCGCGTGCCGAGGGCATCTCGCTGGGATTGATGTCCAGCGGGCTGCTCAGATCGTCGGCATTGTCGTACAGATGCTCGTCCAGCTCCTTGGTTACTCCATTGCCCTGCCTTGAACGTGGCTCGGCCTCGTTGGTGAAGTGAGAGAGCAGCAGCCAGGTGCCCAGCTTGCCGTGCAAAAGCCTCTTCAGGAAGTCCGGCAAGCGACGCTTGTGCTGGGCCGTGGCCAGGTAAAGCACGACCACTTCGATGATGGTGGATATGCTCAGCAGGAGCAGGCTGGCGCTGTAAAACACCACTGTGAAGCAGAATGAGTACAGGGAATTGGTTGAGCATAGCGTGGTTAAAACTCACCAATGAGTGGCGTATTCTCGGCCAGCACCGGCAGCAGTTGGGCAAAGTACATGAGGAAGGCCGCAATCAGCACGATGAGAATGCCATTGAGAAGTATCTTCTCGCCCATCTGGGGTGGCAACCAGAAGGTGGACAGCGCCAAGATGATGATGCAAGAGGCAGGCGTATAGATGACAGCCGTGTACATGGAGGAGCGTCGCTGCGCCGTAAATATGAACTCTATATAGTTGTAGTAATCCTGGCGGACCAACTGAGTCTTTCCGCTGACAATCTCCCACTCGGTGGACTGTATCAGCTCATCGTAGTCGAGTGCAGGCCTTTGATTGTTGTACTCCGCCTGAATGTTGGTCAGCGCCCAGGTGCCAATCTTCAGCTTGCACGTCTGCTCATCATAGGGCCAGTTGCGCATATTGAGATTGCAGTAGGCCGTATAAACTGCCGGAGGCACCCACAGGAAGCTGCCATCATGAGAGATTATCACCTGCGTGTCCCCAATGGCGTTTTCCTCGTCGGCGGCAGCATTAAACAGCGTGATCTGAGGCTTCCACACCTGATGGGCAGGTATATGCACCTTTGTGATGTTGTCATATTCGTATGCATTCCACGAACGAAGCTCGTCCATCCAGCGCTGCAATTAAGTGGACTGGTTAAGCGAATGTCCTTTCAAGTGCACTCCTGCAACTATTGCCTATCTGTACTTACGGTATTCAACCAACAATGCAGTGTGATCTTGCCGTTCAGCTCATCGATGTCTAAGTAGTTGACCGAGAGACCAAGCGTAATATTGGTGGGTTTGCCCTGAACCGTGGGCTGTGCGTTCACGTCGTAGTTGATGAAGAGATTCATGTGAAGCCGATCGACGGCGCTGATGTTAACTTTCGTGGCTGCATCATCCGGTTCGGCTGATCAGGCGTTGAGTAAGAGATCAATATTGAAAAAAGATACTTGTAGATAACAGAGGGAGAGTCCATATATGTATTCGCACTTACAACTGGCGCTTGGCACGGAAACGAGCAGGCCCATCAGAAATAATCCAATTTGAAGCAACAACGGCAGCCCACGACCGGAAATCAACGTTTTTATCTTGGTCGACATTGTTATTCTCAAGTTCACAGTGTTCTTATTTAGTTTGTTTACGAAATACTTATTCTAATTTAATGCACGCCCAACGGTCTCTGGATTTCGACTGAACGTTGGGCTACGGCTCGAGGCTCGAGCGTCAGCATGAGTTTCGCACATGGCTGCAGTCGCTGATAAGTAGCCGCGTAGCTGGCGTCGACAGTTGGGAGAGTAGCAGTGGATAAAGTCAGATAAACAGTTAATCATAAGAAGCTGCAGCGTATACAGAAGCTGACGCAGACGCAGAAGCAGACGCCTACACTCATAAAGTGGCAACATATAATAGTTAGAAAATGTTCGATTTAATTATAAATACGTTGAAATTAGATTGTGCCTAGTTCAAATAATAACGGGTGTAGCATTAACAGTGAAAATTTAAGTTAACAGCCCCATTTTGAGTTTAACAGTGATATGCTAAGTTCAAATGGTAATCTTAATGAATTTCAATGCTCAATGCCCAATAATAATAGTTTTAGGAATATTTTGAACTTAAAGCCACCTTAAGCTAGCAACAGCTTATACATGTTTCGGCTTCAAAAACAAATTTTTTGACAGCAGCTGTTAACGTCGATAAGTCGGAATGTTAATATCCCACGTCTCTAGCGTTGACGTGTGCGTCTCTCGCAGTTGTTGTTGTTGTGTGTCTGGCTGCGTGTCAATTTGTTACCCCCAAATCCAAACGCGAGCCAGACGATTTTCAATAGAAATCGCGAGTGGCAAATAAATCGTAACTTTGTTGAATTGAAGCAAAGAAAAGAGCAGACATGGCGGAGGAACTGTTTGGTAGCGTAAAGAATGCCATCAAGGGCATACTTGAAAACGTGAACGCAAATACAAATGCGAAAAATGAATCTGTCCCTATTGAAAAGAAGCCATCGACGCCAGAAGGCATTGCAGTGGCATATGGAAGCCTTGTCATCATGGCCATGTTGCCCATCATTTTCGGCTCCATACGTTCCGTAAAGCTGCATAAGCTTAAAAAGGTGGGTGGCATCATTACCGCCCTTTTTCTGCATCATTTTCACATGAACTTTCACTTAAACCACAGTCGACTGGCGAGAAGGCGGACACCATGACCAAAAAGGATGCCATGTACTTTCCGCTTATTGCGTCTGTGGCTCTTTTCGGGCTCTACATGTTCTTCAAGGTCTTTCAAAAAGTGCACATCAACTTGTTGCTGACGGGCTACTTCTTTATCTTGGGCGTGATCGCACTGGCCCATCTGCTCAGCCCGGTCATAAACTCGCTTATGCCTGCCGCCGTGCCCAAGGTGCAATTCCACATACACTTTACCAAGGGCGAGGGCAAGCACAAGGAGGATATCATCAACTACAAGTTCTCTACGCACGACATTGTCTGCCTGGTCATCTCGTCGGTCATTGGCGTGTGGTATCTGCTGAAGAAGCACTGGATCGCCAACAATATGTTTGGTCTCGCGTTTGCCATCAACGGTGTCGAGATGCTCCACTTGAACAACTTTGTGACTGGAGTTATTCTGCTTAGTGGCCTGTTCTTCTACGATATCTTCTGGGTGTTTGGCACCAATGTCATGGTGACCGTGGCAAAGAGCTTCGAGGCGCCCATCAAGCTAGTCTTTCCCCAGGACATACTCGACAATGGCTTCAACGCCTCCAACTTTGCCATGCTGGGTCTGGGTGACATTGTCATTCCCGGCATCTTCATCGCCCTGCTGCTGCGCTTCGATGACAGCAAAAAGCGCAAGACGCGCATCTACTTCTACTCCACGTTGGCTGCCTATTTCATGGGTCTGATGGCCACCATCTTCGTCATGCACGTCTTCAAGCATGCGCAGCCGGCGCTGCTCTACTTGGTGCCCGCCTGCATGGGCACACCTCTGCTGGTGGCGCTCGTGAGGGGCGAGCTGAAAGTGCTATTTGCGTGAGTGTTATTGCATATAAAGCCCGTATTGTTTTGTGATTAATTATATATTCTCAATAGCTATGAGGATCATCCCGAGGAAAAGCCGGAAAAGAAGGAGAAAAAGGAGAAGGACGACAGTAGTAACAGCAACAAGAAAAAGGAGTCCAAAAAGGCGAAGTAAATCAGCGGTTAGTTGCCAAATTCCGATTCCCAAGCAGCCCGCGTCCATGTCTTCTATAATTATTGGCTAGCAACAACAACACAGCACACACAAATTATGTTTTTAGCGCGTTTTGTTTTCGGTTGCACATCTTAAATAAGCTTTTTAAATGCTTTCTGCGCTTAATGCCACCTTCCAGCAACCAATCTACAAAAGACTAATATGACTATATTGAGTTAGGGATGTTCCTTCAGACAAGGCACAACCACTTTATTGAGTTCGACTAGGTTTACATTGGTAGAAATTGTAACTTGCAAGTCTTTTTTTACCAGAATCACAAGATCATATAAATAAAATGTAACAAATTTACGTACATATAAGATCAATAAATTGAAATATTCCAAGTTTTGTGAAAGAACAAACTAAGCCACAAAGACACTACATTTTTACCAGAATTTTGCGAAAGTGAATTTTCCGATTTCCATCAAGCTAGTGAATTTAAATCTACTTTGGATAAAATAGAAAAAAATTTACTTCCCAAACTTCTGGGTTCAAGTCTGGCAGTACTATGGTTCTGTTAAAAACAAAATACATCATTAATTGACGATTTTAGCAGTTAATTCTTATCATTGCCAGAAAACCAAAATGGTATTTTGAAAAATATTTATTGTATTCATAATACCCTTATTATGAAGCGGACATATCAGGTCGAGAATTTTTGTAGTCGCTGCTGGATTGGTTAGTATTTTTTGGTATTTTGGATATCCCTGAATTGGTCACACTGTTATGTGTACATATATCGATACATCGCCTTTTGCAGCCATCCCTAATGCAAGCCGAAGCCGTCGAATTGCGCTAAATTGTGCAAAAAATTTTCAAGTTTAGTAAAAAGGCATAAAATACAGTGTAAATATAGTTATTTGGACACGCGCGCAGCACTTAGGTATGTATTTGTACGCCAATCTAGAGATTTGACAGCAATTTAGTGTTAATAGCTGTCAACTTTTTCCGAACAGACGCAAGCAGCGTGTACAGCGTAGGTAGAAGCAGAGACAAAAAGGAGACTTGGCAATAAATTTTAGTGCGAAAGCGAAAAGCAGAAAGCGCTTGCAAAAACAACAAAAAGTGCTAAGCACAATATCAAGATGTCTGGCATTGCTATAACA
Organism: Hirtodrosophila histrioides; assembly: GCA_037075165.1. Classification (NCBI taxonomy): domain Eukaryota; kingdom Metazoa; phylum Arthropoda; class Insecta; order Diptera; family Drosophilidae; genus Hirtodrosophila; species Hirtodrosophila histrioides. The sequence goes on from JBAMCL010000789.1 coordinate 952,647, forward strand.
CGTTTGGGCGAGGAGCGCAAGGCTTGGCGAAAGGATCATCCATTCGGCTTTGTTGCGCGCCCAGCCAAAAACCCCGACGGCACACTCAACTTGATGATTTGGGAATGCGCCATTCCCGGCAAGAAATCGACACCATGGGAGGGTGGCCTGTACAAGCTGCGAATGATCTTCAAGGACGATTACCCAACCTCGCCACCCAAATGCAAGTTCGAACCACCACTCTTCCATCCCAATGTGTATCCGTCGGGCACGGTGTGCCTCTCCCTTCTTGATGAGGAGAAGGACTGGCGTCCGGCCATTACAATCAAACAGATTCTCTTGGGCATTCAGGACTTGCTTAACGAGCCCAATATCAAGGATCCAGCCCAAGCTGAGGCGTACACCATATACTGTCAGAATCGCTTGGAGTATGAGAAACGCGTTCGAGCCCAGGCACGCGCCATGGCTGCCACCGAATGAGGAACCAACCCAACCACAACTAGCAACAACTCTCTATAGAAGCACACACACACTTACAATAAAGAAGAATAATCAGCATGAGGAAGAAAACACGTATAATAGACACCTCAAGTGATTATCCACAAACACACACACACAAACATTTAGGAGCGGAGCGTTTTCGAGAATGCTTCTTCTAAAATAAACATTTTATTGATTTAAGTTGAATTAATTAAAACGATACTGATTATAACATGTCAAACAATATGAAAATTCGGTTTGCACCAATTATAAAATACTTATACATACATATATATTTACGTACATATTATAATAACATTATTTAGACCTTTTGTTTTTCGATTCAGAGCACTGTAAGATTGGCATCATTGTGTTTCAATAAATTTTTATGCATATTCATACATACATAAAACTGACCAACAAGACAAGAACTAAAGTTGCTTACGTCATCTTCTGACTACGTGGTACATCTTGCCTTTTTATTAACCTGGTTGGCAATATTTGCTGATTGCAAATCTGTTCTTTCGCAGCATCCTCTTTCGCCGGGCCATTTAATTGCACATTAAAAGGGGAAGGAGCTGGGGAAAACCATGAGGGGAAAGCATATTTCTAGCGCACTCCTAAAAGTATGCAACGAAAACCCATGCAACAATATTTTTATACTATACCCAAGAAAGTTCGACTAGCTCCCATTTGGCCATATCCTTGCAGATTTTAAAATGACTAGGTGCGTTAGGATCGCAAGGACCTCCTCTATCGATTGGCATTCAAGGATAATGGGGTCATCTAAGAACCATCGACTTGTAAAAATTCAGTGCGAGGGCGCAAGGAAGCTGGCCAAAAACACAAAATCCTCGATATCTCAGAAACTGTAAGGACGATTTTGATGTCCTTTGGTCAGTTCGTAGACCTGGTCATGACAAGTTGTCCGACACAGGACTCGCCAGGATCCGCAAGGATACGGCCGAGATATGGCAGTTTTTCTGTATACAAAAAAGTCCGTTTTTCTCGGCTCCTTTAAGGACTTTCGTCCTTTTAAAAACATATTTAAATATAACAGGACTAGGACTATCTTTTTGCCAAAGGACATCAAAATCGTCCTTAAAATGACCGAGTTACAGGCAATTTTGTGATTTGTGGTCCTTTTTTCTGAGCTACCCCCTTGCAAAATTTGAAGTGTTTTTTTTTGGTAAGGTCCTGAAAATCCTTGAATGCCAATCGATAGCCCTTCTGTCTGTGAGTACAAAAATGTATATCCTTTCAAAATCCTTCAGGATTTAGCCGAGTTATACGTATAGAAAGAATATCCTTTTCAGATAAATAGCTCCCATTTGGTTATATCCTTACAGATTTTAAAAGGACTTGGTGCGTTAGGATCGCAAGGACCTCCTCTATCGATTGGCATTCAAGGATAATGGGGTCAACTAAGAACCATCGACTTGTAAAAATTCAGTGCGAGGGCGCAAGGAAGCTGGCCAAAAACACAAAATCCTCGATATCTCAGAAACTGTAAGGACGATTTTGATGTCCTTTGGTCAGTTGGTAGACCTGGTCATGACAAGTTGTCCGACACAGGACTCGCCAGGATCCGCAAGGATACGGCCGAGATATGGCAGTTTTTCTGTATACAAAAAAGTCCGTTTTTCTCGGCTCCTTTAAGGACTTTCGTCCTTTTAAAAACATATTTAAATATAACAGGACTAGGACTATCTTTTTGCCAAAGGACATCAAAATCGTCCTTAAAATGAGCGAGTTACAGGCAATTTTGTGATTTGTGGTCCTTTTTTCTGAGCTACCCCCTTGCAAAATTTGAAGTGTTTTTTTTGGTAAGGTCCTGAAAATCCTTAAATGCCAATCGATAGCCCTTCTGTCTGTGAGTACAAAAATGTATATCCTTTGAAAATCCTTCAGGATTTAGCCGAGTTATACGTATAGAAAGATATCTTTTAGATAAATAGCTCCCATTTGGTTATTCCTTACGATTTTAAAGGACTTGGTGCGTTAGGATCGCAAGGACCTCCTCTATCGATTGGCTTCAAGGATAATGGGGTCACTAAGACCATCGACTTGTAAAATTAGTGCGAGGGCGCAAGGAGCTGGCCAAAAAACAAAATCTCGATATCTCAGAACTGTAAGGACGATTTTGATGTCTTTGGTCAGTTGGTAGACCTGGTCATGACAAGTTGTCGACACAGGACTCGCCAGGATCCGCAGGATACGGCCGAGATATGGCAGTTTTTTGTATACAAAAAAGTCCGTTTTTTCGGTCTTTGGATTTGTTTTTAATTTTATATACAGGATAGGACTATTTTTGCCAAAGGACATCAAATCGTTTAAATGAGCGAGTTACAGGCTTTTGTGATTTGTGGTCCTTTTTTTGAGTACTTGATTTGAGTGTTTTTTTTGGTAAGGTTGAAATCTTAATGCCATCGATAGCCTTCTGTCTGTGAGTACAATGTATATCTTTGAATCTTCGGATTTAGCCGAGTTATACGTATGAAGATTTTTTGATATAGTCTTTGGTTTATTTAGATTTTAAAGGACTTGGTGCGTTAGGATCGCAGGACTCTCTATGAGGATTCAGGATATGGGGTCATAAGACATCGATTGTAATTCAGTGCGAGGGCGCAAGGAGCTGGCCAAAAACAAAATCTGATATTCAGACTGTAGGACGATTTTGATGTCTTGGTAGTTGGTAGACCTGGTCATGACAGTTGTGACACAGGATCGCCAGGATCCGAGGATACGGCCGAGATATGGCAGTTTTTCTGTATACAAAAAAGTCCGTTTTTCTCGGCTCCTTTAAGGACTTTCGTCCTTTTAAAAACATATTTAATATAACAGGACTAGGACTATCTTTTTGCCAAAGGACATCAAAATCGTCCTTAAAATGACGAGTTACAGGCAATTTTGTGATTTGTGGTCCTTTTTTCTGAGCTACCCCCTTGCAAAATTTGAAGTGTTTTTTTTTGGTAAGGTCCTGAAAATCCTTGAATGCCAGTCGATAGCCCTTCTGTCTGTGAGTACAAAAATGTATATCCTTTCAAAATCCTTCAGGATTTAGCCATGTTATACGTATAGAAAGAATATCCTTTACAGATAAATAGCTCCCATTTGGTTATATCCTTACAGATTTTGGAAGGACTTGGTGCGTTAGGATAGCAAGGACCTCCTCTATCGATTGGCATTCAAGGATAATGGGGTCATCTAAGAACCATCGACTTGTAAAAATTCAGTGCGAGGGCGCAAGGAAGCTGGCCAAAAACACAAAATCCTCGATATCTCAGAAACTGTAAGGACGATTTTGATGTCCTTTGGTCAGTTGGTAGACCTGGTCATGACAAGTTGTCCGACACAGGACTCGCCAGGATCCGCAAGGATACGGCCGAGATATGGCAGTTTTTCTGTATACAAAAAAGTCCGTTTTTCTCGGCTCCTTTAAGGACTTTCGTCCTTTTAAAAACATATTTAAATATAACAGGACTAGGACTATCTTTTTGCCAAAGGACATCAAAATCGTCCTTAAAATGAGCGAGTTACAGGCAATTTTGTGATTTGTGGTCCTTTTTTCTGAGCTACCCCCTTGCAAAATTTGAAGTGTTTTTTTTTGGTAAGGTCCTGAAAATCCTTGAATGCCAGTCGATAGTACTTCTGTCTGTGAGTACAAAAATGTATATCCTTTCAAAATCCTTCAGGATTTAGCCGATGTTATACGTAGAGAAAGAATATCCTTTTCAGAAAAATAGCTCCCATTTGGTTATATCCTTACAGATTTTAAAAGGACTTGGTGCGTTAGGATCGCAAGGACCTCCTCTATCGATTGGCATTCAAGGATAATGGGGTCATCTAAGAACCATCGACTTGTAAAAATTCAGTGCGAGGGCGCAAGGAAGCTGGCCAAAAACACAAAATCCTCGATATCTCAGAAACTGTAAGGACGATTTTGATGTCCTTTGGTCAGTTGGTAGACCTGGTCATGACAAGTTGTCCGACACAGGACTCGCCAGGATCCGCAAGGATACGGCCGAGATATGGCAGTTTTTCTGTATACAAAAAAGTCCGTTTTTCTCGGCTCCTTTAAGGACTTTCGTCCTTTTAAAAACATATTTAAATATAACAGGACTAGGACTATCTTTTTGCAAAAGGACATCAAAATCGTCCTTGAAATGACCGAGTTACAGCCAATTTTGTGATTTGTGGTCCTTTTTTCTGAGCTACCCCCTTGCAAAATTTGAAGTGTTTTTTTTGGTAAGGTCCTGAAAATCCTTAAATGCCAATCGATAGTCCTTCTGTCTGTGAGTACAAAAATGTATATCCTTTCGAAATCTCCAAGGATTCAGCCGAGATATACGTACAGAAGGGGTATTCCTTTCAGCGGTTTCTAGCTGCTTAATTAGAAACTTGTCTTCTAGAAATAAAAGGATATGCTGCATATTTATTTTGAATAAATTAATTACTTTTATTGTCGCACACTCTTAATAAATACATAGATTTAAATTACACAATTTTAATATTTATTTGATTGTACGCTTAGACGCGGTACATATACAATATTTATTAGTCGTATATTGGATCTATAGGATTATTTACCGTTTCCCACAAAAGGAACTGCACGACAGAGTCGGAGATCAGTTCCGGGAGTCGGTTGGTTGAGAGCGCATTGCTTCTCTCTAGATACTATGTATATCTAGATAGTATATTGAAAACTTGTAGTTTCTTGCACTCGAATGTATTTTCTCTCTAAGTGGTAAGCTTTGGCATGCATTATATGTCATGATTTCTACTATATGTATACATACGAATATGTAAGGGTATTTGTATGTGTATGTCTTTAGGTGTGTATGTATGTATATCTAGTGCCGTGATAGGGGTCTATCTTTTGGCATCCTGGCGTGACGTGGCGTGGCGTGGTTGCAAGGGGCGGGGAGATTCTCCGGAAATACTTTCGATACTGTGACGGTTTCGGGGTTACGCGGATTCAATTCTGGCTCAGAAGCACTTGTAGTACCATTCCAGCTGCCTGCGCTGCGCCTCCCACATCAGCTGGCTCTCTCAAATGGCCGCCTCCTGGAGGTTCTCCTTGTTCTTCTGCAGCAACAGCAGCTCGCTGGGCGACTGTAGGGGCATTGTGGCGCCCACAGCGGCACCCAAATGGTTGGGACTGGGGCTATCGTTGGCCTCGGGTCGGTGTAGCTTGCTCTTACAGTAGAACTGCTTGTGGGCCAAGAAGGTCTTCACATAGTTGAAGGATATGTCGCAGGTGGAGCAGTACTTCTTCATGGCCTCGGCGGCACTGGGGCCCAAGGGCGAGTTGGAGACTGGAGGCGGCAGCGCCGGCGGTGATACATCGATGCCCATGTCCAGGGGCTCGGCCTTGATATGGCTGTGGGGAGTGCCAATGGGCGAGTTGTTGTTCTCATGCACCAGGCTCAGCGTCGCAACAGGGTGTTCCAAAGGCTCTGATTTGATGTGAAAGCTGCAAAGGAAGCGAGGGTATTGAGTCCTGGTTCTTTGCTGTGCTGTTGAGGACGGCTTACCTGGCCACGGCAGCAGTTTCCCGCTCCCCGTTAACCAGGGATACTTCGGGAATGTTGTGTGGATTGGAGTCCAGTTCACGTGACTCGGGCGAAATAGATGGTGAACTGATTGCCACGTGCGGATGCAGCAGTTTCATGTGACGCAGCTGTGCAGAGTTGGATAAAGGGTGATTAGCTGGTTGGAATTTGGGTTGCTTTTTGGGATGTGCACTCACCACATTGCCCTTGTAAGTGGAGGCGTAGTTGCAGTAGTCGCAGTTAAAAAGCTGTGGCGGCTGCTGCTGTTGCTCCAGCTGCTCCTGTGCCGCCACGGCCACCGCTACGGCGGGCAGCTCCAAGCCCAGGCTCAGACTCTGGGCTAGGCTTGCAGCCGGAGGAGCGGCAGCATCCTCCTCGAAGATGCAGGTCATGTAATGCTCCTCGTTCACATCGCTGGTCTTCTTATCAAAGTGGGTGCGTATGTGGGTGCGCATGCCACGCAGTGTGTTGCCCTTGTACTGGCAGATGCTGCAGCGGAAGGCCTTCACCGTGCCATGCATCTCCATGTGCTTGCGAGCCAACGCCGCTGTGGGACTGACCACGCCACAAACGGGGCATTTGTTGACGCTGTTGGAGGAGGCGCCTCCACTGCCGGCGCCCGGGCAGGGATTCAAATGAGTCGGCATCTGAGGCGTTGCTGGCGGCGGCTGACAGGGCTGGCCGTGCTCGTGCAGCGTCTTGCACTTGACGCACTTCTCCTTGGGCAGCGATAGCTGGACCGCTGCATCCACGGCTGTGGCTGCCGCACCACCCTTGGGGCAGTAGTAGTTCTGGTGGGCGCGTAGGTTGTCCAGCGAGGTGTACTTGATGCCGCAGGCTGCGCAGATCAGCTGTTGATATGCCACGGGCGTTGTCTCCGCCGCGGATGCGGCTCCTACGCCACCGCCAGCTGCCCCTCCGCTGGGCGGCGTGCCTGCTGTCTTCGCATCGGCCTCGCCCGTCTCCTGGTTGCGTGCCGAGCAGTAGTGCTGCTTGTGGGCCAGGTAGTTCTCGTACTTGCAGAAGACAATGTTGCACTCCTTGCACTTAGAGACGCCCTGCTTGACGTAGATCTGTGGTTGTCCGCTGGAGGCGTTCGCAGTTGGAGGAGCCGCAGCTGACGCAGCTCCACTAGCAGCTGCTGCGAAGCCCAGCTTGCTGGCCAGCTCTGCAGGGCTGCTGCCTGCGACGGCGGCGGCTGCAGCTGCCGCCAACTTGAGCGCCAGCTCGGGATTGGTCTTCGCCAGCAGCGACTCGGACAGTGCAAAGTCCGCGGGCAGCATGGAGCGCAGCGGCGGCAGGCTGTCCAGCAGATGTGGCATGCCCACGCCCACACTCAGCGTCGGGGGCGACATGGATGCAGCGCTGCCTGCGCCGGAGCTGCGAGGACTGACAGCGCGACGCTTGGGCGAGGGACTCATCGAGGGGCTGCTGGGCAGCGAGGGGGCGCATACGATTTGCTCTGGCGTCACGCTGCCGCCGCTGCCGCCCCTCTCCACATTCTCCTTACCCGCTGCCAGTAGCGCCTCCTCGGCTTCCAGCAGTGCAGCTGCGGACCGCACCAGACGCTGGCGTTGCAGCAACGCTGAAATGGGCGAGCGTCGCAGCGACAAGTCCAGTGGCGTAGATTCTCTAAAGGAATGGGGACGAAAAAAGGGTTAGTTGGGGACTTGAGGCACCCGATCTTGACTACTTACCGAGTGCCGCCGGCTTCCTTACGCTTTGGCTCAGGCGGGCTGCTCTTGGCCTCCGCTTCCAATGCGCTCCCGCTGTTTGCGGGCTGACGATCCGGCTCCAGGGCGGGAATGGGCAGCTGATTGCTGGTGGACATGGGCGTGGGAGTGGGCGTGGCATTTCCCGCCAGCGCATTAATATTCAGTGCCGTGGCCAGCGGTTTCAAGGCCCCATTGTCGAGCGTAAAGCACGTGGACTCGGGATTAACAATGCCCGACGTGGAGGTGGTGCTGTGAATAGTACAGTTGTGCACAGTTCAATTAAGGGCGTAAGTTCAGTGGTTACATTTTTGGTGAACAAACGATTTAAATAGTTCATTCGGTCGATTCTTTATTGTTCAGTTTGCTCGTCTAAATCTTCTTCTCCTTCGTTATGTTCACTTAAACATGAACTGAACGAACGATAGGGTTATGAGATTCAAATGAACGAAAAACGAACTAGATGAGCGACATTTCGTTTGTTCAGTTCAGTGAGTCGAATGAACGATTCGGTTCAACTCCACATAGATCTAGTTTTAAGGGTGAGGATGATACTTACAGCGGTCCCGGAATCAGGCTGGCTGCTCGTATGAGCGAGCAGGGCACAATGATGATGGGGTTGGTGGGCAGTGCCAGGAAGGGCTGGGGCGGCGCCACCTGCAGCGAGGCGGCAGCGGCAGCAGCTGCGGCGGCCGCTGCCGCAACCATTGCCGGCGTGGGCGTCTTGTTGCGCGTCTGTGGACTGTGGCCGCCACTTAGCTTGCCCGCTCCAACTCCCACTGAGACGCCAGTTCCGGTTCCGGCGGCGCCTGCCTCCGGCTTGGGCGTCAGCTGGCCATCGCTGCGTCGGGAGCTGCAGTAGTGTTGCTTGTGGGCGCGGTAGGTCTTGATGTTGTTGAACCGGATATCACAGTCGCTGCAGTAGCGATCGATTTGCTGTGGAGAGGGAAAGACAGATTAGCGAGGGTGTCGGGAGACGGGTAGTAGAGCTGCAAGACTATCGATGCCAATATTGATATTATCGAAGGCTTTTATTTCGATTACATATGACAAGTTCTTTGTTCTTTTTGAAAATGGTCAAGATTTTGATAAAGCCTGTGAGGATGTTTCAGAAATATGTCGATATCGATAGCACCGATTGTTCAGCAGCTTTTTTGCTCAGAGCGCACGCGTCAACACACACAACTCACTTGACTAGAGCTCTCCTCGAGGGAGCCGGCGCCGATAGCGGCCGAGACCCCATTGGCCGTCAGGGAGGCCAGGCTGGGCAGGCTGGACAAGCTGGGCAGGCTGGGGGCCGGCGAGGTCTGGTGCATGCGCATGTGCCGGTTCAGGGAGACCTTCTTGTCGGCGCTGTAGGAGCACTGCGTGCAGGCGTACTGCTTCCCAGTGCGGGCCTGCTTGGCGGGTGGCTCCGAGCTGGCACCGCTGCCGCTGTTGCTGCTATTGGCTGTGGCGGAGGCGCCACTCCCGGCTGTGGTTGTGGCTTTGTCGCCGGTGGGTGTCTCCTCGTCGGTCTCCTTGTTGCGATGGGAGCAGTAGTAGGCTTGGTGCGCCTCCAGCGTTGAGGGGGAGCTGAAGGCAATGCTGCAGGGCAGGCACATGAAGCGCGCCGGTTTCAGGAGCGGCTCCACGAGGCTGCTAGGATCTGGTAGGCTTTGCTCGGGCTTGGCCAGCTGCGGGGGTGGACCCAGTAGGCGTGCATCGGACAGGTTCAGTTCCTTGGCGTCTGGCTTCAGGGCCGGATCGGAGGCGAGTAGCGCATTGAGGCGCAGCTTTGGCAGCACAGTAGTGGGCGTGGGCGGGGGGCTGGGCGTGGCTGACCCTGAGGGCGGCGTGGCCGGCTGCTCAGCTCTCTCCAGTTTGGGCACCAGCTCTGGCGTTGGACTACGCGGCGGCGTTGTCGAGTTGTCGGTCTCCCTCTGCTTCTCCTGCTGCTGCTGCTCGTTGGCCTCCTGCGCTGCCTGAGCCTCGATCATCTCCTGATCCATGTCCGTCTCTACGGGCTGATCGGAGGCGTTGCTAGTTTGGTTCTCCCCGTGCTCTTCGTCGGACTGCTCCTCGAGCTGCTGCTGCTGCTTCTCCTCGCTCAGCTCGTGCGCGCCTAAATCTTTGGAATCTACAAAGAAATAAACAAGCTTTGTTGTAGTTCAGAATTTTGATTTCAATACTTAATGGAGATAGGATATAAGGAAACTATGATAAACTACTGGAAAGTAACACCCCATAACCCAACCTGTACTTTAAGCTTCCAGCTTTAGTTTGAGTTGGATCCTATGTTGATTTTTAATATATGTTTTGTAGTTTTTGCAAATTTGGGCCACTGAATCAACAGTATACCACTAGGATGCTTGAATAAACATTACGACATAAAAGTTGTGAAGGAAATGTAGCAGGAAATATTTGAAAAATTGCGGAATTCCAATATATAAGATTTGAAGAAGATTCCCTACGTTTTATTCTTTCTTAGGGTTGATCTGAGAGAGATAAGTTTTGAAAGACCTTTAAACGAGGCTCAGTGGGATTGGCGCCCAACGTGTGTCACAGTACATACAAAGAAAGATTTTGGAAAACGAGTTTCAGTCTTGTTGCATGCTTGAAAACAGGTCCCATGCGAATCGAATCCGTTGTATGTGTCAAATGTGGCCAGAGGTTAGCAATTATTATCGAACAAATTGTCAGCGGTGCGAGTGAAGCGACAGGCAGCTGTGAAAACAATGCGACGTTGTCCAACTCGAGAGTCGCGGGTCCAAAACGATCGAGGTTCGAGGTTGTCGACCATTCGACCATTTGGCTGTTTGGCTGTTTGGTTGTTTGGCTGTTGGTTTATCCGGCGAACGCATCTCGAGTCTGTCGGATTACGTGGAAAACCGGCGAGTGGAAAAGCGCATGGTGGCCACAGAGAGCGACCACGGAGCATGGAGCTGGGTCCACGCTGCTGCTGTCTCCCCAGCACAGTTGATGATTAGAGCGCGGCCGGGCTGACATCTGATTTGTTTTTGGGCACAAAATATTATAACGACCAGCGATGCGGCGGATAAGAGTGCAGCAGACACACACACATACACACAGAGAGAGAGAGAGGGGGACAGGAACATGGCTCGATAGATATGACGGCGACGATAAGCGGCCCACGGAGTGGCCTCCATGTAGAGGCTCCGACTTGGGCCCCATGCGATTCGCTTCTCGTGCGGGCCGCCAATGCGCGTTGACCTGTCAATTGTTGGCTATTGAAATGTCAGCGCAACTTGTTGTAGTTGCTGCTTTGTTGCTTGTTGCTTGTTGCGGCTGCAACTGTAATTTGTTGTGCCCCAAGTTCGTCGCCTGAGTCTTTTGATTGCTCAACGCAAAAAGCCGCGCCCACAGCCGCCCCAGACGCCCAGCCGCCCTAATTGCCGTGTCGATTTTCACGAATTCACACAAAAGCTGCACGTGAACAATCGACAGCATCTTCATGCTGCATCTCCATCTCCCTGCCCAATCCCAATCCCCATCCCAGTCCCGTCCGATCCTTGGGTTCTCTGCGAGCTCTGCGCATTCCTGCGCATTCTGCTTATTTGTAAGATATTTATTGCCTTCGATTGGCGCGCGATAAGCAGCACACGTAAAGTGTTTGCTCGGCTACGGACTCCAGCTCCAGCTCCAACTGCAACTCCAGCTCCAAGTCGGCTCCCAATCCAGCAATTTGGCTGCGGGTAGGCCCAAACTTTGGCCATCGAGAGACGCTAACAATGGCAACCGGCCAACAGCTGAATGTAGCTGCTGCCGGCAGCGACAGCTGCTGTTGTTGCTGCCCCTGTTGCTGCTGCTGAGGATTAGCTGCGCTCTTTGCGAGCTAACTGCGTCATTTGATTGTTGTTGTTGCCGGGAACAACGATCGTTTGTTTAGCCATTTCGTAACGTTACGCCGCCTCACACACCTTGGAGTTGCACACACACAAACACAGATACACACACACACACACACACATACTCGCCAACGCCAACAATTGTTTATCAATTTGTTAAATCAGCTGCGCCGCCGTTGCCGTTGCCGTCGCAGTTGCGATCGATCGTCGCCGATAAGCGACACAACAACAGCAGGAGAGCAGGGGCTAGGGGACTAGGGGGACAGAAGGGGGGCCACTTTATCAACCGGCAGATTATTGTTGCTGGGTTTCTCACTTGGCCAGCATTGTTGCTGGTGCTGCTGCTGCTGCTGCTGCACTCGGTGGGCGTTGTTGCAGCCATAAACAATCGAGCAATTTGGTCTGCGCCGATCAGGCAGCCAGACGGAGAGGCGAAGGAGGAGCAGGAGCAGGAGCAGGAGCATACTCGAACGAGGTGGCGCAGGGGGCAGGCGACCCTTTGTTCATTTGTCGCTGGAGCCCTCAACCGGTGGACCGCCGAGAAGAAGGTCAGTTAACCCGAAAACTACAACTAAGGCCCAAGCCAAAATCTCAGCCTCAGCCTCAACCTTCGCGCTGCAAGCTTCAAGCTCATTTCTGAGCGAGGTGATCTTGATCTGCTTGTGGAATACCAGACGCAGCTTCTCTCCTAGATGCCCGACGACGCCAGCTGGTCTGGCTATCATCCATGGGATGGGGCTGGTTCCGCGGTGGCGGTTGCAGGAGGCGTATGCGTAATGGTTAGGGGGCGTGTTAAGAGGCTCGCTTTGCATGCCCATCGCTGTTGGGGGAGTAGGAGCACTTTTAGCTGTACTTATAATTAAACAAATTTCCCAGCGGGCGGTGTACCCTGCACGGCCAAACAAATTGAAAAACGTGAGTCGCAGAATCGCAGTCAAGTGGCTGCCAGGCTGAAACTCTGGCTGGGGCTCAGGCTGAGGCTGAGGCTGATAACGAAAATCTTCATTTTCGCGCGAAAATGTTGCCACCTTGTGGCAGTCTTCGGTCTCCAATCAACGCCATCAGCAGCCAGTGGAACTCCACTTGCACTGGGGATTGGGGATTGGGGACTGAGGACTCTCGCCGGGTCTGGCCCGGGTCTCGGCGCTTTATCAATTGTTATTAATCAACAAAGGCAGCAAAAACAAATGCAGAGAGCACAAAAATCGCCAATTCGCCAATTCGCAAAAAGAGATTCGCGTTGCGGGCAACATTTCATTTCACACTTCTGGCTTTGGAGCCAAGCCGTTGTTCCTGGCTCCAACCTGGCTGCATCTGGAGAGTAGGGTTAACCCGTGCAAATAATCAACATTCTCATATCTTGGGGCTTCGCTAAGCTATTCGTGATTTACTCGCAGTTTGCGCTGCGCTTCTTTTTCAGCACCTCCTTAGCGCTATGGGAAACGGCGGTCCAGCCGAATTCTTTGATCCTGCGGATAAGCAATTTCGTTTCTCAGCTCTGTTCCCTTCACAGCCTCCATACAATTTGGTATAGCATAGCATAGGGAGATGCTAACTATAACAACTGTAATAGCTTTTAATGGCGCCCGAGTCAACTTCAGTCAAGAACTTTCTCGCCAACAAATTTATTCTTCTTTTTTAGCTTCTCAGCTTTGTTCTCTATATAACTTCTATAAAGTACAGTATAGTATAGTACACTCTATAAAGTACAGTATAGTATAGTTAAGCAAACCTCTAACTTAAGCTTAGCTTTGCTGTACAAAATCTATTCAAAATTTTATTCTGAGAATTTATTTCTTATTTTTTTTAATGACCAAATGAAAAAATTTTATTTTCTGATATTAATAAATTTCAAACGCCAAACCAATCTAGAAGTCAAATCATGACCAAAAAGACATTCCGCATTAAAATTGACTCAGTTTTGACAAAGTTATGATGGTTTAAAATATAGGACTGGAACCTTTACAAGTCAAAATATTTGGAACTTTTGGCATGAATTTTGACAGAAAAATAAACTTCCTCAGAAGAAGTGTCGAAATCATTTTTTATACTAATTTTGTTGTCCGCAATCGATTTAAAATGAAATTTCGTGATTTTAATTTTTTCAAAATTTAATTTTTGTAAGGGGGGACCCTTGTCAATTTTCATACAAAATTTGAAATTTTTTTTTTAATTTTTTGATTACAATTTAATTGCCAAGTCAATTTAGAGAACAAAACATGATCAAAAAGACATTCCGAATGAAAATCGGTTAAGTTTTGACAAAGTTATGGAAATACAGGAAGATCATTTTCTATGGATTGGAAATTTTACAAGTCAAAATTTTTTCAACTTTTGGCATGAATTTTGACAGTAAAATTAACTTTCTTAAAACAAGTCATGAAATCATTTTTTATACTAATTTTGATATCCGCAATCGATTTAAAATGAAATTTCAAGATTTTAATTTTTTCAAAATTTTATTTTTGCAAAATGTGTAAGGGGGGACCCTTGTAAATTTTTGGTAAAAAAAATTTTTTTATTTTTGCTTAATGTTGATAAAATTGAATTGCCAAGTGAATTTGGAAAACAAAACATGATCAAAACAACTTTCCGAATGGAAATCAGTTCAGTTTTGACAAAGTTATGCGAATTGAAAGTCTAGAGATCGGACCATGTCTCAAAGTTGACAGAAGTATTCAAATTAGAGCAGGTTTGACACAGGGTACAGCCTAGTCAAGCACCCTTCAATAAAGTACCTATGCCTGAGGCTATGTTTTGTAAGAATTTGTGTAGACGAATCAAACAAAGCTCGATTGACTGCGACTCTGAATTGGACTCCGAATTGGACTCCGACCTCTCCTTCCCAGAGTTCAGGCCGGCGACTAATTTAGCGCACGTAGCCGACTCGTAGATGTCACAGGCTGGAAAATGCATTCGAGGTATCGACTACGACGGGGTAGCCATGTACTCTATCTGCAATCTATAGGAGCCGAACACAGAGTCTGTGCCACAGTGGAGATCGAGAGGGGAGAATGGCAGATTGGGAACTCGAGGACTGTAGCCAGTTCCTCGAAATCAAGTCGAGTCTCAAACTCTTTTTGATGTCTTAATTAAAAAACGTGCAAATGATGCGACTGGGGCGGGGTTCGGGGGCGGAGGTGGAGGTGGAGGTGGGGAACTGGGTGCTGTTTGTCTGCTCTGTGCACAGAGTTCAATGTTGAGCAATTGATGCAACTGTAGAGATGTGTTGTTGCTGCTGCCGCTGCTGCTGCTGTTGTTGCCACTGCGGCACGGCATGCTGATAAGTCAGTAGGAGGAAGGGTGGGGTACGGGGCGGGTGCAGGGTTTGGGCAAGAAATTGTCGCAGTACTTGAAAATTTCGTGTGAGCACGCTCAGCGTCGATTGTTGCTGGCTGCGGCCAGCGCTTGATCGCTTGATCAGCAGCAACAACAGCAGCAGCAGCAGCAGCAACAGTTGTCGTCTGCTGGCAACACACACTCACACACAAAACTACACACACACTCGCATTTAGCCGCCGTCGTTTTTGGTTTTGATCAATTGCGATCTTCAGTTTTAGTTTTAGTTTTAGTTTTAGTTTCAGTTTCAGTTTCAGCTGCTCTTGCTCCCACAATCTGCCGTGTTGCTGTTGTAGTTGTAGTTGTAGTTGTAGCTGCTGTTGCCGTGCCAGCAACTGTTGCACAAATTTAAATTGACCCAAGTGCAAGTTTGAATGTTGCTAATCTAAAATCGTTAGCAAAGGCAGCGAGTGTTGCAATGTTGCAATGTTGCTAGCAACAGCAACAGCAACATGTTGCTGGCAGTCTCATAATTTGCGTTTATTAAACACGGCCTTCATTTGCATAAACGTCTCCTTGTTATGATTAACATCGCAGGCAATGTCGCTGGTACATCGCAGCAGCAGCAGCAGCGGCAGCAACAGCAACAACACAGCACGGCAGCAACATTGCAATTGCTGTAAACAAATCACGCTTCTTGCAGATCAATCAACTACATTTCAGCAACTGGTAACCCAGCTCAACTGACAATTGCTCCCGGCCATTGCTAACAATTCAATTGTGCAGGGCAAGCCCTGGCAGCAGCAGCACCAACAGCAACAGCACCAACAGCAACAACAGCTCATAGACACGACAGCAACACTAAATGAAGACAACGGAATTTCGCATTTACAGCTGCCCTCGTTTACTGTTACACTAAATTCGTGAGGGCGGCGCCACGCCCACCAGGCGACCGCCCACAGGGCGCGCGTATTGCAGCTGGGAAATCGTGTCTGGCATTGTGTTAACTTCATTGCTCTGCCAATTTTGATGACTTTGATGAGTTTATCAACGAGGAGCAGCCACGACAATGAAAGCCAGGACATAAAGTGGGAAACGGTGAGGGTGAGGGTGAGGGCGAGGGACGAAGACGATGTGCGAGGTGCGAGGGGGATGGCGTCCAGTTATGTCGCTTTGGCATCTTAGCAGTAAATTAAAGAGGCGCGAACATTGCTGCGAGCTGTGTGAAACAAGGCAGCAGACAAAAGGGGACGGACCTCACACACGGCCTGCATTTAGCGGGGAAGTGGGCAGCGGGCAGCGGGCTGAGGGCAGCTGGCGTCGAGCTGAAGTTGCTAACAAGATGCGCGCAGGCCACAACAACAGCAGCAAGCAGCAACAACAAGCAGTTAACAACTACAAAGCTAAAATGCCGACACGCAGCAACTGCAGCCAGAGCCCAATCCAAGTCTCAGTCTCAGTCTCCATCTGAGTCCCAGTCCCAGTTCCAGTCCCAAAGCCAGCTCCAGTTGGCCGCATGTTTCGCAACACACACAAAAACGCCACGCAACATGGGGCAGGAACGAGCTGCCTCTGCTGCCTCAGCTCCTGCCCCTGCCCCTGCCCCTGCCTCGAGTGACTAACAAAGCGGCAAGCCAGACACATCATTACCTACCAATTAGGCCCCCCAAAAGCGTGTGTGTGTGCGAGTGTGTGTGTGGCAGGGAGCAGGTTGCTACGACTTGTGAGTTGTGTCTGCTCTTTTGGTGGCATAATAAACGTTTACAACGAGTCCGCTGCCAGCCGAGGGCGGGGGCACGCTCCTTTTCAAGCCGAGTGACTGACAAGGCAGCCAGCAAATAAGCCATAATGCAGGCAGGCCAAGAGATGAGGCAGAATGAAAAACACACAGGTTGGCTGCCTGTCTGCCTGTCTGCCTGGTTGCCTGCCTGGTGACTGCCCTGCTGGGTTGATGAAGTGCAAAGTGCTCGCTAACAGCTTGTAATGAGTTCAAAGTGTTGCCTTTTATGCAAAACCTCGAGAGAACAGGCAAGGAGTAAAAGGCGTGAAGAATCCCTCCGAAAGGGCAACACTCAAACTTGAATATGAGCAGTTAATAAAAAGAGTTGAGTTTAGGTCCACACTCTCCAACAAGGGCGCTTTTGTATTCAATTAACAATCACAAATTATCTTCTCACAACAGCTTTAAGCTTTGGGCTTTCGTATAACTAAGTGTATCTAAGTAAGTAGAACTTAGTAGAACTAAGTAAGAAAGTCTTTTCAAACCTATTGTACTTTCATTAAGGTCTCAGTTCAAAAGCATCGTTTAATATCTAAACGAATAGAACTGCGATAAGCTCGGAATGCAAACTTATTTATAGGACTTTTAAGTCATAGTGTTCAACAAGGACACAGCTGATTTCAATCTTCAATAAAGTCAGATCTTTATAACAGCTTTCAGACAGTCTTTTCCTATGTAGTTAGCTGGAAAAGACTTGGTATACCGTAAGGTTCTTCTTAGATATTAAAAGCAACTTTTAACAACTTGATATTTGAAGTAAAGGTTGTGATTTGTATCAGCTTTAAGTATTAACCGAGCTTTACTTACAAGCAAGTTGAAAGCTTATTATCCCCGTAAGCAAACAACTATGCTTCTCTCGCTTCAACTAATTGTCTTCTCCTTAAGGCAGTTGAGCTTTTAGCAGCTTTTAATGCAGAGTCATCCGTCGGTAATCAAGCTTCTATTTCGCATTTAGCCACACACAAAGCTGACGCTGCAAACTGTCGATTCAATTTGAAATGTTTGCTTGCAACAATTGGATTTATGTGCCCCAATCCGAGCTGCGATTGTTTGCGCGTTTCAATTGCCACAGGATGTTGCACAAGCAACTGCTTCTATAAATATCAATCCACAATTGACGAGGGTCACTCAAACAGAAAACATAACTGAGCAGAGCCAATGGATAAATCATTTTCCCAGGGACTAATCCAAAGTTGGCTGACACATTTCCGACAACTTGCAACTAGCTAATTGACAGGCATTTGAATGTACCCAGAATGTCACAAGACTTAACTCATTCAGCATATTCAACTGATTCAACTCATTCATTCATTTATTCAATCGTTAGTTCAAGTCCCAAGCTGGCACACAAAAATGATGAAAACTCGTATAATGCTCGTCATATCACATAAAAAAATTACAACATAAATCACACACACACACACGCACACTCACATAGACACACATTTATGAGCCACACACACTCACGTACAAATTTTGGATGCTGTATTAAAAATAATATCGTCGTCTGGTCGACAAAGATAAGAAAATTTATCCAAAGGATTGCGTGGTGTTATGGCCACCACTGAGCCAAGTCACTCACTCGGGCAGACAGACGGGCAGCTGCCCCATAGCCCCCTAAGCCCCTCTACTCCCCTCAGACCCTCATCCGCCTTGTCTGCGCAACCGCAAGCACAAGGCCAAGCTGAAAGTCCCCCCAGAAGCGGAGCTCGCACACACCAGAGAGAGAATCCAAGTACTGAGCGAACTAGTTCGTGTATTTCGTTCATTCTGTTCATTATTAAAGAATTTTCGCTAGTTAAGTTCATTTTAAGATGTCAACAAATTGAAGCGTTTCAGCTGGTGTGGGTTAAATTAATTGTTTTAGACGGTGTTCAACGGTGCGCACACTTGAACTAAAATTAGAATGTTGTTCTTGGGGTTTTTGCTGGCTTGATTTATTAAATAAACTAGTTAGTATAATAGGCAACCAAACAGAACGGCGAAGGAGACGCAGAGGAACAAGAGAAACGCAGCACAAAAGAATTCATTTTGTTCTATTTGCCCAAAAGTTGAACGACTGAACTGAATCCTTGAACTGAACTTCAGGCTACAACTCTGACAAAGCACACACAGATTTTATGAGCAGCCCAAGTCGAAGCCATCATCGTCATCATCATCATTATCATCAAGACAGGAGCAGGCCAGGCCAGGAGCAGGACTTAGGCCGCAGGACTCTTTGCCTGCCTGTGCTGTGATCTGTGGCCGGCGATAAGCGCATATTTTTGGGGAATAAATTTCATAAATGCCCGCGCGCCAGAAAAGGATTACGAGGCCAAGTGGCTACCAGCCGCTCCTTGGCTCCTTCCCCCTCCCCTACCCCCTCAAAGGGTGTGTGTGTCAATATTTGGGCACATGTGGTGCAACGTTGTGTAATTTATTGTTGAAAAGTATAAATTTTATTTGCCACCCCTCAAGAAAGGGCCGCCAAAAGAGCGTAAAATAAAGTGCAAATAAAATTATGTTTCTTCTCTGCGATTTTTGGGCAACGATAGCACACACAGACACACACACACACACACACACACACACACACATAGATACACACAGATACACACACACTATGCACTTAATCATAAATATAAAATATGAGCAGGCGCCAGTTCAATTCCAAGCGAAAGCTGAGTTAAATTCCATTCCGTTCAGTTCCCAATGCGGTCACACAGTGCGTATGCGTAATGTGGCATGCAACGTTGTTGTTGCTGCTGTTGTTGCAGTTGTTGTTGCTGGGGACGATGGACGTTTGCTGATAAGCGAGGCGCGTAATGGATTTTTGTTTTGGCCTCCACTGTCGATTAGAAATGTCAACGTGCTCGTGACACGAAAACTCGCGACTGAACACGCACGTGCATGTTCATGCACGACGCGACAGAACTTATCACGATTTAACGCGAATAAACACGTTGCCAAAATATATAGAAATTACCTGAATATGAGTTTATATCGCTGAATATCTATTGAATCTACTGAATCTATTACATGTAGTATTTTCTGTGTATTAAATTTAGTATTTTCTTAAACAACTTTTGATTACACTATTAATGATAAGCAAATGGAAATTACTATAGAAATTCACAATTTTTCCATTCAATTCTCAAGAAATTGTGCTACCAGAGTGTTTTGTATTTGTATATTTTTCACTTCAGGAAACAAGATTACAAAACCATTAATCAATCGAAATGAAAAAGTATTTAATCTAGCCTGGAACTTCTGAAAACATTTCTTGTAAAACCGAACTAAAAAGTTTCCTTATTACATAAGAATAATACACAAAAGATTTGAAATGGTTCTTAGATTAGTTGATGGTACCAAAAACTGCTTAGAGTTGAACAAAGTCAAAACTTGGTGTTTTTACAGAAATCTCAAGCAATCTGATGAAATCAAATATTTATTATGGTTCTTAATAAGTTGACCAAATTTGATTTGAAATCTATCTTGTAGAACATTGTATACGAATAGAAAACTTAATCAAAAGGTGGAACAAAGGAAATATTGGTCGAAAAAATGAGTTGTAGTATGAATTTTTTGTTTGGTTTTTCAAATAGTAACTTAAGCGCAGAAATTCCAAGTATTTATTATGCTATTTATGAGCTAAGTTTGAAACATTTCCTGCATTCCGACACGCGCTCATCTCTGCTGTGGATTATTGTTGTTGCTATTAGGTTTTTTGGTGCAGCAGTTGCTGATTGTTGTTGTTGTTGCTGCTGACTGTTTTGTAGCCCGCAGCACAAGCTGCAACGCGTCCCGCATGGCAACTTGGCGGTGCTGGTGGTGCGCCTTTAACTTGAGTGCGATAGGCAAACAACAACAAACAACAACAAACAAAAACAAAAAAGTCGACCGTCAAATGATTAATTACATGCCGAAAAGCTATCTAACAATTTGACTCGCTGTCTGTGTGTGTGTTTCGGATTGTCATTAAGCCATGGCAAAAAGAAGACAGCAACAGCAGCAGCAACGAAAAGCGAATAATAAAAAATTATGCCACAGATAAAATGCCATTAGAGAGCGGCGCTCATGAGTGTGTGGCTGGGGCTGGGGCTGAGGGGAGGTAGCTCACTTAGCGCCACCAGAAGACAAGCCAAAGAGCCAACAGCAACCAACAACCAACAACGTACTACCAACAATCAACAAAAAGGCAACCAACCAAAAAACGCTGCCAACAGCAGCAGCAGCAGCAGCAGCAACAACAAGAGACGAGGCCAGGACTTGCCCCGGGTACTGCAAGTATGCAATTCTGCCTGATAAGCCGAAGCATTCATGAATTTCACAGATAAAAACCACACACACACACACACACACACACACACACACCCATACACAGAGGGAGAGAGAGTGAGATACACAGCTAGTAGATGCGCTTACAGTACATTGCACAGGAGCAATAGCAGCAAATGAAGAGCGCCAAAAGTGAGCAGCAGCAACAACACTGCAATGTTGCCACCTCCCTGACTGGGCGAAGCCAAAGCCAGCTAGCAGCAGAATCCTTACAACGAAGCTGAAATACCTTTGGGCATTCTGGTAAGGACTCTGGCCTTGTCTAAATAGTTAGTTTCCTAACTAAGTGGCAGCCCTGGGATTAATTAGCTTGGAATGATAATCGTTTTAACATGTTTCGACTAAATTAAACATTCAATTAAACGTGCTGTTTAACTTGATTGTCTTCTTCATGTTTATGTTAACTCTCTGCCTGTCTAAATGCATTAAAAGGCAGTTTATCCACAAGATTAATAATTGCAGCGTTGCCACTTATCATTAAATTGCACATACTATGTCGCTGTGAAACGGTTCTTATGACCAATTAATTGCTTGTAATTGAAATTTAAATATGATTTCACACCTTATCAACCAGCTCCACCAATCTATCTTTCAGCTAACAACTCATTCCACAATTACCCATCATTTTAACAATTCATTGACACAGGCTGAGAAAAGGCAAGTAGATATAAATGAGATTACATTCACTCTTGGGGTGTAGGGATGAATACTTTCTCCCGAAACAACAATTACTACTAAAATGCTAAACTCCCTTCGAGAATGGAGTAGTTAACTTTTGGCATAGGATTAGAATATGTCGAGAGTTGCTTTGGTAACCCACAAATAGCATGTTGTAGCAGCTGTACCCCACTAACAATACACTTACAGGTGCCAGGTTAGAACTCAACCGCACACAAAAGGGAAAATCAGTTGGCCGGGGTAGATCAGGGTGACCACTGGGTCGGGGAGGTGAGGGTTGGTGAGGCGGGACGTGGCTAAAGGAATGTGACTCTGCGCTTTGCCACACTTTTTGTTTGCTGTTGCTGTTGTTGTTGCTGTTGTTGTTACTGGTGTTGCTGGTTGGTCTGCTGCGTTGCCATGGAGTGTCAACAGCTAGATAAAGATTAGCGCAGACAAACGCCCACTTTTTGGCGCGGCTGTTACGCCCACTTGGCCACTCGTTGTGGCCCTGTGCCTCTGTCTCTGCCTCTATCTGTGTGTGTGTCTGTGTGTGGCTGCTGCAAATCTTTCACTGACGCAGCACTAAAAGGCCACGTGGAAGAGCGGGGCGCCTCAAATGCCTGCTGACTGGGGGGGATTATTAATGATGAATGCTTGAGAAGGCAGCGAAATGGCGTGGAATGTCGGGCTGTTACGAGGTCCTGTGCACAGGCACCGCACTCTCCCTCGCCCCCTCCACACACACTAACACACTAACACCAAAGGTCGCAGGTTGACCAGCCACAAAACGGACAACTGAAGCATCCAGCTCGTGCTCGTCCTCGTCCTCGTCATCAACATCAACATCATCATCAGTTTGCCATTCAGTGTGCAGAGAGGTGAAGGAGCTGAAGTGGGTTAGGGTTAAGGGTGGGGTTTTGGGAGTGGGAATGGAGTGGGAGTGGGACGGTGGCTAACATTGCTGCGTTGACATTGCTGATGATTATGAAGTGATATGAAATTGATGCCAATGATGATGCCAGTTAAGTCAAAACACGCACAACTTGACAGCGCTCCTCAAACAGGGGGTGGGTGGTGTGGTGGGCAGGGTTGCTTTGGTTATTCCATCATTTCCTGCACTGCCCAAAAAAAGGGGTTGTCAACTGTCGCCGGGTGGGGTGGCCAAAGGGTTCGGACTTAGTTGAGGTGTCAAAAACGCAACCGCACTCACAGAGCCGCAGCTTAGGCGGGCTGAGGGATGGGCAGCGGGTGAGGGTGTGGGTGTGGGGGTGTTGCTACTAGAGTGGATTGTGGCTTTTGGCTTTTGCCGAGCAATCATCGCATTTGGCTTGCCACGGCACTGATAAAAAAGAACAAGAATTGGTATTAAATTAGAAGGATGGCTGGCTCTGGCACTGGATATGAAAGCAGATTAAATTTTTATTGGCAAAATATCAGGCAGCATGCAGGCGACAACCCTGAGCCACTCCACACACACACACACACACACACACACACACACAGAGAGAGACACACAGGGCCGCACAACAAGCCATTTATTATTGGCATTAACGGGTTGTGTCT
Source organism: Hirtodrosophila histrioides (assembly GCA_037075165.1). Taxonomy (NCBI): domain Eukaryota; kingdom Metazoa; phylum Arthropoda; class Insecta; order Diptera; family Drosophilidae; genus Hirtodrosophila; species Hirtodrosophila histrioides. The sequence goes on from JBAMCL010000789.1 coordinate 975,820, forward strand.
GCTGACTGCAAGCTGATAACAGTTTTGGCTACTCTAAGTGGGAAGTGGCAAGGGGAGTGGGCTGTATCCCTTGGTGGCTCCACAGGACATTCAGTCGTCACTCACCTCTGCTGTCGACGGTCATCTCTTCTGTGGTATCGGAACAATCACCTGCAACGAAAGGGACCAAGAAACGGAAGTTAGCTCAGCGGTTCAGTGGGAATGTAGAAAATCCTCGAAATGCAATCCGATTCAAATCGAATTTTATTCATAAAGCGTTTGCTGCTGGCCTCAGCTCGCAAATACATAATATTCACAATAATTGCTTCAAGTGAATACAATGTTTGTTTGCCCCATGTTGTTGCTGTTGTTGTTGTTGTTACTCATATCGCAGTCGTATCTGTTAAGTACGCACAGCACAACGCCCGTTTCAACGCCAGTAGTAGCCATAGCCCAGGCCAAGACCATGTCCAAGTCCAGGTCCAAGTAACAGCTCCACTCGCTGCTGTTGTCATACCCTCTACCCAACATACAATAAGGAGGAAACATCTCCCTTAATGGTTAATAAACCATCCCTGCTTTCGTTTGTTTGAGTCGATACTATTGATAGTCAATATGTATTGTTTAAAAGCATATTTTCATTTAGTTTAAGAATAGACAAAGTTTATTTAAACTTTTGGTCAAAGCATTAGAGAACCCATTATCGACAGTAGATTACTATCAATGGATGGAAGGGATTAAATGAGTTAAGAATGGCAAATTTTGTATTATAATTTAAGATATTTCCAACTATTTAATGTAGCTTATACTTTTGGTACACATATATCATAGAACATCACATTTGTGTCCTAAATTTCATAACGATCGGATAATAAGCATAAAAGTTATTCAAGAAACTTTTATCCAGGGTATAGCTTAGTCGATCACATGCGACTAGAGCATTCTTACTTGTTGTTTTCTCGTTTTGATTATATTTTGCTGATATTCACTTCAAGGAATTATAATAACAATAATAACAACAATCCGCAGAATTCCTCGTTTTTATTTCTCCTTCGTTCGCCAGATTGTAGATATCACACACACACACACACAGACACACACTCTCACATATGAAGAGATACATACACAGAGATACACACATGTAGGAAGGAATGAATGTGTAGCCACACAGCGTAGATAGTCGACTGATAAGCAAAACCAAAAGCTACCTCAACGACTGGGGATAACTTGGATGAGTTTCTGTCTTGGCTGGGCTGGGAGGAAGGGAGGCAGGGAGGCAGGAGGCAGGACGGTTGGATCGGGGTCGGGGTCGGGTTCGGGCCTTCAGCTAAGCCTTTCAACGTGTGTGTTACGAGCTGTGGAGCTTTGGAGCTGTGTCCGGTGGCTTCGTCTCACCTTTTGTTGTTGGATTGCTGCTGATCATGGCGCTGGCCTGCAGTTATTACTCAACGCAGTCTTATCCAAAAAGGGGTGGAGTTACTGAATGGGTGGGGGGGAGTTTTCAGCCCACAATTTGCTGGGTTTTAGCCTTAATTTGGTTTCACTTGCACATGTTTGCTTTTAACTTGTATTTTGTTAGCTGTTTTGGCCCGCACTCACTTGGTATGCATAGTATTCAAATTTGGCGGCATTCGCGATTGACTGACTGACCGACCGACCGATTGATTGATCGATTGATTGATTGAATGACTGACTGATGGACTGAGTGAGTGATGTATACGAGAGCTCGTTGCTGCTCGCTTCGCGTTCTACAGCAAACTGAAACGCAGGCCGGGCGCTGAGTAATGAAATTTTATGCTGTCTCTCAGTCGTTTATTTTGTCTGTGTATCTGTGAGATACAAAGATACCGAGGCCAGCCGAATGACGATGACGACGACGCAGCGTCGCCGTCGCAGTCGCAGTCTCAGTCTCAGTCGCTGCCGCAGTCACCGCTGGCAGCGCACAGCTGATGTTTGTTGATGGCTCGCAATGACTGCGAGATGTCCGTCTGGCTCTCCCTGTCTGTCTGTCGCCCGCCTCCCCAGTCCTCAGTTGGTAAAGTTGTTTATCTTTCATTTGCCAGTCTGCCAGTTGAGTCTATCTGCAGCCCTATCTGCCTGCCAGCAGTCCTATTCCAAGTCCCAGACCCAGTCCCAGTCCCTGTCCCTGTCCCAGTCTCAGTCGCAGTCGCTGTCTGCGGTCTCTTGGATTCGTATCTGTATCCGACACACTCGCTCGCAGTCGCTACGCCCGGCCGGTTGGCTGCCAACTGAAATAAGATATCTGCTCGCAGTGCGCTGCGCTGCTCTCAGACTTCCTTCGCAGCCGCAACAGCAACACAACGCAAACACAAACAACAACAACAGCAACAGCAACGAAATTATTCGAAACAAAAACTGATAAAGCACTGATAAGAGCGCAGCGCGGCGCGTAGTTAGATAACATCGATCCGAGTCGACTCAACTCGACTCGAGTCGAACCAACCAACCAACCAGCCAGCCAGTCAGCCAGCCAGCCAACGAACCAACCAGTTGAGAAGCCAGCCGGCGAGGCCCGAGGCAGCCAACCAGCAGCAAAACGGATACACACACTCAGCACACACACACACACAGTTGCAATTTCCAGCGCTGTGCGCTGTGCACTTACAGATACAGATACAAAGATACATTCAACAAAGCCAGGCGCTGGTGGAACGTGTGTATGTGTGTGTGTGTGTATGTGTGTGTGAGAGATGCTTTTCAGCGATATCGCGTCGTACGGCTAATGGAATTCTGATTATTGCTTAGTGATAAGCGTTTTGTGTTTAATTGTATCTGTGTATCTGTATCTGTTTTTGGCTCAACTGCTGTGTATACACTGCGAGAAATGATTGCCAGCGACCCCACTTAATACTGTCGATAGTCACTATCGATACTATCGATAGTTTTAAATGGTTTCAGTTTCAGTTGTTTTAGGCAACACATACATAAATAGTCAAGGATAGAAAACATTTAACTATTTCTGTAATAACGATAACAAGTGAATTTGGAAACTATCGAGTGGTCAGACAATCGATACTATCGATAACGCAGCTTTAATGGGTATATGCTTTGTATGAGTTTGTTGTTGTTTCAGTTGTTGTTGCCGCTGCTCTTATCACCCCTTTTTGTGGCCTCCCCATTGAGCAGCGAGTTCATTTCCTGCACAGCCGCCAAGCCCAACCCAACACCTGCCCCAGCAGCAGCAGCAGCCGCCACAGCCACAGTCCCAACCCCAATTCCACTCCCTTCGCTCTCTCCCTCTACGTCTCTGCCCCAGTTCCCAGTTCCATTGCCATCATCCACATCCACTTGGCTCACGGGCCTTTGTCGCTTTTCAGTTTTCATTGTGTTTATCAGCGAGCGTTGATCTATTTTAATGTTGCTTTGGCTTGCCAATGGCTCCAGCTTCAGCTTCAGCTTCAACTCCAACTCTGGCTCCCCACTTTGTTTTGCTCCTCTCTCCCTCTCCCTCTCACCCTCTCTCTGTCTCTCCCTCACTAAATCGCTTATCTCGCGCTTTTATCGGCGTTTGGTTTATTTCATTTCCCTGGCAGCTTTGCAGATGCAAAACGTTGCCAGATTTTATCAATTTGCCCACATCTCACTCACACAGACACACAACCACACACACACACACACACACACGCGCGCGCTCTCACTCTCGCTCTCACTGCATTTGCTCTCTCCGCTCAATCAGCTGTTGTCGGCGTCGCTGCCAGCGTTGACTGCCGCTGCGACTGCGTCTGCCATGTTGCGCATGCGTCGTGGGCCAAGCGTTAAATCCACCAACACCAACACCAACAACATACCACCCCTCCTCCCTCGGCTGGCTTACTCCCGTCTGGCCTTGCCATTGCGACCGCATTGTTGTTGCTGTGTTTGCTGCTGGTGGGCTGTCGTTTCAGCCTTTTACGACGATTATCTCGTTTGCCATTGTTGACTTTTAATTAGATTCATTAAACGTGCCGCTTGCCGCTTGCCGCCACAGCCCCTCCCCTCTAATACCCTTTGGCCAGGCCCTAGCAATGCGCAGCCTTCGCATACCCTTGCCGACACATTGAGATCAGTACAGCAGATTGAGGCTCAAGAGCGGGCTCAAATTTCGGTACATCTTCTTTTGGTTTTCTATTTTTAGGTGGATTTCCTAAATTTAGGAAATTTATTTAAGTATCCTTTATGAAATTCATAGCTGATTTTCGAAAGATTTTAATTATTCAACTAGAAGTACATTTTTAATATTCTTTTAAATTTTCGAAAATATTTTTATATAATTTTCATATTTGTCTTTCTTTTTAAGAATGGAAAATTTATAAACTTATATTATTTCTTTATGAACTCTAATAAGAACATAGCTGTTAAGGGCATCTAAGCTCCGGTTTCGGCTTCGTGAACTGAATATATGTAAATATTCAAGACATATAAGCAATATTTTCTATGGTAATACTTCATTCTCAGACTGAACAGATCAAAACAAAAGTAAGACCCTAAGTAAACCAACCTCTAAGTAATTATAGAAAGTGGCTTTAAGGACTATTGCAGGGTATCTGGGCTTCGACTTGTTGCAAATTCGTGAACTCTGTTCTTGTTGTTCAGAATACATTTTCACATTTGGTGGGTGTTTTTTGAGTTTATGCGGCGATAAACACTTCATGCGTGAATATCTGCAAAAGGTTTTTGATAAATGTGCTCAACATTGTTATTGTTGTTGTTATTTGACTTGTTGTTGTTGTTGTTGTTGTTGTGGTTGTTGCTGTTCCTAGGGTGATGAACTATCAACAAATGTGCTGGCAACAGTCGCCCAGCTGCAATTGTTGCAGTCTGGTTCAACTCTGTGCAATTGTTTTGCAATTATGTTGATGTTGTGTACAGTCTTCACAGTGTTGGTGTGTGTGTGTGTTGTGTGTGTGTGTGTGTGTGTGTTGTGTGTGTGTGTGTGTGGCTATGTGTGTCATTGTTATTACGTGCTCATTTATTGGCATTAATATGGAGGTAAATAAAGGCAGATCAACGTTGGCTGATAAATGAAGGCGAAGCCACGAAAACGGTTTACAAACCAAGTAAGCATGCTCCAGTTGGGAAAGCTCGACTGCCAAACACCCTGCACCCTCATATACCCTGAGACTTATGCCAACCATACACGGGCCGATTTTAGCACAATCGGTTGCGGCACCAGTTGTCACTCAAATTGGGTCTTTGCCTCGCACGCCGCAATCAGATCAGCCAACTTCGTAGCTAAACTCGACAAATGGCGTCGGCAAGTGCCGAATTTATAAATAATTGATAAACTAATTATTGTAACTAACAGGTTTATTTAATATATTAAATAAACAAAAAACCAAAAATTTAGAAAAAATTTTAAAATTTTGAATTTTGTTAATAATAACAACAAAAAGAAAATCTGAATATAATAATGTATTATTTTTGTTACATGCCGCTTATCAACGGCAGCAAAAGATCTTCAAATGTTTCGCACAAAACAACAAACAAGTACCAAGCGAACAAAAAAACAGTAGCGGGAAAAACCAAAACGAAAAGGGAGACGCCCACAAAGATGTACAAATATGCACAATATAGCCCAATATAGCAAACCCACCGAAACTGAAGCAGAGCTCTGCAAGTGTTTTGCATACAACGAAAGCATTTGAACCAGGCGATCAGCGAAAACAGTAGCAGAAAGTACAAAACCAAAGGGAAACGCCCACGAATTGTACCAATCGAGTTGTGCGTTGTTCAACTACAACACAACCAGTTGTGGCAACTCGCTGCTCGTATCAAAAGGTTTTGATACAGAATTCAGTTGGCCCAAATTGTATCAACCGTTCCAATTACATTGCAATCGGTTTCCGCAACCCGAAAAACTCACTCAAGTTGGGCAACTGAATTGGCGCGTGTATGGTCCGGGTTATTCAAACTCTTATACTCCACACATACATATGTACATAAGTCACACAGACGTGTTCTCTACACTTCCAACAAGAGTTTCTTGCATAAGTCCTGTGTTTTTCTAATTTAATCATTATGAAATATTCATTTGTACAGAGTACATTATATGTATGTACGAGTAGATGATATATCACTATATGTGCACTGAAAGACAGGATATTTGTAGCTCTTATATGTAGTTATAGATCTTATAGATCGACTCTCTCCAAAAACTAGATAGGCTGAAGGAAATGTTTGGGCTTAAAAATAATAAATTAAAAAAAAATTATAAATTAAAAACAAAATAATAAATATATATAAAATTATAGGCTCGGATGTCTGCCTGTTACATACATTTCCATAGCATGAGTTATACCCCATTTGAGTCATTTCTAAAGGTACAGGGTATAAAAATATGCTGCAAATAATAAACCAAATCAAGTTGTTGTTATTATTGTTGTTGCTGCAATTGCAAATGACGCAGCAAACACACACACACACACACACACACGCTGCAGGCACACCCGCTCACACACACACACACACACACACTTGGATACAGCGACCCGAGGCGACCTCGATATATGCGGCATGGAGCAGAGCAGAGCAGAGCTCAGTTCAGCTCAGCTCAGTTCGGAGAGTTTAGAGCTCAACACTCGGAGCGAAGTCGGCGCAGATGCAACCAGCTGATAAGATCCTGGCGCTGATAAGGCGCTGCTGCCGCGGTCGACGTCGCCGCAGTTTGGGGGTTATTTCAGTTGTTGTTGTTGTTGTTGCTGTTGTTGGTTGTTGCATTTGTTGTTTTTCCACACGCTGCCGAGTCGCGTTATTTCATTTCGTTCGCCTCGCAGATGCGTCGTTAAGATTAGCAAAGCAGCATTTTCTTGTTGTTGCTGTTGTTGCTGTGGCAAGGCATATAAAAAAGGGAAACAAAACAACAACAGCCAAACATTTATCATGAAATAAATCTACGTAAGTTTTTTCGTTGTTTTTGTTTTTGTTATTTCATTTTTACTTTTTGTTTTCTGCTTCTTTGTGCCACAACTTGGAATTGTTGCTGTCTGAAATTCGAAACTTGCACATTGAAGCCGAGCTCAATCACCGTTGCCCCCTCTCCGAGGGTATCTCCTAGTCTTATATAATCATAATGTTTGCTCAACCCAACCTTGAACGCCGCACGAAGTATCCGACTTGACTCAATCTCAATCTCCATCTCCCATCGAGCGTCCCTCACAGGCAGGTGCGAAGAGTCGACAGCAGGCAGAGCTGGAACATAGTTTCGATAGTTTGGATAGTGATAGCTAACGATATCGATACTATCGACAAAAAATCGAATATAATACAAAGGGTGAGTACAATAACACCGATGGTTAAGAAACCTCAATGCTTCAAATAACAAATAAAAATACTCTACTCGAGTATACCCGACTACGAGACACCTTGTACACAGATCTGAAAACCCCAAATACATCTTCGTACACACACACATTACACAGGAACCTACAATTCAAATATGGTGTCTTTGCGTCCATAAATACGGACAGGGCCAGATCGGCTCGGCTATTGATACCGATCAAGAAATTCTACACTTTATAGAATAGAAATGTCTTCTTCTGTCTGTAACATACATTTACCAAGTTTTCATATCCCATTTTATCGGTACAGGGAGTAAAAACATCGATACTACTTTCCCATCAACGTTTCCGCCTACTTTAAATTAAAACAGCATCTTCCAGGGTATCTCTTCGCCGGATATAGTAATTACATTTGCTCAAGCGTGTACCATGCCAGTTATTTCAGACTTGATTCAATCTGCCAGCCAGGCGCTGCTCATATTTGTCGACAGGTTTCAGACTCCATCAAGGTCTTCATCGACACAACACCCAACTCCGAATTGCGAACTCAGCTAGCTCCCACTTCATTTTACATTTCTGAATATTTATGAAGCGACGACAACTTGAATGACTTCATTGTAGCGAAATTAAATCAATTAACAAGAACACAAGGTGTGAGTCCCGTACGTCCCGTACGTCCCTTACTTCCCACACTCCTCAACTTATCCACCCCCGCAGACGAGACTTGTCGTTGCCACCGCTGCTTGCCACGTTGCCACGTTGCCACGTTGCCACCTTCGACTTTCATAGCCCCCCTTTAATCTGGCAATCAATCAAAATGATTTAAATTTCATGCCGCGTATCTGACGCAGTTGCCAACGTCGCTGAATATTTCAGAACTGTCGATTAAAAGCTACCCCGAGATCTATCTCCGAGCGGAAGAGTGAAGTGTGGTGTGGAATATAAACTGAAGTTTAGGTATAAAGCACTACTAGGGAGGTGAAGCTGTATTAGTAAGTGTTTATGCCAGCAATGGGTTTCCCTTTCAATTTGCGAAAGCGTTCTCGTCTTTGTGAAGTGTACAAAAGTCTTAGGTTACTTGTAATCATACATCCTGAAAGAGGCACCTGTATATGTATGTTGTATTAGCTGGTTTGAGAACTGTTCTTACACTTAGAGATGACTGAAGATAGTATTCTACTATTATACTTGTTGTAACATCCCAAGACTAGACACAGATATTCCTACTGACCCTGAGTCATTTTGTGAGCAGTTAGCTGCTTTATTGAGCTCATTCAGACTTCATATTTGTTTATGGTAGTCGCCGTTGTTGTTGCTGTCACTCATTGAGCTCTAAGTGGTCATAAAATATGCTTAATGCATCAGGAAGCCGATGCTATGCGGGTTCGGGTGCGGGTGAGGGTGCGGGTTGCGTTTGCACCCCCTTAACGTAAAGGTCGTAAAACGTAAAACATTATCTACCGGCCGACCGGCTGGCTCTCTGGCTCTCCTGGCCTTGCAGGCAACTCGATGCCAAGTCAGTTAGTTCAGTTCAGTTCAGTCAGCCGTTGGTAAGTGCGAGATTAAAATATTGGATAAGGCGCCGCAGCAGCAGAAATGCACAGAGAGCGATAACAAAAATGGAAATGGAAACGTTCCTTATGGGCCCGAAGCTGACGTCGACGCCGCTTTCAAAATATTTCTGCGTTATCGACATCGCCTGTTTTGAATACTACGTCTTCCGTCTCCGTTACCCATTCTGACTCCGTCCACGTCCACGTCTCCGCCTTCCGTCCCTGTCGCCATAAGTGAGTGATAAACACGAGTTATCGCATCAATTAGTTCGGCGTCAACTTGACGTCGTTAAAGGCAGCACAACAAAAGCCGAGACCAGAGAATCGAGGCCCAGTACCATACCCGGTGAACAACGGCAACATTTAAAACTCACGAATGAGCAGCGAAAGTCAAAAGCAGCCATAAAAACCCAAGCCCAAGCCCAAGCCCAAACCCAAAGCCAGAACTGTAGCCTCAGTCGGAATTGGAATCGAAGCAACCAAGGCAACGATTTGAGACGCGGGCGCGACGCTTACAAAAGTGTCAATGATCCTATAACCGATATTGGGATGACGTCGCCGACGCTGACGCTGACGCCACACGCAAATTGAGCTCAAACGTGGCTTGTAAAACAGTAAACGTTTTTTTGGACTTCGAGACATCGTTGCTTCCGACGCCAGCAATAAATGAGCAAATGACGGGCGGGCGCCCGAGCATGGACCAGGTAGAGAGTGAGCGACAGAGGGAGGGAGAGGGAGAGGGAAAGGAATAACTCAGAATTCAAATGTGACTTGTAAAACAGTAAACGTTTTTCGGACTTCGAGACGTCGATGCTTCCGACGCGTCGCCAGCATCAAATGAGCAAATGAGCAAATGATGTGTGGGCGCCCGAGCAGGGACCAGGTAGAGAGTGAGGGACTGTGGCATGATTCAGAATTCAGCCAGCTGAGATGCTGATGCAGATGCAGATACAGCACACGTCGTAACCAAAGCTAATTGCCGTATTGGCAAGGACCTGCCCACATTTCTATCTTCCACTTCTCTGCATGCCCTGATGTCTTGCTGTCTGTCCTGTTGTCCGTCCCGTCTCTCGTTTCGCGAGTGTGACGAGTTGCTCATGTTCTTCCTCTTCTACTACTACTTGTTTTTGCCTGTCAACGGCTTCAGTGCGTCAAGATCTCGAGTGGATAACGGGTCGACGTCGCCCGCTATCGCAGCCGGAAGTGCCATCATAAAAGGAAGGTGCAATAAAAATATTTTACACGCCTCAGCCACAGCCTCCCAGGGTGCTCCTGACTGCCTAACCGTCTCACTGCCTGGCTGCCTGGTTGACTGCTTGATCAGCTAACGATGCCGACGGCGACGATGTCAATTGCCATACGAGAGTATAGCGAACATTCATGCAACGAATCTCGTATACACTTGCTCACATACTGAGGGAATGATTGTACAGGTCAGGATGAAAATGTACAATCCCAAAAGGTAATGCTCTAAGGAAACAACTCACTCTTTGAACTTGACCCTAGAATATTATTATGAGGATCTAACAACGATATATTTGACTAAGTTGACGCTGGAACTAGGGTGATATTATATATTCTACCTGGTCTATAGGCTTAAGTTGGTTCGATTTAATCGAAAACCTTGCATGAAAGTGATGTTATTGGACTTGCTAAGTGAGGGCATAACAATGTCTCAGTCAACGTCTCAGTCCGCTGTCTGTCTCTGAAATGTGCGCCACATGTGATGACAGAGAAGATGAGATGCTGAAGCGGAAATGTTGCTCTCTTTCTGCTTATCAGTGCGCATTCCTTTTCTGCTTCGCATTGTTGCCTGTCGTTTGATGTGTGTGTGTGTGTGTGTGTGGTTTTATGTGTGTGTGTCTGAGTGTGGGTGGGAGGAGACCGCTTAAAGTGGCACCATGTGAATCATGGCCCCAAAGTGTCAGGCGGCATCATAAAAATCATAACCATTTATGTCCACAACGTGGCCCAAAGGCTGCCCAATGGCCAACGGGCTGACCTGCTGCTCAGCCAAAGTGGGTCCTTAGTTCGGGGTTAGGCCAAGGGGAGGGGGAGGGGGAGATGCTTATCAATGAGTTGAGCAAATAAAAAAGCAGTTGCCCGGCAACCAAAGCGCAGGACTTCAAGGATAATAACAATTTTGGTAAATTACAAATTACGAAACACAAATACAAGTCATGTGTGTGTATGTAAGTGTGTGTGGGTGCGATTGCGGGGGCGGGGGCGGGGGCGTTGGGTTACTGGTCAGGTTCATTAAAGCAAACTCGGACACGCACACACATAAATCGCTTATCCTTTATCCTGTTGCTGCTGCAGCTCTTGTTGTTGCTGCTGTGTGACTGGGCAATGATAAATTCTCACTGCGACTGCGACTGCGACTGTGACTGCATGACAAACTGCAAGGAGCACGCAGGACGCAGCTGCCGATAAGCAAAACTGGGCAACCAGAGCGTGCCGAGAGAGGAAACGGGCGGGGGGTTGGGGGAACAGCTGAAGGAAGGACCAGCAAGAGAAACCGATGCGTTTCGTCTCTGTACGCGCGGAGCCATTAAATTGACAAAATACCAACACACACAACAAAAACAACAACAACAACAGCAACAACACGGGCAGATAGAGATAGTGAGACGGGGGAAAAGGGAGCAAGGGAAAGGCAGCAGGGCAAGCCACAAAAAGGACATTCCTCAGAGCAGAGCCAAGCGCCATATTTTATATTTTACATTCTTATCGCAAACTCTCACTCAGCCATTCAGGCAGAGGCCGGCAGCAGAGCGGGAGCGGGAGCGGGAGCGGGTACCGGGGTGCACACACACACACACACCGACTGAGAGAAAGCCAAGCGCAAAAAGGAATCAACTTGACTCGCCGGAGCTGGAGCTCGAGCTGATAACACCCGCGCTAATGGGACCAAACAATGCCAAATGGAGCAGCGCAGCAGTCGATGCAGCTAGTGGAGCAGGAGCAGCAGGGGAGACGGGGGATAGGGATAGGGATGGGCATGGCAGCACACACACACACACATACAACAACGGCAAGGACAACACGAAACGAGGACACAACAGCCGAGCAAAGATTGAGCTACCCCCGCTATTCCCCAGCCCCAACCCCAACCCCAACTGGGCTAGGCTAGGCCTTATCTATGGCCATCAATCAGGCGAGCAGCAAGCGCCGATAAGCAAAAAGATTTTAAATGGAGTGCACGAGGCGAGTCAGCACAGCCAGTCCATGTGGTTGCGGGTGGTGCCCGCTTCCCGCTTCCTGCCTCTCTGGGTCCTGGCTGTCCTGGTTTGGGGCTTAGGAGCGTCGTCGCTCCGACTGTTCGGCGAGATAAGCACCGCTCGCTGAATGCAGACGCCAGCGCAATGGCCGTGATGTGGCTTGTTGTTAGTGGGATCCAAGCGCATTCTGTTGTCCAGGTGATTCTAGCCCAGGTCATTCCCTGAACGTCCGCGGATCTCCCTGGACCTCCCTGAACCTCCCTGGACCTCCCTGGATCTCCCTGGACCTCCCAGGATTCCTGCTGGCCTTTGGGCAACAGTTTCAGCTCTGATGACGCGAGCGGGTGAACATTTTCACTTGCCGTTGTCGCTGGCGGCCTTATCAGCGGGCGCAGCTGGATGCGACCACACCCGAACAACCCCACCATCCTACCACTCTGACACTCGCCCACCCAACAGCCTGCTAGAACGTGGCGCAGTTGCTTATCAGCAGCTCACAAACACACACATACACACACTCACACACAAAGGCACACACGCGAAGCTGAGTAGAGGCAGCAGAAACAATGACAACGAGTTGACAGCGGGGGTGGGGTGGGGGAGCAGGTATATCCTTGGCATAATGAAGCCTTTCAGTGTTGGAAAATGCGCGTTTCATTCAATGAAATTGTTAAATGAAATGATTCGCTGTCGTTGTCAACGTCAACGCTGCCCGTTGTGAATGTGAATGGCTTTTATGCAACGCCAGCACCCCTTCGATTGATTAAACTGTGTTCCAGCTACGCCCCCTACTCCCCCACCCCCGGTTCAATCAGCCCCTATCGCCACCCTACAGCACCCCCGCTACGACCCGTCATGTAGCGCCTTTACTTAATTAACTGAAGTGAAAATGGCGCCCGGCTTCTGCACGGGCCATGATAAACAACATTTCGGGCCAGGCAAGCAATTTTAATACCCTGTAGCCATAAATGGGCAGAGAAGGGTATGAAAAACCTGTGGAGTGGATCTAAAAAGGTCTGTTTGACTGTCTGTCCTTGTGATGATATCTTTGAAATCAAGTCTTAACCGAAGCCTGCTTCTTTGGTAAACTGATAAGTATATTGCCATGTATATATCATGTCCTTTCGGTATCCTACAATCGCTTTATATTGAAAAACGAATGCTCAGTAGAGAAAAGTAGATTACCAATGTTAGACCTGCCTGCAGGGTATCCATAGTCGAGCACACTCGAACGTAACACTCTTACTTGCCATTGTTGTTGTTGCTAGTTGCACTAACTGGCAGAGAGAGAGGGAGAGGTCGGGAAGCGGGGCAGTCTGGTAGCTTTGCTTATCGCTACGGAATGTGCCGAGCCATTCGAAGCTCGGGGCAGGCGATAAGCGAGCCAAAACACACACAAACGGAGGACTCGCAGGACTCACTCGGGCAGCGCTAGTTTTGGTTAGTTGAATGTGGGGACGGGGGAACGGGGAGAGGGGGCTTCCTTCTAGTGTGCGTGCGTGGGCGATACAAAGCGCGTCGAACAAAAGGCGGCAGGTGAGCAAGAGAGGCGAGAGGCGAGAGGTGGGAAGAGAGAACTTTTGGTATATTTTCAACGCAACCCTATAGGGTTTTTTGGCCCACAAACGCATTCATTCCTGCTTGTGCATGTGCGTCTTTGTCTATATGTGTGTGTATGTGTAAGTGTATGAAGATGTTGCCGGAAATGTTGGGAGTTTCTTAGTCGGGTATACTCAACTAGAGCAGTCTTACTTCTCAATACAATAAATTGGAAAATTAACAGACATTATTCCAAATCATACAAAAAAAATTGCGTTTTAACAACTCCAAGTCGAAAACAAACCTTATTTTCGTAATTTGCTTACATTTCCTAATAAGAAAGTTCTTTGTCATGGTCATACGATTGCAGTTACGCACACTCAATAATTTCAGGACAATAGTCTTCTATTGGATCCATTCGACTTTCTTTTTCGATTTTATCATAACAATAGCACGGACCCTTTCTGCACTTTCCATTTTTCATTCCGCATTCTAGGACGATAAACTGTCCTTAGAAGAAGAATATGCGAATATGTTTCATTTACAGTTCCTCTAATAACCAAACTTACCGAGGTATACGTCACTCCCGCAGCATAATAGAAACAACATTAGGTAGATATACACGTACAATAGCCAAAGTTTTTCAAATATATTCAATATGGTTGGAGTTTCATAAAAGAACAGTGCGAATTGGGTTAAGAACCTCAGACTAATCTTTTCTATTTAAATTGGCTTAGCGAATAACATTGCCTTCGGTGGTATATAGAATTGATGCAAGGATAATGCATTTTAGATGAAGAACTGCGGACTTATGTAACTCTCGCTGTAAATTCCTTTCATAGCGTGTCAAAGCCGTCAAGTGTTGTGAATATATTTGTTGTTGTAGGTTTCAAAAGGGTATTAGAAGCAAAGTATCTCCCAGTCGAACAAAGGGCGGCAGGTGAGCGAGAGAGGCGAGAGGTGGGAAGAGAGAACTTTTGGTATATTTTCGGGGGAGGTTAGCCCTGTTCCTGTTTCTGTTTCGGCTTCTGTTCCCATTTGTGTGGCTGTTGCGACTCTCCGGCTCACACGGACACACACTGAAGCACATTGTGTGTACTCAGTGTGTTGGTTGTGTGTGTGGCGATGTGTGTTGCGTATCAGGCGCTCAGCAAACGTGGCTGGAGGATGCCGACTTGTTGTGCTGTTGTTGCCTGCCTGCCGCCTGCCGCCTGCCAGCTATAGATACAAGATACATTTGTATCTCTCGCAAGCGCACACATGCACAGATACGAGTACGCACGACGGATACAGATACTCGGCAGAGTCTTTGTTTTGCATGCATACAAATATATCGTGGCTGTCTCTCCAACCCCCCGCATTTGCATTCGCATCCAGCGCTTGTTGCTACCACTTGCCAGCGTCGCAAGTGGCAGCTCGCAAGTGGCAAGTAGCAAGTGGTAGAAGGTATTTCGTTGACCCAGATTACGCAATCGAACTGCCCCTGCGCTGGCTTCACGTGTGTGCCGAGATATGCACTCATACATACATACATACATGGCCCGCAGTACTCCCCGATATGCGCTCCGCATACCGCCGTAAAGATACAGATACTCGAATCGGCTGGCGGCACGTGCAGCCAGCTCAAATTCATGGGCAACACATGAGATTAGCCCGGATTGGATCGCTGCCCACAGCTGCTGCTGGAATTCTAGACAATTATCGCCGCTGCTGCCAAGTGAATCTCTATCTCACGGCTGCGGATTCAGCTTCAGCTGCAGGCCTCTAATTAGAAAACATGAGGAAGACGTTGCCAAAACCAAAATTAGAAACGACGCCAATTGGCATTGCGAACTAATCGTTATCGATTATTCCTCTCGCTCGTCGCGCTTCGCATTCCAACATTTTAATGATGATTGCCCCTGATTGATAAATACTTATGACGATTCGCACTCCCCTGACAGCACCCTCCCGTGCCTTTATCCAAAGATTCAGCTCGTTTGTAAATCACTTTTTTGTACTTATTCCCTGTACCCATTAAATGCCTAACACAGGGTCTTATGGACTGTGAAAAGTGTATGCAACAGACTGAATATGGCATCTCGGATCCCACAAAGTGACATATATTTTCATAATTTGCCCTCTAAAAAACTTACTTATTTGTTATTTTCTAGGTAAGATCAGACATGTTGAATACATTGTTGCCCTGCCTCTAAAAGAAGATTTATATTTTGATAGTTTAGGAATTGTGGTCAGTGGAATCATCACAAAATAGACATAGTATACATATGTAGACAGAAACAAGTAAGAATGCTATAGTCGAGTATACCCGACTACAAAACTCCCCGTACCCAGGTCTAAGACTTCCAATCATATGTTCGTTCATAGGAGATATCTGAGATCAGAAACAAACTTGACCTGCTCCCGCTATACACGAACCTACATTCCAAATTTGGTGTCTCTAGCTTTTATAGTTGCTGAGATCCTTGCGTTCATACATACGGACAGACAGACGGACATTTGCACAAATCCAATACCCCCTTTTACCCATTTTATGGGTACAGGGAGTAAAAATAAATAGAGTATTAAAATAACTGCAAATTGGTTTCAGAATTCACAACTAATTGAACCGATTCAATGTGTTGAAATTGGCTTAGCGAATAGCATTTACTACGTTGGTATATCAAATTTAAGTTGGTAAAATAATTGTTAAAAGCATGTAAGAGTTCTACGTTGAAAATTGAAAGTTATATAACTTCTCAATAAATTATTGACATTAAAACGGGGCGAAAGGGGTATTATTAACCCTTGAAACCCTGAAAAACTTAAAATTGGCTAAAATGTTAGCTAAATTGAGTTGAACACATTATTTAATTGATATGATTTTATATATTTATATGCTCATATTTTATATATAAATTCAATATGCTTTCTTGTACCCCTGAAATGCCAGAGTGCATAATTGGCCGAGTTGACATTCAGCAGCAATAAATTTTCTTATTGAAAGTTCTGGAGCGTATTCTGACACACAATAACACAAAGTTTGACTGCATTCAGCATCTTCACTTCCACATTCTAGGAAGACAGTTTTAAAGAAGAGCTTTACTCAATTCCAATATTTTTAAAATTCATTTCATAATTTAACTTACTGGTGATTATTATACTTCCGGCAAATACGAGTAGGGGAAACATCATTAAGAAGATATATACGTAGAAGAGCGAAAACTGGTTACAGAGATTCATGATGGATTCGTCTTGAACTAACTGTGCTAAGTGAAGTCAAAATACACACCTATTTATAGCTATGATTATATAATATGCAATCTGTAGAAATTAGCTTAGCGAATAGCATTTTTTACGCTAGTGTACTAAAATGTTATGAATGTTACCAACAAGGAAGACTTTTGCATTGAAATTCGAAAGTTCTGTAACTCCTCAACAAATTACAATTGTAACAGAGTGTCAAAGAACTTCTGATCTTATAAGGTACGAGAATATACACTCTTGATCTGCTCGAACAGTTGAGTCAATCTGTCTAGCTCTGTGTACTTCAAGCCAGCATTATTTTCAATGCCTTCAATGCTTCTCGATATGTTGCATATAACAGGCAGAAAAACATATTGAGTTAAACGCATTAAAGATTTTATTTCCTTTCAAGTATTTATAAATATTTTCTTGAGCTATATTAAAGACTGCAATTTTTGCCGCTTTCCCATTCGGGCGAAGGAAAATTGTTTGGAGAATCCCCTTGAGAGTTATTTGGCACACAAATGCACAAAAGTGTTTCTCCATTCTGTATCTTTCATTCCGCATTCATTCCTGCTTGTGCGTGTGGGTCTTTGTCTATGTGCAAGTGTATGAAGATGTGATCGGAAATTCTGCACCTGGATACAGGGAGTTTGCGTTTTTACAACTCCAAGTCGAAGCCAACTTCTATTTTTGTAACGTAACGTCATCGCTTATTGTTGCTTATATCTTCTAATCGGAAAGTTCGATTGTGTTCATTCTTTGCACTAAATATAGTTAAACTAAATTGCTACTCAGATACAAAACAAAGTTGGTTCAAATATTACTTATTTTATTTATTTTTTCATATTTTGTCGTTCGATTGTCACGGAAATGGACACATAGTAATCCTAGGACCGCATTTTTGGTCGTCTCTACATTGGGGCGAAGGAAAATACTCTCCCTCGCGCCTTGCAAGTTTTAGAGAGATATCTGCAATACAAAAGCAGTCACCTTTACTGCACTCTTCATTATGATCCAATCCGCATTCTAGGAGGAGTTTTAAATAAGAATATGCGAATATTTTTTGTTTAGAGTATATTTTATAATTTAACTTACGGACGGCTACGTGATTCCCGCAGCATAGTGGAAACAACATTAGGTAGATATACAAGCAGAACAGCGAAAATTGGTAAAATGTATTCATTATGGTTAGAGATACATAAAACAAACGAATAAGAATGTCAGACTAATCTTTTCTGTTTAAACTAGTCAACTATTTATAGGAACGAATGTAATTTATTTGTAATTGGCTTAGCGAATAACATTGGCTTCGGTGGTATATAGAATTGATGCAAGGATAATGCATTTTAGATGAAGAAATTCAGACTTATGTAACTCTCGATGTAAATTCTTTTCATAGCGTGTCAAATGTTGTGAAGTTGTATAACATAAGAATATAGTTGTTGTTGTGGTTTCCAAGAGGGTATCTCCCAGTCGAGCACATCGCCAGCCTGACTTGTTGTTGGCTTTTTTGTTGTCGACCTACAAAATAATTTGGTTTATTTTCGGGTAATCCGTCCCGCCCGTCCCCTCTGGCGTCGCTGTGACCGATGCCAAATAACGATACGACTGATGGATTCTTTGATGATAACGCCGAGTGGCTGGCCCTTCCCCTGCCCTTACCCTTACCCTTGCATTAATGACTGAATAATTCATTTCGTACGCAAACAGAAATCACAAGTAGTACCAAGGAATACGAGCCAGAGATGCTCTGTAAAGGACCTAGGGCTCGGCTAGGCAGTAGTTTCACAACTCTATCTGCCACCGGAGATGATAAACTATCGATAACACTATATAGGTATTTTCCTTCTTATCCTCAAGATCAAGCAACTCTTTATGAACCGCTGGAGTTCGATAAACGCATTGATGTTATTGTAGACTCTCTCAATGGTTAATCAATAGTTTCAAAGAGCCTTTTAATACTGTCACAGTTTGATACCTCAATCGTATATCCTTGACACACTTTAGCTCTCTTTTGCTGTCTTTGAGCTCGTACTATTAAGATGTTAATCCGTTTTGTATGCTTTTGGACTAGTGTCAAATCGAACAAATTATACGAGCGACTATTGGCTATATAACTACTCGTGCTCATGGATCATCCTCTCTATAAAGCTGAATTTAATGGACTCTGTTTGGGATGGAATGATGCGATTTCATTTCATTTACGACTCCATAACTTATGCACATATTTGTGACTTGATTTTGGTGTTGTTTTCGATGTTCGTTGTTTGTTGTTCGTTTGTCGTTGTTGGGTGTTCGATTACAAGGCCCCCGAAGGCATTGAATATCGCTTAATATTGATGAGGCTTTGGCTATGGATTGGGCTTGGGCATGGAATGAAGCTGGCGCCCCATGACTAAATAACTAAATGTGCCATGAGCAAACAGAGTCATAAACTTCTGGTTTATGGCTGCCGTCACACACACACATACAGACACACACACACACACACACACACACACACACTTAAGTACACACACAGGTATAGACGACTATCGACTGCACACCGCGCCTGTTATCGCTGGAAAGGATCTCTGGGAAAGCCAAACGAGTTATCGTCGATGGGCATCTCTTGGTTTAGTGTTTGGCGGGAGTTCTACCTTAAATGGGAGTAGCTGGGTAGCTGCCAGCAGGATATTTTGCCAATAAAGGCAAAACTTTTTATAGACATACACACACACACACACACACGCGCACATAATTTACGGGGCCTTATCAATCAATCTTAATTAATCACAGCGCACAGATCGCATAAAGCCCGCAAAAGCGGGACAAAACGGGCCAACCTGATTTCAGGGGAGGGGGGCAGGCGGGCTAGGGCGCGGCAAGCAGGTGCCTAAACAAAAGTTTCGTCATCGTCAGCAACAAATCGATGGCCAAAAGTTGAAAAGCCCAAAGTATGAGGCCAACTAAGTTGGCCAGACCAAATCGCAGCTAAGACAGAGAAATGGCGAGAAATTCAAAACGGAACATGCACGTGAGCTACAAACGTTTCAAATTATTGTTGGCCACGTTATCAATTGCGGCACAATCAGCTGCCACAGCAGCAACAACAACAACAGCAACAACAGCAACAGCTGCTCAGCCAGCTGCTAACTGAATAAAACTTTCCGATATCGATTCGTAGGAATGTTGCAGATTAAAAAAAGCGAGCCAAAATTTGATGGATCGGCATGCGGCACGCATAATAACTGCATGTGTTCCCCAGGACATGCCGACCTAATTGGGTCCTGCAACAGGACATACTCTACAATTCGAGAGATGTTCAAACGACGTACAAATATGGCAACGCCAAGAAAGCAGGCAACCTTTTTGTTTGCAATTATTGTTCTGTGCTGCCACTTGTGCAACTTATTGCGAGCTGGCAACACTGGCCTTCTATATACATATGTATGTAGATAAACTGCCTGCTTGCAGCAAGTCAAGCAGATTAGCCAGCATTAGTTACTATTATATCTTTATTACAAATCTGTCTTGGTTGACAGTAGTTAAGTTTTATAGGGTTGAAGTATCTACAATAACAAATGTTTATGAGTATGCCAAGACTGGCCTTGGTTTTGCCTATAATTTTGGTTAAAGAAGATATTTGACACAACAAGAGACAGAATGATATAATTGAATGTTGGATCGCTTTAGATTTAGTTATGATTCCTTCGAGCGCAGCTGTACATACTCGTAGTTTGTACTCCCTGCCACACCTGCCCCAATTCTCAGTGCCACTTTGCAGTTTCAGTTTCAGTGTAGTTCCAGTTTCTGTTTCTGTTTCTGCCTCAGGGCATGCCCCGTGGCGTGTTATCAAACGGCGTCGCCGTCTGCGGCGCTGCGATAATGAAGACGCCACCGCCATCAGTTGCATCAACATCAACGGGTTGAATCAAACGAAGCCGCCTGCGGCGACTGCAGTGCCACTCGAGCGCCACTTAGATGAGATGTCTTGATGTCGATGGCCCTTAGCCCTGCCCCTTACCCCATACCCCTGCTTACCTTTCGGGGCAGCTTATCAGTCGCAAGCCCGAAAAAGATATATGTATATATTTTCATTAAAATGATTTATGAAAATGCAAAGCACGCTGACCAAGCAAAGACAACGGAGAAGCACCTGGCGCCCCTGGGCAATGGGTGTGCGAGTGACAAATCGAGGTATTTAGAGGGAGAGAGAGAGACTGAGAGACTGAGAGATAGAGAGGGTGGGAAGAGGAGAGACGTCCCCACATAATTAATTACAATTTAGTTTACAAACTATGAAAGTTGCGAGGATTGATGGATGCCGTCGATAAAGTTGACAAATTTGCTTTTAGCCGTTGGTTAGCGATTGGTTCGTTCCACTAACGGAACCCGCCTTGGCTAATGAGACCAGTCAAGCAAACGGAGAAGTTCGTTGGGTTATCGCAATCTCAAGGCGCCACCATCAAAAAAACACCAGTCAAATGCTCTACTCGACGCTGCTCGACTACCACATGCCCTGTAAACAACAATTTCCTTGAATATACAAAGTATTCTCACTCAATAAGCCTTTTTTTGGATTCTCTTGGAAATAAGTTGCAAAAGATTGTTAATATTTTGTGTAAATAGTTTTAACTTCCTATGTATTCTGTTTATAATGCGATTGTAATGAAATTTTGAGAAAATTTAGGCTCAATAGTGTAGCATCATCTTAATTGTGATATCTAAGCGTTTTTATAGAATTTCGGATGCGAGCAGACAATTTAGTAGCTTCTAAATATTTGATTTGGTCCAAGATGCCTCTGCCAGATTATGATACCCTTTTTATTCGTTTTTAATGGGTACAGGGTACAAAAAGATAAAAAATAGATGAGGAAGAAAAAAAGCGCACAGTCAGCGACAGCAACAAATCAAGCAAACGCTGAACGCTGAACGTTGAACGTTGAACGCGGGCAGCCCTAAAGGATCAAGGATAACAGTTTTGTGCTGCGCTAAGCGAGAAATATTAAAATATAATAATTTTTGTTTATCGCGAGTGAAAAATCGCATTTAACTGCGCGGCCAACGCAGGACAAAACACCAACAACAGCCAGCAGCAGGAGAACAGGACAAGGATAAGGCAGTCAAGCGGCAACGGCAACGGCAAACGGCAACTTGGGGCCACAGCTGATAAGTCGAGTCGAGTCGAGTCGAGCAGTCGAGAGAAAGGACAAAACACAAACAAGGAGTCCAAAATTGTTGCCCGCCTGTTGTTGCTGTCTCCGTTTGCGTTTTGTTTGTGTTTTTGTTGAAAATCGCGACCGGCACGGAACAGGCGCACAGCAAAGTACAGAAGGCAACACGCCAAAAAGGCAAATAAAAAGATGACGACGCCGGCGAAGGCGCGCCAGGCAATTGCCAATGTGTGAGCGTGCTTGTGTATGTGTGTGTGTGTGAAAGAGAGTGCGAGTGTGGAGCACGCAAAATAAAAAGGCCTCAAAGATAAACAACAACACAAGAACAAATAAACACACACACACACGCACACTAAGCAGAGCCGGCGAGAGAATCAACAGCAGCAGTGGCAGCAACAACATTTATTAGCAAACAAACAACAACAACAACATCAAGTAAACAGGCAGGCAAACACACACACACATGCACACAATCACAATCACAATACAAAGCAAGCAAAACGTAAACAGCGACCGGCAGCAGAGCTGCGCAGCCGAAAAGGCAAACAAAACAAAACAACGACAACGACGACAACAACAAATGTTTTTGCTCACCCAACGAATATAAAAACTGCAAGCAGCAACAACAATAAGAACTACAACAAGAGAGCGCCAAAGGTGTGTGTGCTTATCCTGTTCGTCGTGGGAGGGAGACCGAGAGTGAGAACGAGAACGAGAACGAGCACGAGAGTGAAGCCACCGAGAGCTTTCGCACCGACGAAGCGAAGCTGTCGCGCCATTTGTCTTCGTGTAAGCTTCGTGGGCTTCGCACTCGCTTTTGATAAGCACATTTGATTGTTTGTTGGCCCATTGCCAAAGTTTGGCTGATAAATCAAAAGTCTAGAGCGTAGAGGAGCGGTAGAGTGGGGGCGCGGGGCACAGCCAGGCTCTGCTCATGAGCTACTTACTAACTTAATAATCTCACGACTGGACCTGCACATGACTCAGAATCCCATTCAGTGCAAAAAATGCATAAATATGTATTTAAAGCTGGCAAAATTTTATGAAACGTAAAACTTGCGATAAGAGCTTCTAAGGATGCTGCACACTCTGCATCCTGTCAGACAGCAGGACTAACAACAACACATTAGTGCTGTTCAGTTTGGTTCAATTGAATCGAATCAGTTTTATAGTTGGTTCTTTGGTTATTTCGATCGGGAGCTTTATAATTTCGTTATATCATCATAACTTTGTGATTTCTAATTTGTTGTTAATTTATTTATTAACTTAAGCTTAAAAAACCTTGTTATAAATAATAAAAAAGAACACCGCTAAATAAGCCCCAATAAGTCTTAAATGAACTAAAAGAATGAACAAAACGAAGGAACAAAGGAACTAGATGATCAACTGACAGTTCTTTCGTTCAGTTTAGTGAGTCGTTCAATTGAACTTATTTTGAACGATTCGATACAACTCTACAACACACACACACACACACACACATACATACACACAAAACAAACAGTAGCAGCAAGAAGATGAAGCAGACAAGGAGGCTGAAGGCGGCAGGCGGCAGGGGGCAGGCAACTATTAATATGCATCGTCATTACGAGTTGATTACGAAGTTTAGACGTTGCTCCTACAGCTGCAGGCAAGTGCAAGGATGCAGAGCGGGGAGGAGTGGGCGACTGTGATAGTGTGTTGCTGTTGTTGTTGTTGTTGCTGCAGTTGTTGTAGTTAGTGTCGCACAAGGAAGGCAGCAAAAATGATACATTTTAATGCGAATCTTGATAGCAGCACAGATTGCTGTAAAAAGAGGAAACAAAACTCCTGCACACACACACACACAGACACACACACACACACACATGCTGCCAGAGTGCACACGAGATAAGCGCGCTGCTCATTCGTGTGACAGCTGAAGAAGTTGTAAGCGAGCAGCGGAGGAGGGGGCTGCAGCAGCAGGAGCAGGCGGACCAAGAGGAAGAGCGTCTGCAATCACTTGAATATTGCATTAACAGGCACGTAAGGCACACACACATACACACACACACACACACACACAGAGCTGAGCTGCCTTCTCGCGCGCTGCAATAAAGACGTAGACGTTGACGACGCAGCTGAAGTCAACGTCGCCGTCGCCGTCGACGTTGTGCTCCAAAAAGTTTTTAGTGTCTGGCAACGCGTGCCCCAAAAAGTTGCCATCGCTGCGTATACGTAACGTGATATTGCTCATACGCCGCATTTGACTGCCAGCTAAGTGTGTGTGTGCATGTGTGCGTGTGCATGTGTGTGTGTCTGTGTGCAACGTGATTTCCTGCTTACAGTCAGAGCCAGGATTGGGGCGCGCGGGTTCGCGCCAGGACTTGGCAAATAGGATGCAAAATGCTTGCAAGTAACTGATAATTCGGTGGCTGCCGCCAGCTGCTTATCAGCAGCTCAGGCAGATGCAACGAGGAGGCACCGAGTATGCAACCATACACTGCGAAAAAAGATTGAGCCAAATGAAATTTAATGCACTACTAATATAACATACTTACTATAGATAGAAACTACGGATTAATTATCAAATATTCATCACAAGATTTTTCTGTATTTGAAAAGAAACAAGTTCAAGGTTTCTTGAATTCTGTTATCAAAAAGTTTCAGGAAATAAAACATTTTATATTTGGGGTAAGAACTGAAATCTTTCAATCCTAATTATACAATTTATTAGAATTGTAGAACCAGCTTACTTTTCGTCTGGTTGCAGTTATAATATATATTTTTTACACAGCGTTGTTACTCCTTCAAGTCTATCTCAACGAATGCCCGCTTTTATTCTTCTTCTTTCTTCTTATCGATCAAAAAGTGTGTACATATATTAATATCGATTAACAGAGTTGCTGAGAATACGAAGTGTGGTCACATTCTGTTTTAACATTATTCAGTTGACATTTAAATTAGTATAATTGTTAAGCACATAGGTTACATATTGCTACAGAATTCAAGTTGTTAGTAGATCATTTTTAGAACAACTGAGTCAAAATCAGCAAAATCTTTTCTTAAACCATCCCTTTTAGGAATCTTCAACTTCATTTTTAACGAAATTTGAGATAGTACTCGCTGGTAAATCAGATTGAGATATTTCGACCTTGATATGAACCACATTTGTAATTGATTTAAAAGCAACACTCTGGTGATCCCTATTAGGAATCTTCAACTTCATTTTTAAAGAAATTTGGGATAGTACTCGCTGGTAAATCAGATTGCGATATTTTGATCCTGTTATCAACAACACTTTTACTTGACTTAAAAGCAACACTCTTGTGATTTTTCTGAGTGTACGCATGATAATACTTTAGAGTTTGCCATAGTATTTTGTAGAGCTGGCTCGTTTGATAAGCGGAGCAAATGATGGCATGTGTTGTGCTATATTTTTATAGTCGCATATTTTTGTAATTCGAAAACTTTTAATCGGCAGATGAGATGCGCAGATTGCCAGCTGGATAGCTGTGGCCATTTCGTGTCTCACACACACACACACACACATATACTAACACACACCCGCACCCACAATGTGGTCTAAACATCAAAATCGGAATCGTAAATGAGATCAAAACAGCGCTCGTTACGTGGCCATTGCCGTTTGGCTAATTACACATGTGAAGTTGAGGAAAAAAAAGGAAAAGGGTGAGAGAAAGAGTGAGGGTGAGGATGAGGGTGGGGCTGGGGGTCAGGACAATGCCTAAACGCAGCGCCAGCTCGTCGTAATTACAGATTGTATCTCATATATATATATATGTATATACAATTTTATATAAATTGAATTTAAATAGAAAACAATTGCGAATTGTTGATCAAATTGCAATTTAGAATCGAAATTGCTGCCGTTGATTGTGGCAACTGTAATTTGTGACGTTTGGTTGCAAGTTGCAAGCTGCAGCTGCATGTGCTCCACGTATCCTCGTCCTCTGCCTCAACCTCCCGCGTACTGCAATTAAACCCACTGATGTGTAAACTTAAAAATGCCGATAATATTGTCAGCGTTTTCAATTTGCGCACACAAAAACGTCAGCAACAGCAACAGCCACGCCCCCTCCATCCTGCTCACCGCCCCTCCAGTCCTCCAGTCCGCCAGTCCGCCAGTCAAACGCCCACCGAGCACACAAAAGTTAAACAATGCGAGGCGCAACAGTTGCCAGTCCAGCTGGTTGGGTCCTTGTCCGAATGTCGCCGAGTTGTCAGCGCGGCCCAACACGGCAAGGAAACCATCCACAACAGCAACAACAACAAGTACTACAACAACAACTAAACAACAACAATATCCAGGTGTTGTGCTGCAAAATTGAAAAATAAAATCAAAAGTGCGAACAGAATGAAAATTCGAACGTCGCGATTTCAATTTGAATGCAATCGATAGGAGCAACGCTGAGGGAACCTCTCAACTGCCGACGAGTCCGCTGATTGTTCACTTTTAGGGCCTAAAAAATACAGAGCCTCCCTTCATTGAATAAAGGACTCTAACTGGACTCGGTCGGCATTCAGGGTTAAGTCAGTACGACCCACACGTATTGCACCCTTCATGGTCAGAGGACAATGCATTGAGATGATAATTGGGTAACCCTTTTGGCCTTTTGACTGCTATTCTAACGAATCCGGGACACACAGGCCCATAAAGAATGCGCACTGAAACTACAAGAGATCTCTCTCTGGGCAATTCTAAAGGACCTCCATTAATTCAGAGAAGGGCGACGAATTGCATTGGACCCTTATGCTCCATGCTTTTTGGTGGTATTTTCCTAATCCCGCCTTAGAGTGCACTTTCATCAAAGATGGAAACTACTTTGAAAATTTCAGCTAGTACTACCTCTTACGGTCTGGACTATACGATGATTGTCTATCACTCAGGACAAAGTCTTCTATAAGTATAGATAGGTACAGTAGAGTAGGATATTCTACTTTTTGTGGTGTTAGTTTTCTTTTTGAGATACGTATTAAATCAATTGATATCAGATATTTGATACACCTCCTAAGATCTATACAAAGGTAGCGGATTGTCAAGCCAACCCTATCCATACCTGGATGTAAAACAGAAGATTCGTTCATATCGCTAACATTATGATCAACACTAAGGTTAGTCTTATCTCAGTCGTCTTGCCGCAATACAAGAAATAGAGAGAGAGAGAAAGAGATCGAGAGAACTGAGAGCAGCGAAGAGATAAGTTGTCCAGCAGCTTCAAGACATGGTTAAAAGAAAGAACCAAACCAAAGTCAACTACAAGACGGTGCAGAGTAGAGCGAGGCTGTAAAACCAGATTGGGGCGGCGCCAGAGCGCCACCGGACCCAGTGGAGCTGAGCCACCAATCAGAGCGACGCTGTCACCGTGGGCGCTCCTCTCTCCTGCTCTCCATGGCGGTGGCCAATTCAAAATGGTTGACGCGGCGGCAGATGCTCGAGATGATAATAAGCTGAGTGCGTTGATCAGACAACGAGGAGGACAACGCTTTTCCAGCTATCCCGAGAGGGAGACAGAGAGAGCGAGGCCAGCTCCAGCCGAGGTCCAAGCTGCTCCTTGGGACAACTTTGCGCTTGTCTGGAAACCAGTTTCATCTCTTTGGCCCGTGCATTTGCATAGTTACGCCTGGCCAATTATCGCTGAATCAGTTGGCCATTCCTAGGCTGAAATTGAAATACGCGAGTAGGCTTATCGTTCATTCCAAATCAATTTGAATACGATCGTCATCATCCGAAGCTGAAACTGGTCCACTTAGAGCGCCAGATTCGAGCTGCCGATAAGCAAAAAGCATTCGCGATGACTTCATGCGCCAATTTCAAATTGAAGTTCGACAAAAAACAAAAAATAAACGGAATCACAATCGAATTTTAAATCACACCTCGGAATGAAATAAAATCACTTAAGGCCGCAATCTGCATATGGTCTTTATGGCTCTGTTGTGTTCAAGATGCCATAAATTACGAGACAAAATATTTATACGCACAGATATGCAAGCAATTTTATCGCGCTGGCAAATCTTGAAAGCGGCAACGCCAGCGGGAACGGGGGGACGGGGCGACGGAGGCGCACGCTGCGTATACGGAATTTTATCTAAAGTTCCCCATTCAGTCTTAGAGATGAGCACGTGTCGCATACTTTCAACACGACACGCACTAATTGTCCGAATGCCAAAATATATCCTCAAATATTATTGATACTCCCATGATTATTCAGTTAACTTTAAATAGTATACCTCTCTTTATTATAAGTCGTTCATATATTACGTAATCACGTTTTTGCCCTTTGTTGATACCCCCCCTCTGTAATCAAGCGTTATCATTTGACTGACCTCCTCCCTATGATTACGTAATCATTCATCACTAACTTTTTCCGAAATTTGAAAACATAATTGGTGAAAGAGGACTTTAAGATAGATTACGTAATCATATGCCAAAGACCCTTCCCCCCATTTGACTGACCTCCCCCTATGATTACGTAATCATTCATCACTAACTTTTTCCGAAATTTGAAAACATAATTGGTAAAAGAGGACTTTAAGATAGATTACGTAATCATATGCCAAGGACCCTTCCCCCCATTTGACTGACCCCTCCCTATGATTACGTAATCATTCATCACTAACTTTTTCCGAAATTTGAAAACATAATTGGTGAAAGAGGACTTTAAGATAGATTACGTAATCATATGCCAAAGACCCTTCCCCCCATTTGACTGACCTCCTCCCTATGATTACGTAATCATTCATCACTAACTTTTTCCGAAATTTGAAAACATAATTGGAAAAAGAAGAATTTTAGATAGATTACGTAATCATATGCCAAGGACCCTTTCCCCCATGTAATCTTTCAGCTGAAATAATATTATTTGAGGAAACAATATTATTCTCCTTATCCCAGAATAGCTAACAATTAAGTATGTATGTTTACTAATCTAGCTCTATTTGTGTTTCTCTATTATTTACGAACAAGAACTCATCGGTTTGAGTCGTGTTTTGGTCGTGTCACGGACGTGACACATCTCTAGCCGGGTGAGAAGAGCATTACTGTTGTTGTGTTAATCATTACTGAGCAGCCAAAACATGGCACACGATACACGATACACGATACACAATGCTTATACACACTACGTTTATATAAGCACACACATATTTTAATGGGCATTTCAATAAAATTAGAAATTTATGGAAATTGCCAGCATTTGGCAGATAACAAACTTAAAAGCTTAAAACTAAAATGTGTCGTTAATGCGTCCGATTGTGGACCGATACAAATCGAATCGATTGGGTTTTAGAGAATGGACATATGTAAATCGTATGCATACAGTTTTAAAACTTTCAAGCTGTGTGTGTGTGTGTACATGTGTGTGTGTGTGTGTGTCCACATCAAATAAAAAGTGCCGCACAATATTCGCAAATCAAGGGAAGAGAGTGCCTGATGCAATCTGACATCCTTCAGCTGTCAGCAGGGCGCATGTAAAAACTGTGCAAATATCAAAGCTATAAAACTGGCGGGCAGCAACAACAAACATGAAAAATTAACATAAACTGTGCGAGTTTTTTATTCCTTGAACACACACACACTCTCTCACACACACACACACACGCACACCAAAGTCAACTGCAACGGCATCATCAGTCAGTGTCAGAGCAATGGCGTTTTGTCAGCTTCCGCTGCACGCCGCCATTTTCCTATTTTCCAAAACTTTTTTTTTTTTTTGTTTTCCCCTGTTCTCTGTTGATTTCCTATGAGCGATTCCATTTGTTATAAAAAACACAACAAAACAGTGTTGCTTTTGTTATTGTCGCTAAAGAGCATTTTAGATTTGTGGCGTTGATGTTCTCTGATGATGATCCCAATGGAGTCATCGATTTGTTCATTTTCCAGTTCCCAAACTAATCGAAAGAAGTAGAAGAGACTACCATATCCTGCATAGAACCCAATACTATAGCTAATGGCTTATATGGTCTGTCCTCTTTCATCACTTTGTCTAAACTTTGGAATACAATTTTGATTTATTTATCCTTGACTTCCTTACTCATTTTGGGATGAACATTTTTCGACATTTACAATCTCTTTAGATTATATTTATTGGCTTGTGTAAAGTATAGTAATCTTAGTTGGATTTTCAATGAGACTTTGACATACTTCAACATATTTTGAACGTTTCTTTGATATTGATTTGGATGGTATCTAAATTTGATTCATTTTGATTGAAATGGCAACAAGATTCTTCTCTTTAAAGCGATCTTTTCAACCCGAATTTTCAATAGATTTTCGGAATTTAGAACTGGATTGAAATCGGAATGGGAAAGAGACTGATTTTGAATGAAATGCATGATAAACTTAAACTTATGATACTCCACAACTTATGAGAGGGTATCTGCTAGTCAAACAGTCTCTGTAGGGTCTCTTTATATGTTATACTTATATTTATGTGTTTATGTACATAAAGTTTTAAAATGAATTTTACTGTCGCTATCAAAGCTGCTATCTGCGGCTCAGTTTGTTGCGGTTTTTATGTCCGCCCACAAATTTATATGGTCTGCGATAAGTGAGATATAACGAGTATGCAAGTATATACCTATACATATACATATGTATCCACATTCTCGAACCAACATATGTTGAAATTGTATGTTGATTTTTGTGGGGATTATCGCCATTGAAAGTGCCCCGAAAAAAGAGCAAAAGAAGCCAAAAACCCGATAAAGGCCGCCAAACCAGCACATCCAAAACAATGACAACAACAACAACAACAATAATAACAACAACAACAACACTAAGAAAAAAACCAAACAAAATGGCGACGCTGCTGGCAGCTGATTGGCGCAGAGCTTGTTGCCTTATCAGCGGGAGATATCAGCGCCGGCGCGGAACTGATAAGATAAGGACAATTGATGGAGAAATCGCGGGAGGGGATGCAGAGAGGGGCCTGTGCTCTCTGATGAGCGCCTTGCACGCGACATTTTAATTAAAATATTAACAGTTGGGTTCGAAAAGTAAATTACAAGCGACTTTGTGGAATGGAGGAGCTGCAAACAGCTAATTGGGTGTCGAACTTGGAAGCCAAAAGTCAGCCTGTCTGGTTTCATATTTATCATGCAACAGCAGCAGCAGCAGCAGCAGTCGCAACAATAACAACTAACCCAAAAAAACAGAAAAGAAAACACGTTGCAAATCCAATCAAAGCTGCACCAGGGAAATGTTGCCACAATCTCCCTCTCCATTGTTGTTGCCTTTGTAATAACTGGGAAAGGGAATGGAAGCGGCGCAAAATCGGCATCAATTTAATATGGCAGCTATAAGGAGGAAAAGCGCTGAGCCCCAAAATGATTTCAATGCAATTCGCACCTCATAAATCACGAAACGTGTCCCAAGTGCACGGCCAAAAAGAAGTTTGGCTAGCCGAGGTGATTGCAGCAGGCCAGGAAATGGCTGAGGGGGAGCACGGAGCAGCAGAAGCGGGTAATGCAATGGAACTAACCGAGCCAGAGGGCACAGGCAGAGACAGAAGAGAGAGGCTGAGGCCAATCTGCCCAACTCTTGCAGCAATTTGTTTGGCATACGGTTTAGGGATCCATGCAACACTACACAACAAACTTAAGGCAAATAGAAGAATAAATGCATCTTCTACTATAAAGGTTGATATAGTAAACTGATCTTAGTCGGATCTACAGTATACAGCGTGCTTAAACCAAAGTATTCATCTTGTCATGGGAAACTATTACAGACATTACAGATTGAAATTTCCAATTTTCACCATAACAATCTTGTATCCAATTTATAAGTATTAAAATATGTAAAGCTTTTTGGTGAGTTTGGTAAAGATATCTGTAAAATTAATAGGCATTTCGACTAATCGTTCAGCATAAGTAATAAATTGCATTATAATAGTCTTAAAACCTTGAGACTAGTTTGAAGAAAAGCAGGCAGGTAGATCTGGTCTTCAAGATCAGCAATAAATACTATTTTTCGGTACAGAAAAGATTCTCTCAGTGCTTTGCAATAAAGTCAATAATAATGAGAATGAAATAATGATTGTCATGAAATATGAAGCTTGTACATAAATAGTTCATGTTTACATCATGTTTATGATCGCCGCTGGTCTGTTGCTGATGTTGCACAGTGTAGACGAACAGTTAGATGGCTGCCATTGGCGAATTTGTAGCACTTTGGGAGGCACAGTCTGGGGCTCGAGCGGGGGCTGTGGAATGTGTGGCCATTAATTGAAAATGCCTGGGCTAGTAAAGCAGTTAAGAAGTTGAGGCTGAAATGAAAGATGGTGTCGAATCGTGCACACACACACACAGATACACACAAACACACACAGACACCCAGACTGACTCTGACTGTGATCCACACACCAATCACGATGGCATGCAAACGTTGCGAGTGTGCAACGCCCCCGGCTGCCATTGCAGGAGGACAGGAGAGGCAGCAGGAGGAGGAGATGGTGCAGATGCACTCAAACTGGAACTGGAGCTCACCTCTCGCTGTTCGCTGTTCGCTGCTCGCTGTTGCTGCTCGTGCTGCGGGGCTGCTTATAAGCTGCTGATCATCTCTGGCTGATGATGCGCTGATGCCGGCAATGAGGCAACCAACGAGCCGTGAAAGTGTTATAATGGGAAAGAGTACACTGCCAGAGCCACCATCCGACCAGGCAGCTGTTTCAACTTTGGCGTTGGCTTTGACTCTGGTTCTGGTTCTGCTGGCTCGACCGACCCGACCCTCTGAAATCATAATCACAATCGCTAAATAGGCTCCGCCCATATGCAGTCGGACGGCCCCGCATGCCTTCTCCCGATAAGCCAGCAGCCCCAGATGCGGTAGGGAAATGCGCAATTATTTGACCAGCTCCAGAAAAACACCCAGACCCAGATCGAGACCCAGAGCCAGAGCCAGAGCTAGCTGACCTGAGGCGGGGGTAAAGGCCGCAGCTAGAGCTGAAAAAACAATTCCTCTAGCAGCGACCTTAGAACTACTATCGATACTATCAAATTGGTATGAATCTAAATGAGAGAGTTGTTTGATCAGATCCAAGAACAGAGCCAGAGAAAGATTGATCTGATCTGAGCCGGGACGTAAGGCTGAGCTGGAAAATAATCGATGGCACTATCGATAGCTTTTAGGAAGCACTATCGAGGTTCGGACAGTATCGATATCAGCAAATATGAATGCTAGCAATTGATTTGCAGACATAAACGCATTCCTTTAAGCACCCTTAAGGTGGTTTACATCTGGTTTCTGGTTGCGCTTCTATCGATAGTATTGTAAGCTTAAACTAACACTATCGAAACTATCGAGTGGCAGCACTATCGACCCTTCTTTCCAGCTCTAGTTGCAGCCCAATTCGAATACAAATACGAGTACAGCTCCCAGTGGGTGCCCAATTCGTGCCGGCAACGATTTGAAAATCCATCTACAAATTGTGTGTTGTGTCGGGTCGACTCCAAAGTCTGAGCTCAGTCTGAGTGTGAGTCTGGGCCTTAGCCTTAGCCTGAGCCTGAGCCTGACCCTGGTGAACCAGCACGCTCGATGTTGCGGCTTTTTGTGGTAATAACAACGTGGCTCGAACTATTTGGCAAGCTGGGCCAACAAAATTAACACCTTTTCAGCTGCCTCCTGCTGCTGCTGCTGCTGCACGAGCTGATTTTGCATTTCAGATGGGCAGATGGGGAGGGGACCCAGCAGCAGCAGGGACAGGAGCAGCGCTGAGAACTGCAGATCGCAGTTGGGCCTGCCTAATTGGCATGCTAAACAAGCTGCGTTCAACACGATCTACCAGGCGTATCAGACAGACAGACAAACAGAGAGACAGACAGTCGGACAGTGAGTTCTTCCTGCAGTGTTTGCAATGTTGTCATTGTCATTGTTGTTGCTCGTTGTCGTTGCTCGTTTGTTGTTTAAATGCGAACATTGAATGGCCATCGAGCGGCTGCAGGGGGCGACATTAGTTTCACACGAACGCCCACACAGCTGCGGGGGAGGAGAGACAGGGAGACAGCTGGGCAGCCAGCCCGTCGACAAACGACGGACAGCGGACAGCGGACAACGGACGACGATGATGGCCATCTCTCGACCCGGTGCCGGCACCAATCCCAGTCCCAGTCCCAGTCCAAGTCCCAGAGCCAATGCCAATCCCGGTCTCTTATTAGCTTTGGCTATGTTAAGGGGTCCCTAACCAGGCGCAACAGGCATAACAAAAACGAGAGTGAGAAAATTCACAGTTTATCAATTTTCAAGATTGCTTTTCTACTTTTTTTCTTGCTTGTTGCCTGCTTGCCTGCTTTTGAGCCATTTTTGGGCGGCTGTTAGCCGTTTGCCTTTTGTGGCAACAATTGACTGCGTAGGCTGTGGCTGATCTAGAGTTCAAGCCTGCATTGAGCGATAAATTGCCTAATAAACAAATCGCAAATCTAGAAAACAACAAAAACAAAACAGAGAAAACAACAATGTTCAAATTGCCCTCAGAAGCAAACAAATACTGAGAATTACGTGGCCCCCAAAAGTGCGATAAGAGCGAATTTTGTTTTGCAAACGCTGAGCCTGAGACTGAGCCTAAGCCTCTGCCTCTGCCTCAGCCTCTGCCTCAGTCTCAGCCTGGACATGAGCCACCAGTTGCCAGTTACTGAGCCACCATCGAGTGGTGCTGCGGTGCACACACATATGTATGGATATGCATGACAGATAACAGCATGGAAAAGCGAACAGAAATTGAAGTCCAAAACCAAAATCAGCGCCACAAAATCAGCACAAAAACCGAGGCGACAGTTGCCAACGAGCAGCTGAATCTTCCGCTCCCGCCAACTCCCTCAAATGCCCCTCAACTACCTCCTACTAAACACTTTGAGTAGCATCGGGCATCGGGCAGCGCCTGCCTTGGACAACGACGAGGCCAACATTTTGGATAACAAACTCAAGATATCCACTCACTCAGCCAGGGCTGGCCTTTTTGTTGTTGTCTTCTGGACTTTTGCCTTACATTATGACGCCGACGTTGGGCCGCCCAGGTCCAGAGCGTTCGCGTTTACGTTCACGTTCACGTTCATGTTCACGTTCCCGTTCCCGTTCACGTCCAGGGTATCCAGCATCTCCTGGGTTGCTCTGGAACGCGCGCTTATCGCCTTCTTCTTACTGCTGCACTCAACGCTAATCTACATGGAATTATCGCCACACAACTGCTCTCCACTTCCACTTCCACGCTGGCTATGACTCCGACTGTTGTAGCTCTCCCTGTGTGTGTGTGCGTGTGTGCGTTTGTGTGT
Organism: Hirtodrosophila histrioides; assembly: GCA_037075165.1. NCBI lineage: Eukaryota > Metazoa > Arthropoda > Insecta > Diptera > Drosophilidae > Hirtodrosophila > Hirtodrosophila histrioides. The sequence goes on from JBAMCL010000789.1 coordinate 1,011,015, forward strand.
GTACGCTGTGTGTTGTTGCTGTTCCGAGACATTGAAAATTAGCGTCGCCAAGTGAATCATGCGGCTTGGCATGCCGGTTCACGGATAAGGCAACGTTGCTGCACTTATAAAATAATTATAAGCAGTAGAATTCGTCCCTGCTCGGGCGCCCCACAAACTGTCGGTCCCTGCTCGGGCGCCCCACCTGTCGGTCCCTGCTCGGAGGCTGCACCGGCGCTTAGTTATCGCCGCGGCCATTTTGAGAGCGTTTTATCAGCAGCACGAATACACACAGAAATGGATATGAAACGTAAGAGCTCGAACTGCAGGCAATTCGAACTCTATTTGGTGTGGTCGCCCGTTTGGGGGGCCTGCGGATGATAGGAACGTTTCAGACTCTTTTCGCGCTGTAATCGAAAAATGCCTTTAACTTTGACGTTGACGTCGCTGTCTTATCGCTGACCCCGATCTGCACAGAGAGACATTAAACACACACATACACAGTGTAGAGCATACAGTGGGGCATGGCAACCAAAACCGAAAACCGAAAACCGATGCCGAAACTGAAATCAAAATCGAAAGCAGAGCGAAATAATGACAGGGCAATGAAAATGAATGTAAAGCACAAAACAAATGCCACGCAATGTACCACGTAAATCATAAATGCTATCAGTCCAAGAGATCGACAAACGGATGCTACAGAAGCAGCAGCAACAACATCGACAACAAACATAATTAAGAGCAAAGAGACAGCAGACGACGATGAAACTGAAACTCAAACTCAAACTGAAGCTGAAGCACAAACCAAATGACGACCGACCAAGCGATAGATGGATGATGGCCCGACCGAACCCCTCAGTCCCCAGCCCCCAGTCCCCAGCCCCATCCCAAGCCCCCGACTAATGGCAGCCATATCAGCAGCAGGCCAGGCCAGGCAAGCAGCCCGAGTCAAAGTACTATTAGCTTGTCTAGATGGCTGCGATAGGCGACGATAAGCGGGAGGGCAAGATGAGCGACTGTGGAGGCTGCTGTCTTGTGCTGATATCAGCACGCGAAACAAGAAAGCAAGAAAGCAATCCAATTGTGGCAAGACGAAGCCTTAGATACTCTACTAACCCAGGTTCCTGCTATTGTTAGTTCATTAAAGATTAAAGTTGCCTAGAACCTTACATTTTCCAAGCCAAAAGTCCAGGACTGTCTAAGCTAATTTTGTCGAACGTTCCCAGTCTACGGAAGACAAGCTTCTTAACCAATAACGGAAGACTACTCTTATATCTTTATCTATGTCCTAGGACCTTACATTGCCCAGGGAAGGAAGGTCTCCCTCCTAGGAGAACTTATCCAACAATTTCAATATCAGGAAGTAAGGAGAGATCTAAGAACCAGAAATGTAGTAACATTTACCTATATCCTACCTTTTGTTGCGATTTATATGCCTTACTTATATATATCCTTTTAGATATTGCCAAATCCTTTGCCTAGTCACAATTTACTCCGAAAGAGTATCGCAGCAAAAGCTTCTTAACCATAACGGAAGACTAGGTCTCCCTCCTAGGAGAACTTATCCAACAATTTCAATATCAGGAAGTAAGGAGAGATCTAAGAACCAGAAATGTAGTAACATTTACCTATATCCTACCTTTTGTTGCGATTTATATGCCTTACTTATATATATCCTTTTAGATATTGCCAAATCCTTTGCCTAGTCACAATTTACTCCGAAAGAGTATCGCAGCAAAAGCAATTAGTGTAAGGAGTGCCTCAATGAAGAGAGGGAGAAGAGTAAGAGATAAAGAATTGCTGGCGACAAAATGTCTTTATTTATTTGTGGTTTGCTCAATTTGATTTCAAAATGAAATTCATATTTCGCGCTGCGGAGCAGCAGGGCAATCATTTGGTTGCCTTATCAATGTCTCAATAAATGACGCACGACACTTTAATAAAGACAACCAAGAGCAACCCAGAGCTGCCTGGATGATGCTCAAGATTCGGGTACATCAGCTGCCAATCGTTGAGCTGCTTTGGATTGACTGTTTTCTCTAGCTGCTATCGGGGACATCATAAATCGATGTCCAGGCGACAATCAATTGCCAGGCCGCGCTGGAGACCGACGCGTCGTATGCGCAACTTTATCTAAATGCCATTTAAGGCCAAAAGACGCGCTGCCCACTCACTGGAAGTGGAAGTGCGGCAAGTGGCAAGTGGCAAAGCAAGCGGCGGGGAACACCTTTCAACAAGACAGTTGCCGCACATTTGTGGGCCATAATTAAAATGTTTTAATACCAAGCCACCAAGACACGAGTCGAGGGCCGAGCAACGCACAACTTCTGCATGTCCGTCCACTGGCCGGTTGGCTGGCATTCAAATTGCATGCGCGGTATCCTTGCGGACAGGGCCTTGGTCAGGTTTAGGGCCAGGGACGTCAGGGCCGAAACACGTTGTTAACATTAATTTTGCGCCCTGCAGCGACGCGCGCGTCACAGTTGCGACTGAGAGCGAAGTCGGCGACGGCGGCAATTACGCTAAACTGAACAAACAGCGAGGCTGTAAACAAACACGCATCCATCAGCCGAACAGTCGAGGAGTCGAGGAGTCGAGCAGCCGAGGAGCCTCATCCCCAACCCATCCCATCCTCATAGTGCTTGCAACAGGTCTTTGCCACGCATCGTGCGGAAACCCGTTTCGTTCTTGGGGCAGGCAACGTTTCTGTTTCTCGCATGCGATTTGCCCAGGTCAGGCTTGACCAGCGCCTAATGGCGCCTGTTGCCATGTAAATTATGCTTCCTCAACACTTCACTGCATACCCTGCACTGCCTGATAAGCGTGAGGATACATTGACTTCTCCAACAGTTGGGGAAAGGAACATAGCCTATTGGTCTAACACAATCCTGGGAACTTCTGAACTAATAGTTGACCTTTGTAATGGTTGGTGAAAGCCAAGGATGATAAATGTAGACAATCGAAATGTTCTCCTTACAGAACATGGTAACTTCGCAAGCAAACATAGATATCCTGGAGTACCTGATAAGAACAAGGATATAATTAGAGAGTTATTGAAGAGGGATGTAAAATCAGATCTGGTAGTTCCAATACAGAAACACCTCCGCTTAAAGTTAACTGAAGAATGAATCATAATTTGAAAGGCGGGCTACAAAGGGCATCGGATCTTCGGCTAACCCGATAAGAGTCTCCTTGTCATCTTCTTCTGCTGCTGGTCCACTTGGCTCCACGGCGACGCATTGGCGACGCATTCGATTGCCCGGCAGATATATTCGCCTTCTCCCCCGTACCCGTGCCCTTGCCTCTGCCTCTGCCTGTCCACGTGTGCATATCTGTGTATCATAATGGAAGACGAGACTGTGAGGCTGGCATTTAGATAACGACTGACGGCGGCGGCGGCGGCGGCAGCATTGCAGTTCCCCCCGCAATCGGCAGCGGCATCAACCAACTTTCAGCCACATACTCCTCGAATGCAAGTTGGCCATTCAAATGATTACGCTTAAAGTGCTCGACGAGGCAGAACTCTTTATGAAACAAATCGAACAAGAAACCCAAACCAAACCCAACAAGAATGAATTCTTTATTCGATAATGCTCGAATTGAAGATATCCTGTACTTAAGTTGGCAGCTCCACTGCTTTCCTCCTCCATTCTCTACTAACAATATTTTCTGGAATAACTTTCGGGTTTATAATAAGTACATATCTCAAATTATAAGTGTATCGAGTCTATAATTGTTAAATCGTGATTGGGAAAATTGGTGTTTCTAAATCTCCAAGATAACACATTAAATAGAAATAGGTAGTTGCTGCCGATCAAGATTATATTGTAGAGTACTTTATAATACCCTTTATAACGTAGTTGGTTATAGGGTACAAAGAAACGGCACCAAAGCGAAACCAATCGAAACGAATCATTCTCATTCGCTGATTCGCTACTCTTAAGGCGTTAAAATCACATGATTGAGTTTGTCGGAATTGGCAAAAGATATTAGTAGTATTATCGGAATATCGGAGAGTACGAGTATCAGAGAAACATAATTCAAAATTGAGCTAATGAGATTTTTGTGCTGATGACGCGATTCTTGGCGCTGGTTAAAGCGAGAGCCCCAAATGTCTTTTATTTTTTTATTTTATTATTTTGGCAAAATGTGCGATTAGAATCAAATGAAATACTGTCCCCTTTGGTTCAGTTCCCTTCCCTTCCCCCCTTGGTATTGTTGCTGTTGCTGTCGAACTCGTTCGTTTCCATTTGGGAACATGAGTGATTCGTTTTTAATCTTTGATTTAATTTCTGTGTACTTTTTGCTGCTGTCGCTCGTTCCCCGACTTGCCTTGTGGGGGGCTGTGGGGCTGTGGGGCTTTGTGGTGCTTTCGTTGGTTCCTCCAGCCAAGACGGAGATAACCATAAAATGGCCGCTGGGTCTGGCTATCGCAGTGTGTGATCGGCGCAAAGCTAATGGCATAAATAGATTTCATATTGTGCTCCATTTGGGCCCCTGTGGCCCCCTCCCACTGCAGACTTAATTACACAGACACACAAAAACATGCCAAGTGTGGGGTGGGGTGGGGTGGGGTAGGGTGAGGGCCCAGGGGGTGGTGTGCAAGTTGCCCTACGACGCCGTTGTTTTTGATCAGCACATAAAATCTAGAAATATATTTTTATGGATTTTTAATCGATTGCCGCCGCTTGCGAGACGCGACACGTCGACGTCGACGTTGACGTTGACGTTGACGCTAACGTTGGCGTCGTCGTCGTCGTCGGTTCCCAGTGCATAAGTGAGATGGACGTGGACGTGGGGCACGTTTCTGGCCAGGCATCGCCAACGCCAGCGTCGCTGCCACCGTCGCCATCGCAGCGTTTAAACTGCCTGCCATTCATTTCGTTTGATTGCCGTGCGTAAGCAGAGCCAGAGGTGCGGCACAGCGGGGGGCACTCACTGCAGGGGTGCAGGGTGAAGGGGTGGGCTAGGGGGCAACATAGAGAGCAGCAGATAGAGACATTGAGACAAACGTCGTGCGTCGTTTATCGTGTAATTAGTTTGCTTTTAAGGCAGCTGCAACCCAGGTGCCTCCCTCCCAACCTCCAATGTCTCTCTCGAGTTGAGACATCCCAATTTGGGTTTATTCGTAGGTAGCCTCCTACGGGAGGTAGGTAGCTGCTCCCCAACCCCGCCCCGTCGCGCGTACCCATGCGTTATCTCTAATGACAAATGTTTGCTTAAAAATCTTTTAATTGCACTTGTTTCGCTTTCGGGGGCTTTGCGTCTGCGTCTCCTGATAAGCCAAATTAATCGCAGCACTTAAATTTTCATTTGAAATGTGCCTATGCTCCGATTCCGATTCCAATTCCGATTCCGTTTCGATTGGCCCGGAATGGGACTGGAGCCCTGTGGAGTCAAGTGCCCTCGCATGGCTCCCATATCAGAAGCGGAGCGAGGGAGAGGGCGACCAAAGACGGTAGCCTACATGCAAGTATAAATTTAATCAATTTATCGCCCAGGGGAGGGGGTGCGGGCGGGAAGACACGAGCGAGGAGAAAAGTTTGTAATTAATAATTGATTGATGAGAGAGCAAACTTAGAGCTTCTTCAAGTCAGTCAGGAATGATCTCTAAGGCGACCACCAGCGGATTATCAAGTTGAGATGATTTGGGGTCTCGAGGGGTCCCGAGCTTAATCAGAGATGTTGCCAGATGAGAAGAGAGACGAATGCAATGAGGGAGAACCAGACAGCGATGGTGGATGGTGAATGGTGGAGTCGAGGAAAAGGGAGGCTCGAGCAGGGGGAAGGTATGGTCTGGCCTGGTCCGGTCCGGTTCGGCTGGTCAATTAAACAGCCGAGGCTGCTGCTGATCGCTGGGAATAGATAATAGGACCTTGCCTGAACTTTATTTAAAGATAAGCGCGAAAAAGATTGATAAAGAAAGGCCAAAATGAAATTGAACACAGACTGACAATGACGAGGCATCGGAATCAGCTGCCCGGCCACTTAATTAAGTGGGTGGGGGCAGTCAGAAGAAGGCACAACAACGAGGAACCAGCTCAGGAGAGGAAGATGACGATGACGATGATGATGATGATGATTATCGGACGATGTTGCGCTTGCCACGAAATTGAAATCGACAAATCTAAGGAGGCAGCTGCCTGGATCTACACAGCGGTATGCCATAGATATTTTATAAGGTAGCGTCACTGACACCGATAACGATAACGATTATCGGCACTTAAGACCCTGGAAAAAACCCCGATGCCCACGATTGCGATTAATGGGAACGGAGATCTTCAAACTGATGTATTCAGAATTGAGTTTTCAGTTCGAGACCCACACACATTTAGACACGTAGTAGAGTCGCGCTACGGAAGCGACCCTTTGATAAAGCCTCGCACCGTCTTCGAAATCAGTGCACAGTTAGCAGTTGCCAGAGCTGGGCGATAGTTATCGCGATAGCGATTAGAGCTGGACTGAATGCCGGGGGCCAGCCGACACAGCTGACAAAGATTTATGGCGAGCGACACGTTATCAATGCCAGGCGACAGCAGCGATTCTTATTTCATATTCGGAATCAAAGAGCCGGCCGGACTCGGCTCGCAGCCGGACACTGATGATTGCTGATTTAGATTGGCTTTGGGGCGGGAATGGAACTGATATCTGATGCCATCGCACCGACAAAATGGGGCCGGGAACGAAAATTAATTAGGCGTGCGCAATGATATCGTCAGTTCCCCAGCCCGTGCACCTCCCTGCCCCCTTTCCTTCCCTGACAGTTGCCAAAATCATCATCAGTTCGAGGCGAGCGAGCCAGATCGCTGAGATATCAAGCACAACAAACAATATAACCATATATATCGTAGTCATGTCATGATTACGCGTTTATCCGTACACCACAATACCCTGCAACCATTTGGAAGAGTCTTCGCGGAGAAGAGCGAGCAGTCATACCATAGAAAAACGTCGGAAGAGACTATCGCCTTTATTACTTCCCAATTGGGACAAGGACAACCTTCCTACTCCCGGGATGAAACGATTCCAATTTCTCGATTGGAAGCTAGTTTTGCGAGTTATCGCCCTTTTAACATCCCAAGCGAGTGTGCGGCGATATCTCTGAATTCAAGAAGCACAAGACGGGCCTTCCTGCTCCCCAGAGGAGATGCTCTCCCTCCCATTCCCCATCATTCTCGCAGATGTGAACCAATTATCCCGATGGAAGATAAAAAAGCGATATCGGAGCAATCACGAAAGGAAGAAAAGGTTGCAGGGTATGTATTTACTCGTATATAACTCATTTAGACGTATAGTAGCTGCATACTTTACGTTGCCAGCCAGGCCAGCTACAATCCGACAAGCCAAATCACATTGACATTTTTATCTTTTGTTGAAAATCTTTTGAAATTGTTATAAAACAGGCAGACGACGAGCTACAGCAACAACAAATGAAACAACAAAAAATTGTTTTATGTATTTTCAGTTTTTCAGTTTTTAGTTGTCGTTGTTGCTACAATTTCTGTCGTTGTTTTCAGTTCATTCTCATTTTGAAGCAAAGCGCGACAATCTTGCCATCAGATCAGCTGATAACCGCGAGCTGTACAAATCATACAACAACAACAGCAACAACCACAACAACAGCAACCACAACAACAGCAACAACAACCACAGCTATCTACAAGCGGACAGCTGTTCAAGTTGTTGTTATTGCTGGTTTTTAGCTTTTTGGTTGTCTCTCAAAATGACTACAAAACATTATCGCACTTTGGGCATCAAATTTCGAGTTTATTTCGATTGCATTCGGCGATTAGAGTAACGACTCGGACACGAGGGGCCCCCACCACACCCTATCACGCCCCTCTCTGTCGGTCCTAGGCCCCACAATCGAAACTAATACGTTGACGATGATTACTCAGCAGTCAGCGGAGTCTGAAAGCCGATCCCCCCAACCAGGCCAATGGATCTCTCGGAATTCCATTCCATATAGTCATACCTACTTATATGTGTATTTAGATAAGTAATAGCCGACCCGGGTCCCATCATTATCACCATTTTGTCATTTTAATTGACATTCCACACAATTTGGTGCAAAAGGCACATTCACAATCGTCGCATTCGTTCAGAATGACAGATTCGCTTGAGGAAGGTTTTAAATAGAAATGAAGGTCATCTTCTCCGAATGATATCATTATTTTTCCCCCAAAATCCAGCAATATTAGTTATCGGAGATTCAAATTTCATTCTTATATGATTAACGTTCTTAATCCTAAGTGCGATCCTCATCGATCCATCGATGCGATCTTATCTCGAGTAAGAGATAAGGAAACTTCGTTCTTCTTGATAGCAAGAAACCCATAAATCTTCAACGGGCTGGCTTCCCACTATCGTCCCAACTCATCAATCACTCAATCACTTGAAGTGTATGCCATGTTCGGTGTGCTGGGTGCACGGTGATTACACTTTCCTGTTTCAGTATTCTAAATATCATATTCATATTATAAGCGACTGCTTTTTGTTAGTTTGCCTCGATAAGCGACTCGATATCGCAATTGTTTACGGGCTGTGACTCAAGATTGAAGCGTTCCCAAGTTGCCCCGCGGTGCCCGCTTGCCCCTGGCCCACTATCGCGGCTGATATGCAAATGCGCTGTCCAAAAACAACAGCAACAACAGCAACAAGAACAAGAACAAAGTGAACAACACAAAATGAAAACAACATTTTGTAATTTGTAATGCAAGTGACTGAAATTGTTGTTGTTGTTGCGGTTAGTTGTTATTGTTATTGTTATTTATCTGCTGATATTTCCTGGTACGATTTCAATGCAAAATGAAAAAATATACTAAAACCAAAAACAACAAACAAGAGAAGCTTATCGCGCTTATTAAACACAATGTCAAAATGGCCAAAGCTCGTATCGAGCTTATCTGCCATTTACTCTCGCATGCATCGCACTCGCATTCTCCCCCCTCCCTCTCTCACTCTTTTCTCTCTCTTTTCTCTCCATTGATGCTAGCAATTGAAGTGGACAACTTTGGCGGGCAATCATCACCAATAGTGCTGCCAGATCGACAGAAATTGATAAAAGAAATAACCACAGAAGATGAAAAGATTAGAAAATAAAACATAAGTTTTTAAATTGATTTTCTTTCTTTTTAATCTTATCTAAACTAAATCTACAATTTATATAAATTGTGTTCAATGTGTATTTAGATCGCTGAAAACCTTTTTAAATGATCAGATCAAATCATTCGAAATCGAATGTTCTTTTTCATTCGAAAACGAACACACTATATTGAAATCAATTCGGAATGAAGGGAAATTGGCAATATAAACCAAATATACGTATGTATAATCTTCATAACATTCTCCATTGGCTTTTGACGAAACTGTACATCCTTATATACTTTCCTGGCAGTTTGTGCACATTACCCAATCCTTAAGCCTTATCTCAGTTCTTTCTAATCCTAGCTGACTCATGTCAGGCTTTAAATATGCAAAACATTCCAAGCTGATCGCTTAAAGGGATAAAGAATGTCTGATAAGTGCTCCGGCAGACAGTTTAAGGAGGGAACAGAACTGTTAGGAAAAGGACTGAATGTGAGAGACAGAACTTTAGCAGTTCTTCACCATCATCAGCAGCAGTCGCAGTTGGCGTCGCAGTTTCAGCATACAGGGTGGCCTTGGTTGGCTATCTAGTGCAACCTGAGCTTTGGCTTATCATCCGCAACTGCAGTGGCAATTGCCAAGTGCAATACATATGTATGTATGTATGTACATTTGTATGCATGTGCATATCTACTTATGTATATAGCTTGTAGTTGGGGTTGCTATCGGCAGCGCTGGCCAACAGAACGGGCCGCATGACACGTACCCGCCGATTACAGAGCCAGGGGAGTCGAGGGGAGCCAGCCGGAGCGAGTCCAAGAGTCAACTCGAGTGGAGTCGAGTCGAGTCAAGTTGAGCTGTACCCGGAGCTCTACTTGGAAATTGGGAAATTGTCACCCGCATGACGATGAAATTGTGCTGGTCGTGTCTTTTGTTGGGCTCTGTTGCTTTTTGGACAGATAATAATAGCACAACAGAGCAGCTCAGAACAACAGCTGGCAATTAACATAAAATTAGTGATAAGGCGTAATTAAAATTTATAAAAAGCGACACAACAAAAATAAAGAAACGCAAAGTGTTTATCTATTCTCAGTCGACCTGTGGCCCGCCCGGAGGGACGCACAGCTCCAAGTCACGACTCGAAACTCGCAGCTCGCAGCTCGCAGTTCGGAGCTCGCAACTCGACACTACTCCGGCGCAGCGTTGCCGTATCGCTGTGAGCTTTACATAAGCTCGCAATACTTTTGCACAGTTTTCGTTTTCGTTGTGGTTGTTGTTGCTGTTGTTGTGGTTGTTGTTGCTGCTGCAGTTGTGATAAAAGTTTATCGACTGCGCGCTTTTAAGCTATAGAAACTTAACAGCAACAGCAACAACAACAGCAGCAGCAATAAGAACCGAGGCAGCCATGTGGACGGCGCCGCAGCAAGTGTGCTAAAGATAAATATGCAAAGCGGCTCAGCGAGTCAGAGCGAGACAGGGCTAGAAGAAAGCAACGGCGCAGGTGCAACAACAACAACAACAGCTGCATAGATAAGCGCACTAATTTATCGAAACTGTAAACTCTTTTTGCACTTTTATTGTTATCCAGTGTGTACACACCTGCAAACATTGATAGTTATTCTATTTGTCTGCTGGTGTGTACACACCGTACTCGAGATATTCATGGCTGATGATATCATATAACACTGCTCAAAAACCCAAATCCCAATCAGCCCGAACCGAACAGAAACGTGCTCGCCGCTGCTGCAGCGATAAGGAGTCCAACAATTCCAACGGAGCTGGGCTCCAAGCTTGGGCAGCTCAGCCAGCTCGGTCAGCTTTGGGGCACGTATTATCGATTCCAGAGTGCATTCAGTGCTTGTCCACTGCCGATTGGAGCCCATATATCAAACGGCAAATGGCAAACAACGAAATGTAATTAGTTAATACTCATAATAAGGTGTGTCCACACCCCCTGTCCCTGTACCCCCCCTCACTCACGACAAGTTACCCCTCCAATTGTCTGGCTTGTCTTGAATTGTGTTAACAAAGAAATTTCATTTAAATAAAGTTGAAATCAAGTTGACAATCGCATAGTTTTTTGGGGCTATGCAGCTGTTGAGCTAAGTACTCAATCCCCCCCTGCCTGCCTGCCTGCCTGCCCCCTGAATTGGAGAAACCCCAAAAAATGACGATTACGAGCTGACAATGCGGTTTTTTGGTAGCTGAAACAGGTGTAAGCTGAGTAGCGGGGGTGGTGGGGCGGTACAGCACACTTACCTTTATTCAACGGCTTTGGATTCGACTGTTTGCGTCGTGACATTGTTTGGTTCCAGTGCGGAGGGGGGCCAATGTAGAGCTGTCTACATCAAATCCGCTTTCCTGGGCTGTGCAGAAGCTGACATTTACCGGCGGGCAATTCGCAATTCTTCGAAATTCTTAGTAATTCTTTGCAATTCTACACAATTCTTCGCACAATCACTAAACGATTATCACAAAAGCACTTGAAGGCGGGCGGGCAGGCGGTGCGGCGAGCCTTTTGGAATGCAATGAATGCAGTTATCAAATATCAATAATTTCTAAATAATTATTTAGATTATTTATGCGACCTTTTAGTAAATATTAATTCTTAATTAATTTTTAACGAGCCCCGCGACGATCGCGAACTCTCGCAACGGAAATCGAAATTGAAATCGAAATGGAAATGGAAATGGAAATCAGATTGCGAATTCACTTGCTGCGATTGGATTGGAATACATTCTGATTAGTTTATAATACATATATCAATTGCAATTGTTGATCGCTGTTGCTGTTGTTGTTGTTGTTATTGTTTAATTGTTGCTGTTGTCGCGTGGAGCTTGAAGGTGACGGCGTCGGCGTCGGCAAAAGTAACGGTAACGGTAATAGCGTCAGCGTCGGCGTAGCGTGGCGTGGCGTATCGTAACGTAGCGTAGCGTAACGTAGCGTGGGCGAGCGACGTCCGAACAGTGCAAAGTCTTGCTCACAACTGAATTCTGACGTCGTCGTCGTGGCTGCGCTGCGCTGCTTGGTTGAAGCCGTTTGGGGCGCTGGGGCCAACTGCCGAAAGCTCAGCAGCAGCGGCAGCAGCAGCAGCATAAACCGGTGGCGTCGCGTCGCGTTGCCTCGCTCAGCAGCGTTTTACTCGTTTATCGTTTCGGTTGCGCGCGCACTCTCGCAGATTTTCCATTTTGTTTTTACTTTATTTTTCATTGCGTCGCACGCTTTGCCGTCTGTTTCGCACTGTGATAAGAATCAAAACAAAAAGCCCAAACACAACGCACGTTTCTCGCACATACACTCAACAGTTTCCTTTGCAAGGAGTATATTTTGTTTGCTTTAGCACTTACAGCTGCTGCAGCGCATGTTTACCTGCTTGCGGCGCCATTTTTGTTTATAAATCTTGAATTAATTCCAATTTCCACTTGCAAAACCGGCGACACGCGACAAACAACTAAGGGCGAATTTGCTGGCAGCTGTTTGCTGCGCCACAGCCTCAATTCGCCGCGCTCACCAACTTTCGCCGCGACTATCGATAGTCACGTTTGTGACATTTGGCAACGCGTGCTCGCGATAGTTGGCAATGTACGCTGCTTGTATACAAATTGCGGCATACTTTCAGGCGTTGCTAAAAAATTTTCTGCTTGGTTTGAATTGCAACTGATTTCTGCCGGATTTTAATTGGAAACATTCGAAAATAACTATTTTAAAATAAACTGAAATAAGCAAATTGTCTGCCAGAAATTAGACTTTTGTCAAAACTTTAAACTAGCCACTTTAAACCTATTTTAATTACACTACTTTTTTCAAATTTTGCACTGTAAAAACGACTTTTCAAAAATGTGCAAAACTGAAAAAGGAGGTTTTCTAGTATTTATTGCATTTATTTATATATTTATAATGTATTTATTTATAGCAGACAACTTTTATACTGCACGCAACTCGAATAATAGATTTTTCTTTTAAATATTTCAATATTTCGCGATGCGCCTATAATTTCTATTATTTCTAGCTCATTTCTGTTCTGTTTGATTTTAATATAAGCTATAAGCAAAGCACAATAGAATATTCTAGCAGCAACAAACAAGTTTCTGTAGTAAATATATATATTTTTTTGATAATATGATTAATATTTTCAATAAGAATACAGTTTAGACTCAAATAAATCAGTTAATGTTGCAACTTTCCAATAATGAAACCCCGATTTATCGTAAGAATTCGTTTGTGTGCTTATTTGCAATACAAGTTTCTGAGCTGTTTAAATGTAGCAATAAATAATGTAAATAACATTCGATACTCAATCGGAATTAAGTGTTCAGCTAATGCAGATATATAATATTGATATATATATGGAATTAATTGATGCGCCAAGGGACAATCTCTCATTAAATCAAACATAATTCTGAACAGAATATTATTTTATATATTGTGGCAATCGAGGGTATCTGTAGTCGGGCATACGCACTGGTGACTATATTTTATTTGCAGTTGTCTTTTTTTTCTGGCTTTTTTGTCTTCTAATTTGCACCTATTGCATTTTAATGGAAATTTTTCCGAGCTGCCGCTTTGCATTGGACGCTCATAGATTTTAAAAATGCTGACAGCGACGGAAATGAAATGCTTCCTCTTAAAACGCCAGGACGACCGAAAAAGGACACCATTCTGTGACAGAGGAGGGGGAGAGAGGGCGAGTCGGCGGGCAAATGCGAATTGGAATTATGCATGGGTAATAAATACAGGAAAAATGTGCACAATAATCCGCGCTAACATATGGCGCAGCTGATTAGACGGCGGTTGGCCCTCGACACTGGCTCCCCCACCCACCATTCCCCCCGCTCAGCGGTCATTTGTGGCCATCAGCTAATGAAGTATTCGCCCCGTTGGCCTTCACCGCGTTCATTACACCCTCAACTTTGTTGTAGGCGTGCGTTTTCGGCACTGCAATTCGACATTCGCCCAAAAACCTATAAATACCAGCCGATCTGCAGCTGTATCTGTATCTGTATCTGCATCTGTATCTGTAGTCGCTTTGAGTAGTATCTGTAATCATAGTGCATTACACCCGAGCCAAACCGGGGCCAAGAGCAGCTTCCAGGTCAAGCAACTTCCTCGGCGCGAGGCCACTCGACAGTCGACAGTCGACAGTCGCCAGTCGTAACTCAGAGAATGTATCTTATTCGGCAATACGCGTATCATTGACCCAAGGGTGCACTTACCTTGCGATCTGCGGCAGCTCCTCCTGGCTGGGGATGGGGATGGGCGCGTGTCGTGACACGAAATGAGCACAGAAAACAAAGGTAACATATATATCCCTGTTGATAAATATAAAACGAGTATATAGAGTCAAATTTTAATAAAAATATGGAAGCTATTTACCCTTTTCATACCACAAATCTGTTTTCGATCGATTGTTCCTATGGCAGCCATATATTATAGTCATCCGATTTTGATAGGGCTTCGTCTGCATTTTTAGAGCAATCCACAACATTGAATTGCTTAGTTTGGTTGCCTTATACTGCAAAATAAGAAGGTTTTTCATACATTAACTCAATTTTTAAGGATTGTTCCTATGGCAGCTATAAGATATAGACGTTTGATTTGAACTAAATTTGGTCAGACTTCGATTTGGTGAGTTTGGTCACAAAATCTTCATTAACTTTCAAGTTTTTCATACAATAACTGTGTTTGAGGTATGGTTCCTATGGCAGCTATATAATATAGTGATCCGATGCGGCAAGTTTCGACATATGTTCATATGTATGTACTGTGTGCAGCAACAAGAAGAATCTGTGCCAAGTTTCATTAGGATAGGTCTAAAACTGAGAGAGAGAAACGTCGCTAGTACGCATCTCATGCTGATCAAGAATATATATCGATCTTCGATACACAGTTATAATACCCTCGGTAAGGGCACAAAGAGAAAATGTATATCGATATATTTGTGGTACAGTGCTTTCTAGTACAGTAGGTGTCAAGTGTTCTGATGCGCCGTTGGTCACACTGTCTTAGAAGGTTTACCCTTTTCAAATTTAAATAATTTGATCACTTTTCAAAATGAGACGAGCGTGGTTAGTATTTATGGGTCGTTTTGGGTTCGTCTCGAGTTGAAATAAATCCGACACGTGCCCATCTGAAATCCCGTCAGTTATGCAGTATTCTGGATAGTCATTGGACGAGTGCGTTGATCTTCTCCTGCTCCAGCCCTGGCACCGACTCGCACAGCCGTTAACCTTGTTTGCCAGACAGAAGACAGAAGACGGCTCTACAAGCCAGAAGAGAGAGTGAGCGAGTGATCGAGAGAGAGAGAGGCATGGGAACACTCTCGCTGCTGAGCTGTTTTGGCGATTCACGCCCCGTTAGCGTCAGTATAATGATCATAACAATCATCATCATCAGCATCAGCATTGTCTGGTACCTGCATAAATTAAAACAGCTGATGAAATTCGCAAGACTCGTCGCATAAGCAGCGGGCCAAAAGCAACGGCCGAAATGCATTAAACGGGCTAAAAGACAGTTTCCCAAATGAACAAATGTTATGCATTTATTTTTACACTCTTTTGTTGTTGTTCTGGCTGTTGTTATTGCCACAATTTTGGCTGGCCCGTTACAAGGCAGCCGCAACGCCCACAAAATCTGTTTGTATTGGGCCCAAAGTCCACTTGGCCCGGCGCCTTGGCGATCGCCAACTGCCTTTGGGCTATTTATAAGCCAGCAGCAACAACAATGTAATAGAAATCTTTCTCACTACATCTCTCCCTCTCTGTCTCTCTCTCACTCACTTTCTCGTTAGCTGCTAATTGACTGTTGGCCTCCATTGCGGTAGGTTCGCTTTTGGCTAACGCGGCGTATGATCAATGGACGCGTTCCCCAAATGCCTGTAAGTCATCACTTTGCTGAAGAATGTTATCGATAGCAGCCATCGATAGGCAAACCTTTGTAATCATGATTGCTTAGAAGTCAGCATTAGTCCCAGGGAGGTTGGCAAGAATGTTATCGATAGCAGCTATCGATAGGCAAAGCCTTGTAATCATGATTGCTTACAAGTCAGCATTAGTCCCAGGGAATAGGTTAGGTTAGCAAGAATGTTATCGATAGCAGCCATCGATAAGCAAAGCTTTGTAATCATGACTGCTTAGAAGTCAGCATTAGTCCTAGGGAGGTTGGCAAGAATGTTATCGATAGCAGCCATCGATAGGCAAAGCCTTGTAATCATGATTGCTTACAAGTCAGCATTAGTCCCAGGGAATAGGTTAGGTTAAGACGGCAGGTGGCGCCACATAGACCTTTCCTTAAAGATCTTTCCCTGGTGATTGAGTCTGCTTCTCATAAGCGCTGGGCACGTGCAGAGTTGATGTTCCCCTTTAGAAACTGAGGGTATATACCCATAGCTTATCACAGCGTTTTCAGTATAATTGTTGATTGCTGAAATAGCTAAATTACTAAGTCATACAATGTTGTTTATAACTGACTAACTATAGTATAATTATAATCAAAAAACGACCAGTAAACGCGCCCATTGTAGCATCAAATCATTAGCATATCTCGCATACGACCCGATGGCCCTTGGGGCTTTGGGAGGCTTCCTCAACAACATTCGCTTATCGGCAAGCAACTTTAAAGTCATCCTCGAATGTCGGTCCGACTATTTATAGCACAATCAAAAAGTGATGATGAAATGTTTTTGCCCAATTGCAGATCTGTGCCAACTGGTTTTTGGCCAACTGCGCTAGGAGCTGTTGTTTACTGATACCCTCGCCAAGGGTACTACGATTTGGCCAACCAACATGTATATACAAACATACATACATTCTTGATTAGTCTGGAAGTTGATATAGCCAAAGACAGTCTGTCTGTTTACAAATTACTTAATATAGATTTTTGCTACACGTGTAGTAGGAAGCAGTCCGATCGGATCTACATTACGAGTATACAACTGCTATAATCAATCGGACAGTAATTAAGGTGCTCTAGAATTGTTTACGAAATGTGATTAGCTTGCGATTAACTCGGCTCGATTGTTATAGCCAGATTGATATAACTTAGTTGTCTAGAATGGAACTTAATCTTTGATACTCTTTCCTTTCTATTTGGACTTAAGCAGGACTTGTGATTACCAATTCAAGTAGAACTTCTGAAGGGTTTGTTTCAGATGTTATGTTCTTATTATAAATGGTACTAAGTATGGTTTACTATAGGAAGAATTCCTTAAGGAAGGAGGTAAGTGGATTTAAACAGGACTTGTGATTACCAATTCAAGTAGAACTTCTATAGGGTTTGTTTCAGATGTTGTTCTTATTATAAATGGTACTAAGTATGGTTTACTATAGGAAGTATTCCATAAGGAAGGAGGTAAGTGGATTGAAACAGGACTTGTGATTACCAATTCAAGTAGAACCTTTGAAGGGTTTGTTTCAGATGTTATGTTCTTTTTATAAAGGTTTACTATAGGAAGAATTCCCTAAGGAAGGAGGTAAGTGGATTTAAACAGGACTTGTGATTACCAATTCAAGTAGAACCTTTGAAGGGTTTGTTTCAGATGTTATGTTCTTATTATAAAAGGTACTAAGTATGGTTGACTATACGAAGAATTCCTTAAGGAAGGAGGTAAGTGGATTTAAACAGGACCTGTGATTACCAATTGAAGTAGAACTTCTGAAGGGTTTGTTTCAGATGTTATGTTCTTCTCATAAAAGGTTTAGGAAGAATTCCTTAAGGAAGGAGGTAAGTGCGGCCTTGATTGACAATCATCAAGAGCTTGGAATGAGTTACTTTTACTCGACTATATGTGGTTATTGTATTTATTTATAGCAACAATAAACAAAAATAAGTACAAAGTCGGTGCTTTAGATTAAATTCAATTACAGCCGCTGGTCGACTTAAGTGACCCTCTCCGCACCCTCTCCCCGGGAGATGGAATTGTGCATGGACGGGCGGCGTGCAAAGATCAGATCGGTTCAGATGAGATCGGATCGGAGGAGAGCAACAATTTAGCACATTTGCGGTCGCCTATTTATTTATTTTTAGCAGCTCGCGACGCGTTTCTATAAACAAACAATAAAAAATATAGATACGAAATTCGGTTTGTTTAATTATACGGGTATTTTTTAAAGAGTGCGCAATGCGTGCTCGGTTTTGGTTTATAATCAAGGCGTAGATGGGGCAGAGTTAAATGGGGAAAAAAGCTAAACAACAAATTAGCATATTTTTGCAAATTATGCACCGTGTGTTGTGCTGAGGGCCATAAGTCGATCGGATGATCCCACAGTGCGCAGACAGAGAGAGAGAGAGGGAGATAGGGAGAGAGAGGCAACAGGTCGTAGTCCTACTTTGAAGGCAATGCCCATGCCCCATGATAAAACCCCTTTCTGATTACAATTCCACACACACACACACACACACACACACACACGAGGCGTTGGCACTTGGCAAGGACAACGCGCTGACGAGGAAGCAACAATGAGACAGTCGCAAACAACAACAAGCAACAACAGCTAAATTTGCGACAAAGGTCAACGCGCAAATTCACAAAACGTTGAACCTGGCCCCAGACCCTGAAGTCGACGCCGACGCCGACGCTGACGCTGACGCCAACGCCGACAGCGTCAACGCATCGACGGTTGCCGTCTCAGACGATGAGTGTAAAAATGTAAAGCAGGCCGGTCGCAATATCAGCCACAACAACAACAACAGGAACAACAACAGAAGCAACAACGACAACAAACAACTGAGTAAATCTGATTTGCTTAGCTGGCAAATTGTATTGAACTTTGGAATGATGTCACGCATTGGCTCAAGATCGCAAACAGATCGAATGAAAATCGAAGACAGATCGGATATTGGTCAGAGATCAGGCAAAGATCGGACTAAGATAGGACACAGGTTGCGAACAGATTAGAGAAGATAAGAGATAAGCGGGAGGAAATGTAGGCAAGGGTATGGGCAAGGATCAGACAAAGATTGAAAATAGATCAAGCAGAGATCAGACACAGACCGGTAGAACTTTTTATCAGACAAAGATTGGGCATAGACCGGAGAATGGTCAATAGTCAATTGAAAGTGCCTATAACAAGCACAGCTCGAGCAAAGAATGGACATAGATCGGATACAGACAGGAGGTTAGGATTCCAGCACGAAGATCTTAAAGATCTACTGTAATAAGCCTCGGTTGATCTTTGATCCAAGCTTCAATCCTACCCAGCTCTACCACTCTTAAGCTCCATCTGTATATACTTGAAGCGACTAGGACGAAACAAGTTCCGCGGGCATCCTGAAACCTATTCCTATATTCTGTTTACAACACCATACCATTTTTGATTCCATTTTGATTCAAAATATCAGGGTATGGCTAGGCCCACCCTCTTTAGTCGACTTTTACGACAAGCGAAAGCACTACTGGTATTCTACTTTTAGATTCAGACCTAGATAGGTACACTCGGAAACTCGTTAATTAATAAGGGGTTCCTACTCCCCCATTGACACCCGCTTCCTTGACTTTCTTCTCCTTGACATTCAGAGCACTAGTCAGCAAGAACATTGCGTCAACACCCGCTAGGGTTACATACGACATAGATCGGGAAACGATCGTGTACAGATTAGCCAAACCCATAAAGACTTCTCAAGTGGGTCAACAAGTAAACAACTTGTGTGGGGCGTATGATGCGAGGCAAGACCAGTAGTAGGGGCAGGTAAAGGTAACCGTAGCTCCTGCCTACATCAATGGGTTGCAGGGTATACAAATAGTTATTTAGTGAAATTCAGCAGACCATGCAGAGAATCGTGGCCCGCGTCGAACTCAAACTACAAGCTACAGAGTCATTCAGCCAACTGAGTGTCCACTCGATCGATGCGTGGATACGGTTAATCACTTGACGCTGTTGGCGATAACGCGACAATTACACACACTCAAGCACACATACACACACAGGCACACACACATACGGGTGATCGCCATGCGACTACATTCGTCACAGACACTAAAACATCAACTAAAAGTCGCCCACTTAGAGAAAAACAATGTGAACAACAACAATGAAATGGGTGGGTCTCTGTCTGGGTCTGGGTCTGGGTGCACAAGTCTTGCGGGGTACGGCAGCACTGCGCACTTGGGTTATTTCCATTGTTTGCTCAGCAACGAGCCTCCAAGGGTTCCACCAACACAACAGCAACAACCACTCCAGCCATAAATCAACAACATGTCCCAGGGGCAGTTATCGACCCACACTCGAGGAGGCCGACATTGAACAACGCCCCGAAAGCGTCGTTCTTATATCGCATGCTACGTCATATGGTAGCTGTGACTACCCAAAGATAACCCACGATAAAGCAGACCCACGATAAAGTATATAATATCGATGACTGATTGGATATACTCTAGGCAGCTAAGATAGGTGAGTTCCATCAAAGATACTTTGATTTCCTGTTTCTTTTCTTAAGTTTTTGTATGCATATAGTATTCGGATGATGTGATGATGTTTACGTGTTCTTTGGCCATTGTTTGTGGCCAAAAGTTTGTTCAATGAATCATTGCAATTACTTCGCAAGCACATATTCTTGTTTACGCTTTAGCTTTAGTGGAATTTTTATAAGAAAAACCGAATGTCTTTTTCGGGTATTCTGATATATTCATAAATTCAACTGTCAAATGTTTGATAAGTGTGCTCAAAGTTCCTCCGGGCTTATACAACAAGATACAAGAACCAAATATGTAGAACAAAGACTGAAAATTAAGCTGTTTATAAAGTGATTGCTGAAAAATTAGTCACATATATTGTGAAATAAGTATGTATAGCTACAATGGGAGGGGACGCACAGGAATGGCTAGTAATCTAGAAGGTCAATTATAATCATCTGAGCAGCATTCCATTCACCAACTTCTAATCGAAGATAGACTCATTCACAAATAATTGAACACAGCTGGGAAAAGCGAATGTCACGCAGAGATCACAACCACCAGGCGAACTGCAGCCGCCACCTGCACACCCAGACAGCTGTCCCGCTTCCCCCGCCATTGATCAACCCATGGAGCATCGATTGTAATCGGTAGCCCAATCTATTAAAGCGCTCGGCCGCTTCACCATTCGCTGGGCGCACGCCGCCCCGTGATGGGGCCGATAAGAAGTAGACGTTCACGTTCACGTTCCCGACGCGATAAGGAGGCTCCCCTTCAGTCGGCCACGCCTTTGAGGGGTCTATGTAGCTGGCCATGCGCTGGCCCGCTGGACGGCTCCGGAATGGGTTTGGCCTTTGGTGACACCACGGACATGGGCACCACCCGGACAGCTGGTGGCGCACGTCATGCAAATTGTGAATAACGCAATAAGATAGCGCTCTCTCTCTCTCTCTGTTGTGCTTTCACTCACCCCCAATCAGGCAATCTATTTGTGGGCACTCTCTGTCCCTCTCTACCGTGCTCAGCGTTCTCCGTGGCTGTTCACGTTGGGTTCACGTGAGAATCAGCCGCAGCCCCCGTCGACCTCGTCGACGACACACAAAAACGGGTCTATCTGGCTATCTGGCTATGGCCCCCAGCCCAGCACTTGCCCCGCTATTGCCCAATTGGCCCTGCTTCTAGATTTATTTCTGTTTGTGCCATATATTTTTCTTCTTATTGATGATGTTGTTTGTTGATTCTCATTGCTACGTCTCACGAATGCGACGACGACAATTATTTCAATGATGATGATGATGATGACGATGGGATGAACTTATTGTTGGATAGGCAACAAAGCCAACAGCCATTGCCCCGTCAATTGAACCGGTTCACGGACAGTCAACCGCGTCGCGTCCTGCCACGGCCAACAACTTTCAAGTTCAGATGGAACATTTGGCAAGGGCAGCAACTGGGCCAAGGTCGTTAGCCAGAATAAGCGACAGAATAGCAGGTAAAAGGGGAATACCACACCAAGGCAATCAGAATGCCAAGCTAATGATCTTGCTGATCATAATACTGTTCGCATTCCGGCCTCGACTGCCCGACCGGGGAAAGCCTTGACGCTGTCGTAAATTTCCATTGGGAACTCCGGCGAAGGCCCCTCCAGTGCCCCTCATCCCGCTTACGACCTGCCTCATTCAATCCCCAAATTACCTAAAGTTCTCAGCTCCCGTACTCACGTAGATAGCCGAGTGCTCAGCTAAGCACAACGCGTCGACCGGCACGTAGGCCGGAAAGCTCCAAACGCATCACGACGCAGACGCTGAAGTGGGATTAGGGTGTTGAAAGGTGCTAGGGGTACTCAATGCTTTACAAGCCCAATATTGCACTGCAATCGATTGCAAACATCAAAATTAAAAGAAATCGATCTTTGAAAACCAAAAATTAGTCTTCCACCCCCGCAAACTTTTCTAAAACTTAACTGATGTTCATACAGATTGGAAATGATTGCACTTGGAAATTAATAAATAAAAATTAAAACCTGAAGCAAAAACTTAACTGAAACAACAATTCACATGTTAAGTTATCCCAGGTGGAAGACTATTTCCCTGGCAAAATCGATTTTTAAAATTTTTGTGAAATTAGTAAGTATTTGAGGAAATTCTTCTTTCGCTAATATAATTTTTGTATTCTTTTATTTCTTTTGTTTATATTACCCCTCTAGAATACAATGTTTTATTTAAAGCTATTGGTCATAATTTTAAGTATTTTTCAGAGTTTTAGCGATTGCTTTTCAACTGTAACATTCCTTTAATTTACTTAATGAATTTGATATGTTTGAAAAAGAAAACCCTTTATATGATTGACCTACATAACTGGGAACTATATGCAACTAATTTTGATTTAGGGACTTAGCTCCCGTACTTAACAAATTTTGCATTATAAAATGATGAGGATTTAATATCATCTAAATATAAATGGAACAACATTGGGTCTATGGAGCCCAGGGTCAGAAACTTGTTTACTTTCGGAGGGAGCTTCTAATGATATACCAATTATAACGACGAATGGAAACTTTATAACATAAAAGATTGAAGCCCATAGGAAATCGAGGTGTGGCTGGGTTTCTAATGGGAATAGTACTAGCTGAACAATCTCTCATCAACATTCGGCAGTGGGGAAGCCCAGGGTCACATACTTGTTTACATTTTTGATGTATTCATAATTGCCTCGCATGGAAACTTTTGAACAGCAAATGAAGAGCGAAGAGTATGGCTAGGTTCCCAAAGGGCTTGGAGTACAATGGATGTCAATTCTTCTAATACAAGTGGATCAACATGGGGCTGTGGGGGAGCCCAGGGCCACACACTTGTTTACTTTGGTCGATGCTATCGCTCAGCAAATTGATTTGTAGCGCTTATTTAATTTATAAGTTCGCTAAACGAAATTTCATTTATTGGCTACCAGGTAAACAGTCCACAACTATGGCTGGGGGGTGGCGGAGCACAGGTAGTTGGAGTTGCTGCATTGTCACGAGTTTATCGATGGGCACAAGCCATGACGTCATCCGGGCAAATTTTGAGAGGCTTTTGTGGCGCGTGTGAAGCAGCGAGGCAGAGACTAGTTCGGGGGTTTTACCCACCGCATTCGCATTCGCATGCCAAGAAAAATCAACAGAAAGAAATAAATATTCAAATATGCAAAATTTGAAAACTGAAAATTGAAAAAGAAAAGCGAAATGTGAATGACTTGGACATTAGACATTGGGTAAATGAAAATGGAAATCGGGCGGTGTTGCCGTGTCGAATTATAGACAAGATTTCCTCACATGTCTTTGCCCAGTACACAGTACACACACACAGTACACAGCACCAAGATCGACCAGTCTCTTTCTACACTTGCGGTTCGAGCAGCTGACGTCACTCTCACCTGTGATTGACGTCCGAGCAACGCCTCCGAGTGCCTTTGCCGGCTGTTGGGGTAAGACACCAACGAAGCGCACAACATTTGACGCAGCTTGGGGCAAAAAATCACCCAGCTCATTAATAAAGCATTTGTCAAGGCCTTGAACCGAGGCCCGATGGCCCTGCGACGTCATTGGCTGTTGGCAGCGCTGCTTCTTTGTTTGACCTTTTGGAGCAACAGGAGCAGCAGCGTGTGACGTCACCGAGCACCATTCTAAGCGCGCCTGCAGCGTAACCAAATATGTCAGGTTACGTCAATGCGCGCTCTCTCAAAGGGTTCTGGCTCTCTTGGGCTCGCTCTCTCTCTCGCGCTACCCTGGTCTGGCAACCCTCTGCGTTGGCGGCGGCCTACGTGCACTTGAGAAGGTGCGTGGGCACGTGGGCGGAGGGTTGGCGGTGGAGCTTGCTGCGTAGGCGGCCTCCAAATGCGTGTCAAGGCAAAAAGCGTACAAATCCCGCACTGAACTTGAACTGCCGCCTGGAACCGGAATTCTTGCTAAATTTAGATGCCCCTCGCAGTGCTGATTAAATTGAAACGTACATAGCTCAAGCAACGTACATATGTACGTATGTATGTGTGTATGTGGCTACGTGTGTAGTCGTAGGTGGGCCGCACCTCCGCTGATGGTGTGGACTTCAATTGCGCTGCACACTGTGCATCCAAATTGAACGGCCCATTTACACGCCCACGCAACAGCATTACATATTGCACTTGAGTTCCGCACAAAAATTGTACACGAATTTCAATTCCGTTTCCAATAACAAACAAAACACGCAGCAACAAACACCTACACCCACAAACACAAACACTCGCTTATACACACACTCACTCACATACATTCATAAATAGAGAAACAGGCACGCCGCCTGCTGCTGCCGTCTGTCTCTTTGCCGTCCCCCGTTCCATTCGCCAGCAGCTAGCTGGCTGGCAAGTATCAACAAATGTTCACGTGAACATCATGAGGTCAACGCGTGATACACAGTATGATAATTCACAGACACACACACACACATACACTCTCTCGATAACCAACACAAGACCGCGCGTGTTTGTATGGCGTGCTAGTTTCAGTTTCGCTCATCGATGCTGCCGTCTCTTGTTGCTGTTGCTGTTATTGTTGTTGTTGCGCAAGAGCGCCATAGTCACAGTCACAGCTGTTTGTGGGGGTTCTCTTTCCCGCTCGCTGTATGCGACTGTTGCGCTCCCGCTCTCTCTGCTGATTGGCGGTGAGTAGCACGAGCCCCTTTTTACTTGAGAAACTGTTACGGACCAGCGTTGCCAGACTCAATACCTACTGCTGGCATTTAACTAAACCCTGACTAATTGTGAGGATCAACACTAACCAATGAACATAAAACAATATATTTGTTGCTTTCTGATAACAAGTACTAAGTTTTGACACTAACTCATCAGGGAACATTAGTTTGCTATTAGGGTGCTCACTTTTATTGCAGCTGGCAACGCTGTGTGCTCAACTGTTGAACGGGTTTCGCCCATTAATAAAATCCGTCTACGTCTGGACTTTTGTTTGAGTGCTAGCTGCCCCCTGCCAGACGATCTGGCTAATGTACATGCAAATATTATGCAGTAAGGCCGTCTTATTGCCATGCCATGTGTCTGGCCAGAGCCACTGACCAGTCCAAGCTCAAGCCTGTTTCTTTTTTCTTCTCCAAAAAGCGCTTAATCACGAACTTCCGTAGCAACAAATGCGTCAGCTTTGGCGTCGTCAATGGTACGGCCAGGCCTCAGACTCAGTCTCAGCCCCAGCCATGGCTTCGGGGTGTGTCTGTGTGTGCCTCTCTCTCTGACACATGTAAGTGTATGTGTGTGTGTCTGTGTTTGTTTGTCAGTTGTTGCCTCTGCTGTGCACGCTCCATGTGCATGAACAGCAGCTATGAATAGATAGCCCCAATGGAATTTTGTGTTTTCCCTTCACAGCCCCCCCGTCTCCAACCAACTATCCACAACAGCGAGGTAAACAGCTGATGACGTCCATGCGTTCGTTACGTGCTCTGTGTCTGTGTTTGTGTTTGTGTTTCTGTTTTTGACTCTGCCTTCTGCTTGCTGGTGTTTGGTACGGCGAACTCAGTACTCAGGGCTCTGCGTGGGCACAGACCTGACCTTTTACCGCCAAAGAGCTCCTCCCACGCCTCAGCTAAATGCCAGGCGCTGCGGGGGCGCACAAGAGCTGCCCACGTTGCCACTGCCTGATGCCGCACGACGAGTAAAGGCTGTCACAGCCGCAATCGTGTCCCTCTGTCGGGTCTCGGTTCGGTTCCATTGCACTGGTTGCTTCGGCTACGACGCACTGTGGAACTTCTGCCCGAAAAGCGTTGGGAAAATAAATCAAACATGTAAGAACGTTGCAGGCGGACGCACCCGACTGCAGAATACTATGTTCCCAGTCCTATATAATTTGGTTATTTATGGGTTCGGAAAGAGACGCGAAAAAAACAACAGTCTGTATGTCAAATTTGGTGATTCTAGCTGTACAAGTGTGGGAGATATAGATTTTGCTCCTTTTTGGGGAAGAGGGTGGGGGGTACAAAACTTTTTTGATGCAGATTCGTCCAGGGGGTCAACATTAGTCTGTATGCCAAATTTGGTGACTCTAGCTATTAAACTGTAGGAGATATACCCCTGTGAAAAACGTGTTTTGGGGATAGCATGTGCCGATTTTCGGGGGAGGGGGAGGAGAGTGTCAACAAATTTTTGATGCAGATCTGTCAGGAATCTCAACATTAGTGTGTATGCCAAATTTGGTGACTATAGCTTTTAAAATGTGGAAGATACAGGTTTTCCCCAAATTGTGTGGGAGAAGGTGGGGTTGGGGGGGCGATCTTGACACTTTTTAAATTGAGGATATACACCAACATGTGTACCAAGTTTGGTTGCTCTAGCTTCAAGGGTGTGGAAGACAATTGCTTTCATACGGATAGACAGACAGACGGACGGACGGACGGACGGACATTTCGCAAACCCAATATACTAACACTCCTATCATTTGACAAGGGTACAACTTAGAAATTCTTCACCATAATAAATTTATAATATAGCTAATTCCTTTTTACAGTGGGCTTGCAAAAATGAAGAAGTTTCCAATGGGAAATAATACAAAATCCCTACAAAACATTGGGAATAATAAACAAGCTAATTTTTATCCCGGGAATTCAGAACTTCTTTTTGTTGTAGCGAAAAAGGTCAAAAGGCCCCACAGTGCATCGATGACGATTTTAGCTCAAACAGCTCCGCTCCCCCCCGCACGGTGCCCACATCTGTGGTACGAAGCCTGCCCACTTACAAGTGATTACGTCGTCAGCAAGCGCTCCAAACTCACACAGTCACGAGCTGTCTCTCTGTGCGTATGTGTATGTGTGTGTGTGTGAACGCTGCGACTGCGGCAGCGATGGTCTGGTGGAAGCTCGCAGTCTGAATGTTGTTCATTCGTCTGTTGAATTCTGAACGCTTCGGTTCGCTTACTCCGGGCTCTGCAAAGCAGCCGCATCAAGTGAAAAACAAAAACTTGAGGAAAACCACAAAAATCTTGTGTAAATCAAAAGTGCCAACAAATCCAAGACCAAGACAAACAGATTGCGATAAGTGATAAGGCCCAAAGAGAGCATATATACTCGTTAAACAAACAAAAACTCAAGCGCTCCTGCCATAACTGTGCAGGTGCCAAAGACAGTGAAGCAAGTGCAAAGTGCAATTAATTAAAAAGGAAATATATATATACATACATACATACATCAATTAAATTGATACAATGGATATGGATGCGTTGCTGCTACCATCGCCGCCCGCAACGCCCCCGCTGCGGGACAACAAAGTGGAAAACGTAAGTTCAAAAGTGACTCAGAGCTCTAGAGATTGACCTACAAAGTGAGCCGAGTGAATGAGTGGAGTGGAGAGTGAAGAGTGAATGAGTGTAAACTGAATGCAGTTCAGACTGCGATTAATTAAAATTAAATGCAAAAAATGCAGCCCTGCGAATTCCCGCACTTTTTGTGCCCCCAGACGACAGGCAGACAGAGAGGCGAGTGAGGAGACGCCTTCGCCTTTCTGCTTTTGACAAATCACGCAACAAAAAAAATACATGGCATGGCCATTAAGTGTAGTGCCGCTCGCTTGCACTCGCCGCGTTTCTAAAAACAAAAGTTTCCCATCTCGCTCGCACCTACGTAGCTCAATGCGATCACGCAGCAGGCACGCTTTCACGTGAACACCGCATGCACAGCGAGTGATACAAACACACACATGCACACACACAGCGGCAGCAGGGCGAACATTGGACTCCACACAGCAATGTGGAGCTGTCGTAGTTACTTGTTGTTGTTGCTAGCACTGAGAGCGTAGCATAAAGAGCGAGCGAGCGAGAGAGCGCCATGTTGACGTAGTCAGCGTCACATTTGTTTGAGAGCGTTTGTGTGCGTGTGATTTGAAGAGTGTAGTGGTGCGTGTGAAGGTGAGTTGCCAATTGGAGACGGCGAAGGGTAAGCGGCAAAAACAAATAGAGCCAAGCCCCAGCCCCAGCGCCAGCCCCACTCCCAGACAGGCATCTCATAAAAAATATGTCACATTTTTTGCTTATCTACTGCGCAAACAAACAAACAAACCACACACAGACACAGACACAGGCACACACATAGAGTAAACGTGCCGAGCCCATAAAAAGATTTCGACGGCCACCTGAAGCGTCGCGTCGCGTCGCTGCCAGCGCTGACGCTGACCACACAATTTCTATTGCCTGCTTTTGGGCTGCGCTTGAATTAAGAAATTCCATTTGTTCCATTTGTGTGGGTAGAAAGGGGAAGAACCTCAAAATTGCCCGCTAGAATTTCGATTTTTGTCAAAATCTAAAACAACTTTTTAAACTGAACTACTGTTTTTGCACCTTCGCACATAATTAACGATCCAGTGGACGCTGCTGCGTTTCGATTATGGCCAAAAGCCGAAAACGGCTTTCAAAAGTTCAAAAAACGCGTCACAACCTGCCACCCGAAAAATGCGACGCGCCGCGACGTGCATTGAACCTGGGACGGGGTACGAACGGGGAACGAACGGGGTCTGGCTGTGCGTGGGGGCTGCTTCTGCTTCAGCGTCAGGTTCGGGTTAAGGTTAAAAGTGAACGGCCTTGTACGCTGTCAACTGTCAGCGTAAATAACGCAAGTTAACAATATTTACAAACATTTGCAATCCCGAGCAAAATTGAACTTTTTATTGGGTAAATGCGTGCGCTGAACTCAAAAATGCAATAAACCAACTTTTAGTGAGAATGGTATCGTATATAGACTAAAGGAAGCATAAATATATCCATTGCTTAAACTAAACTATTGTCAACGATCATAAATTGGGAAATACCTTAGTTATGGAGTCAATTTGGAATTCCTTCTTAAAGCAATGAATGAAAAATGTCAATAATCCGAAACCAGAACTGACATAATAATCAGTTTGGGGTCGGAAATGCTGTTAACTAGTGTAATTAGCGAGTTTTTGGCTTGCACTCGCTCAAAAGTTATTGTAGGTCAAACTCTGGGCGGGGAAAAAGTGAATGCGAAATGTGAAGGCCGATGAACTTGCTAAAAGCGCCACGTTTATTGACCCTGTACTAATCCCACACCCCACCCTCCTTTCTCTCTCGCTGCAGGCTGCCAAGGACAAACAACAGGTCAATGAGAACCTGCTGAAGGCCAAGCTAAAGCTGGTGGCGAATCAGAAGAGCCACAAGAATGGCGGCATTATAACCCCCAATCCCTCGGACACGGAGGACGAGGCAGCCGATGCTGCGCCCTGCAAGAAGGCGCGTCTGGAGCAGCCATCGATCACATTGACGCCGCCGCCGGAAAAGCAACAGCTGAAGCAAGAGCAGGAACAGGAGCAGGAACAAGACTCGGATGCGCTGGCCCAACGTGTCAGCGTCATTATGCGCGTCAACAGCCTGGGCACGGTCAGCCACCCCATTGAGGAGAACAGCTCCAGTTCCAACTGCAGCACCAGCTCCTCCCTGTCTACAGTCAGCGGCGGATTCGGCACTCCCATTGCGGATGACTATCCCGAGGAGAACGTGTGGCGCAATCTCAAATACAAGATGAATCGCAAGCGGGCCGCCGAGGTGGCCTTGCCCAAGCCCACAGAAATGGACTCATCCGCCAGCTCACCCGCGGAAGAACCCTGCCCGGCGCCAACGGAACAAAATGCGCTCCAAAAGAGCATCTACATAGCATCTGCAGCGTCAACCTCACAGCTGCTGCTGCTGAGCACAGTGGCCGCCCAGGCGACTCCACAGCCTCCGCTCCAGCTTCAGCTCCCAGCCCAATGCCAATCGCCCTGCCCCTCCTCACCCGCTAAACGCATCAGCGCTGCCCAGGCAGCCGCCACGCGGAGTCGCATCTACGAGTGCCCCTTCCCGAAGTGCGGCAAGAACTACTTCAAGAGCAGCCACCTGAAAGCCCATCAGCGCGTCCACACCGGCGAGCGGCCCTTCATCTGCAAGTGGGAGAACTGCGACAAGCGCTTCTCCCGCTCCGACGAGCTCTCCCGCCACAAGCGCACCCACACCGGCGAGAAGAAGTTCCAGTGCGGCGTCTGCCAGAAGAAGTTCATGCGCAGCGATCACCTCTCCAAGCACGTCAAGCGCCACAACAAGGACAAGGCCAACGGCGTCAATCGCAATGTGGCCGTTGTGGCCAGCGCTGCCGCCTCCGTTGCCGCCGCCGCTGCGCTCTGCGAGCCCACACAGCATCTGCGCGCCATTGCACCTGCCGCCAGCCCAGTACAAATCCAAACGCCTGCCCCAGTCCCAAGCTCCAGCAGCTGCGCGGCTAGCAGCCTGCAGATCTACAGTGCGCAGGATCTGCTCCGATTGCAGACCAGCTTCGTGGGCAGCTTTGTGGCAACGGCGGGCGGAGCCCTGCAGACGCAGCCCCAGCGATAGGCCGACTCGGACTCGCCCATCCCGTCTCCGTCTCGGTCTCGGAGTCAGCCATCCCAATCTCATCTCGACAGTATCGCCAGCTCAAGCGCCGCTGCAGTCACAAATCCCAGCTCGAAGATCGATCAGAGATCGGAGCAGTTGCGGCCCTTTGGCTGGTGTAGTTTTAAGCCTAGTTAAGAGCTAGTTCTTGTCATCGTTATGTTTTACACACTTATGTACGTGCATATATCAATTTCTATTCAATAACCTTACTGCTAAGGTGTCCGGAATTGAGCTACTTTGTTTCCAAGCACACACAGCACAATTAGTCTAGAGCTACTTGCAAGAAAGATCTTCTGATTATACCTAGTGCATATACCATATATATACACACACATAGTATATAGCTACAAAATCTGTGATATTTAAGTTTTCTTAACTCTTTTCTATCGTATAATAATTAACGCTCTCGTAAATTTCCTAATCTGTTTCTTAAGTGAACAACAATTGTATTTATTGCTACATGTGGATAAGCCTGGAAATCATGGACAACCAAAAGTCCAAATCTCAAGAAAAAAAACAAATGCGAAAATATATTTTCCGTATAATAATTTACAACAAGTCTTTCTTATGGTGGGGCCATTTACCAACAAATTGGGAGCTACCCAAGATGGTCTATAGACCACATAAATCTGTTTTCATCTGCTATAATCACACTGAAATTCTGGCACATTACAAGGCGGGATTTCCAATGAGGAATTGACAAAACAGAGCTAGGGATTCGATCAGGAATATCCGCATTTAGAATTCCTGTTCACTATTCTCCGAATATTCCCACATAAAGGCGGACAGGAGCTGGCTGCCCATGATGTAGTTCTGGACGCTGATGCGCTCGTTGACCGGAGCGCCGCCGGCATCGTTCTTGGCAATGGGTATAACCAATACGTTCTTGTTGAGATGTTTCTGAAATAGGGAGGGGGCCAAGAGAGCTCCGCCATCGCGAATAAAGTTGGGTTTCACCTGGTAAGTTGCGGTCATGGCGCGGGCCGCAGCCTGATACTCGGGCGAGTCGTGACGTCCGGTCCAGGGGGGTATTACCAACTTCTCACATAGGTTCATCTTGTTGGGGGATTTGCGCAACGACCAAATGTTGGCCAGATGGTTTTGAAGCGCCGCGGTCATCTGGGGCGCATTTTGATGGGGACCCAGGGAAATGGAGAACTTGCCGGTGACCTTATGCGGAATGATGAAACGTAGATCCTTCTCGGCATTGGCACCCTCGATGCCATGTATGGATAAGTGGGGCATCGTCCAGTTCTCGGCCAACGCCGCCTGCTTGTGGGCCTTATTTGGCAGCTCTATGACATCAATGCTTTGTCCGAACTCGTTGTAGTTGAACTCTGTGAACCGAAAGACGTTTCTATCGATTTGCATGAGTTCCTGCGCCCCTTCGAAGAGTAACTGCATTTGGCAGTCGACCAGCGAGCTGAGCAAGTAGAACAGGTCGGGAAGCGCCTCGAACAAGGTGCCGCTGTGCTCGCAGCTGCTCAGAGGCCGATTAGCGCACTCAATCTCCAGCTGGTAGTACACCAGACCCCTCGACCCATACACAATGCAGGGTGTCACGTTGCTCTGCCAGCGCCTTGTGGCTATTACAACACAGGACACCTCGCGAAAGAAGCTCACCCGCTGCTGCAGCACCTCCTGCAGCCCCAGACTGCCGCTGTGGGCCATGCTCTCAATGAGAAAAACTATGTTTATGGGCAGCCTCAGGCCGGCATCACGATATGCTTGCACAGCATTGAGCCAGCACAGCAGCGGCCCCTTGTCGAGTGCGACGCCCCGTCCGTACAAATGGTTTCCCAGCTCGGCCATGACAAACGGATCAGTAACCCAACCGTCCTCCAGCACCGCCTCCTCCACATCCAGATTGCCGTACACTAGAATCGTTGGCTTGTTGATGCTCTGTCTTATGATGCCAATGATAATCTTGGGCATGCGTATGATCTTCATGGATTCCGGTAGAATTTGCATGCCCAATTGCTCGCCAAAGGCCACCACATCAAGAGCCACCAGTCGCTTTAGGACCCAGTCAATGGCGCGCTGCAGCTCACTGCGGGTTTTCGTGCGGGAGGACACCGTCTCGTAGCCGACAAGCTCCCACAAATCGTTGATATAGCACTCTCGCTTCAGCAATATCATTTCAAACAACCGGGCCAAAGGACTGTTTGCTGTTGTTGGCAGTTGTATCCTGCTGCCGATTGAACTCTTTGATTGTGAATCCTTTGGAAGTCGGATAATGCTGGGGTTTGCACTCTCTTGAATACGGATACGGCTCATGATTAACGAATAATAACTTCCACCCACAAAACGTATACATTCAATTTTGACGTTTAAATAGAAAATTATCGAATTTTCAAAACGCACATTACGTTAGGCAGTAAGGCGCAAATAAGGACAACAGGACAACAACGCAGCTTATATGAGAGGCGTCTGAACAGTAGTTGGCCTAGCCAAGAGACCAAGTCCGTAGCCTCCAATTAGAATTTATTCTAGTGGAAGTCGAACTTCCTCAGAATAAAAGTAGTCCTTACAATGGGGGGAACTATCAGCAAAACCATCGAACGTTGGAATGAAAATCTATCTATTCCAATCTTTTATAAACAGTTGCGATTTCAGACATGAATATAACCCGAAAAGACTCAAGAAATGTTAAAAAACATATCATCTATATAATTATTCACTTCCTTTCTTTGGAAGGGAAGAAATTGTCACTCAAAAACGCCCTAAAGCCATCGACGCGGTAGTTAGGGTGTAGTGAAGAGGGTAAGAGCATAATTTTGTAGTGTATTTACCTCATGACTCCAAACTGCTGTCAACTCTCGAGAAAAACAAGTGCGCGTATAGACATTCCATATAATTTATATCAAGTTTATCTAATGATGGAATTAGCATTTACTTTAGTTGAGTTATAGTCAAGATGCCGGAAAGATGGTTATGCATCTTGTATATTTACCATATGAATCCAACTGGATCTGTTCAGGGGTAGGATTCAATTCAGACACCCAAGAGTGAGCTCAGCTCGCAGATGGCCCGGGGCTTGGACTGAGGCGAGCAGGCCTGCCGCACGGCCATCTCCCAGGTGTCCAGCAGGTGCGAGAGCGAGAAGTTCTTGGGCAGCTTGGACATGCGCGCTATGAGTGCCTGCTGCACGGTTTGCAGGAATGGCGTGGCAGAGTACTCCTGCTCGGTGAGAGAGCAGTCGGGCGATTGCCACGGATACTCCTCCGGCACGCTAACGCTCACCGGCGGCACGCTGGGCAGACGCTTGTCATCCAGGCAGCAGATGAGCCTGATGGTCTTGTTGTTGTTCTGGGCCGTCGTGTCCAGTTTCACCTTAAACTTGGTGTCGAGGCGCGCAATCTCGCCTTGCAGCACGTGTGGCACTTCTTGGTCAAAGGGAGAGGACTTTTCCTCGATGCGCGGCTTCTTGGCGGGCACTGGAGCGCAAATGTCCGTGCCAAATAGCAGCTCCAGGCTGGGACGGAATGTGCGATGCAGCGTGTGATTGGCCAGGGGACTCTGCAGAGTCGTATTGATGACTTCCAGCAGCGGATTGGATGATTTCTGCGTATTCTTTAGGTTAGTCTGGGATTGCAATGGGAATCAATGGGGCTCTACTCACGCCAAACTGCTGACCCGAATAGGAGACGAGGTCCATCTTCTCAAGCGCCTTCTCACACTTCAGCAGCGTGTCCAGCTGCACGCGTTGCGTGGGATTGCACAGGATCTCAAGCAGTTTGCTCATCTTGGTCATCTTCTCGACATCTGCAATTAGTCTGTTAGCTTGGGAATCTAAAGAGCGATCTGTCACCACTTACTGGTGCCGTCGTTGCTGATCTTGCCCAGCATGCGTTTCAGCGGCTCAATGTACTTGGTCAGCTGCTTGTACTTCTCTCTGTAGAGAGCCTCCTCCTGGGGATTGAATGGACTGTTGCCAGTCACCTGGCCGGGCGTATTGATAGACGCACTGGGCGACTGCTGGCGAATGTTGCGCTGCGGGTTCTGCATCATCATTTGGGGACTCGACTGCGGCACTAGCGCCGGGCTGGGTATCATCTGTGGCGTCGGCATTTGCGGCGTTGGCGGCTGCTGTGTGGGCGTCTGGTTGCCCACCAGTTGTTGCTGCTGTTGTTGTTGTTGTTGCTGCTGTTGTTGTTGTTGCTGCTGCTGCTGTTGTTGTTGCTGCTGCTGCTGTTGTTGCTGCTGCTGCTGCATTTGCTGCAGCTGTTGCTGCTGTTGCAACTGTTGCGCATCCGCCGGCGAGGGACTGGAACGCATAAACGGCTGCTGCTGCTGCTGTTGGGCTCCAACGACGCCGCCCCGATTGCCGGCAAACATTTGGCCGGCCTGGCCCATGGCCATGTTGGCCTTCTGCTGCATATTCGGCGGCATGTTAACATTCATGCCGCCCATCGGGTTCATTGCGCCGCCCTGTTGCACGGCGTTGGGGGGCAGGCCGGCCGGCCCGCCCACCTGCTGCTGTCCGGCGGGTCCGCCCACCACGTTGTGCTGCTGCTGCATATTCGACGGCATTCCCTGCATACCCTGGTTGATTCGCAACATGTTTGGATTCATGCCCAGCTAAGAAATGGAGTGACAAATAGAAAGATGAACACCTTGGTTTAAGCACCATTATACAAATAAACCTACAAATGATCTATTTGGGCCTTTTTTACACCCTAGCAGAGGGTACTGTAATACTATACAGTATGCTTCTAGGATATCATTAAGTCTACTCACCACCATCGGCGACATTTGATTGGGCATGCCGGCTGCTCCGCCCGCCGGCCCACTATTGGGCCCAGGGCCAACCATTTGATTGGGCATGACGCCGCCCGCATTGCCCACAATTTGGCCCTGGGCGCCAGCGGGTCCCATGGCGTTGAGCTGCATGCCGCCAGCGCCGCCGGGTGCGTTGCCGGCGCCCATTTGCTGCACCTGCACCATCTGTTGGCCACCGCCGGCGCCCATGGGCAGCTGGCCGCGTATGTTGGCCATGGGCTGCATCTGCTGCTGGCCGGGCCGCTGCTGGTTGAGCGTCTGCAGCAGATTGGAGGCGGTGCCTGGACCGCCGGGTCCGGCCATTTGATTGGGGCCGGGCGCCCCGCTCATGGGCATCAGCTGCGGATTGCGATTGCCCTGACTAGCCAGGTTTTGCAGCGCATTCAGCGGATCTTGCATTATATTCTGCTGTCCCATCTCCGCGTTCGGCGGCGGCGGCTGCTGCTGTTGTTGTTGCTGCTGCTGCAGCTGCTGTTGTTGTTGTTGCTGCTGCTGCTGTGACTTGCGCTGCGACATGTCCTTGTAGTGCATAAACAGCTTGGCCACCAGCCCCAGATACTCATCCTTGGTGCGCGACTTGCGGAATATATGATTCTCCATCAGGCCGGCATTCTTGCTGGGCTCGGGCCCGTTTTGGGGCAACATGTCGTGTCTGCCACAAAGGGAAAGCAATTTTAACGAGCCTGAAAATTGAACGGATTCAGCTACTCACATTTTGGATATGACATTCTGACGAAAGTTCTGGCTCTGCCATTCCTCGGCCATGTTTTATATGACTCGCAAACAACAAATATCAACAAGTTTTACCAAGATTTTTGTTAAATTTACGTAGCGTCGTTTGCTTCTTTTTCTGGTGCATCAATCGATAGGCAATTGAATATCGATTGGTCGCTTCGATATCCTTATCTGGCAACGTCGGATTTGTGCGCTCATTTAGCATCTGTCGTTGCCACCTGGCAAAATTACTTTGTACCAAAGTTGAAGCACAATTTATTTTCAATTAAACACTTTAAATTTCATTTTATATCTAAACACTTTAAACATATTTTAAATGTGTTACAGTTCGAATAATTGCAAAGTTTTATGAGACACAAAATGTTACGCTTATCAAAGAATTATCTTGATTAAGGTCAGTTTTAATTAGAAAACCAACACATGTTAACACGCAATTAGTAATGTACCAGTTTTGGTACATTTGTACCACGTATGGCGGCCGTGTTATCGACATCGTTCTTTAGCAGTCTGGCAGCACGCGAATGTCCGTTACTTTTGTGGCGCGCAAATTCGGGTCTAAAAAGTAAACAAACATCAGCTAATTATTACGAACGTGCGCTGTTGTTGTGTTAACTGTAAATACAGAACGACGGTGTGCAATTAGCACCAGCTGAAGTTGCCACTGGCTCCGACTGAACCACCTGTATGAAGATCTCTCAAAAACACACACACGCAAACATTTCTAAACGCTCGGCGCGCTCCGAACTTTTACTAGCTTTCGTTTTGGCGCGTGCTTCTCTGCTCAGCTCACCGTTTTTTACCGTTGCTCATTCGTATCTCGACTTTCAGATAGAGCGCACGTCTGTTCGTTAGGCGCTGCCCGTGTGTGTGTGTGTGTCTGTGTTTATTTCGTTTGCGTTGTTATTAACTTTTATATTTACTACGTCTACGTTCCTCGAACACACATACATACATATATATTTACATGCATGCATATGTGTGTATTAT
Organism: Hirtodrosophila histrioides; assembly: GCA_037075165.1. Lineage (NCBI taxonomy): Eukaryota > Metazoa > Arthropoda > Insecta > Diptera > Drosophilidae > Hirtodrosophila > Hirtodrosophila histrioides. The sequence continues at coordinate 1,048,394 of JBAMCL010000789.1, forward strand.
ATTTGGTTCTCTACAATTTACGCGCCGCTTTTCGATTCGCCACGGTGCTGCCACCTGTACAGCGATCGGTTAGAGTCTTCTGCCCGCCACCCTCGGCTGCCGATCGCCCCGCTCTACCCCTGCCCCAAAATAACAACAACAACAATAGCAATACATAATAATAATAATAAGTGGAAACGCTGTCAATGCCGGCTGCATTCAAAGTCGCGTTTTGTGTACGTGTATCTGTATCTGTATCTGTATATGTCGCTATATCTCTAACTTGACGTCGAGCCAGCTGAGGCCAGAAATTACACAAAATTGTTTCATAAACGTATCTTTTTACAAAAATAAGAAAGAATACATATATAACAAAAAAAAAATAGAGTGCAGAGCGCGTATTATCAGCGACATTACCTTGGGGGGGCATACAAATTTGTGCCAAGAAGCGCAGAGCAGCAGCAGCAGCAGCGTTAACGTCGACGTCGACGTCAACGTCGGCAGCGACAGCGCGCGTTTGTGTAGTGCGTACAAAAATGATAATTGAATGCAATAAATAAAATAAAGAGGCCCAAAAAGGCACAACAGCAGCAGCAACAACAAGAATTAAGTAGATGAAATTATATCACAAGTAACAGTGCACACAACAACAACAAAATAATCAAGCGAAACAGCAGATACAAAACAAACACACACAACAATAACAAAAACGCCAAGCAAAGCCAGAACGTTTAAGTGAGCAGCGGCAGCAGCAGCGACAGCGACAGAGGCAGAACAGCGACTGCAACTGCGACAGCGAAAATAGCAACAAAATGTCGAAAAACTGTTGAGGTTCGTATATGTATGTATGTATGTATATATGTATGTGTGCATGTAATGTTAACTTGTGTATGCTTTATGAATGCCGAGAGGTTGGTTGGTGTGTGTGTGTGAATACGTGGTTTATTTGCTGCTTCAGTGCATACGCTGGCTTCATGCTGCCCCCTCTCTTACACACATTCACACTCTCTACCCCGCTCTCCCACTCACAGTTGGTGTGAGTATGGCTTATGCTGCCAACGTCGCAGTCGACGCAGTCTTGGGGTGCTCTACTTATTCTGTTCTTTTGGCATTTTATTTTGCGCCCCAATAGCGACAGCGACAACGTTGATTACAGCCGACTGCCCAAAAGGCCCCACACACACACACGCACACACACGCATACACACCGACAACAACAACAACAAGAACAATGACAACAACATCAAAAGTGTGTTGACATTTTTATTGTTGTTGTTGTTGGTTTTTTGTGTTTTTCCGTCTGTTTTGCTCTATATGTACATACATATGTTTGTAGGCACATGTGTATGTATGTATGTACATACGTAGTATGTATGCAAGTGTGTGCTCGGCAGGGGTAGTGTACGTGTTTAAATTATCAAGCCGAGCTTGTCAACGCAAGCAACACGCACGTATGTATGTATGTATGTATGTACAGATGTACATTTATAGATACAGCTGTGTACATCAGAGTTGATCGAATCGTTCAAAATTAAAGCGATCGAACTAAACCAGACTAGAACAAAGTTCATAGTTCCTTGTGGTCGCTCATCTAGTTCATTTTGATCGTTCATTCTCGCACGTTCTGTTTCTTTAATTCCTGTTGTAGACTGCATCGCGGGGTAAGAGCTTTTGCACCCCGTAGAGTCATAAATTCTATATGCATGGAAAGTGAACGAACAAGCGACAAAGTTGAACAAGCTGATTAGAACCGAATCGTTCGCTCCCCAAAACATTTAACGACGGAACTTATTCAATTGAGCTTAAGCATGCAACTCTACATATGTATGTATGTGTGCTTATATTTACATATGTATGTATGTAAGTGTGCCGGTGGGCTGGAGCTTGGACTGGAACTGCGCATAGGGCTTCAATACACGCTACGAATGACAGATAGACTGAGAGACGGACAGACAGACAGACGGACGGACGGACAGAGAGGACAACCTATTGATTTTCAATCAATATTTATCGTGGCTTCCTCCAGCCACAGCCACAGCCGGAGGCCCACATGGCCAAGGGGGGTGGTGGTGGTGGAGGGGGGTAGGAGGGACAGACACGCTGACAAAGTTTCCAATTGTGTCTTTTGCTTTGTGCCTCAGTCTTTTCTATCTTTGTTTTTGTTCGTTTTGCTGTTCGATTTTTGAAATTTGTTTTGCATTTGAATTGCTATTGCTTCTTCTGCGGCTTCGACGCCGACGGCTACGTTGACGCCGCTGCTATTGCTGCTGCTTCTTCATTCTCTATTCTCGTTTCACCTTTGGGCGACGCGAGACTCACTCACGCATGCATAATCAACAACTACATGCACATGTACATGTGTGCATGTATGTGTGTGTTGTTGTTGTTGTTGCTGTCACTGTAATCGCGGCTTTTTTATTATCATTTGATTGTGCTGCTTTTATGGCTGTCGTTGTTGTTGTTATTCCATTTTTGTTTTTTTGCTGTTTCTCGCCTATTTTTGCTTGTTTTTCTGTTTTTGCCAATTCCCTTTTCGCAACGCTACCGCAAAACGTTTTTCGTCCATTGTTTTGTATCAATTTGTCGCTCTGCTGCAGCGTTGTTGTTGTTGTTATTATTGTTACTGTTGTTTAATTGAATTCGTTTTCGTGGTTAGTTTTAGTCCTATTTTCACCTGGAACCGACTCTCACCCGCAGCAGCGCAGATTCCCCCAACTCTGCTCCTCCGTTTGTTATTGCAGTTTTGTTTCTCTTTCTCGCTCTTCCCTTTTCGCTTGTCGCCTGTCGCTTGTTTGTCACGCTTCGCCATCGAACCGTTAGGCAACGTCACCGGCCGTTAATGGGAGCGTGGACTGCAACGAGCGTCGGGCGAAGGGTCTGCGCTGCGGGGCGGTAACTGTCATGTTCGTTTTTGAGTATGTACACGGAGAAAAAAAGATTATCCAAATTAGACAAAAGACCAAAAAGATATAATTAAATTAATTTTATGTTGAATATGTTCAAAAAATGTATATTTGTTAAATAAACTAGTTAAAATAAGAGTTAATAAAACCCAACATTATTTTATATATGTTTTTCAATTATACTAGACTAAAATTGGAGTTATTCGCTTTTATAATAAACTAAATAAAATGAAACACAAAATAGAAACTGAGTTCGTCGTTTTAATGAAATGAGACGATATTGATCGTTGTTTTCTCTCAGTGTACGCTTGCATGCACATGTGTGCGCCTTTATTTCCGCCAGCGCTGCAGCTGTCAAAAGTGCAGACGCCAGTTACTAGCTCCAATTCCCTTTCCCTATCCTTTAGCCAACCCATCCCCCTGCCGACCGCACCCCTTTACGCCACAGCCAGCCGGCGCTTGAGTTGTGTGCGCCTCGTTTTCTCACCACGGCAACCACTTGTTTTCCCAAGCACAACAACAACACTCACACTTACACGAACACAAACAAAGGCACTCACACACACACGCACACACACACACACACGAACCCACACAAACTCAGTTTTTAATGGTTTTGTCATGTGCCAGTATCCCGTTTCCCAGCCCCTTTCGTTTAACAGGACTTTCCGCTCTGTTTGTGTGCCGCTGTCACCGTCACTGTTGGCGTTGGCGTCGGCTTCGGCGTCAGCGTCAGCGCAAGCGCCAGCATCTGCGTCGACGCCAACCGCGTCTCATTCACATTTCACATTCCGTTGCGTCTCGCGCCTCGGCAACAGATGAAAAAGTCTTAGCTGCAAATCGCACGCACTGAAACTCATAAAAAGCTTCCAAGTCGAAGCAGGCTAAAGTTTCTCCATTTTTTAATTAAAAACTACGCATACATAGACGCCGTCAGCCTGTAACTATACTACACTAACCAGCACGGTCAAGGGGCCCGCCTAAAAGTCACAGTATGTGCGTGTGTGTGTGTGTGTGTGTGTGTGTGTGTATGTGCGAGCTCGGTTGCGCGCGTTTTTCGTTGCCTTGCAAATCAACATATGGCAACATAATCGGGTCTCAGTTCTGAACTCGCATTTCATTTGTTTAAATTTTGTTGCTTGCCGTGCAGTTTTGTTGCTTTATTCAACATGTCGTATACGCAATATCGCAATATTGCAATTTATGTATCGTAACATCTGGCCTGGTTTCCTACCCAGTTGCGTTTGCATATAACATGCATATATATACACATATATGCATATATATTTACGTGAATATGACACCTAATGCGAAACGTCTTCGATTTCGTTTGGGTTTTGCATACATTTTCAATACTGTTGAATAGGGTATTAACATTTGAACACGGAACGTGCAACACAGTGATTTTCCGGCCCATTGGATACATATTTACACAGTATATCTTGATCTGTCTGCCTATGCGAACTCTCTCAGTTGTGAAGTTATGTTAGTGAAATTTGGTACCGCTGCTTCTTTTTGCTTGTGTCAGAACATAAGTCGAAACAGACCGAATCGCATCAATACAACATATAGGAACGATCGATCAAAAATTGAGTTTTTGTAGGAAATACATTTTGTACATCGAGATAACTGGACCAAACTCATAAGATCATAAGTTTTCTTAGGCTTCACTTATCCAATTTCATCAAAAACTGACTTTTAAGCATAAGTTTATATAATTTGCTTAAGTTCTATTAAGCTCGGATTACTATATCAAAAGAACGATCGGTTGAAAACGGAGTTGTTCCAGTATAAACTTGTTGCTTATAAAGTTAACTGAGATGAAGTGACCTTCTGTAATACACAAGGGTATTCGATCTTCGGCAACTAGAAGAAAGGCATTCCTTCTTGCCATTTTCAATTTCATTTCGATCTCGAACCCATTTCAAATGCTGATTATGATAATGATGATGATGTACCCAATTCGACACGCTCAATTACACTAAAAGCCATCAATATCGCTGCGTAGTTTTGCTCATTAGTGATTAGGGGCAGTTCCAATCTGTATCCATCAGCGCGCCTGGATGAGCTGGCCATCATCTATTCAACCATTGAGTCGTCCAGCAATCGGGCCAGGCCACTCCGCTGACCAGTCCAAGCGGCCATCATCAATAGTGCAAGAAACGAAAGTGAATTAACATAATGAATTCGGTGCTCGGTGGTGCTTCTGTGTTCTTCGGTGGTGCGAGGTGCATTTACCATGCAAACTGCCAGCGGCATACGGGGCGTATGAGTGGCGCCACAACAGCTGCAACTTGCGCTTTCGACGAACGCTGCCTCATGCGTTTACTGGTCACAGGTGGTCGTAGTCGTAGTCGTTGTCGTTGTTGTAATGGATTGTGTTTAATTTTGTCGGTGGAAGAACTCATCGCAGCTCATTACAAATGCAGACAGACAGACAGGCCCATTGGACAAAAGTAGCTCGGGGCAATTATCTGGGCAACAATTAGTCTTTTTTTTATACCCTTTACCAAATAAATGACCAAAGTAGGTTCTCAATTCTGTTCCGGGCAGGAAGTAACTGTGGAAAGAAGCTATAAGTACATCAGTTATCAAGTTATCAGCTATCAGTTGTCACACTCGAGTTGAACCAACCAAGGTTAGGAACTTGAAAAACTAGACCCTCCAGACCTAGGAATAATTATGACAGAGCCATTTTTGAAGAGAAAGTTTTGATTTTCTTTACACGATTGGTAATCGATGCATAGCTGAAGTCGTAGAAGCTACAAAGCTGAATATTTTATAGGAGGGGTTTTTCAACCTTTTTAATTACCCTTAGGGATAGAAATGACTCTTGTATGATTCGATTTTTCTTGGGAACGGCCTTAAACTCAATCTAAAGACACGTTTTTCATCGATTCCAAAAAATGGGAAGTTCGATAGTTTGTAACTCATCAAACAACTCTCTAATGTAATAAGTGAAACTTATCTTTCTTCCCACTTTAGTACAGAGTAGCCCCTAGTCGAGTGCCCCGACTAGAGTGTCCTTACATGTTTTCTCTTTGAAGTCCGCGTGCGTATGTATGGCCCACTTAGTTGCCTTGTAGCTGCTATTGCTTTGCTGTTGGGCGTTGACATTGAGCGTCGTCCGGCGTCACGCCCAACCACATACTACCAGACGTGCTGTCGTTGTCCACCCTAGTACAACGTCCAACGTCCAACGTCCATTGTCCTTTGTCCTTTGCCCCTTCGCCGGGTGGCAATCGTTAATATTTAATGAACATTCGCATTTCACAAAGTTGACGCGCGTCGCGTTTCATTTCTAGCGCTTGGGTCTAACGGGTTGGGGCTTTCCGGCCAACGCTTATAGTATATATGAAGCCCACTGACACACTTGAATGAGGAGCTGCCGTGCCACAAACTACGACATTTATGACCATTAAAGTCGCCAGCAGCGGCACCAACCAACCAACCAACCAACCGACAGGGGCAGTGGGGTTTTCCATTTTTCATTTAAATGCCTTGGAATAATTGCTTTTTCCTGTAGTGCACCGCATATGGGTATCCCACCTGCGAGTTTATGTGTGTGTGTGCGTCTGTGTGTTTAAGGGGGGAGCTGGCTGACAGTAAACAATGAACAAATTCCATACATATGCAAGTAAATCATCTACTTTTGTTCTTGTGCCCTTGCAAACAGCATAAATACACTAAGGCATTATCCAAATTAAAGAAAAGCTCTATTTTATGTTTCGAAATGATGCAGAATTTGTGAATTTGTTCTCAGTTTATCGTGGTTAAGACTCAAGTCTTAAATAAACCCAGAAACCTTAATTGTTCCCTTCTCTTTTCCCATTTTTCTGTATCCTAACTATATTCTCTCCATTTCATATTTATGCTTCGACATGCTAGAGAATAGAGAATGTTGTACAAATGAATATAGATGGAAGAAGGTGTCTTCTGCGACCCTATAAACGTGTTGAACTCGGAGACTATAAGAGTTTTATAAACTAAATTTAGTACCTTGACTTTTGTCTACCGAATAATCACAATTTCAAAGTTATAGCTATCAAAGTTCTCTCTTTGATCCGTTTCAAGTTGTTGATCTGATGCGAATCTTATCAATACAATAACCAAAGTTATTCAAGAAGAAGCTATTTTCTCCTGAGCTGATCGAAAGCATTTGGAATAGTTCATACTGCTTTAGGACCATCGTTTTGTTGAGAATAATAATTCTTATATAAAAACGTAGTAAGGTAGAATACATGTCTGGCCACTGGACAACCGGACGTAAGCAAAGTTGTATCTATATAAAAGCTGAGGGTCTTCTACTTGACATGTGCATTTTCTAAAACAAAACCTTCTGCATTATGTTTCTTTCCGCACCCTAAAGGGATAGCATTTCAGGAGATTAATACTAAAATAAGTTACTAATAGATTTCCTAATTTAGTTTACTGGTGGGTTCCTTGCAGTTAGAGGAAGAGAAATGCGTAGAACAGCAATTTGCTTAGGAGATTCATGCTCTGCTCGTATTAAAATACCCGTGCAAGGTATAGTAAAACCTGACAACTAACCACAGCTAATCATTTCAATTTGACTTGCTCAAATATTTATAAATACGGTTACATAAATATGCAATTTATAAATAAGAGGCCTATCGAACCACATTAAATATGGTAGCGTAAAATCTAAATTTAATATGCATACTCAATGTTGAACGTTTACATCATTATCCATTTAAAATGGGCTGTGTCCGTGCATATCTCAATGATATTTACTTATAATATTAAACTTGTGGTTAGTTTTTGAACACATTGGGTTTGTGGAGAAGATATAGTCAAGAATATTTTCTGTGGTTGTTCGAAAATCTTAATGAAACTGTCAGGATTTGATGATAGTATTTATTTGTGTTTGTGTACCAAATTTCATTACTTTGAATACAATCTTTGTTTATTTTTCAATCTTTTTATTTCAAAATATTTAATAAGAACTCAGATTTACTTTGGTATGGCACATACCCACTTGGGTGGACAATCGTAAGGCAATTTCTTTATTATGTATTTCTTTTTCAGCTTAGGGGAATTTTTCATACATGAGCACTTTTTTATATTATCTGTACATACTGGATACAAATAATCTCCGCACCCTGAAGTGAAAGCATTTGAGGAGATTAATATTATATTATGTTAGTGATAGGTTTCCCAATTTTACTCAGTCTTATCATGCTCCAGTATGTCCATGTGAAGGGCGGGAACATCAGCAGGAAGAGAAATGCGTAGAACGGCAATTTGCTTAGGAGATTCATGCTCTGCTCGTATTAAAGTAACCGTGCAAGTTATAGGAAAACCTGACAACTAACCACAGCTAATCATTTCAATTTGACTTGCTCAAATATTTTTATACGGTTACATAAATTGGCAATTTAATAATAATAACAACATTAAATACGGCAGCGTAAAATCGAAAATTCAAACATGCATACGGAATGTTGAACGTTTACATCATAACCCATTTAAAATGGGCAGTGTCCTTGAATATCTCAATGAAACTGTCAGGATAATATCATGTTATTTAGTGTACAAGTGTACGATATTTCGTTATAAAAGCCTTAAACTTGTGGTTGGTTGTTGAACACATTGGTTTGTAGGAGAAGATAGAGGCTTAAATATTTTCTGTGGTTGTTCGAAAATCTTAAGGAAACTGTCAGGATTTGAAGATAGTATTAATATGTGTGTGTGTACCAAATTTCATTAGGATTGCATTCCAATTGTGGTGTAACTCGAACTCATGGGCTTGAATACCTTCTTTGTTTATTTTTCAATCTTTTTATTTCAAAACATTTGATAAGAACTCAGACTTTCAATGGTAGGACACATGCCTGCCCGGCTGAACATTCGGCCGCTGCAAATTTGTATTTATATTTCAGTGAAGGGAGATCTTCCTGACATGTGCACTTCTTCAATGAACATTCTGCATTCTGTGCCTTTCCGCAGCCTGAAGTGAAAGCGTTTGAAGAGATTAATACTAAAATATGTTAATGATGGATTTCCTAGTTTAGTTACTGGTGGGTTCCTTGCAGTTAAAGAGCGGGAACATCAGCAGGAAGAGATATGCGCAGAACGGCAATTTGCTTAGGAGATTCATGCTCTGCTCGTATTAAAGTAACCGTGCAAGTTATAGTAACACCTGACAACTAACCACAGCTAATTATTTCAATTTGACTTGCTCAAATATTTATAAATACGATTATATAAATATGTTATTTATAAATAATAGGCCTATCGAACCACATTAAATACGGTAGCGTAAAATCGAAGTATGTGTATCGTATGTCCTTGAATATCTGTCGTGTTTGACATCCAATCTCGACGAAACTGTCAGGATAAGATGATATTATAGTAGTACATGTATACCAAATTTTGTTATGATAGCTCTACATTTGTAATTGGTTTTCGAACACATTTCTTTGTAGAGACAGTCTTACTATCTTACTGAAACTGTCAGGACTTGATGATAGTATTCATATGTGTGTGTGTACCAAATTTCAGTAGGATAGCATTCCAATTGTGCTGTAACCCGATCACATGGGTTTGTGGCTTTACCTTGTATACCATTTCACTTTACTTTTCAACCTGTGCTCTGTTTTTGAACACTCGCTTCAATTGCCTTCCTTTCTTTCCATTCGCAGCTGGCAAAATGGACTCGGCCGCCATGGCGATTGCCGTGGGCAGCGCCTCTGGCCCTGGAAGCAGCAGCAGCAGTGCCAGCAGCGGGTACGGCAGCGCCACAACAACGCCCACCACGCCGCTGGGCTCCGGCGGGCACTACGAGGTCTCGCCGACGCCGATGGCCACCATTGCCACCGTGGCGCCGTTCTACAGCGAAGCACTGACCAGCCTGGATGCCCAGCAGCGGCAGCAGCAGCAGCAGCAGCTGCAACATCAGCAGCAACAGCAGCAGCAGCAGAATCAGACGCACTTTTATCATCAGAACTACAACTATGGGAGCGGCATGTCCTTGGATGCGTACAACTACAGTGGCTACAACTACAATGCGCCAGTTGCCGGCTATCAAGGGGCTCGGTACGAGAAACTCGCGGCTGCCACAAGCGCCAAGTACAACAGCAACATCATCAACAACAACAGCAGCAGTAGCGGCAACAATAGCGGGGGCAGCGGCGCCAACAGCAGCAAGCCACAGGCGGCGGCCACGCCCTTCTATGCGCAGCCTCTCAGCCAGGCGCAGTCAATGTCCATGTCGATGCCAATGCCCCTCTCGGGCGGCGCCTACATGGGCAGCAGCAATCCCTACGAGGCCTACAAGTACAAGCCGCCGCCGCAGCAGCAGACGCAGGCAGCGCAGCAGCAACAGCAATATCTGAGCATGGGCATGGGCATGGGCATGGGAATGGGAGTGGGGCTAGGCATGGGCACGCCTCCTGGCCAGAAGCAGCCGCCGCAGCAGCAGCAACAGTTGCCGCCCTTGGAGCCCAACTATGCGGCCATTAAGCCGAGCAGTCGCTATCAGAACATGGCCAACACTGTCTACGGCAGTCCGGGAGCGGCAGCAGCCGCAGCGGCAGCGGGCAATGGAGCAGGGGCGGTTTCGGGACCGGGACCGGGCCCCGTACCAGGTGCGTACTATGACAAGTACGGCATGTCGCTGTACTCGCCCAATGCGGGCCTGAGCTTCGGCGCACCCGCGCCGCTTTACAGTCCTCCAGACCTGAGCGCGGAGTCTGCCTATCGCAAATCCGGCAACGGCAGCTGCCCCTGGAGCGTCGACTACAATGCAACCAATTGCCGCACGCTGCCGGGCACAGCTGGAGCCGTAGCCGTGCCCAACGCCAGCTCCACAGCCGCCTATCATCATCCAGTGGCACCGACAGTTGGCCCCGCAGCCAGCAGCAGCAACGACTTGTACTACAAGTACGACAAGTACCCGACGCCCACGGCGGCCACGCCTTATGGCAGCAATCCCTACCAGGCCAACATCTCGCAGGCCTACGGCGCAAGGAGCATGTGGCCAGGGGCGGGTCCGAATCCCGCTGAGAATGCGCCGCCCAATGCACGGCAGAGCTGCTGCACCCAGGCATTTCCACAGCAAAGTTGCTACTATCCACGCAGCAACGGATACGGCTCGGCTCCGCCGCAGTATCCGGGCAGCCAGCCTAGCCAGCCTTTGGTGTCCCACAAGCTCAAGCATCCGACTGATCTCTACGCTGCTCACTCCTCCTACGAGGCGGTGCCTCCCAACCAGCTGGGCTATGGCTACGGCCAGCCAGCGGCCGCCGCCTCCGCCACGCCCAACAACAACAGCCAGCGCTATGTGCCCCAGATGGGCCTAAACATGAGCATGGGCATGGGCGGCGGCGTGGGAATGGGGATGGAAGCCAATGTCAGCACCGCCTACTACAATGATCTCAGCAGCTTGGAAGGCTACGGACCGGCTATGCAAGCACAGCAATCGCATCGGGCGCAGTCCTACCAGGCCGCTGGCTCCTTGGACTACCCGTATCGCAAGCGTCCCCTGCCCGCTGGAGTGGCTCCTTCAGCGCCCAACAGCGGCTGTTACCTGGCCCAGTCGACGCCGCTGAGCAATCTGGAGGCGCACATGGACAGCTACGTTGGCTACGATCTGCACGCATCTGCGGCGCCACACTTTCCCCCACAGCCGCACAAGCCACAGGCTCCCTCTTCGACTAGCTCCAACATACGCAACTTCTTTTCCAGCTGGAATGACGACGAGGAGGAGCAGACGCAGACGCAGATACAGACGCAAATACAGCCACAGTCCGCAGCTCCACAATCCAGAGTGGAGTCCGAGAGCCAGCAGGCGGTGGCTGTTGTTGCACCTGTGGCAGCCTCAGTCGCACCAATCCAGGGTAGCTTCATGTACGAGACGCTGCCACCAGCCGGTCCGGTAGCCACCGCTGTGGTGGATCATCAGATGAGTGAGCTGGCTCCGTGCCAGTCGATAAACCTGCCTGACATCATCATCGATCACCATGAGAAGTCCAGCGTCGGACTGTCGACCAATGCGACCAGTCTGGCAAGCAACGTGGGCAATGTTGAGGATTCCTTTGGCAGTTTCGATGTGGAGAAGGAACTAGACGAGCTGCGTCTCAAGAAATCAGGGATCGAAGCCAACGAGCAGCAGCCCGGCGAGACTGATGCGCTGGCCGAGATTCTGAGAGAGCCCGTTACGGTCCCAGAGGAGCACTTGCCCCTAACACTGCCTCTGACTAGTCCCATTCTACCCAGCAGCTGTGTGGCTGAACCGCCTAGCATTGAGTTTGATCAGAGCACAAGCAATTCCAACGAATCCACATTTGAGAAGGAGTACGAGACCTTCATTCACAAGATCGGCGGCAGCGACAGTGACGCCGAAATGAATGCCCAGGACGACAGCGAGTACCGAGAGCGCGCCAAGCGCTTTAAGTTCTACAAGCGCAAACGGAAGACAACAGAACCGACGACCAACGCCGAACCAGCTGAAACGTCTCCCCCTGAGGCAGCCGCCAATCCGATCTCTCCCACACCCAGTCCAGCTCTAGACCTTGCTCCAGCTCCAGCTCCAGCTTTAGTTCCAACTCCAGCTCCAACTCCAGCTCCGCTGTCGCCTAAAGCCTCAGCACGGGCCAGTCGAAAGCTGTTGGCGCGCCGACGTCGCAACCGCATTAAAATGCTGAAGATTCTCGAGTTTGAGAGTCCAAAGATCAAGCATCGTTTCTACTTCCGAGCGATGAAGCTGCTACGCAGAAGGTTCGCCCTGGCCCAAGCCAGAGGGCAACGGGTGCAGCGTATTCGCCGTTATTTGGCGCTGCGTAAGGAGCGTCGCCTTCCGCTGATCAAGCGCCAATCGGCCAAGCAATATGCCCCGGATCACCAGCTCCAAAATCCACCCAGTCTAAAGGGCCTAAGTGTGTCCGCTCTCAACTCGAACGTCTTTCGCTCCAGTCTAACGACGGAGACGACCTCCGGGCGGGAGACTGTCATTAAGAGTGGCTACGCCATGAGAGAGAACGTTGACTGTGTGGCTACCAAGACAGAGCCGAGTGAGCCGGCGCAGACTAACCAGGAAAGAATGAGCGACCAGCTGACAGAGTGTATGGAGGACTCCAATCACACCTTGCAATCCGTAGACTTGTTGGGAAGTTTCAAAGGCTTTGATGATGTCGAGAACACCAACCTATCGCCAAAGGCCAAGCTGCGAGTGGAACCGGACATCGAAGCTGAAACGACTCTTCCTGTTGCAATTCTTGTGGAGGAGGCAAAGCAATCGAAGCAGTTGGAAATACAAAGATGGCTGCGCAATAGCATGGAGGATCAGACGCCAATATTGGCAAGTCTGGAGCAGACAGAGCCAACTGTAATCTGCTTGTCATCATCGTCATCGTCGTCATCTTCGTCCTCATCGAGCTCATCATCAAGCAGTTCAAGCGGTGACTCCGAGTCAAGCGACAGCAACGAGGATAAGGACAGCTCCAGTTCCAGCTCTACGAGCAGCAGTTGCTCTGGCGAGGAGAGCGACTTTAACGAGATGGCCGCCTTGGAAAAGGAGCTCTCCCAGCAGCCGGAAACTGAACCAAAGCCCACAATTCCATTGGCAGCGGATACACCAATCCTTACAACAACACCCCTAGAAGAAGTGTCGAACAACGACATAGCCAAGCTAAAACAGATACTGGAAAGCGATGGCGAGGAGGAGGAGAAGGAGAATGAGAAGGATGAGAAGAACCCTAAGCGAGACCAAAACCAGGTGGAGGACAGTACCACAACTGCAACTGTAACCAATGCCACCGTACCAAAGCTAAGTGACCTTAGTAAAATTGCCTTAAGTAGTTCCTTAAAATCTAGCGAGTTAGTCATAAGATCCCAGGGGGTAAAAATCCAGATGAATCCAGAAAGCCTTTCGGCCAATCAGACGGCGGCAGTGCCGCGTGAGCTGAGCGTAGAGGAGGCGCTGGCCGAGATGTATCAGCAAATTGGCGTGTCCTCCGACCCAGAGGACTGCGGGGACGAGGCTGATGCCGTCGCCGACAATCACATGGAGGGCGTCGCCGCAGGGCAGGATGTCCTGCTCATTAACCTAGCTGAGATATTCGACAATAGCAGCAGCGATCTTTATGTGGTGCAATGCGACATGAACGAGAACATTCTGGGCGTCGTAGCCGACGAGCAGCATCATCAGCAGCAGGCCAACACGCTCCAGCTGATCGAGCTGCTCGCCGAACCGGAAACACTTGTTGATGCCCAACCGGAAGCGGAGTCCGAGTCGCAGTTGGAGCAGGAACCCAACTTCGATGCGACGCCGCTCATACACCACGAGGAGGTCGTGCCCGAAAACTACAAGATCTTCGAGCGACGCCAGTTCCTCAACTATCTGCACGCCAAGTACGTGCAGAGTAACATCAGCCGCTTCTACCACGCCCAGCGGGTGCTCAAGAAGTACAAGCGTCGCCTGCTCTCAGCCCAGAGAAGACAATCTACAGTTCCCATGGACAGGCAGCGTTAGGGCTGCAGAGGATAGGCCCGAACAGGATTCAATCAAGTGTTAAATGAGTCTGAGCCCCCCATCCCCACATTGGCGGCGGGTGTTTGCAGCTGTCGTTGTTGCGTGAAGAGTCAACATGGCGTGCCTAATGGATTTCAAATTTGAATTCAAATTATCCACACATACTACACACATTCACACTAAAACAAACCAACTTTTAGGCCAGATTTCTCATGTCCATGTCAAAGCTTACAATCAAATTCGATTTTATTTTCATCCACATTTAAAACCATTTTGACCAGATGTCAGCTAACATGAACTTTGACATGAATATAAGAAAACGGACCTTGGAGAATCTCAAAAGACTTGTTTATTTAAATCAATTTTTTGTCATTTTTTTTTAATAGCTCTTTTTTTGTTTAACAAAAAACAAAAAGTGAATATTGTTATTACGGGAGAGCATAGCGAAAATGTAGTTTTAAAACGGACGATATATAGATATATCTATATGTATATATATGAGTATATTTTTGAAATATTTGTGCAATATTTACATGAAAATATCGTGCTAATGTTAATTTTAAATTCGAATCTCGGCGTTTTAGAAGTGTAAGTGCAGTTAGTAGGGGGCGTCGACATGGCGTATACGCGATGTGACCTATTACCATTCGATGTGTATGTGTGTGCGTGTGCGTGTGTGTGTGTGTGTGTTTTACACTCGCGTGCAATTAGCTTTTAAATCGAGCGCATATGTCATTTCAGCCATATAAATACTTATCTATATACACATAAGTATATATAAATTTGTATACTATAGGGAAATATTTTTAACGTTATCAGTAAGTGTATCAGCGTTTTAGTCGGTGCGCGACTGGGGGCAATTTTAAAGCGTTTGTCGTCAAAGGTCACACACAGGACGGAGATATATGCAGATACAGATACAGATATGGTTCAAGATACCGAGTTGTATTTGCGAGAGTGGTGTCAAAAGTTTCAGCTCAAGTCTTTTACTTTCTTTTCAATAATGTTTAAAAACCATTTAGAAAATGCGAGATTTTGATCCTTGCCAACCTTGTCAAGCACTTCGAGAGTTGTTACCCTCCTAAAGTTCAAAAACTCACAGTTTAATACAGTTTATAGATCTTCAGTTATTCAAAGTGTTATCAAAATTTCTAAGTTTTAGCTATTCCTAAACTTTTCAAATTACTTTTAGCGTAATATCTTATTCAATTCACTGTCAAATCGATACTAACTGAGCAATCGCTGTGAAAGTTTTGATATAGTTCGAATCAAACTTTAAAGAAACTTTTTAACCCACCCTCGTACACACACATTTGTTATTTTATTTAGTGTTTTTTGCGTGTTGCCGCCACACACAAATTGTTAACATCAGAATGTGTAATTATGACAGGGGGACAAAACTTTGTCAAGTTGATGGCCATGTGGCTTTATAACCAGCAAACGCCCCCTTTCCACCTTTCCCCCGCTGATCCACGTTGATCAGAGTGTTTTTGCTTGAGCATAGTTATTTGTAATTGTTTAAAATAGTTGATATATGTAAGTTTTGCAACTGCCTTCGATAAATTGATAGCCGATAAATCGATAGCCACCAAATGCAGCCTAGACCAAAAAGATGTAGAACCAATCCTGTTAGATTTGTTAGACCCTATTCCTATTACGAGTAGTACTTTGTTCTTAGCTCAAGACTTGTTTGTTTTTAGTGCAATTTATGTTAAGAGGGAGTTGTTTTTATAGAAAATTATTTAGTTTTGTGTACATATTTATAAGTATATCTCATGGTTAGGCCTTGTTTAGACGTGCATTGCATGTGCTTAAGACTTTTCATCTGGCCTTTCTTATGAGCATCATTTACATTCACATATTTACACATTGATAGCAGGTAGACATAGCTATAGAGAGATCCGTAGATAAACCCATTCGGTATGCGATGAATGGTCTGAAACTTCATGGCTTATAGAGATATAAGACCAGGAACCTACAGATGGGCACAGCACTGCATGCTTAGATGGGTTGGGTTAACTCACCCACCAGGCTGCTAACCAGGTGAGAATCACCTAGAATCACGTCATTTCTCTTGCAACACATTCCAAAGGACCAAACTTTTAATAACCAATCACTATAACTGTTATTTATAAATGTATGATAATATAGTCGAAAACTTTCGGGTAAAGTAATGTTTTTATCTAATTTTGTGCAATTCTTCTAGGAAATCAAATAGATTAAAGTAATACGCTTAATTTTAGTACAAACAGCAAAATCAAATGCAAAATGCAAAATGCTAGCCCACTAAATGTAACAATATTTATTATGATATGATATATATATATATATGATATCTATGCAATCTGTAACATGTAATGTACATACCCTATATCATCCTACACCCACACTTTACCCAATTATATATGTGTGTATACTACAGAATATATTAATTTAATGCTATATCTATTTATGTATATGCGGTGTACATCTCGAGAGTTTTTCACTGTACTTTTAGCCCCTAAGAACGATCTGTCCAGATTGTGACTATATAAATGTGAGTGTCTTTGAGAAAAATACAAAATATTAAATACATACAGTACACAGATGGAAAAATCAACACCAGCAACTAAAATATTAACTGAAATAAATGTTTTATGTAAATGTTATTGCAAAATGAAAATCCTCGGCTTGTCTTTTCATTTGGATTCTTCTTGATATTCGGCTTTTCCGAAGCTACTATACTACTATTCTCTGCAGTAATGTTTTTTATACAAACACGCAATTTTCGATCGATTGCGAACTTTCAGCATGAACATTATCCCACATGATGAACGGCCTCAGAAAAAGTCTACAAAAGCGATTTAGTAATCTGATCTCGTCAATCGATTACAATATAATACAATAAAAATTTAATTTTACCATGAATTTGTGTGAGGTATGCATAAATCTCTAAAAAACTATTCAAAAAAAATATTATTTTGAAATATGAAGAAAATTTAAACACAAAATCATTTTACAGTAGAAAACATTATTCAAAGAGACATTCCGCATGGAAATGAGTTCAGTTTTGACAAAGTTATTGGAGTTGGTAATCTAGGAGATTGAGCTATCTAGGCTATGGTAAGTATATAGTAGGAACATCCCCGCCAAATGTACTTTCTCTAGATACGGACAGACAATCAGACTGTGATTACACAAACACAATAAATTTCTTCGCTTTTGGAACAATGTATAAAATGGTTGTATACAAAAAAAAGTGCATCAAATTGTTTTTAACATAATAATCATGTATTAATAGATATTTCTACCCACCTTGGCATATTTATAAGCTAAATATTATTCGTTTTTGTAATTTACAGGAAAACTATTTACTTTTGGCGGGGAACATATACTAGACAGCTGATTTTCAATAGATTGAAAGCACTGGCTGAAACTTTAGCACAGAATTTACAACACTGGTCAAAAGAGACGCGCATATCTGATAGAATTGGCTAAAGATTGCTTACCTTGGTGGATACTATGTTCAATCGCTGTATTTCTTATGAGTGATTCGACTCAATCACATTGATTATTCAGGTAGCCCAGTTGATCACTTGCTCATCAACACTTCAAACACCAGATTCTATTTAACTTTCAGGCTTTCACTTGCTGCGACTTTGTAAACATGTATGTACATATGTACATAGATGTTATGCTAAGCTGCCCGCATGGGAGTACCACATGCTTCTTGTCTTTATATTGCCAGACAACATGATCCACATTTTTGTTTGTCCTTCAAGTGCCGCCCAGGTTACTTTGCAATTTATAGCTTAAAACACACTTGTCCTACTCTCATTCGTAGATGATTTTCCATTGTATTTGTTAATTTAAACACACACTTTTTTGGCGCTTACATGCAAACACGTGTTTGCAACCAAAAGAACCAAAACACGGAACTAAATGAACAAAGCACAAGTGAACTACTCTCCCAACAGAAACACTGGAATGGAATGGAACATGTTCACTGGCTCAGTTCAGTGAGCAACTCTTTGTTCGTTCGCTAATGGAACGATCGCAACGGAACTCTATTGATTGCAAATATTGGAAAGCGTGAGCAGGTCTTTGAGGCTCGAGGCAATTCTTATATACAGAAATATGTATTGCATTTTATTCGTTTTTGTAGAATTCAAAAAACAGCACAGTTCACAAATCTAGAATTTGCAGGCTAAAGTAAAAAACCAACTGGGGTTAGGTTCTAGTCCTTCCGAGGACTCTTAGTTTTTGGTTTCGTTTCGTTGCGCTCTGTCTTTATAGAGCGCTCTTTGGTCTTTCAAAACTCTCCCTGGTATTCTGGCCAACTACTCGTACTTGTCGAAGTAGCGTTTCTTCAGATCCGGCGGATACGTGACGTATATATAGTGCTCGTTTTGGCCACCCGCCTCGCTCTGCACGATCTCGTGCGTGGAGGAGGAGGCGCGCAACGATTGCTGGGAGGCGCCCACGTGACGGTGTCGCGTCTCCAGCGGCCGGGGATGTGTATTGTAGTGGCGTGGCGGCTCACCAGCACCGCCAGTGCTCACATTGCTCACCACACTCGTGGCTATGGGGCGGCCGGAGTTACTTGTATAGTCGCGTCGGTCTAAAATGTCCTGTGGGTAGGCCAGGCTCGTCGAGTGGCGGTGCAGCGGAGTGTTGGCGTTGGAGGAGGACGCTCCCACTTGCCGGACGCCTGCCGATGATGTTGGTGTGCCCTGGCCCCCCGACGATGCCGCCGCCGCCGCCGCTGGACGCTGATCGGCGATGTAGTGACGCGGACTGTGTCGATGATATTGAACTGGTTCGGGGTACAAGTCGCGAGCTGCCGCCGCCTGCTGCTGCTGTTGCTGTTGCTGGTAGTAGAACTGCTGCTGCTGCTGGTCCACAGTGCGACCAGGTATCGCGCCGGCGTCCAGCTGCAGATCGTGGTGCGTGGCATAGTCGACATGGTAGTGGTGCGGCGCAGGCATGTAGATGCTGCCGCCGGCTCCGACGCCTGCATAATGGTTGGCATTGATTGTCGTTTCTTCGGAGCTGAAACAAATGACTTGGGTTTGCTCAATCTCAATGGGGCTGAAGCTCAGGCTCGGGCCGCTCGATACTTACTCAAACAGTATCCAAATGATGTAGTAGCAGAAACAGATGCCCGTCGACAGCACAAATATGAGTATGACGATGAGGCCCCAGGGAAAGGCACGTGGTTCCAGCGGGCCATCCTCCCAGTACCGATCACAGGTCAGATACCAGCAGACCGCCTTGTTCATCTCCTCTTCCATCTCCTTGAAGCCCTGATCCGACATGGAGAGCAGCAGGCCACCGATGCAGCTTCTGAGCAGCAGCTCGCAGCGCGTTTTCAGTTTTCCCAGCTCCTCCGGCTTGCAGTTGGCACGCACCTTGGCCTGTCCGGCGGAGCCGTCTACAGTCTCGGCTTCATCCGGCTGGCCACTGCCCTCCGCATCTCCGCTGTGCTCGCCCTCCTCTGTTTTGTTCTGTTTTGACTCGGGCTCGGAAGCGGACGAGGTCGCGGACGTCGACTCTGTAGCATCCGTGCGCTTTAAGTGAGCCTGCCCCAGCTCCTTAAGTTTCATCAGCAGTTTCTCGCCCGCGGACTTGGGCTTGGCAGCCGAACCATCCTCAGTAGCATCTGTTGGCGACTGCTCCTTGCTTTGGCTTGGTTTCTCTTGGAGTAATTGACGATTTTGTACTTTGGCTGCACGCGTGGCACTCAATGTGGAAGTTCTGTAAGGGAATTAGGAGCACGGTCAATACATTTTTTGGCATGTTTTAGTGGGTCAGATTGTTACCTTGGTATTAAACTCAAGTATGCGGCATTCGCTTTGGCCAGTGCGGAGTTCTGACCCAGAGAGTCACCCCAAACTTCAATGTCGGTGACGATGTGCTGATCCCCAAATTTAAGGCTAGAAGCGTCCTCCGTTTGGAATACCTCGCAGCGCATTATGTCGCAGAAATCGGCCAGACAAACGGAGTCCTCCGCCTGCTCAAATTGAGATGTACATGAAGCTAGAGCCCATTGAGCAAGAGAAGATTGATTTACCTCATTGATGATCGACTTGTGGCGCGTGTCAAAGTGCAGATCCAGATACTTCTCCTGATAGAAACTCTTGCCACAACGCCTGCACGTCCACTGTGTGGGTCGGTCTCGCTGCTTCTCATCCTGTCGCGGGGCAAATACATCTCTCAAGGGATGCAGCGGACACTCCAAGGGCAGCTTCACCTGTTCAGTTGGGAAACTATGAATAAGCGGATGTTGAATTACTCGTGATTCCCCTTACCTGATGTTTATCCAATATGGGCGTCCACTTGGAGCGCACTATCTTGCGCACCAGCCGACTGTTATCTCTCGAGCAGAGTATCTTGATGACGTTTGAGGGTGGCCATGGTAGTAGCAGTAAAATGAAGATAAGAAATTGCTTGGATGTCATCAAGCAGAGCGTGGACAAGTGCAATCTGAAATGGCAGAAACAGTAGGTTAGATTAGAAGTTAAGGTCAACCTTATTGACGAAGGAGTTAGATGACGGAAGATTGTAGTTTCTTCCCTCGCCTTAAAACCTTCCGTAGACTCGGCAGAAGGAGCCACATTCCCCAGTGTCAGTTTTTGCAGACTGCCCTGCCCAAGGATGTTCTCGGAACACACATTTGAATAAATTTGGTATGACACCGTTTGTAAGTAAAAGCAGAATCAGGACGGGGAGGACCTAGTGACCGAATGGGCAATTAATTACGGATGCCGCCCACTTACTAGCCCCTGGGTCCAGGCCAGAGGCACGCAAGTGCCACCGGCTGACTAGCCCCTCCCTTCGCCCTCTGCACCCTCTTCAGCAGCTTGTTTTTGGGTCACTTCAAGTAAAAAACAAGGGGCAGCGCTCAGAGAAAATCGATAAAAGGAGTGTACGGGGGAGGTTGGGGGGAACTTTAACCGTTATTTGGCTCGCATTGCCGAGCAGAAAACGGAAATAAGACTTCAGATTGTTCTTGACAGGATTCGCACTCACCTCGAATTGATGGATAGTCACACGACATTCATTATCTATTTGAGATTTGTTGTTGCACTGAAATGTTGCTCTGCTGAATTTTTAATGTCAATTGTGAGACGCTCCTTTTTAGGTTATGTGCGCTTGTAACGGCTTATGAGGGGCGTTAACGAGATAATCGACACAACACGAGATACAAGAAATCAATGAAAAATGAGGCCAGTGATTTATTCTTTTCGTTTTGTTATAAATAAAAGCTGCTGCAGCTCCGTGGCTTCACGTTCACACTGCTGAAAATTTGCTCCTTAGCCCGCAACGTCACTTGCCTTTTCTGCCAAGCTCACTCTCTCTCTCTCTCTCTTCCTCTCTTTCGCTTGTCCTGCGCCGCGTTTGACAGCTGTTCGCAGGGTTGCCAGTTTATGCAACAAAGTGAATTGAGAGCCTGGCAGGTTGAAGGGGGGTGGATTACACTTAAAAAATGTTCTTATTTGTAATTGATGTATTTATTTTATTTTCCTGTTCATTTTTTGCTGCTGCAGTCGACTGCTGGAACGACTCCGAATTGATTTTTTTACACTTTCTAGACTATAGTTTAATTTAGCGCCCAACTTCTTGCAGCAAAGTCTTGACGTCTACAATAAATACTACTTAAAATACGGCCCAGATCCAAGCCCGTCGCTTCACAGCCCATTGTAGATGCGATTAATGGACGACTGACCGAGTATTTTCCTAAGGGCTGTAAGGGGAGAGGAGAAATATTAGAGTTAAGGCATAATAAGTATCAGAATTAGCTGTTGAAACTTACCTTCCTTGTCCTCTTCGCTCAAATCATGCTTGGGGAATTCCACATCGAAGGTAATGTAGAGATTGCCCGTCAGATTGTTGTTCTCAAAATTGGGCATGCCCTCGCCCTTCTTGCGTATGCGTGCTCCGGGCCAGGTGATCTTCTCCCGCGTCACGGAGACACTGTGTCCGTCCAGATGCTTAATCTCCATTGTAAAACCAATGAGCGCATCCTGCAGACTGATGGTCACGTTCGTGTACAAGTCGTCGGCCTTGCGCAGGAAGCGCGCGTGCGGCATCTGCTGGACGCGCACAATGAGATCTCCGGGCTCGCCGTCAATATGGGGCTCGCCCTCGGCCACAAATCGTGTCTCCTGGCCATCGACCATGCCCTGTTCCACCTCGATTTCCAAGGTGCGCTCCTCGTTCACCAGCTTAACGTTGGGGCACTCGTCGCACACAGTTTGCTGTATCATTTGGAAACGGCCGGGGCCCAGATTCCTGGTGACCATCTCCTGGCGGCAGTTGCATTTTCGCGTGCCGGAGGCTGGCTTCATCACCGGCTTGTTGCGCACTATCTCCACAAAGTTGCCCGAGTAGAGCTCCTCGAGAGAGACATACATGTTCATCACAATGTCCGCGCCGCGGGGCGTATCGTGCTGGTGGGGATCGCCGTTGCCAAAGTGGAAACCAAAGTCGCCAAAGAAGCTGGAGAACGGATCGCCGCCGTGGTCCATCATGCCCTCCTTCTTGAGGCACTCCTCGCCGCAGCGGTCGTAGGTCTTGCGTTTGTCCGCATTCGAGAGCACCTCATAGGCGGCGCCCAGATCCTGGAACTTGGTGGAGGCATCCGGATCGTCCTTGTTCTTGTCCGGATGCAGCTCCTTGGCCATGCGCCTGTAGGCCTTCTTAATCTCATTCGTGTTCGCGTTGCGCTTCACGTTCAGAATCTTGTAAAAGTCCCGCCCCGCCAGTGCCTCGTCCACAAGGAAGAGCGCCAGCTGGACAAGCAGCGCGCACTTGATTAGCTGCATTCTGTGTGTTTGTGTGTGTTATGGGCTACGTGGTTAGTCTACTCCTTGCGCTGTTTATTCAATAATACATTATCCGCTTATCTGTTAAATATATTTCGAGCACGTCAAAATAACACGGCTGGCAAAATCGTCAAAAAACTATCTACGTTTGTGTGTGTGCATCGTGGTTGCCGTTGATTGGTCGAAGCCGGCGTGACAGTGCTGCCACCTTGAGCAATGCTCCAGCTGTTTGTATGTTTTAGTATTTTTACTTGTTTGCGGTCACACTGAACATGAGTGCGCAAAGAGGGAATTGATATTTCTTGGGACATCATTTGAAATAAATAAATGTCTTTTTAAATCTGCTATAATACATATTTTTCAATTTTCCAGCTTTCATGTTAATTGTTAGTATACATGCGTTCAAGATGAGAAATATGCGATGTTTGAATAATAACCTGTGTACATTCTCACGCATTTAATATAATGATACATTTTTGAATAATACTTTACAATTGTACAGGCATTTCCTGCAACAGTTAATGCGGTAATAATAATTAATAATTGAGAGGGATTACTTCTTATTTCAGTTATTCATTCGCAACGTTCTTGTTGTAGTCAGTCACGCAATACAAGTCACAGTTACGCTGTTACTGCTCATCTCCAAGGCATGCAGTCGCTGGCAAGCGTTGCCACCCAGTTGGTTGTGTGGGCGCAAGTGTTCTGTTTGTTGCTAATTGAAATAATTGCAAACAAGCACGCATTATTGTATTTCCATTCAGTTGCGCTTTGCTGCCACTTGCGGCATCTACCTGCAGTCCACATTTTTAGCCAGTAGAGTCAACAAAGTGCCTTTTACTACAGCTGTGATTACTTAGTGGTTGTTTTATCCAAGTAAATTCCAAGCCAACAACAGCGCAGCAATAAATCATTGAAACTACAATTAAAATAACAACAACAGAGAAAAGAGACAAAAAGAGAGAGCGCAAACGTCTGTTTCTATTGTATACTTTGCTAACAAAGAGGTGAGTAATAAACATACATAGTTCATTTTAAGTAATGAGCTTATTAACGCTATACAAGCTATGGTTGGCTGCGAAACTGAAGCTCAGATTTGTCAGAAACCCCCGATTTGCATATTAATGATTCATAGTTTGAGCTTGACCTTCATAGTGTGAACTCTCGTCCCCGCCCGAGTGCAGGGTTCAGCTTAAGCACGTATTCCATTGGATTCTTTATACTTGTGCATAGTTCTCAGCTTAGTGTGTTTTATCAGCAGCTCCACAGCTCCAAAACAATTAGCAAGTAGCGAACCACCGATTAAACACAATGAACAAAGGAACATCCCCCCCACCGATAAGCCCAAAGAATTGTGTCATTTTGTTTGTTTTGTTGCAAGTACAGTAAAGGCTAGATAAAGTGGGCAACCACGCTTGTTGTGATGTCACTTTGGAAACAGTTCTAGGCATAACTAAAGCTCCAACTTGTTGGAGCTTGTTTCGTCAAACAAAGTACCCTTAAGAACAAGAATGAAAGTTTTCCAGTCATAATCTATATAATAGTAATATAGTGATCCGATGCGTTCGATTTCGATGGTCTGTACTACAAAGAAGAATCTGTGTCAAGTTTCTTTAAAATTACAGAAGATCGTAAAACTCTCCTGATCCGATCAATAATATATTGCGTGGTCGAAAAACTAGCCCACAATGCGTTACTTTTATATAGCTTAATAATCCCCAAAATGTTTCTTTTTGATAGCAGATAAGAAAACAATCGAAAAACAATATTAAAATATCGACAAGCGACTGAATAATCTCATCCTTATCTGGCGCGATAGCATTTGTAATAGTTCGTGGAATATCGTAATGTGCACTTCCATCTTAACTCGGACTTTAGTTATTGCAGTAAGCTCAATTGGATTAGTATGTTAACTATAACTATGAATATTGATATTTATGCCAACAGCCGCTAATCGGTAAATTGTTTTCGATATGCCTATCTTATCAGGGCTATAAATAAATAATACACCATCAAAGTCTGCCTGTACCCTAGAGCAGCCTGTACAGGGGTCGACAGCCTTGTAAACATTCAAAAAACACACCCATTTCAGCTGAGATACGCGATATATGTGGGTACTCGCATATCTGGTAGCCAGCATATCTAAAAAGCATTGATCCCAGTCAAATATTCTGGACCACGACTGTACTATCCACTAGTTATCATCTGCATTCGTAAGTACGTACATATATGCACTTAAGATTAGCATTAGTCGCTGATTAACCACTGAAGTGGATCACTAAAATACGCAAACAAGGGCCAGTCGACCCACAGTAGTTGCTTGTCTCTGGAAGCGTGCGCTTCTGGACTTCCTCTCTAGTGCGGAGATATTTCGTAAGTGAAAAAACGTTTTTTTTACCAAGTATCAAAGACCTTATAAGTATAAGAGTGCCTGCTCGAAACAATGGCTATCTTGTAAGATTTACATAAAACTAGATTAGAGGGAACACTCTGTATGTCTCTTATGTCCCCCCTAGAAAGCGTGCACTGTACTTAAATATATATTTTCGATAGCACGCAAAGCAGAAGCCCAATAAGTGCTAAAACCACTAAATGTACTGAAAGAGGTGCATAGGCTCGACGGCACTCAAGATTGGCGTTCTTCATTCAACTATCGAGCACCTAGTTTGAGTACACGCCGGATACGTCCATTAGGGGATATAATAGCTTTTATGTGAATGGAATTCGCACTGTGCGCAGATCAATTGATTGCTAACTTAAGTACACGCGATAAGCCGGCAACCGTGGAGCGAATTAAGCGTATTATTAGCCTATTGTCCCACCTGGCTGGGGGGCTGTCAAAATATAAATATAAACATTCCGCGATTATCAGCCAGCGATTAGCTTTATTGCATGCTGATTATGCAAGCAGCAGCTATAATTGACCGCCCTTCACCCTTTCTATACTTGCAGATGCACCACATCCTCTAGGCGGCAGATCCTAACTTAATTCCAACCTCATCATGTGCTGCTGTAAATGCTGTGGCGAGACGCAGCGCAAGAGCTGGGTCTTCGGCATTGGCTCCGTCTTTGTGATACTCGGCATCCTCACAGTGGTCTTTTGGCCCAATCTTTCGGCGAGGCTTGTGGAAAATGTGAGTACGCAGTCACATTTAAATTTCCTGCTGTTACCAATCCTTCTTTGTGGATTTTTGCAGGGTTTGAAACTGGAACCGGGCACCGATACTTACGACAGCTGGCTGGAGGCGCCCATACCCATTTATCTGAGCTTCTACATGTTCAACTGGACGAATCCGGAGGACATACGCAATCCGAACATCAAGCCGCACTTTACCGAAATGGGCCCTTACGTTTTCCTCGAGAAGCACAAGAAGGAGAATTATACGTTCTTCCACAATGCCACGGTGGCATATTATGAGCGTCGCACCTGGTTCTTCGACGAGGAGCGCTCGAATGGCACGCTCCACGACATGATAACGGCAGCGCATGTGATAACGGCAACGGTTGCAGATGAGATGCGGCATCAGCACAAGTTTGTCAAGAAGATTATCAACTTTATGTTGAATCACGAAGGTGGCACCCTGTACACGACAAAACCCCTGCACGAGTGGGTATTCGATGGCTACCAGGACGATCTGACGGACTTCTTGAATCTATTTAATACTACGAAGATAGACATACCCTATACGCGCTTCGGCTGGCTGGCGGATCGCAATGGTTCACTGGAGTACGATGGCCTCTTCACCATACACACGGGCACCGACGATGTATCCAATTTGGGTCGCTTGACGCACTGGAATGGCAAGAACGAGACGGGCTTCTATGAGCTGCCCTGTGGTGTTGTTAATGGCACAACGGGCGATCTATTCCCGCCCAAAATGAATACTCAGGACGAGATAACCATCTTCGCCACCGATGCCTGTCGTTTCATGAACCTGCGTCCCGAGGGCACCTTTGTCAATCATGGCTTAACGGCCACACGCTGGGTCGGCACCGAGGAGACTCTCGACTCTGGCGAGAACTATCCCAATCAGCAGTGTTTCTGCGATCCCCGCCTCGAGGAGTGTCCCAAGACGGGCGTGGTCGAGTGCAAGGCCTGCCGCGACAAAGCCCCCATATACTCGTCCTTCCCGCATTTCTATTTGGCCGACAAGGCGTATCTGAATGCAGTTAGCGGCCTCAAGCCGGACAAGGCCCAGCACGAGTTTGTCATGGCCGTTGAACCGACGACAGGTGTGCCCGTCCAGGTCCATGGACGCATTCAGATCAACATGATGCTCGAACCTGACGATGACTACGAGTGAGTTGTATTTAATACTCCCATGCTGCAAATCGCTTAACTTTCTTTGTCTGTCCCTGCAGCATTTACCGCGGCGTACAAAAGGTTTTGATGCCCATGTTTTGGTTCGATCAGTTCGCCGAGCTCAGTCCCGAGCTGGCTGCCAAGGCCAGGGTGAGTGTGTCCCTCCAATCAAGAGACGGAGCTTAGTTAATGTTTCTTCTTACAGCTGGCCATTAACCTGGCGGACTATGGCTTCTACTTTGGCATTTCGTCCATCGTCTTTGGCTGCATCTTCCTGGGCACGGGCATTTTCCTGACAATCACCAAGCGCTGGGTGCGTCGCCCAGACGATGATGAGGACATTCTTACCAATCAATCGGGCGCCAATGCCCCCCCAACTGAAATCAAAGTGCCAGTACAAGCCAACTAGCTTTAGCTAAGCTTGTCCATTTACTTAATCGCCTCCTTGTTGTTTGTTAAACAGTTGCCATTTTGTATTTGACATTGTATTATAATATTACAACTAGGCTAACAGACAGCCCTTGATTTTGCTGGAGCCAACATCCTGCATTTGTGATACACACTTTATTGTTACATGCAAGTATTTAAGTGCAATATACGGTCGAACTTCTCTATAACGAACGTCTCTATAGTTAAAGTTAAAATGTATCGTGTCACCTTTAACTCTTGTACCTTCCATTTCTGTTTATAAATATTGCTTTTGCATTATATCTTTGTTTTCTGTTTTCTCGAAAAAGTGTTTAAAGCATATTCCCATCATGTTTTATTTGTTATCCCGAAATAGAGTGCCAAAGCATAAGTACAGTTTCAGTATGAACAATTGTAGCAATAGTCAAGTTGTTAAGAATATTCTACGAGTTCGTTAAAGCGATGTTCGACCGTACAAGAGTTTTATATGTTATGTACTTCACATTCCTCCAGACTCTTTGAGCTTGGAGTTTCATATGTAAATTAGACAAATTTCTAGAATTACGTGAGAAATTGTTTTCGTAACATTCTTGAGAGCCTTTCGCAATAACGATATCAACGAAAATATAAACCAAAAACATATTAATCATGATTTTTATTACTCATTTAAGTGTATATAGTACATAATCGTATAGTAGTTACTCTATTTTGGAACTGGTTGCGTAATGCAACCAGAAGCCAGGATATTGATAGCCCCGTTAAGAACAACTTACTGGGGCTATGCGTTTGCTATAGCTCTATACTATATGGCCGATTTTGATAACATATAGCTGCAATAGGTCTGCAAGTGCATGCATGTGTGTGTGCGTGTGTGTTTGTTCGTGTGTGTAGTTTCATAACTCTGCGGCACTTGGCATTTAGCCATAGGCTTTTAGACGAGAAAAACCTACGCAAATAGTTGTGACAGCAGCGGGAAAGAACAACGCGAAAGGACACGCACACGCACACACGCAGATACACACTAGACGACATAGGGTTAATATAAACATAATATGAATATGAATCAAAACCATAAACTTAAAACTCCAAATCATAATCAAGACTCGCTATAAAAATAAACAAACGGTGGGGCAAGGCCTAGGCAATTATATAAATGGCATTCCGAGGGCGCGCACTCTGTAAAATTCTTCTTTAGTTGAGAATCATGCAGTGCAATGGGCCCACAGCTGTTCAAGAGAGAGCCTGCAGCATGCTAGTTACTCTCTCGAGAGAGCAACAAGTGGCAAACGCACTCTCTCTCCTCTCTTTCATCTACTGCTGCGGACTCATTGAGTGCATGTATTCGATATCTTGTGAGTATGCATGTGTTTGTGAGTGTGTGGGGTTGTGGGGGTATGGAGTGTATGTGGGGTTGAGGGGGGCGCTCTCTCTTAATGCGAGTGTCTAAATACTAAAAATTTGCATAGTTTTTGTGCGTTTTCTTCATGTTTTTCTTGTTGTTGTTGACTATTAATTAGTTGTAAAGTTAAGTTTCTAAATAAAAATCAATCACAGTTGTTTGGGCGGAAGTAGTTTAGTTCTCAGCGTTAGTTTAAGTATCGAGTATCGAGTATCGTAATCGTATCGCGTCTGGGCCTACCTAAGTGTTAAGCAGCTCTCAGATACCGAGAGACAGACTCTGCCTGCCTGCTTTCTTGCTACTCTGTATTAAGTCTAAGTTTGTGTTTAGTTAATGTAATTAAGTAGTTCGTATTTTATACTTGAGTATTGTTGCTTACCATTTTCATTCTTTCTCTTTTGTTTCCTGTGTGTCTTTTAGCTGTTGCTTGTCTTTTTCGTTTTCGTTTTCGTTTTCCTGTTACTAGTTTCAAAGTCTCGATTTGAACAACTTTAGCTTTCATTTAGTCTGTTTTATCGAGTTTCTCTCAGCATCCCCATACCTAAATTGACTAGACTGGGTTCTGTGTGCTATTTGAATGCGTATTTGAGGTTCGTTGTTTGTTTGTGCCCTAATTGGGTTTGATATTCAGGGGTATTTCAAAGGCTGTTGATCTGTTTGTGAATGGGAAGCGCGCCTGGCGACTGATATGCTCTACAATCCGGCCGAAAACACACTGTGATCGACTCCTTACTCGTTTCGCGCACTATGCAAATTTTCAATCGCCCAAGAACCACCAACACAACCACCAACCAACAACCACCAACCACCAGCAGCAACCACAATCACATACAAACATCTCGTCGTTTAACCAAAGATTGAACTAGAAGCGGCCTCTCTCTGCCGGCGCTTAGGACTGCGACTGCGATTGTGATTGTGACTGCGAGTTGTAGCTTTTGTGGTGCTTCATTACCACCACGGCGGGATCCATGACGTAGTTGTTGGCCTCCGCCAGCTGCACGGGCAGCGGCGGCAGCTTGTCCTGTGGATGCCTGATGACTGATGGCCGCGCTCTTGCGCACCTTGCTCAGGGTGCCAGTCGCCGGCTGGGCCATTGGGCTGCCGTTGGGTGGCTGCGACTGCGACTGCGTCTGAGCCAAGGATTTGCTGGCGCTGTGGTGTCCACCACTGGTGGAGCAAGTGGCTGCTGCCGCGGGCTGCGGCGCAGCGACTCCAGCACCGTTCTTCGGATTGACCATGACCTTGGTTTGCTTGAGCAGCGAGCGATCGTTGCACAGCGCCGAGATGAGCGGCAGATCCAAGTGCTTGCTCTTCTCGCGCAGCAAGGCAATGTCCAGCGGATTGTTGGGCTGCCCGTGGGCATTCGCGGACGCCTGGCTGGCGGCTATGGAGGCCTGTAGCTGGGCCAGGATGCTGTTGCTATCGCGGCAGCGGCTGAGCCCCAGGCCCAGGTCGGGCTTGGGTCGCTCCCCCGCCCACTGGGCTCCGCTGGAGGTCTTGATCAGCGGGCTGTTGGCATTGTGCGGATTCAGGGTGAGCGGCTTGCGTGGCGGCAGCATGCTCAGGCTGGGATTGGGATTTGGCTTCGAGGGAACTGGAAGAGATGGAGACAGACGTCAGTCGGGAGAAACAGTAAGATGTGAATGGAATAACTCACTTGGCGGCGGTTGCTCGCTTGGCGCCGGCATTGGTGGCTTCTTGAGACGATTGACGTACGGCGGGGGCGGTGGCGGCGGCAGACGCTTCACTTTGGGCATCGGCATCGAGTCGAGCGAGTTCAGAATGTTATCGTCTGATCGCGATCGTGCAAAGAGGCTGGAAGCGTTTGCCGCTGCGGCCGCTGCTAAGGCCGCCGGGTGCAGTGGTGGCGGCGGCGGTGGCTCATAGGAGCTGCACAGGCTGGCCATCGAGGGGGAGTAGAGCGGGGAGTACCCGGCGCCGGGCAGCTGCACATACGTGTCCGACAGATTCTGCGTGGAGGCGTAGCGCGAGTGGGTGGACAGCGCCAGCGGCAGATACGGCGTGCTCCGGTATATGGCGTGTCCCTTGCAGGTGTCCCAGCCGGCGGGATAGGCCAGATACGGGTGGTGGGGCGGCGCAGGCGCCTGGACCTGAGCCTGCGCCATGGCGGCCAGCAGGGAGCTCTGCTTGGCATCCAGATACTCCTGTTGGCTGACGGCCGGGTCCTGTATGGGATAGATGACGTAGTCGACGTCGCTGTACATCTGCTGCTGGTAGAGCTCCAGCTGATGGTTCCGCGCCAGCTGGCTGCTGTAGAGCCCCGCCAGATGTGGGTGCGTGGGCGGCGGCGGCGGTGGTGGCTGGCGCGGCAGACTGGGCGGTGGCGGGGGCAGAAACTGGCGCGGCTTGATCACTGGCAGCAGCACGCAGGTCTGCTGCGGCGGCTGCTTGTGGTGCGGCTGTTGGTGGTGCAGCGAGGCGGTGCTCTTGTGGTGCAGCCCGTAAGGAACAATGGGTATGCCGATGGCCGCCGAGCCGGAGTGACGATGGTGCGCGGCATGATGGTGCTGGTGCTGGTGGTGGTGCTGATGCTGGTGCAGCGAGGCCTGCGAGCCGCCGGCGTAGTTGGAGTTGTGCAGCGACTGCTGCGACAGCTGATGGCTGCACACGGAGCCGCTCGAGCTGGCCGCCGAGGAGTAGTGCTGCGTGGGCGCCGCATAGCTCGGCTTGGCGCCATCTGGAAGGAGGCTGGTGTGCGCCTTCAGGATGCTGATCTGGGGCCGCGTGGTGATGAAGCGTGCCGTGATCTCCTCTGACTTAAGCGAGCTCATCGAGCCGGCGGAGGTGGGCGCTGGCGCCGCCGAGGACACAGAGATGAGCGAGGTGGGCCGGGGCTTCATGGATGTGGGATAAGGCGGCGGATCGCGTCGCCGCATCGCGGCTGCCGGCGGCGGTGCTGTGGCTGCGGGTGGTGCTGCAGCAACTGGCGGCGGTGGCGCTGGCGTGGCTGGTGGCTCTGGCTTGGTCTTCACCTTGGCCACACTCACTGTCTTGGGCATGGGCGGCACGGGCGGTGGCGGCACCACGGGCGGTCCACACAGCCCAGTCTTCTCATGCCGCGCACTGTACGGTGGCGGGGCGGGCGGCGCTGGTGGCAGCTCCGTCTGCTCCGACGCATCACCGTCCGCCTCCAGGGGCAGCGTGACGTAGTCGCAGTCCGAATGCAGCGTGCTGGACACCGTCTTGCGGCTGGGATAGGTGCCGCGGCCGACGATCAGGTTGGTGAGCTCCTCGGCGGAGAGGAGGGTGTGTTTGTTGTCCGTGGGATCGCTGCCGTCGCCGCGAAAGGAGCTGCTCGTGCTGATGTTGGAGTCGGAGCGCAAGCGAAACTCCGCGCACTTCTTGCCAGGCCCAGAGGCACCGCCATCCACAGAGTCGCTGGCGTTGTGGTTGCCCTCGCCTTTTCCGGCTGGCTGGAAGATGCCGTAGTGCGAGCTCTTCTCGGACTCGGCCAGCTCCGAGGATTGGCCTGTCAGCTCGCTGCTGTGCATGGTGTACACGCCCGAGGTCTCCGTGGGCGGTGCGATACCGTCAGCCAGGGTATAGACCCCGGAGACGCCCGAAACACCCGAGACGCTCTCCGTTTCGTCGCGCACAGCGGAGTCGCTGAGCGTGGAGTTCTGTGCCGTGTGACTGAAGCCCAGCTCCAGGCTGGAGCAGGTCGAGTGCACGGCTGGTGGCGCCGGCGTGGTGACCACCACCGTGCTGCACGTCGAGGAGCACTGCGAGCCAATGTTGTGCTGCGAACTGGGCGAATCTGTGGCCGTCGAGGAGTCGTTGGCGTTGCTGATGCCGACGACGTTGGCTGCCTGGCTGGCGGAATTGCTGGCAATGGCCGCCGCTTCCGTTGGCCTGACCACGCTCAAGGCAGCCAGCTGCTCCTCCAGGTCCTTCAGCGACATCTGACCCACCGAGGAGGTCTGCCGGCTGACGCTAGGTCTGTCCAGCAGATGGGCCAGGGCCAAGCTCTCCGTCGAGGGCGCGGCCAGTGGGGCTGGCGGCGTATTAATCATGATCTCCAGCTCATCCTCGGAGTGCACGCGATCGCTGACAATGCCCGAGGTGGTGTTGGAGCTGGTGCTGGAGATGACAGAGATACGCTGCTCGTTCTTGCTCTTGTAGGGTAGCAGCAGGCTGCGGGAGCAGGCGTAGCTGGCGTGCAGACAATGGGACTCCGCCTCCTCCTCCTCGCGCTTGCTCACCTCCTTGAGGCGCGCCGCCAGCTTCATGCTCCACTGGTGCGTGTCCTTGCAGAGCGTCAGCAGCAGCTTGTTCTTCTCGTCGGAGCCCGCATAGAGCGTAATGCGGCTCTCGCCGGAGCGTATCTCGAACTTCTTGCGCTCAAACGAGAGCTTCGTTATGTTGGGCCAAAGGAAGGTCGCCGGCTCGGTCGCCGGGCAGCCGCCGAGAATCTTGATGCCCTTGGCATAGATGACAAACCAGGCACTGCCCGCGCCCGGCTCGCTCTTGGCTAGCCGCATGCGGTACGTGTGGGCATTGATGGTCTCGTGCAGGCCGCACGCCTGCTGAATGTACAGCAGCTCCGCCTCGGCGCCGGCGAGCCCCTGGTGCTCCCTGTGGCAGGCACGCAGCGCGCTCTTCGCCCAGGCCGTGTGCAGCGCAGCTGGCAGATAGTCCTCGAGGCGAAAGTAGTCGGTGGCGCTGCTGCTCGCGCTGGCACTGGGCGCACTGGGTGCCGGCTCCCGCTTGGCGGCCGCCTGGCTGGTGGAGGTCACGTAGGTGGACAGCCGCAGCATGCGCTCGTTGTAGCTGCTCAGCCGCTTGCGGATCTTGGGCAGCGTGGTCGTCATCGCCGTCGATCTGCAGCGGGATGTGCCGGCCGATGGATCCTCGCAGGCCGCCTCCTCCTTTGGTTGAATGTTTGTGCTTGGAATTGTTGTTGTGGTTGTTGCTATTGTTGTGGGCGCATCGCCCAGGTCGGCCTGCAGGGCGAGGCCAGCGAGCAGGACCAACGCCTGATCGGCGTGGTCGCGCGGCAACTCGCGCTGGAGGACATTGTGCCTCAGCTGCAGGTAGTAGTTGTGCCTGGACGTCTCATCTTTCAGCATGAACGGGCTCTCGATGTAGAACTGCACGCGGAAGTGTAGCTCCAGGAGAGGACGTCCATTGGCATCCAGGCCCTGCATTAGGCAAACAAACAATCAATTACAAGGCACTCTCCTTCCGAGGGGAGGCAACTTACGTGAGTGTGCGAGGAACGCCAGCTCTTCGGGCCGTATTTGGAGAGCTTGCTCTCGGGATCTGCAAACATGTACTCGCCATCTGCGGGAGAAAGGAAGGGAAAAGACGTTAGCAGAGAGTTCCTGAAGGAAAGGAAAGTTCTATTCTGTCTATTAATAGTTAGGAAAGTTTCCAAACGGCGTTGGGAAGGTTTGTCTAATGAGTTCATGGTTTAATTATCCTAACTTCGAGAGAAACCTTACGAGTCTACGGTAATGTTAATAGGGTGGAGTAAGGTAACTCGCCAGACAGTCTTGAAGTAGCTGTAAAAGGTCTTGAAAATCAGGAAGAGATTTCGATAGGAATCTAAGTCACCAAGTAACTATAAGACTTCAGGCAGAGATGTCCTTACTCTAAGAGAGAGCTGGAATTCAGTAGGTTCTCTCGGAGAGGTCTTAACTTCGAGGGAGAGTTCGCGGAACAAGCAGAAGTTAAGTCGGAAGTTCACGTCTCCAAGGTCGCGCTCATTCAATCAAACTAATCAAAATTTTAAATGAACTTTCGGCTATTCCTGCGCTTCTCCTGAATGCTATTTGTAACAGCGACTCCAACTGCTACCCGGACCCCTGTACCTCTTCTGCCTGTGCCTGTGCCTGTGCCTCCGGCCTGCTGTCAGTTTGTCAGGCAGGCAAACAAGCGACCCATTGACGTCAACAACAGGGCCGATGACGACACGACATCCACGTCAGGTTGTCAGTCTGTTGTCGTCCCCAGTTCCCAGTTCCCAGTCAAAATCGCCGTCGCCGTCGCCGTCCAAGTTTGAGTTCGACTTGGGGACTCGACTCGAGTCTTAGCCCAAGGGCATGCCGCGTGCTCGAGTATAGCAATGGGGCACAAGATGTTGTTGTTGCTGTTGTTGTTGCTGTTGCTGTTGAATGTCGGTTGCATGCTTGAAAAACAAAATCAACACACACTTCATCATTGAACGAAAAATTGGAATTCCTGCATACGAAATGAAGCAGCAGCAGCAGCAGAAGATGAAAAATAATAATTATGAGCAGCAAAAAGAGATGGAATGGAAATATGTGGGCTCACAAGCAACAGCAACAGCAACGGCAACAGCAGCAGCAGCAACAATATCATAATAATCATCAGCGTCCGAATAAGTGCCTATCAATGACGACGACGACGACGACGAGGAGGAGAAGGCCCCAACGGAGTCCGAGTCCAAGTCGAGATCGGAGTGCATACCAAAGAGCCCAAGCCCAAAACGCAGTTCGACAAAAAAACAGGTAGAAACCAAGAGACAGGCGGACGGACGGACGGACGGACACAACAGGTAAGCAACGTTGTGGCAGCTGAAACCCAAGTCAAAGACGAAGACGAGACGAAGTTGAAGACGAAGTCGAACTCGAAGTCGACTCAACAGCGATTTCTTTTTGAGCGTGGCAGGGAAGCAAACCAAACTCGAACCAAACCCGAACCAAAATCAAAACCGAACCCCAAACGAGCGAACGCATTCAAATTTCATTGAAGAACAAGGATATCGGCAAGGGGGATGGGACCAACATATAGGTCAGAAACTATTTCCTTTTGAAACTTTTTCCCTTTATTGGAAAACAAAACAAGAATTAGAAATTCAAAGTACGTTTATCAACTAAATATGTAAATATTTTGGCTCTTTTTCAGATGGCATATCATTTTGAAAGGAAAGGTTTCTGAGTTTATGGTGGGAAGGGAGGTTTTTAGCTTAGAAGTATATTTTTATACAGAAAGATGGAATTGAGAAATTAAAGAAATGGTGTAGTATGAAATAAAGTGAATATTGAATATTATTAGGACGGTTCACTTAAAAACATTTGAACTGGAAAAAGAAAGGCTTTGAAAAGTAAAAAGAATTCAAAATAAATACAAATTTCTAAGCTCAAAGTTTCAAAACTGAACTATTGAATGGTCTTTCACGCTAGGAAATTGAATTCCTAACAATTGGATCGAAATCGGAAAGGAATACGTATTTCTCCGACTCAGCACATCTCTCCGGCAACCCCCTCTGCCCTACGATAGCTACGCCCATGGCGAACAGATGCTGATCGTGGGGCTGATGGATGGATGGATCTGTTGCAGCGGCTTCTAAGCGAGAGACAGGTGTGAAGCGACTTCAACTGCGGTTCAAACTCAAACTGGGAGTTGCAGCCAGGCTGTGGACATCCTCAGAGGCATGCAACGTGCACCGTGCAACGTGCAACTGAACTGCAGTTGAAGCTGGGGCCAGCGGCAAAAACCTAATAATTAACATATTTTCCAACGCATTCCTCAGCGCTTACAATTAACACGCACGCACACACACTTACACACACACACACACACAACGGGCTGGGGAATGGGCGTAGGCAGCAGGCAGCAGGCGGGAGGGAGGAGGCAGAGAGGTAAATAAATCTTCAATTTGAAACACATGCAACACAAATTACAGACTCGAATGCGTT
The DNA here is from genome assembly GCA_037075165.1 of Hirtodrosophila histrioides. NCBI lineage: Eukaryota > Metazoa > Arthropoda > Insecta > Diptera > Drosophilidae > Hirtodrosophila > Hirtodrosophila histrioides. The sequence goes on from JBAMCL010000789.1 coordinate 1,085,369, forward strand.
GGGATTCCGGCAGGCAGGCAGCCAGGCAGGCAACCAGCCAGGCAGCCAGGCAGCCAGGCTCATCAACTGGCCCAGAGAGGAATTTAACAACAACAACAGCAACAACAGTAACAGCAACAACAACAAGACGAGCAGAACTCAAGCTGCCAGCTCGTGGGTCAGGGGCAGAAGCAGAAGCAGGGCCTGGTCCAAGCGCTCGAGAGACAGCTGCAGAGCCGTCGCCATGGCATTCTTCAGATTTATTTTCCAAAGGTTTTGAGTAGGCACGCCATATAGCCATAGCCCATAATAACCCAGCCAGCAACAAAATAACCAAAAAATAACAACAACAACAACATCAGCCTGAAAGATAAATGTGTGTGTGTGTGTGGTGTGTGTGGTGTGTGTGGTGTGTGTGTGTGTATCGAAACTGGCTGGAGAAAAAAAGAAAGAGAACGAAACAACATAAAACCAAAAGAATTTTAATTTCCGATGTTATCAGATGCACGCAGCACTCGGGTTTGAGGCAGGGGCAGGGGCAGGCGGCAGAGGCAGCATGTGGCTGCAAGGCCGAGCAGCGGGCGTGGCAAGTGGCAAGCAGCAAGCAGCAGGGGGCAGGTGGCAGGGGGCAGCCAAGTTTGAAGACGAAGACGAACAAGCCAACGCCATATAATAATGATTATGAGCCATTAACATTAAATGGAAAAGAAAATGCTGGTCTACAGATTACAGCAGCCAGTAGCGGGCAGCCAGCAGGGGCAGGAAGGGGCCAAGGAATGCGGCACTGGAATCCAAGCAATGCGACAGCTAAAAATAACACCAGCAGCTAAAGAGCAGCCGCGGCAGGAGGAGGAGGAGGTGCAGGAAAAGGAGCTGCAGCCAAAAAGCGACGCCCATTGTGTGGCCGGCCAGGTTGGGCTTGGGCTTCGGCTGGCTTGTTGTTGCTGCCACAGCGGATGCGGCTGCTGTGACAATGTTGCCAAATTGCTAGGCAGGCGCAGGAGCAGGAGCAGGAGAAGAAGCAGGCGGAGCTGCCTGCGCGCTCACTTTAAGTGAGTTTCACGTCGCGTTGCAACGAAAATTTGCATAAAGATGAAATTTATTGACGCTGCGCTCGGCCATAAAATTGAAATTCATTTGCGACACAAAGGCAGACAGGCCAGAGACTGTCCTGAGACTGTCCAGAGACTGTCCTGAGACTGTCCAGCGACTGCCAGCGGCTGGCGAGCAGTGCCTAAAAAGGGACAGCAGCGGCGGCAGCAGCATCCCATTCCATTCCATTCCATTCCTTTCCTTTCCGTTCCCCTTTCGCACAGCCAAAACGAAAGACTCAAGCGACGAACTTGAAAACTGCTCGCTTGCCGCATTTTTAGCGGTGTTTGAACTTTTTGTGCAACACAGTTGGGGCAGAGCTAAACTGGCATTGCTATCTATAAAACAACAACAACAACAACTGCCACTAAAGGCAATTTTGGTGCAGTGAAAGAGCGCGGCGTGAAATGCTCGAAAGTATGCGACGTCGACGTCGACGACAGCAATGGACGGACGCACAGCAACAGCAACAACAACAGCAACAGCAACAGCTACAACTTCAGCTACAGCTACAGCTACAGCCGCATGCCAGTCATGCACAACACACACACACCAACACACCCCAGCGCACACACACAACACACAAAAATGCTGACTGACATTGGCGAAAAATCCTTGCGAGCAACGCAAATGCAAACTGCCAATTTCATAGCTGAAGCTGAAGCCAAAGCTGACTTTCAGCCTAGAGATGGGCGCGTGTCGTGTTTCGTGACACTAGAGAAGAGAAACTATCGATATTCTGGCAAATAACTGGCAATACTTATAAGAGAATCTCCCATAACATAAACAAACTATTCTAATGATTTGAAGGTCCCAAAGAAAAGCAAGGGTTATAATATATCACAGCATAGACAGTATGTTTTCTGTATTCGCTTCTTACACTATTTAAGTTAGGAATTCAGTTAAACAAAGCCTGTCCAAGAAAGTTCTCCTTCAAGGGTGACAATTTCAGGATAACTTCCTTCATTAACAAGAATATAGATATTTGAAATTCTAGAAAAAAGCAATAAGCATGTAAGTATTTCAGCAATTCATTTAAACATTGATTGAAGAATACCAACACGCACCCATCGCTAGTCGAGATTGAGGATTCCTCAGCTTCAGCCTCAGTTTCAGCCTCAGCTTCAGCTTCGGCCTGGGCATCAGCCATGTGGCAGAGCTGCGAGCAGCAGCAACTCAGTCAGAGGAGGACGTTGGCATGCCCCAACTGCATACCAAATTCTTTTTACTTTGAAGATGTTGAGGCAACTTCTTCGCCTGCCATTGCCCCCCCTTACTGCCTTACCGCCTCCCCGCTGACTCGAAATTGATGCCAAAACTGCCTGGCGACCAGATTCGAAATTTACGTCTTTTGCTCTTCTCTTTTCTGTATATACCCTAACTAGAGAGGGACCAGCACTTTCCCATCCCGTTTGGGAGTCGTCAGCAGGTTGCCATCTTAGATTGTGAATATTCAAGTGTTCATCGATCCATTATATATCATTTAAGTTGGGAATTAACTACTATACATTCATTACATTCCATTGGAATGACTTTTCACCATTGGGAAACTCATTCTGCCAATGGAATTCGTCTAGAAGTTGATTTATCTTGAAATTTATTTAGTTTCCTTTCAATTTTAAGTGCTTTCATCGATGATCAGTTCTGGTGACAATCTACAATTAATCCCAATAGTCTGATAAGTCACTCAATGATGCCACACAATGTAATGGGGCAACGTCCGATACATCAAGGAATATATCGAGATATCGAGAATATTTTGAGATATAGATATCAATTCATCGAATTTATCCATCTTTAATATCACCAGATTCACCTATGAAAAGTGCACTTGATTCGACTGATTCTACTGGCAGATTCTGTGAGAAGTTGCTTCATCTCGTAACTTTCTTTGGTTGCATTCCTTTTTCAAGCACTTTGCAGTTTTGTGAGCGTATACAAAGTTGGGTTTCCCTTCCCAAATTCTTGTGGCCAGAGTGTGTGCTCTTTGTGGGTATGTGTGTGTTTGTGGTTGTGTTTATGGAGGACGCATATATCTGAGGCCAATGCCAAAGACGTCGCTGCTGGAGCCTCGGCAACTTGCCTACCAGGCCTGGATGTTGCCTGTTCCTGTTGCCTGTTGTTGTTGCATGTTGCTTGTTGTTGTTGCCTGTTTCTGTGTGTTGGCTCCACTGGGGCCGCATCATCGTCGTCGTCGTCGTCGTCTTCGTCGATTCGTTTGTGTTAATGCAACGCGCGACGGCTACCTGAATTACTGAACACGCGTCTTGTGTCTTGTGTCTGTTGGCCGTTGCCTGTTGCCTGTTGCCTGAAATTGTTTGTTCGCCGTCGATGGCGACGCGTTCCTGGCTGCCGTTGTTGTTCTTGTTCTTTTTCTTTATACCCTGTACCCATTTAGGTTTGTAGAGGGTAGCATAAAGTGTTGCAAGTTCAGATGCTATAAAGGATATCAGGCCTGTAGTCATTTTGGAGGAATTTTCATTTAGATTCTGTTGCCTTAAATAATGTAAACTGAATCTGAATGAAGAGAATTCCATATTAAAGGCAAGGCCTTGAGAAAAGTGATAGTAAGAACCTTTGAAATGAATTCACAAATTGGATATCGAGTGTCTCCCCGTTGGGCACTCCCGACTAGAGCATTCTAGCTTGTTTTTGTTGCTTTTGTTGTAGCTGCGTTTTTGTTCGTTTTATGTTCCATTTTTGTTGCTGTTGTTTTTGTGTTAGTATTTTTATGTGTTTTGGCATTACTGCAAAAACAAAAAAAGCAGAAACGTTTGTGGCCAAGAGAGAAGGAGTAGGAGGAGGAAGCTGCCACTGCCACCGCTGCTGCTGTTGCTGCTGCTGCTGCTGCGGCTGATGATGATGAGCAGCTTTTAAAAAGACTGGTTTATGTTTATTAGTTGTATTTTTCATGCCTTATCGCATGGCACGACTATTCAGCTGCCCAACTGTTCAGCTGTCCAGCTGTCCAACTGTCCATCTGCCCCATCTGCCACATCTGGCCGATCTTCTGTTGCCAAGTGCCTGGCTGGTGTTTGGGGCGTTCCACAAACCCAATTCGATATGTACACACACTGCCCGCCCCGCCCTCCGAGTAGACTCACCTATGAGCACGGCCAGACCAAAAAGTTCGGTGTCCTGCATGCCCTGCGTGGCAAAGTGCAGACATGTCTGCGTGTAAACCTCTCGGACGCGACTCTTCGCATCGACTAGGAAGTACAGGGTTTTCGGCTGCTGCTGGCCCAGAAGTCTGCCGGGGGAAAGGAATAGATTAGACTGCTTCTAATGTTCTAATCAAGTAAACCAGTAATTACCTCAGTGCCAGGAATCGGGAGCCGGGTGACAGTTGCTCGGCTGAGGACGCGCATACTTCCAGGGGCGCGCTGACGGTGCAAAATGCTCGCATGCTGCATCATTTTCCGTATCCAGCGCGCGCGTTCGAAATACGTTGGTGCTGCCTGGGGGGGAAGAGAAGAGGGGCAATTAAACAGTTGTTATAGCTATATATTATTAGAATAACCTATAAAACTTCGGGGGAAAAGCCCAAAGAAGCTCGGAAACTGGCTAGATCTTTATGATGCTATAGAAATCTGTCGATGATTACAAAAGTAATCAGCTATAGTAGAGTTGGCTTTATAATTAACACATAGATGTGTTCCTATAGTGAGTGATCTGACCCAGGAGTAATAAGAAGCCTCTGGAGCAAGTTTCGTCAACCTAGCACCAAAATGAAGCAAGTTCACTGGGACAGGCAGGACATGAGAAAAGTGTGTTAAATTTGAATCGTTAGTACAGTTTTCCCTTTAGTTAAGTTCTCAATGTTGATAGTGAAGGCAGGGGAGGGGCGGGCGGTCCAGATAGCGCCGCATTTTGGTTATTTTTGGGGGCTTTTTGGCTGGCAACAATTTCACCAATCAATAACGAAAGACTTAGGCGACAAACTTGATTAGGCGGCCGTGCGTGCGTGCGTGCGGACGTTGCGCATAAAATTATTAAAATTCAGTTAAAGAAAGTTCCATACACACACACATACACACACACGAGAGAGAGAGAGAGAGAGAGAGACACACTGAGGCAGACAGACAGAAACTTGCCTCGTGATGAAAGAAAAGCATTTTATGCATAAATTAAAATCAAATCGAATCAAATCAACTTATGGGACTAGCCTCAAATGTATGGAATGAATGGAAGCGTCTACCTCCCTCCCCCCCCTCTACATATCTACACCTCAAGCACCCTCCCGCCCGTGGAGTCCGGCAACGACTCGGACTGCGGTTTCTACCAGCGCGGCCGCATAAATTTCAATATTGGCGCATTTCAGTTCGCCGCGCAACCGTCTAATAAATTTCAACGTCCAATAAATTTATTCAGAGTCAAGTTGAGAGAGTCGAGATTGGAGAGTGGAGAGTCGACTGGAGCTATCTATCCGTATGTAGACTTCCAAGACCGACTCCGACTCCATAGCCCATGGGCTATCCGATGCTGTTGTTGGCCACACAATTCATGCGGAACCGCCCTGACTTATTAATATGATCGCCCCGCGCCATCCCGTCCCAGCTAACCGCCGTCTTTCAGTTCCCCTCGCCATTTCCAGTTGCCCGCCGTCCGTCCCATTCCAAAATGTACGCTGATCATCAATCAAAGCGCGCATTTGACATAAATTAGAAACCAAGAATATGTATATGAGTCCACTCCACATCCATATTCCCAAAAAAAAAACAATAAAATGCTTTTGAAAACCAATTATAATCTAAGCCGATTTTCATGCGCCGAGTCTGATACAGAAATAGACACAGAAACAGAGACAGACACAAAAAACTAAGCCAAACCGGACCAGACAACACTAACAGAAACAGAAACAGAAAGCTGGAATGATTTACGAAACCCGCAAGGGAACTTCAGAAGATATTTAAATGAGAAATTTATAGGAAAGTTATTAAAGCCTTCTCGAGGATATTGCAATATGAATCAGCTTTCAAGCTACTGCAATGAAAATTGGTTCTTAGTATTATGATTTAGTAAGTCGGATCACTATATCATAGTTATGGAATTACCATACAAGTGAACTTCGGATTAGGAGCTCTTGTTAACATTCCGATCTTAACTTGAGAAATTTCCCATGTCATAGTTATAGAATTACTGCATGAGCTGTGGATTGTATAAATTCCAATCTTAACTTGATAAATATCGGGACTATACATTTAAATATAGCCTAGAGATAATCATTAATTAGTTCTCTGAAACTTCAAGATATAAATTGGTAATTTAGGGTTAATCTAATGTTTATGAACATTACACTAAAGTTAGGATATTTTCCTGTTAAAAAGAAGGTATTATGAGACTGTATTATCTAGGTTATATCAATTGAGTTAGATCAGAGTTGTCTTCATAGAGATATTCCATGATCTGTCGAATAAGTTGAATGATCTCTAAAATAAAGTAGATATATCAACCGATATATCGAACTTAGAAGTCCCAACAATGTCAGCTCTTTCCTCATACAACTGTGCATTATATAATCGCCAATGGCAATTATCTTTGTTGGCATTAAGTAAGGCAGTAGGCGATCAGGTTGGGGCTCTGGAATGACTCAGAGAGTGAGAGAGAGAGAGGGGGAGAGAGGGAGAGTGAGAGGGGGGGAGCTGGGCAATTGGTAGAACGTTTTTAATTGAAAATGCAAACAACTAAAAAGCATTTAACAATTTGAATCATGGCAAATTATCCGCATTCCATTGGCGACAACAAACTGAACGCTAATTATAAAAGTCAGCAGCGAAGACTGCAGCAGCAGCGGCAGAAGGGGGAGGAGGGGTGGTGTTGGGGCGTGGCATGGCAGTTGAATGTGCAGAGACACGCTAATCAGCAATTAACAAATGCCAATAAATATTTTGTTTATGCGTCTGCGGCTCAAATCAGCCAGTTAGAGTTAGTCTAGTGGGCATGATGGGAGGGATGAGGGGTAACGGGGGCAGGGGCAGGGACAGGGAGGCAGGAATGCAGATTGCAGACGCAGGCGAATAACGGGTCCAAATAAAATCCCACGGGCTTTCTAGCACCAACAATTTAAATGGCGCAAGCGCCAGCCGCTAAATTTGCTGGCCAAGCGAAAAAGACAACAAATCTAAACGAAACGAAATAAAACCCACAAAAAAGAAACAAATAAAAATAGTCTAGTCGAGAGTGCTCGACGCGCAGATACCCTGTAACTCTCCACTTTTAAATTATATTCATATTTTGATCAATTTTGGGTTTTCATTAACTATACCATTTTTGAAAATAATTAGAAACATTTTAAAGGTACTTTTTAATGGATTACTGACCTTTAAAAGGTTATTCTACTTTAAGTCACAAATCATGTCAAAAATTAGAAAAGTTTAAGCTTGAAAAGTTCCTAATCTTCAAAGACTCAACTGACCAAACTTCACGCTTATTAAGCTTAGTTTGTAACCTGGATTCAGGAGCCTTTTCAATTTATACAATTTCCCGGAAAATATTTGTTGTTTACCTTATATGAACATTGTTATTTTGAAATTATAGTCCTGAGATTTGATTTGTCATCAATTGAAAAGATATAAATCAAAGCTATAAAAAACGTTATTTGAAAATCTTTTCCGTGCTGGCTCTTTTTTTGTTGATTACAATTCGTGGCAATAATTCAGCAAATGTTGATAATAAAGCAAGAATAAATGTTGCGCATACGCCACATTGTGCAGCGGCAGCAGTTCCTTAGCCCCCCTCTCCTTCCTGGCCAGCTGTCCAACCGTCCAACTGTCCAATTGTCCAACTGGCACCCAGTTCCAATCGGCTCTGGGGCTGTGTCAACTGCATGCCATTGCAGTGAGCTCATTCGGGGCGTGTGACTGTGTGTGTGTGTGTGTCAGTGTGTGTGTGTGTGTGTTTGTCAACCGAGTTCGCGGCTTTGTCGCCAGTGTCGTTAGCAGGGCGGGGTGCGACCGCGGGGGGACCGTGATAAATGCTTTAGCCGCATGTGCAAAACGTTTATTGAAAACGCTCAACGAATCAGAAAATAGAAATATCTATGGATGGATTTCAAATTGGTTGCGGAATGCGCGAGTGCTCAACTGCTCAAGTGCCCGAGTGCGCGCTGATCAATAAACATTAGAAATATCATAAATACAAAAGAGGAAAACTCGCCATGGATGTGATCATGGCGACGCAGACAGACCCTAACTTTTCGGGTTTATAAAGATAAAGATCTTTACTTCAATTTGATTCATATGCTTTAGAAGTTAGCTTAGCATTGATCCAACTACTTCTTGCGCTTGGACTCTTCCAAATTTTGTACTTCCTTGACATGGAATACTCTAAAAAGAACTAGGGATGGTAATAAGGTCCTAATTAACAATAGCTTACGACTGTTTCTGTTTATTATCAAACTGTGTATAGAACAAAGAGATAATAGGTAGTTCAGATCTCAATCAAATAATTCTCATTTCAGGAGGTTCCTCCTATAGTATTATTATGAGTAGGAGGACTTGGAAGATCTATCCCCCTCCTGACCCTATAGCTCGCTCATCAGCCCACTTTTCTGCACAAATACAAGAATATCATTAGATTGAGAGTTTCTATCTCCCGGAAGCCTACTTCTTTTCCTATTCTGGCTTTCATTTGGCTTTCCTGCTTTTCCTGTGCAAAGCCCCTTTAACTTTATAATGATTGAACTAAAGAACCTTCAAAAGAACAATTGCAGGATAATATAAAAGGTTCTCTTTTCGTGTTTGACTTCTTCAATTAGATATCTATAACTAAGGATACAAGGACTGTGGTTATTCCTGCCTTCCTTTTGGGAGTTTTACTTTTAGGCATAGCTGATCGACTCTGGGGCTAAGTAAGTGTATTAAAGCCTCACACAGAAACTCGAACACTTAAATCTCCTACTCACACACAGGCACACACATTGAGCTAGAGTTATTCTAAGAGTGGTGCGACTTTGATTCCGAGTGGCTGTTAAACTGGATTCGAATTCTATTGAAAGTGTTGCCCCGCTCTCAGTCTCAGTCACAGTCACAGCCGCAGTCTCAGTCTCAGCCGCAGTCACAGTCACAGTCAGAGTCCACTCGAGCTCAGCTCGGCTCGGCTAATGAATGACGACGTTTGACGTGGAATTTTTAGCTCATGAGCTGGCCGCGGCTCAACGTGTGTCTGGGTTTTTTAATTACGGCAAACGGCAACGGCAAACGGCAAATTGGCATCAGCGATCGCTGAACGATTGGCGTCAATGGGCAAAATAGTTTAGAGCGATGGCATTTTCACACGCTCCCTCCAAACAGTTGTTATACTTACATTCAGTTATACACATGCTATATATATTTCAATTGAAATATATATTCACCCAGCGGATGCGCGTCAGAGTTCAGAGCTTAACAAGTGCGAAATGGGCGTGGTCGCACCCAAATCAAAAGCGTAATATGTACAATCCAAACAAAGATCAAGGAATGTAATTCCAGAAAAGAACTATTCAACTAGTTCGCTTGGCCCGATTACAATCGAACCTGAACCACAAACGTGGATTCAGTTCTTTTGTTCAGTTTACTGATTCCATTTAATCATTCAATGATAGGAGATGAAACGTAGAACAATCGTTGAAATCCACTTTCCTTTGATTATAATCGTACCCAAAAGAAATCAGGAACTTAGTTCGTTCATTCGTTTTACTGATTCGCTCAATCGAACTTGTTTCAACTCTAATGGGCACATTTCTGAAATTATTATGCCGATTATGAAGTCGCTGTTGTCATTGTTGCTGTTGTTGTGTTTGATGTTGTTGTCGTTGTCTCCAGTCAAATAAATAACTTTGCGTTTTGTTGGCAAATACTGCAAATCGAATGTGGAGAAAACCAACCAAAACAAAGCGGCAAATTGATTGGTTTGTTGTTTTTGTCCATTGTTGTTGTTGTGCCAGTTATGCCAAACAATTTTGTTGTCTTTGAAGTGCGCATGCGCGAAATGTCCCTGCGTGCCACAAGGCAGCGGCAGCGGCAGCAGCAGAAGCAGAGAACTAAACCAACTCACGTAGCTTCAAACATCCAACGGGTTTGTCTAGGCACACCCCAAGGCGGGGTCTCTATCAAGACAATCTTAAATACTTGTAGTAGATGTCATCGGCAGAGGCTATCCTACCTCGAATACACATTAGATTGTATCCCATCTTGCAGCATAAGTTGAAGGAACTATCTGTCCCTTAGCATGTACTAAGCCTCATCTCATTTCCGAGTAACTTTCAATTTGAATAGTTTTTGATTTTGTGTTCTCGTTTTCAATTAAAATAGCATTCGAATTTCCTTTCACAAGGTATCTTCGGATGGGTTTTTCTTTTCCTGGGCGAGGGCACTATTTTTCAAGCCGATTTTGCAATCAATTTCGATTCTAAATGATTCGTTTGAAATGGGAATTGCGTAGTCCCATTCAGTCGAATTCATTTTGGGCGAATCTTAAAATGTTTTGATCCCAACTGGGTATGTAACTTAGTTTGAAATGTTCTCTTAACAATTAGGTTGATAATTGATGTTAAATTTATAGATTTGTTTCCTCTTACTAAAACGATTAAACTATAACAAAATATTAAAATAAACCAGCTGATTTGGAATCTAACGAACAAAATCACTAGTTCACCAGAGTTTCATGATTCAACTCAGCTCTTAAACTTGAACTAGACAATCAAAGATCTTAAAAATATTGTTATATTACATTATCTTTCTATGGATCTGTAGCTATCCTACAACAGGTTGGAAAACTGCTTTTCACATGGAAATGCATTTTTAATTGAATTGGTTATCGATAACCGATAAGCCAAAATCGAGTTTGCACACCTAAATGATATTTCTCAACACTGGCAGCAAGCCAGAGTCAAACGTCAAACATTTTCTCGTTCCTAAACTTAAACTTATGAGAAAAGGTTTAATTTCCAAATATTCAGAACTTGTATTGCACATTTCCAGCTATATCTTTGAGCGCACGCGGTCCAGCTAAGTCTTGTTGAAGTAGGGAGTACTTCTATACATATGCCCAATAGTGTTGCCAATAAAACTAAAATCTGCGCGCACGCAGCTAAACACTGCAATGGCCCCTCCAGCACCCCCTGAGCCCCCTCCAGCAACAAGGCAACGTTCACGCCGCCGTCGAAATCCGCACACAATTGACGTCAGTGAGATGTGGTTATGGTCGCCAATCCCCGTGTGGCAGACCTCGGACAGATCTCGACGCTTTCAGGCCTACCTGCGCTCCGTATCCGACGCTCAGGTGCAGCAGGCTTCCGACTTTATTCGTGCAAATGCGGACATCATTCGACGTCCGGGAAGATTGCCAAGTAGTAAGTTTTAAAAGGTCCTTTAAACAACTTCTCCTTTTATCGTTAGAAAAGGCGTTCAATAGTCGAACCGTCTGTCTGTCTGTCTGCTTCAATGCAAACTAGTTCCTAATTTTTTCGATTTCTTCCAGACAGTTCACCCGATTGGATCACAATGTTATAAAGTTGCCTTAGGAGCGATCCGTCTGAAATTCAGGTGTTGAATAAACAGCTTCTTGATTTACAAAATATCCTGATCAACCTTACAAAGTCAAGTGACAATTATAAAATAAGGTGATTGAATAAGCTCCTTGATTTTGGTCAGAGTCACACTACTATAATCATATGTAGTTGTCAAGATCATATTATGAAAGAGAGTTCACGGGTTTATAGCAACTTCGGCACCCCGAAGATAGCTGGGCTCTCTCGATACTCATTACATGTCATTCCAGGAAGAGTGTGGCACAGGGGGTGCCTGCGCACAGAGAGAATGCTGGTTGAAAGAGAGCACGAGCTTCGGGAGCTCGAGGAGGATTATGCGGACCGAGTGGCCCAGGAGGAGGCTGAGGCTGCAGCGACGGCGGCAGAGACACAGACAAACCTAGGCGAGGCCAATCTCTAATGAGAGCAAGCTCTCTGCGTACGTTGACTGCGACGTCAACTGCGACTGCAACGTCGACGTCGACGTCGTAAGCGCAACGTGCGCCGCATGCTTAAACAAAAGGCGTGCGAAACCAAGTTTTGTTTGATTGTTTCTTTTTTTTTTGGTTTGGTTTGTTATAAATGTTGCTATAAGTTAAATAAATTATGCTGCCGGCAGCGCAGTCGATGGTGCTGCGTGCTAGCCAAATTCGAGAGTATTTGAAGTTTCAGGGTGAGTGATTATATCTTCTTCTTCTTCCCTGTCAGCATTGTCATTCAACATTTAATCCGCTGAACATTTTACATTTTAATTGCTCAAGACGTACAATACTTTTGAATGTTTAGGCGTGCAGGAATTTTACGCTTTTCGAAATTGTCAATTGCTTTTTGTTTGTGTTTGTGTGTTTGTATTTGTGTTGTTGCCTAAGGTCAAGTGTGGCGGTGTATGGATTGGCCCCTTGCCTCCGTCTCAATCTCGCCGCTCCACACTGTGGGCGGCTGTCAATTGTCGCAACCGCAAAATAATTAGAGATGAGCAACATTGCGATATTTTCAAATATCGTTGGTTGTGACTTTACAAAGAATCTTACTGCTTTCTAATTTCTAACTTATGGATAATGTCCAATTAAATGCTAGGCTAAAGCTTATAACTTAGGGCACTAATTACTATAATTATACAAACATTTTATAACAGAGTTATACATTTTAGTCCTTTTAGGTTTAACATATATAAGTTTACAGTATATATTTATTTAATATTAAACTTATCATTAATTGTTATAAATAATATTATTAATTTTAGGAATAGTTGTTGTTCACTTCATAAGATTGTTCACTTTTGCAACTAGCATATTATCAAATCTCTTATATTCTCTACATGAAAACATGATCCCTCACTGTTAATACCGATAGTTACGTGAATATTGATATTAACAGGGAATGATATGGGAACAGTGACCCGGTTCTCTCGATATGCTACATGATATTTGTCAGTCGCAGTCACAGTTACTGATATTGCTCATGTCTAGTACATGTGTATGTATAGAAAATAAGAAACAACAACGACAACAGCACGTAGCAACAAAAGAAAACACAAACAGATAAACCGATACAACTGTGTATCGATATCGCATCTCTGCGGTAGCAATCGTTTAACGTTTACCGTTTTTAGCGTTTAACGTGTGTTTCTGCTCATTTGTTTATCACTTTTCACTTGTGCTGCAATACAACACCACGAATATCATATACCTTCCCCATACCCCATTACCCATTACACTCTCCTCGTAACCACCTACACCTACATACACCCATGGCACGCTCAATTAGTCGCCTTATTTCCTCCAGCTCCCATTTCCATTTAATTGTTGTGGCAAATCAGCTGCTCGTTTTAAGTGGTCGCCATTTTGTTGTTGCCTCTCTCCTGTTGTTGTTGTTGTTTTTGATATTCCCGGTACCCACATTTATATACATACATACGTATGTATATGTGTGTACCTATTTACGACACCTGCTACATACCCCTCTCCACCCATCCCATTCTTTTGCGTGGTGATTAATTGCACAATGAGTGCGGGGAAAGGTGCGGACTTTGAAAAGTTTTGCGAGCTATTGGCGAGTTTATGGGCGCTTCTTGAGTTCAGATAAGACATTTAGCATTATTGTTGGCATTTATTATTTGCGCCTGACTGGGGCAATTAAAATTCCAAAGAAATGCCCGTTTGGCGATCGCAGCTAAAAAATTCCCTCTATTCGGGATTTTTTGCTCCCTCTCTCTCTCTCTGTCACACACATTGACTTACCTTATGCACTGCCGACGAGGGCCGCTGCAGTTGTCGGCATTTTTCTCGTGTTGTTGCCGTTGGCAGAAGGTGTAGTGGGGCGCCTCAAGCGCGTAATCCAAAATTGAGACGCTCCACAAATCTTTTGTTGCAGGGGCGAGGGGCTATTGCAAACTTTCTTTGTTTTTCTTTTGCAGTGACTGCGCGCCGGCGTCAAAGTAACAGTAAATTGTATTGTTGTTTTTGAATTGTCGTCGTTTGTTGTCGCTGTTGCGACGGCGGCCAGAAAACTTGGCTGACCTCTTCGTCAAACACTAACAACGCGCTGCGACTGCGCAGTCGACGACGACGACGACCACGACGGCGGGCCACATTCCAGCGGGCGGCTCACGGCTCACGGCTCTCACTGGCGTTTGTGTGGGCGCTTAAGCAGTAAAGAGAGGCAGCGCGGCGAGTTGGGGGTAGCGAGCGCGGCACAAATACGATTTAATCAAAATTGTTGGTTTTGTTGTTGTTGTTGTTGCTGATCGCTGCAGCCCCGCACATGCACACACACATACAAATACAAATACAAAGACAGCGAGAGAGAGTGAGAGCGCGAGCGATTGAGCGAGTGAGAGAGAACTGCCGTTTACGCTGTTGTTTGTGTTTGTGCTTTGCTCTCTTTGGCAACTGCTTTTTGTTGTTGCGCGAAAGAATGCCGTTTGCTTGGTTGTAGTTGTAGATGTAGTTGTTGTTGGTGTTGTTGCTGTTGCTGGGTCGCAACTTTCTGTGGAGCTATTTGTTTTGACCAGCAGTAACTTGTTGCAGAATTTGGTTTCCAAATAAAACACAGCACACACAAAAAAACTCACTGGAAATGGAAATGGAACAAAACGCTGGCACTTGTTGTTGTTGTGGTTGTTGTTGTTGCTTGTAATTGAACGCCACACTTAAAATCTAAATTCGAATTCGAATCCAAAATCCAAAATCGAAATTAAACGAAAACCGAAGCAGCAGACGCTTAACGAAACGCGCACACTGCGAATGCGACTCCGACTGCGACTGCGGCTGCGACAATCTCCAGCTCGAAGCTCCAATGGGGCCGCTGTCGTTCGCGACTGAGCTGCCACTGCGCATGTGTGTCTGTGCGTCTGCGAGCGGATCCGCTATACGTGTGTACTATTGTGTGCGACAGTGTCTGTGTGTGCGTGTGTGTGTGTGTGTGCGAACACGACGCGCAACCTGCTGCCAGTTCAACTGCTTCGTCCAGCTACAAAAATCAAACTGAAGTCCGAGTCGAGAGAGTTTCGGTATGAGAGCAATTGTATATCTGAGTGCGAGCATACGAGTGAGTGTGTGTGTGTGTGAGTATCTCCCACTGAGATTTGAAGATTGGAATGCGCCGTGTTCATGATAGCACTCTGCCTTTGCATCTGTGTGTATAATAGAGAGAGAAACAGAGAGAGAGAGAGGGAGAGCGGCCGATCGTTTTGTATCTTGTAGTTGTAGTTGAAGCGGCGACGGCGACGACGATGGCAGCGGCTCAGCAGCCAGGTTAAAATTGCTGGCGAAGAATTTGGCTGCGACGGCGACGCTGCTGTTGTTGCCGTCGCTGTCGTTGCCGTCGCTGTCGACTCTGGTATGCTGGTTGGGCTTATAAGCACACCAGAATACAGAATACACAATACAATAGAACAGCACAATTCTCTGACATACACCCCGCGCACCCTCCCCTATAATGTTTCTGCGCCCATCCAAACCATTTGCAAATCTCAACTTAAGATGCAAACTTTGAGCCGGAGCCCCAAAACAAAACACCGAAAAGAGCAACAGCAACAACAATAAGAACACGAGAAAGGTAAATACTGAAGAAAATAAATAAAAACTTCAAAGGAGAATCCCAGTAGCTAACTGAAATGTCAGTGTGTAAGTGAAATTCCAATGTTTTATCTTGCCAGCAGCGGCAGCAGCAACAAAAACAACTATTTCGAGCCCAGCACGAAAACAGCGAATAAGAACATTCCCAACTGCGCCTCAATAGTCGACTTACGAATGCCCTTACGATCAGGGACTTTAATAATACCCTCTGAATATCGAAAGTTGATCTTCAGATTCTATCTCGACTAGCAGCTATTGGAAATTATATTTTATGTCGCAATAAAAAATATATCCCAATATTATATATATATTCCCACTGTGGACAAAACTGTTAACATAGTTTTCTCTAAGATAATATAGAGTATAAGGATTCGTTGCACTCAATTCTGCGATTTCAACGCCCTCCCGACTGACCTTCGCACATATCATTCGGCATAGCTGATATGCTCGGCTTACAAGCGCAGGGTGCTCACAGCAAAGGAGAAAAGCGCGACGCAAGGCCGCGGCAGAGACACCAGGCAGAGGCTGAGACAGCGACTGTGGCAGCGAAGAACGCGCTAAAGAAATACCAACACACAAGCGCACATTCACACGTACACACACAGCGGGCAAGCCATGGTTACTTTAGTCAGAGTTGAATTGAGAGGGGGCCAGAGGTGGACAAGGGGGAGAGAACTGCGCTGCGCTGCGCTGTGGCTGCTGTTGCTGTTGCTGCCCGCTGGCCATTTGTAAGAGCGGGCTGCGCCGCCGCCGTTCTCTGCTGCTACGATATCGTCACTTGGGCGCATTCCTCAGCATAATGTGAGCTTGATTTGCTGGATTCTTTTTGCTCTTGTGCCCCCACTCGCACTCCCGCTCCATCCAGCTATTCCAGCCCCTCATCTCGCTCGCACGCACGCACAGTCGAAATTATTTTGTTGCCGTTTTTTCTTCCTCCCGATTTTTTGTAAGCTTTTTTTTTAAGTTTTCTCAAATATGCGGCACACACACACACTGAGACACCCAGACACGAAGCTGGAGCCATGTTCTTCACGGGTCGGGGGTCGGGGGTCGCCATGGCCATAACTTGTTGGTTGCCAGAAGATAGGCGGGAGAGGGGAAATAGCAATGGGAACCTGGCGCGCGGTCTTCGATTTCTTCAAGTGTATTTGCTATACGCGTTGTTGTTTCTGTTCTTTGCTTCTAAGACCGGTTGTTGTTGTTCCTACGTTCTTGGTCAACATTGTTTGTATGTGTATGTGTGTGTGTGTGTGGATGCTGGAGCCTGCGCCTGTCGAGGCCGAGTCTTCAAAACAAAAATATTTTATGCAATTCCTTGAAGGCGATTTTTCGTTGTCGTTGTTGGTTTCTTTTTTCTTGCTTTTTAGTTTTTAATACTCGTTTTCCATGCTAAAAAGAGTATACTGGGTTTGTGCAATGTTCGTGTGTCTCTCTGTCTGTCCGTATAAATGCAATTCTTTTCAAAATTCTGAAGTACATACATACATACACATGTATGTATTTCTGTGTCGGATAAACTGTTAACATATCCCCCCACCCATACCCCTCTCAAACAATCGACAAAACATTTAAAGCTATGTTTGTATACACACATACATACATATGTATCTCCCACACCTTTATAGCCAGAGTGAGCAAATTTCCCCTCTTTTCGCTACAGCAGATTAGCTAAGGAAAACGGACTGGGAACAGAGTATAGCGTAATCGGGAATTTTTGACTGGAAGGCTCTTGGTTTTTTTGTTGCTTTGTGGTTTTTGTTTGGGACCTGAATCTGAATCTTGGCGAATCTTTGGCAGAATTGGCGCGCAATTTGACAGGGCCAGCTCAGCTCTTGGCCATTTGCAGTGATCGCTGCTTCAGCTGCCGGACTGCGGCTCAGACCCTTCAATGTCTTTAGTCTGCTGCCTGAAATTCTATTGAAAATTCCAATCTGGATGCGGATGTGTCTTCTTTCTGATAGCCGAACCCTTGTGAGGGCAATGAAACTAAAAAGTCACCAATTTTCAAATGGTATATCGAATACTTTAACACAAAGCATTAACCAAATCCTGTTAAATGAACTTTTGTCAGTCAGATCAGCGATGATTTGGAATGGAATCGATATACATATGTACATACATACATACATCAAACATACATATTCGCCTGGAATTTATCCGCGTTGCGTGTGTTTCTCTCTCTCTCCCTCTCTGTCTTTCTTTCTGTGTGTGTGTGTGTTGTCGTTACGCTTCATTGCCGTCGTCGTTGTCGCATATTTTGTTTTTATTATGACCGAATATTGTTGACCAGTCATGCCCCCTACCCCACTTCACCTTCTGAACCAACCACAACGATAATGTTAATGGACATGGACACTCCTCTCTCTCCCACTCTTGCTTCCTCTCTGCTGTGTCGCTCTCCGAGTGCTTGAGGTATTTTTATTACTTTTGTTACACTAACTTACTTCCTATTCGACGTTGACGCTGGCATTCAAGAGCTTTTTGTTGTTGCTGCTGCTTGTTGTTGTTGTTCTTTTATTTTCCACTCGGACAACGAATTCAATGTAAATAAGAGATCGCATGCTGGCTGCTGATAACTCCCCCTCCGCCTCCCTCTCCATTTTCCATCAATCTTTGCACTTCGCATTCTGTGCTTGAATGAGCCACATTAGCTGTTTATTATTGACTCCAGAGAAGCTTTCAACCCTGACCGATGAAAAACAAATATATTCTTAAAATCATAATTTAAATAATTTGCATTCTCAAACATGGTAATACTAAAAAGTTTAATATTTTGTTTGGAAGGATTTGCCTTGAAGCTTTTGTGCTAAAATTATTCTTAATACGGTGCCATTGGAATGTGGAATGTGTGTGCAATGTCCAGTGCCAGAGTTGCCAGAGAGTCGGCGTCTAATCTGCCTACCCTACTTTCACTCCAATTCCAGTCATCGGCATCGGCATCTCGCTCAATTCAATTTATTCGAGTCGAACTTTTCTCTAGTCGCATGCCAGTAGCAACAACAACAACACAAACGAACGCTGCTTCAATGGAGCTGCAAACTGGCGCCGTTGTAGTTGTAGTTGTAGCTGCGAGTGGGTGTAAGGGGTGTTGGGGGGCGCGGGCAGCTGCTGACTAAACTGCAATGAAATTTCGACTGAAATCGTTGTTGTAGTTGCTGTTGTTGTTGTTATGTGTGTTGGGGATTTGCCTTTTTCGGCATTGGAATGCAACGTATCTGTTGTTGTTGCTGCTACTAAACCCATAACAACAATAACAACAACCCAACAAAAAGTTGCCTCTGAAATGTGTTCTAAATAAATTCCAATGAAATGAAAGAATCGAAGTCGGGACTAGAGATGGGCGCGTGACGAATATGTAAACTGAACGAAGACTTCAATTACTTACATACATATTTCAGGCATTTATAATAGTTTATTTAATTTAGTTATCAGTTCCTTTTTCATATGTGAATATAAATAGTTACGTAAACCCTTTACACGTAATATACATATCGTTTTCTCTTTGTGATTACGTCGTGCTCGTGTCACGATGCCATCTCTAGTCGGGATGGGGGCGCAGATGTATAAGAAACTCTCCACTCGCCGATACAAATTCTGCGCTGTGCAGCGCGATTGCAATCTTTAGCATCGTCATCAGCAGCAGCAGCAGCAACAACAACAACAACAATGAACACGCGGCACGGGACTCGCGTCGCAGCCGCAGCCCCCAAAGGCCCAAAAGCGTTGGCAGCGACAGCGACGTTAGCGTCGCGCGTGCGCAGTCTCAACGGATGTCTGGCTAGTGTTGTTGTTGTTGTTGTTGCTGCTGTTGTTGGTTTGGCAATTTCTTGCTTACCTGTTTCCAGGCTGCAGGCTGCAGGCAGCAAAACCTCAGTTGCAGCTTTCTTGCGCGTTTTCTTACTCTCCTTTGCCAGCCTCTCTCTCGCTCGCTCTCTCAATCGTACTCTCTTACTGCCTGCCTGTTGCTTCCTCGCTCTCCCTCTGGCGCACACCATCGAAAAATCGACCAAATCAACCAATTCCCGTACAGTAGCTGCCGCTTTTTTTATGCTTTTAATGAGCGTTTATATTGCACATGGGCCACATGGCCGCAGGATTGGAATCCAAGCGAATTGCATTTGCTTGTTGTTGTTGTTGTTGTTCGTGTTGTTGTTTTGCTTCTTTGCGGTTTGAACTCCCCCCGTTAGCCCCGCCAAGCATACTCATTGGTTCCCATATTCATAACTAGTAATTTATCCATATTCCTTCTTTCCCATCAAAACACTTAAAAGCAACAAATTCGCACATAGTTTTCAAAACCGCAAAACACTTGTGCAAATATCCCATACGATCACAATAGTTGAGATTCTCATCATCATGATCACTGTGCTCATGATGACGATCATGTGGGGGGGAACTTATCGTTAAGCAGGCTAAAAAGTGTACAAAATATTTCTTAACTTTAATGAAAAGTGAAGTCGATAACACATTCCAAAACTTGGCAAAATTATCGATAGTTTTCCTTCTCCCTTGCGAGTAGGAAGTTGGTTAATTCTATCCCAAAACGTATGGAGGCTGTTATAAATCAGAAGGGCTTGCCCACAAAATATTTATATGTTAAGGATATATCTTTATTCGATATTATTTTTCGTTTATTTAGTAAGTGTGCCAATGTTCCATAAAAATGTGCCATTTTCCATTTGATTAAATTAATAAAATTACTGTTATGTTATTTTTAAGAATTGTTAATTGAGTTTTGTTGGAAATTAACAGGCCTATACAGGAAAAATATTGAAAATGAATGTTTGCTACCAAAAACGGCTCCAAAATGGGTCCAAAGTAGGAAATGCTTGCTGTGCCAATACATATGTATATGGTAAACAAGTAAGAACGTTGCAGTCGGCGGTGGCGTCCGACGGCGGACGCACCCGACTGCAGAATACTATGTTCCCAGTCCTATATAATATGGTTATTTGTGAGTTCAGAAAGAAACGCGATTTTGCTCCTTTGGGTGCGTGGGGGTGGGGGGGTCCAAAAATTTTTGATGCAGTTTTATCCAGGGGGTCAACATTAGTCTGTCTGCCAAATTTGGTGACTCTAGCTCTTCTGGTGTGGGAGATATAGGTTTTGCTCCATTGGGGGGGTGGGGGTGGGGGTGGGGGGGTACAAAAATTTTTGATGCAGATCTGTCAGGAATCTCAACTTTAGTGTGTATGCCAAATTTGGTAACTCTAGCTTTAAAAATGTGGAAGATACAGGTTTTCCCCAAATTTTGGGGGAGTGGGTGGGGGTGGGGGGCTGATCTTGACACTTTATAAACTGACGATATACACCAACATGTGTGCCAAATTTGGTTGCTCTAGCTCAAAGATAAAGGCAAAAAATTGCGTTCATACGGACAGACGGACAGACGGACGGACGGACAGACGGACAGACGGACATTGCGCAAACCCAATATACTATTTTTCCCTTCGGGAACATAGTATAAAAATACTACCATTTCAATTGGTCACAAAATAATGATTTAACTTTTTCTGTAACTCTCATTTTTCACTATACTTAATAATTAATATAAAAAAAATCAAAAATATTTTGTCTAATTTTCAAATGGTAATTCAAAATGCTTTTAAAATTTCATATTTTAACCATCAATAGTCAGAGGAAGCTGAATTTTGTATCCTTTTAATTCTTCCTAAAGTGTTTAGCGAATGATGATGTTAGAAAGATAATGTATATTTCTCTATAGTAATAATTTCCTTCAAAATAATAAGTTTCCTGAAATAAGGAAGGCTTAGTTGAAAATTTCAAATAGATATTTACACCTTCAGCAGATATAGGAAGTACTCTGCTTTTCAACCACTTCATAGCTCGATTACAATAGATTCCAGTATATTGAACTTTAAGATTTGATTGATTTGAAAACTGGAGACATTCCTTAAAAACCATTTGAAGTCTTAAGTGTCAGAACAGATTCGTATGTTTATGAAAGCTAAGCCAACTGCTCAATTCTCACACGAGTCTGTTGACATATTTGCTGTGGAATTTGTTAAAGGTATTTGACAGTATTTATGGCTAAAACTAGCGCCAGCTGCAACTCCCCAAAACTCCAGCTGACAGCTGTACCGGCTGATAGAAATAGGGCTCCAGTAACGAGCGACGTGGGGACAGATGTCCACAGGGCGTATGATTAATATAATGTCAAGTACGGCCAACAAAATTAGTAAGAATTCGTATTGGACTAGAAGATACGCTGTAATTCGTTCTGAACTGACCAAAGTATCTAATTACTCACTACTTATAGTAGATTCTCAAATACCAGAAGTGTTTATTCAGGAATTGTTCTGAAATTTAGGATAGCTATATAAGATATAGTCACATATGCGGATGAGGAGTATCAAGGTTATATCTTTAAGTTTCGGTTGGAAATTTGCAACAAAAGTCATAATATCATAGAGACAGCGGCACAGAAGTCTTCAGGTCTGTTTACGCTGATCAGGAGTGTGTATAGTCTGAAGGAGTGAGAATCAGGTATACCCATTTGAGCCATTTGGTGACTACAGGGTATGAAAATAGCACTTTTCAGCAGGGGTGGGGTGTGCGTGTGTCAGTGTTTACCTGTGATAAAAGCCGCGTTGCCAAACGCTGACGCATTTTGGCCAACTGATAAGCAAAGCAAATGCAGCACCAAATTTGTTGTCGAGATCGGGAACGGGAACGGAAACCGGCAAACAGAGCTAAGAGCGCTGCCAAGATACAAGATACGAGGTACGAGATACAAGATACGCGATACATGTGTATCTTGTCAGGAGATAATGAGCTATAACTTTTGCCAAATCTACACATTTGTATTCATGCTCGTATATTTCGTGTATATCATTCAAAAACCTGCTAAAATTTCTGAAACCTCTATTGAAAATTATTCAAATTTTAATTAGCATGCCGGGCAGCCGTGGGAGCCAAAGCCACAGCCAAAACCAAAACCAAAGTCAACTGTAAGCTGACCATCGGGCTATAGATACTGGCGTGCATATAGAGATACAGATATAAAGATACTCGTATACTCTATAGCCTATAGATACTCCTAGGCTGATAAATATTTGGCTTTTGCATGCCAGCGCGATGAGTTCAACGTGGACGTCAACGTTGTCGTTGTCGGTTGTTGTTGTCGGTTGTCGGTTGTTGTTGCCGCTCATTTAATTTCCAAACATTTATCAACAAATATTTGGCGCTTATCATTTGTTCGAGTCAAACACAATGACAACAACAAGCACACACAGCAGTATCTGACGGCGTCTGAGTAACTTGCTCCATTCTCCAGGTAGCCGCCGATCATCAGCAGATTTGCCCCGAACACCTGACAGGTCTCGCACCCCTGCCCCTCCCCCTTGCTCGCACCCCCACTGAACGAACCCATAACTTAGACCCCCGGCTTCGATTCTGTGTCAAATTTTGCATAACGTTTGCTCAACAGCTCCGCTCAGCTTTGCTTATAGAATCTCGCCTCGTTTTTCGCTGGCGCTGCTAATTGGTAGTGGGAGTGGGAGTGGGTCTTAGCGGGGTCAAGGGGGGTCTCCGCTCTTTGCAAAATGTTCTACATAGAGCAGCTAGAGTGCTAAAAGAACTACAGACTTTGCATATACCTATTAAAGTCTTCAATGCTGTAGAACTCTATTTAAATGGAGAATCTATTTTAATACCCAAAGAAAACCCTTAAGAATACCTTAACACCTTAATTCCTGCTAATAATATATTTGAAATTCTTGAATAACATTTGTAGAATCGAGAAAGAGACTGTGTCATGATAGTTTTAACTTTCTTAAGCCCAGGAACAGAGAGTTTTTGTTTGGAAAACTTCTTCCCAAGGATGGATATCTTCTTCCCGAAGAAAGCTGTTCTTTCCTGTTTTCTTCCTGTTTTAGATAACCTAAAGTTTGAGTTTCAATAAGGATTCGAATCATGAATTAGTATCATTCCTAAGGCTCAGCAAGTCTTGACTAAATTTCGAGCCAAAGAAAGTCTGTTTCATGGACTCTGGGACTCTGTCGACGTTGGTTCTAATATCTGAAATCCATATTTTATTTATTTATGTTGATAATTCAGAAAGCGAAACTAGTTTCTGTGTGAGTTAAGCTCTTCTCCGGCTGAGTCACCTGCACGCCATTAATGTTGTTGTGGGCTAATAGCCTGCCATGGCAACCGCATTTCCAAGTATGCGGAGGGACCGGAAGGCAGAGGTATACCTTTGGTACCTTGGCTATAGCTAGTCGCGGCCGGGGCCACAACAAACCCAAGGAAAGGATTTCACAAATTAAACCTCATCAGCGGAGGTTCTTGAGGAAAAAACATAAACGCAAGCAGGGAAAGGGGAAAAAGGTTGGTACAAATTATGGCCATAGAAAAATTAGAAGAAACGCAGACAAAATAAAACAAATGCGCCCGAGAAGGCCCGAAAAGAACAAACATTAGCAGCAGCAGCAGCAGCAGCCGCAACAGTCGAGGTGGAGTGGCAGGGGCAAGGACAGGAGGCAAGAAGCGCAGGAAGCAAAAAATTCATTGCCGCGGAGGGCGGGCGAGGAATGACACGCATCCGGTTTTAAAATTCCAACGAGCAACCAGAACAGAGCCCGGACAGAGGGGCGGCAGCGGAGGGCAGAGAGCACAGAGTCCAGAGAACAGGCTGAGGAATTCAAACACTTGAAATTAACAACAGCAGCCCCAGTCCCCGCCCGCCCGCAACCCTCGTCTCCACTCGCCAGCCAGCTAAGACCTGGACACCGGCTCGTTTGGCGGTCTCGAAGGACGGTCGCTGGGTGTCCCAGACGAGGATGAGGACGTCAGCGGAGGCAGCGCTGGCGACACTGGAGCTGCAGTACTTCAGGGCCGTCTCCCTCTACCGCCGGCGCAGCTATGAACAATGCGTCGAGGTGTGCAACGCGCTGTTGCAAGCTGGCCACGAAAACAATGTCCAAATGTTTGCCACAACCGCCAGCCAGGAGGCCGAGGAGCAGCACCAGGAGCGCGCACAGCAGTCGCTGGAGCACGAGGCGAGCCACAGCAGATTCGGTAGCAATTTGCAGCGCATTGGCCCCAGGCAACGGCGGCGACGCGACGTCGTCGATGGGGCAGCAGCGACCTCCTCAACGTCGGCGTCAACGTCGGCGTCGGCATCGGCATCCATAATGCCCACTTGGCTGATGGAGGGCGTGTGGCAATTAAAGATGCGCGCCCTGACGCAGCGCGTCTATCTGGACGACTTGGAGGTGGACGATGCGGGAGATGGGGGTGAGTGCTATCGATATCGCCTGTTCGAACTGTCGAATCGATAGGTTCTATACTTAGTTCAAATCGATAACTGCAACTTATCGATAACTGAAGTCAGACTTATTTGCAATAAACGATAAACGATTATTGCATTCATCGATAACTTATGATTTTGATGGATGGTTTTACCTCCCCAGCCACTAATTACTGATCACATTAACTGACGACTCAATTTGTTGATGACGAACATTATCGATAACTTATGATATCGATTTAATGTTCTACTCTAATCTCCAGTAATCACTTGATAATGGACCACATGAATCTATTTATTAGACAATCTATTGATAATCTGACCACATTTACTGAAGCTTAACACAATCGATCCTTACAACAGTTTTTCGATTCCATTATCGATAAGTTGTGATATCGAATCCATTATCGATAAGTTGTGATATCGATTCACAGATTAGCTTATCCCAAATAAATCACTTGATGACTTACCATGTATCACCTTTGATCGATGACAAATCGATAGCTTGACATATCGATTAATTGCTTCCACCTTATCTTCTCCCTGATTGCCCTGCCGACCCCAGTCAACGAGGAGGTGGAGTTCGAGCGCATCGCAACGGCCGCTCGACCCGGCAGCAGCATCAAGACCGCCTTCCTGCCGCGTCCCAGCACCAGCCAGAGGCGGGGCACGGGCGTTACCCACTCTAGCGATGGACGCCTCAATAGTGCACGGCCCACCTCGGCGGTGGCGCGTCCGGGCACTGCAGTAAGCCGACCGGGCTCCTCGCTGGGCGCACGGCCCGCCTCCCGCTGCGGCACTGCGTCCAGGGTGCGGGCAACCTCGGCGGCGGCCTTCAACGTCGGCGACACTACGGCCGCGCTGTACCAGGCCTCTCGCCTGAATCCCACCATCTATGCGGAGCGGGAGACCATTGTGAAGGCGCTGTTCCAGTTCCTCTACTACCACGAGGCGGATGTGCAGAAGGCCTACTCGCTGTGCCAGGCCGTCGTCGATGTGCAACGCCAGCGACCGGGTCAGGGTGCCCTGGCCACGCCCGCGGATCCCGCCCGCAGCGACTGGTGGTGGCAGCAACAGCTGGGCAGATGCCTGCTGGCTCTGCACTATCCACGCCGTGCGGAGCCCCATCTGCAGCAGTCGCTGGCCGCGTTCCCGCACCCGGACACCTATCTGCTGCTCTCGCGGCTCCATCAGCGTCTGCGCCAGCCGGAGCGAGCTCTGGTGCTCATTGGCCAGGCAGCGGAGCGGCAGCCATTTGACGTTGTCTACCGGCTGGAGCAGGCACGCATCCACGAGGCCATGGAGCAGCAGGAGGACGCACTGCAGCTGTACCGCCTGGCGGCCAGGCTGCATCCCATCAATGTGGAGGCGCTGGCCAGCATTGCCGTGGGCTACTTCTACGACAACAATCCGGAGATGGCGCTGATGTACTACCGCCGCATCCTCTCGCTGGGCGTGCACACGGCGGAGCTCTACTGCAACATAGCTCTGTGCTGCCTCTACGGAGGTCAGATCGATCTGGTGCTGCCCTGCTTCCAGCGCGCTCTGGCCTTTGCCACTCAGCCGGAGCAGAAGGCCGATGTCTGGTACAATCTGAGCTTTGTGGCTGTGGTGAGTTTCATAATGAAGCAGCTCCCATGAGTTCATCTCCCAAGTCGACTGCTTTCCCCCATAGACATCCGGCGACTTCAACCTGGCCAAGCGCTGCCTCCAGCTGTGCCTCACCGCCGATGCCCGGGATGGAGCTGCCCTGAACAATCTGGCCGTGCTGGCCGCCCACAGCGGCGACATCATGGGCGCCAAGTCCTACCTCAATGCCGCCAAGGACGTGCTGCCCGAGGCCCACGAGGTGACCGCCAATCTGCAGTTCATGGATCTGCACTACAAGCTGTAGATTCTCTCTATAACTATAAAGTGTCCCTTGAAAAATATTGAAGTTTATTGCCATTAAGTGTTCCGGAATCCCCCTCAGGGTCGCTGCAGCCAGTCGTAGATGGTGTTCAGGCCGACCTTGGTGACGGCGCTGGCCTCCACGATGGTCACCTGCTGGCGTATCTGCTTCTGGAGCTTGGACATCTGCAGCATGAGGAGCGCCTCGTTGCGCATCTGGCGATAGGAGTAGTCCATCTTGGTCAGCACCAGCAGAATCTTGACCTTCTGCAGACGCGGCTCGGTCAGAATCGAGTAGAAGAGCACGCCTTCATAACGAGAGTTTTCAAATGGAATTGTAGCTGGGAGATTTGTGGACATGGACTCACCCGCAGCTGAGATCTGGCACAGGTTGGAGGCATCCACCACATAGATGAGCTTCTTCACATCCTCGAAGTACTGACTCTGACGCCACAGCGGCGCCATGCTGCCGCCAATCTCGAGCACTTGAATGAACTTGGCCAGGTGCTTGCTCCCATGGGGCGTGCCCTGGGCAGCGCCACCGGCTGCATCCGTTGACGGGGGCGGCGGCGGTGGCGGTCTGTGCCTGTCACCATGTGGCGGCTTTTCAGGGAAGTGGATGCGATAGATGCCGGTGCCAATGGTGGGCATGGAGTAGCTCGTCTCGTCAATGGAGTCCGGCTCCTGCAGCGCCTTGAGCAGGTGCGTCTTACCCGCCCGCTTTGGACCGAGGCAGATGCACGACATTGCTAACAATCAGTTGATTATTGATTTAACAAAAGATTTTCCTTGGCAACTGCAACTATTTAAAAACGGCGCCATCTAGCGCCACCTGCTGGCTATAATTATAATTATGTATAACAGCTCTGTGTAACGCTCTGTACGATAGTTTTGGTGGCGAATAGAAAAATTGCACTCAGTTCACACACCACTGGAAAATAATCGCCGACTCATTGATGCATCATGTTGCAGGCAACAGTTAACGAACGTGATTGGGAGCCAGTTAGGTAGTTGCTGCATTTAAAATCGCGTCTCGTCGCATAAATTCTTCCCAACCAGAGGCCAGCCAAGTTGTTGTTTAAACATTGTCAACAATTATTTGGCAATAACAAAATCCATATTTTGTAAAACAAAGCTTTTCCGTGAATAATTTACGTTGGTAAACAGCCTGCGTTCAATTTGTGCAGTCGCTCGATTGCACTCTTATCGAAATACAGCCCTGCTGCCGCATTTTGTAAACAAACTGTTTGCGCACCGCTTCAAAAATGTGCGAGTTTCAAACCAAAAACAATGAAATTGGATTCAACAAACAATTCGCCTTGGATATTAACGGGGTCAACACGGAGTTCGTGTACCACAGCTTCGACAACAAATGGATGCTGCTGATTACACAGCTGGGCAAGATGCCGGCGCTCTACAATGTGGCATTCGACACGAAGTTTGAGCACCGCGTCCTGGCCCCGCGCCTGAAGAAGCCCGAGTACGATCCGGAGCTGCATGTGGCAGTGCCCGTGACAATGAACTCCTGCATGGGCGCCGACTCCGACGAGTTGCGCGGCGCCATCCAGTTTCTGATCAACCACACGGCGCTCAACAGATGCCCCACGGAACTGGTCATTGGACTGGGACTGAAGGAACTGAAGTCGGTGGATCTGAAGGCCATAGCCGAAGTGCTGCAGATTGATGTGTTGTAAATGCTCCCCAATAAAATTGTAATAGTCGAAAGTCACTTTAAGTAAACATTTTTAATATGTCCTCGCGTTTGTACATTAAAACGTGTACGAAAAGTGGGAATAGTAAAATTCACTTCACATACAGAGCAGGTGTTGGTTCTGTGTGCTTGTTGCAGGGGCTGCTTAGTCGAAGAGGCCGAAACCCATGTCGTCGTCGGAGACGTCCGACTCCTCCTCCTTCTTCTTCTCCTCCTTCTTGGACTCGGCGGCGGGCGCGTCGGAGGCGGCAGGTGCGGCAGCACCGCCAGCTGGGGCAGCGCCAACACCGGATCCAATGTTGGTGATCAGGTCCTTGACGTTGACGCCTTCCAGGGCCTTGGCGAACAGACCGGGCCAGTAGGGCTCAACATCAACATTGGCGGCCTTGAGGATGGTCGAGATTTTCTCGCCCTGCAACAGGTTGAAATCGGTCAATATAATTGGAATGCAATCTAGATGGTTTATGTTTAGGGCTGCATGCAGGAATCAACAAGAAAATGCTGCGGATTGCAGCAAATTTTGCGGATTTATTCTGAGCTTCGTTTCGAACTTACAGTGACGGCAACATCATCATCAACCAGGATGAGGGAGGCGTAGACGCATGCGAGCTCAGCTTTTGTCGACATTGTGAAACTGTTTGCTTAATTAATAATTGGTGCAAGTTGCCAAAAATTAATGTTTTATAATAATCGGCCTTAGCTCGAAAGAGAACAAGCACACTGGACAAAATCCTAAACCGGAAAGAACGACAGGCGTCAAGTTGGCTGCGGCTATCAAAATTTGCGGCTTTCTTGTGAATGGCAAATGACGCGCATGCACTTATCAACACTGTTTTAAAACGTAAACAAAGTCCGATATATTTATGTTGATGTCTATCGAGTAAAGTAAGCAATTAAGCGCGCGTAAATTGGTAGACGTAAAGTGATTGAAAGTTATTCTATAAATTGCAATCCAAAGGATTCCAAGTTATCTCGATAGTTAGCAGTCACAAAAGTAGTTCACTTAATTTGTCACACGAAAATGCTCGGAAATCAGCAAGCTGCCCTTCGGTATTAGTTTTTTTCGATAGTTCGTGGTTCGCAGAATCGGTGCACTTTCCAATACTGTTATCCAAACGTAAACAAAGTTCGATTTGTTATTATCGATAAGTACCAGCAAGTAAACAATTAAAAACGCGCGTAAAATGGATGACATCGAAATTAAGAATGAAAGTGAATCTTTTATAGAACCCGAGACTAAAGACACCCAAGAGGACGAGTCCACGGAAGACTTAAACAAAATAAGCTCACTAAAATCACTGGGCCCCTTTATAGCCGCCAACGAGAACGACCAGAACACCGTCTACCTGAGCGATGTGCCAGAGATCTGCAAGGAGAAGCCCTGCATGCTGGGCGTGGATGAGGCCGGCCGTGGTCCGGTGCTGGGCCCCATGGTCTACGGCATCTCCTACTGTCCGCTGGAGAGTAAAAGCGCCCTAGTTGAGCTGGGCTGTGCGGATTCCAAACAATTGACCGAGGAGAAGCGAGATATCATCTTCAACGAACTGAACACGCTGGAGTACGCCAACAGCTGCATAGGCTGGGCGGTGGAGATCATTTCACCCAATGTGATCAGCAGCAGCATGTACAGACGCAGCAAGTGCTCGCTGAACGAGGTCTCCATGGATTCGGCAATGGGTCTTATACAGCGAGCAATTGATGCAGGCGTCAATATTGCCGAGGTTTATGTGGACACGGTGGGTCCGCCGGAGAAGTACCAGGAGAAGCTGCTGAAACGGTTTCCCAATTTCAAGATAACTGTGGCCAAGAAGGCCGACTCCACATACCCCATTGTGTCGGCGGCCAGTATATGCGCCAAGGTAACCCGAGATCATGCACTGAAGGTCTGGCAGTTTCCCGAGGGCTTGATCATCAAGGACAATGCCTTTGGCAGCGGCTATCCCGGTGATCCGGTCACCAAACGTTTTCTCACCGAGAACATTGACTTGGTCTTTGGCTTTCCGCGGCTGGTGCGTTTCAGCTGGTCCACGGCGGAGAATGCGCTCGCCGACAAGGCCTACGACATGGAGTTCGATGAGCCCGACTCAGAGAAGCCCAAATACGCGGGCACAAAGCTGACCAAGTTCTTCAAAGGCACCACCAAAAGTGGCGAGCTGAAGCGCGAGGAATGCCGCTTCTTCAAGCAGTGCCACTTGGATAATGTAACGGACTTTTAGACTCTTACCACATAATAATACGAATTAGTTCATAGTATACTTGTAAGCAATTTAAAATCTGTTTAGTTTTGAAAATACCCTGAAATAAACTCAAAATGAAAGTCAAGCAAGTTCAGCTTTCTACGGAATGATAATGATTTCATACTCTTGCAGACATGCTCTTCAAAATTTTCCAAGAGAACTCCCTTATATGGTATTCTGATCTAATCTAAAGTCAACAAGCCAAACGATATGTTATTATGATCTAATCTAAAGTCAACAAGTATTTTTGAAATAGCTAAAAACATCATATAACAATAGAATGTTCACCTGATCTCATCGGAACTACACGATATGGGGAAGGGATGCGGAAATGGCAACATGGATCGTCTTCCTTATCAAATACCCTGTCGAACATTCGATGTGAATCCCTGTGAATCCCAGATGAAAGAGCCTTGTAATGTTTTGAGCTTTAATTAATTGTATCTGTTCTTTTCGCCATTCTTTATAATTAGTTTCGGTTTACTCACTATGTTGGGCATGCAGTTACACTGTTTGAATGTATGCGTGAATGGATTCTCATCCACATTTGACAGGGAGTGGGATGGGATGGGGTTTCGTTGCCGTCTCAGTTTCCGTTTCCGGTTGCGACAAACTACTCTTGCATGGATTATAGTTGCTTAGGCATTAAATTAATTAAAGATCCCTCGAATAAGACCTAATGGGTCTGGACTATCCGTGCTGGGCTCATGCATGCAATAACAAAATGCATAAAGTTATACTAAACGAGTTCTGTATAAAATGAATACTTAGAACATATGGAGCTTACGACTAGGGTTGAAAGCGCGTTCCTGGGGGGCTGGGAGGACTCGAGAGTGGTCGCAGCGACCTCACGACGATATGGGATGGGATGGGAGGGGAGAGGGAGAGAACTAAGCGTAGAGCGTACCTTGGTTTGTAAATAAAACATTAAGGGAAACGGGAAGCGGGTCAAATTAGTTCAAGTGCTTCGATAGACATAACTTAAAAGTAGCTGCGAGCTGGCAGATGTTTGTATTGCTGCTGTTGCTGTTGCTGTCCCCGTTGCCGGTGATCAGAACTTCCTCAGATCGAGGACAAAGACACTGCCGTCGGAGGCACTGGCGCCCACTTTGGTGCCCTTGGAGTTCCAGCAGACCTCGAATATGCCGCCCGTGCCCTTGTAACTGTGCACTAGCTGGCCGGTCTGCGTGCTCCAGATGTGCACGCACTTGTCAAAGCTGCCCGAGGCCAGATGCTTGCCATCCGGGCTAAAGGCGACGGAGTATACGGGCTCCGTATGCTTGGTAAGCGTATGTATGCAGCTGCCCCGCTCCACGTCCCACAGACGCACCGTCGAATCGAAGGAGGCCGAGGCGAGTATCAGATTCGTGTTGGGATTGTTCGTCCCTGGGCCGGTGGGTGACCACTTTATCGTGTAGATCTCCTTGGAGTGCGCCTGTAGATCGTGACAGCAGCGATCTCGCGACATGCTCCAGATCTTAAGGGTCATGTCGTCCGAGCAGGAGGCCAGCAGCTGGCCCTGCGGACACCACTTGATTGCATTCACCTCGTTCGTGTGGCCACGGAACGTCTTGATCGGCTCGTTCGTGCCCAGCCGGCACACGTGTATCCTCTGATCCGTGCTGCACGAGGCAAACGACTGATTCGACTGCCAGTCCACGTCCAGTGCGGGCGCACTGTGGAACGCAAACTGCTGCGTGCACTGTCCGGTGGATGCGTCCCAGATGATTGTCGTCTTGTCCACGCCCGCGGACAGTATGTAATTGCCGCACTTGTTCCACTTCAGCGCAAAGATGGGACCCTTGTGTTGGCCCAGCGTCGAGGCTAGCCGCCCGTCCGTCTTCCAGATGCGCGCGTAGCCATCGTAGCTGCCTGTGGCCAGAAGCGAACCGTCGCACTGTAAGGAACAAGATGTTTAGAAGTGCAAACAGTGTATACAATAGTCGGGAGCTTACGTTCCAGTCGAGTGAGGTGACATCCTTGTTGCTGGGCACCTCAGCGCCGCCTTTCTGGATGCAGTGGCGCAGCACGAGCTGATTGGAGTTCGCATTTGAATCGGACATGTCCCAGATGCGGGCAGTGCTGTCGCCAGAGCCACTGGCAAGCAGATCCCGACTGGGATTCCAGGCACAGATGAACACCTCGCTTTCGTGACCGCGCAGAACTCGCGCCTTCGATTCAGGTATCTCAATGCTCTGATCAATATCCATGGCCTCGACGACCGTGCTCCCGGGCGTACCGCTCCCACCACCGGCCGTTCCTCCTCCGCCGCTGCCGCTCCCTGAGGTGGTGCTGCTGGGTATAGCGCTCTGGGCAGTGGCCGCACAGGCCTGAACATTGTTGCCCTGAGCGCCGACACGCGTCGCAGCGGCTCCACCTGCACCACTCGGTGCCTTGGCGCCCGCTGTAGCCGCGCCAGCAGCCGTTGCAGCAGCGTCCGCATTGCCGACGGCGGGCACAGCCGGCGCAACCCCTGCCGCGGGCTGTTCCACGGTACTGGAGTTGCTGCTATTGCCATTGGTGGACGTGGACGAAGCGGCGTCGTCCGCGTTCGTTGCATTTGCATTGCCCGTGCTGCCGGCGCTGCCCGGCTCATTGGCGCCAGTCTTTTTGTTGGCCCCAGCTGCTGCTGTCGTCGCCGTGTCCGAATTGGCGCTGGACGCTGTTGTGGTGGCGTTGGCGCCGGCACCAGCGGCTGTGCCGCTGCCATTATTGTTGCCGCTCGCTGTGGCGCTGGCATTGGAGGCAGCATTGCTGCTGTCCACCTCGTTGCTGTCGGCACCGCTGCTGCCGGTGGGCGTGCTGGTGCCCGTGTTATTGCTGGAGCTCTTGGTAGCGCCAGCAGCAGTCGAATTGCCAGTACCCGGCTCGATTTTAATCTCGGTTTTGGCATTGATCTGCGCATTGCCGGTGGCCGGCGTGCTCGCATCGACGCTAGACGGCTTGCCCGGCTCCGTTTTGACTATAGGCTTGGGCGGCTTTACCTCGGGCATGACGGCGTCTATCAGACTGAGCCCCTCAATGGGACGCGCCACCTCGCCATCCTCCCCGACGCTCCACTCCACCTCCGTGTAAAGTAGACCCTTCTGCAGTATGGTGAGCAGGGCGGCGGGCGGCACCAAAGCTCCATTTATGTTGCTCTGCGAGATGTGTGACTCGATGCCAAACACATAGGCGGAGTGTAGAAAGCCTAAGAGTGGGGGGGCAATTAGTTCGTTGTTCTTTTTTCGTGAAGCAGCGTCTGACGTCTGGCGTCTGGCGACTCACCTGACTCCTGTAGATATCGGAAAACTAAAAAGTTAACCTCGTCGCTGGAAAAACTCATGTTGGAACGCTTGGCAAAGACGCCCAGTCCGGTGGCTGCTGCTCTAGCTGCTGTTTACTATTGATTCGGCCAAAACTGGCAATTCTATGGCCAATTTTATGGCGGCTTCGCTGATTGTGATGATAACACGGCGCTGGCACTACGTTACACATGCGTAACTACTTGCTAACTGTTCACTTGGACTCTGTGTGCTATTGTTATGCTCTTTGGCTCGCTCAGTGCACTTTAAAACGCGCTAGCATCTTATATTTGCTTGCTGAAAGAAAAAAAACACTACAAATAGTCCACGACCATTCGGCATATGCAACGCTGTAGCGCAAAAATGGCGGAGTCGAGTGCCAGTGTTGCAAAGCGCCCACTTGGAGGATGAAGTTACTGCGTAACGTTGTGTCTGCATTCGGTTTGAAGCTGCAAATAATTAATAAAACGCAATGCGATCATTTTTTGATTAGTGCTGCTGCATTTATTTAGTTTCATTTCAATTATAAAAAATATTGATTTTCGGTTCAATGGCCTACACTTATATCAGTCAAGTTTTTCTAAATTTCTATGCAAATGAATACTTAAATATTAATTAAGCTCAAATACTCACATGATAATCGCTGTAAAATTTTAGAAAGAACCCATTCGAGAATACCAGAGTTGTTTATGGTCTGACCCCGGTTCACACTTTCGCAAGCAGCATGAAAAAAGTCATGCAGCAGCTTCACCGCGTAAACGGGAGGAAAGTGTGCGCGGCATATCTG
This sequence comes from Hirtodrosophila histrioides, assembly GCA_037075165.1. NCBI lineage: Eukaryota > Metazoa > Arthropoda > Insecta > Diptera > Drosophilidae > Hirtodrosophila > Hirtodrosophila histrioides. The sequence goes on from JBAMCL010000789.1 coordinate 1,120,209, forward strand.
GCGTTTTGCAATACTTGTGCTGCATACGCGCGAATTGGTGACGTTTTACAGCACCGCGTCCGCTAGATGGCTGTTGCATGGAGAGGAGAGTAGAGGAAAAATCAATAGAAATTTTCATTTCGTGAAATGCCTGGCTGCTCTGGTTGTTTTGCGTTAGTTAACAATTAAAAACAGCAATCAAAGCCAATTCGAATTTAAACTCGGCTTACATAAAGTGCTCAGCTGGCAAACACACATTCCGCGGCCAACACCCAAAAGAAAACCAAAAGCAGCCGCCTCAGCCGTGAGAAAGCCAAATCGAAACGAAACGAAACGACAAAAATTCCAGCAAACTCTCTGCCAAACCAACATTTTTGCTGCAGCGTATCCAAAGTAAGCAGCAGAGCAGCTCCGTCCTAATTGAAGCAAAAAATAGGCAAATGAGAAAAAAAAACATTTTAAAACATTTTGTTGGCTGTGTGTTTTTGCGGTCTGTGCAAATAAAACGACTTCGTCATCTTGCGGCGCTGCTGCCGTTGACTATGGTTCATATGTGAAGAAAAAAGTGACGTCGATGTTGACGTCGACGTCGACTGAGACTGCGACTGAGAGACGTGACATGAAAGCCAAATAAGCACAGCCAACTACATACATAACATACCAACAAAGAGCCCAAGCCGGCTACACTGATCGTGGTTTAATATTTCATTTATTTAAACAAGTGAAACTTGCAATAAAAGTTGTGCTAAGGTCGTCAAAAGCAAAGCGTTATCAGGCTTGCAGTTGTTGTTGGTGTTTGTATACATAAGTATATTTATGTGCATACATACATATATATTTATATATATATTTACATGCATATAGCAAGTGCTGCCAATTCGCTTGCCAAATATAAGCGAAGTGGGCGGGCGTTGACTGCGGGGGGCGTATGCTTGCCTGCCAAATGTCAAAAGTTCAAATCGCGCCAATATCTTACAGCAATTGCCAAAGAGCTTTTTTTGATTGTTATCGATATCAATTAATTGCTAAACAAATATATCATTGTCCTAACAGGTCTTCAACTGAGAGCAGCATCCAAAGAGAGATCCAGAGAGCGAGAGAGTGACAAAACAGACGCCGCTAATCAAATTCGCCTCCCGAGTCGCAGTCGTAGTCTCAGTCGCAGTCTCAGCTTCAGCCTGCAGCAAGTGGGAACGTCGCCCAGTTATCGCTAATACGTCGCTGCCCGTCTGTAATTGTCGTCTGCTTCTTCTTCTTCTTCATTGCTGTTGTCGTTGTCGTTGTTGTTGTTGCTCTTGTTGTCCAGCTTGAGCGATAAGAGCGCCGCATCGACTCGAGCGCTCCAACAGATTTTTCTTCGCCCCGAGTTTGCATAAAACCAGCGAAAATTAACAAGCTAACTACAATGGCGCCGGTGAGGGGGGATGGCATGAGAGGCCTGGCCGTGTTTATATCGGATATAAGAAATTGTAAGTAGATTTTTTTATTTTCAGCTATCAAGGTTATTTCATTATTAGTAACATCAAAATGTCTGAACTATCACAAATTATGCCTAAATTTCCTGTTTAATTATTTCTATTATGCTTTGTAAGATCCAGAATATCTAAAACTTCCCATTTGTTGTTTACGAATTTTGTCGATAGTTGAAACTATCACAATCGAAACTATCGAGTGGTGGGACTATCGATCGTTTCCCAGTTCTAGTGCACTCGTATTTAGGTTATAAGTAAGTTTGTAATGGACCATTTGTTATTTAATTCAATTTATCAGCGCTTTTCTTATCCGAATAATTCATAACTCTCATAGGGGCGTCAATGTCGACATTTCTTGTTCAATTGCGAGAAGAACCGCAGACGCAAAGCGGGGCGGCTTTCATATCTGTCTCTGCATATGTATGTTATGTTGTGTGTGTGTGTGTGTGTGTGTTTGCCGCAAATTGCTTGCGGCGCTCTTTCATACGATTATCGTACAAACTACATAACGGCCCATTACTGGTTTACTCGCCAGCATATCTATTGCGTGGCCGCTCTCCACGAGCTTTCAAAGCGGTGACTGGTACTAATTGGCGCCCAAGAGAGACCCAGAGAGAGAGAGAGAGAGATGGAGTGGGGAGAGATTTTTAGTTTCCGGTTGATCGTTTGGTTAAACTTCGTCTGACTCATGAGAAAAATCCGTGTTCGCAAACCTTGACCCACTGCGATTAAGAATACAACCTTTTTCCATAGTAATTTCCCTCCCGTAAGCTTGTTCTAACACCTACTGGAACTTAACTCTGCACTCTGTCGCACTCCCTAAAGCTCACCCTGACACAAATAAACCTTTATTGAATGTGATACGGTAATTAACCTAACAGACTATACATACTTATTTGCACAGAAATATAACCTTTTCTCCCGACCTGTAATATGAGCTTAAGACTATGTTTTCTTATATCTATTAAGTTATGACCCATAAAGCTAAACTCTATACTCGCACGATCGTCAGCTTAACTCCTCATCCAGAAACTTATTCTGAAAAAAGAAACCTTGACACACACTTCATAGGTAGATAGATGAATACCCTTTCCGATCGTTCATCCTGACATGGAATGGGAGCATAATTCCACGCACTCCTTATATCGGTTGATCAAAACTTAGCATTCTTAACTCTCACACAAAATCTCTCCTTTAATCTGACAGGTAAAAGCAAAGAAGCGGAAGTGAAGCGCATAAACAAAGAACTGGCCAACATACGGAGCAAATTTAAAGGAGATAAAACACTCGATGGCTATCAGAAGAAGAAATACGTGTGCAAGTTGCTCTTTATATTTCTGCTGGGGCATGACATTGACTTTGGTCACATGGAGGCGGTCAATCTGCTGTCCTCCAACAAATACTCAGAGAAGCAGATCGTGAGTATTTGCAATGAAGTAAATGATATTTAATTATTACTAAATATGTAATCGTTGCTTGCAGGGCTATCTATTCATTTCGGTGCTGGTGAATACGAACAGCGATCTGATACGTTTGATCATTCAGTCGATTAAGAACGACTTGCAGTCGCGGAATCCGGTGCATGTGAACCTGGCGCTGCAGTGTATCGCCAATATTGGCAGTCGTGACATGGCCGAGTCCTTTTCGAATGAGATACCCAAGCTGCTGGTTTCGGGCGATACCATGGACGTGGTGAAGCAGTCGGCGGCACTGTGCCTGCTGCGTCTGTTTCGATCCTCGCCGGATATTATACCCGGGGGCGAGTGGACCTCGCGCATCATTCACTTGCTCAATGATCAGCACATGGGCGTGGTAACGGCAGCCACATCGCTCATTGACGCACTCGTCAAGCGCAATCCGGACGAGTACAAGGGCTGCGTGAATCTGGCCGTGTCGCGTCTTTCGCGTATCGTCACCGCCAGTTACACGGATCTGCAGGATTATACGTATTACTTTGTGCCGGCACCGTGGCTGTCGGTGAAGCTGTTGCGGCTGCTGCAGAACTACAATCCGGTGACCGAGGAGCCCGGCGTGCGGGCACGCCTCAACGAGACCCTGGAGACCATACTGAACAAGGCGCAGGAGCCGCCCAAGAGCAAGAAGGTACAGCACTCGAACGCCAAGAATGCTGTGCTCTTTGAGGCCATCAATTTGATTATACACAGCGACAGCGAGCCCAATCTACTGGTGCGCGCCTGCAATCAGCTGGGCCAGTTCCTCAGCAATCGGGAGACCAATTTGCGCTACCTGGCGCTCGAGTCTATGTGCCATCTGGCGACGTCGGAGTTCTCGCACGAGGAGGTCAAGAAACATCAGGAAGTGGTCATACTCTCAATGAAGATGGAGAAGGATGTGTCGGTGCGCCAAATGGCCGTCGATCTGCTCTACGCGATGTGCGATCGCGGTAATGCCGAGGAGATTGTCCAGGAGATGCTCAACTATTTGGAGACGGCCGACTATTCTATACGCGAGGAGATGGTTCTCAAGGTGGCCATTCTGGCCGAGAAATATGCCACGGATTACACCTGGTAAGTCGCAGCTTGTGTTTTCGCTTTATATTCCTTAGCTAACGAGCCCCTCAATTGCTTGGCAGGTACGTGGACGTGATTCTCAATCTTATACGCATCGCCGGCGACTATGTGTCGGAGGAGGTGTGGTATCGTGTCATCCAGATCGTTATCAATCGCGAGGAAGTGCAGGGCTATGCAGCCAAGACGGTGTTCGAGGCGCTCCAGGCGCCCGCCTGCCACGAGAACATGGTCAAGGTGGGCGGCTACATACTGGGAGAGTTTGGCAATCTGATTGCGGGCGACTCTCGTTCGGCGCCGCTGGTGCAGTTCAAGCTGCTGCATTCCAAATACCATCTGTGCTCGCCGATGACGCGCGCCCTACTGCTCTCCACGTACATTAAGTTCATCAATCTGTTTCCCGAGATACGCACCAACATCCAGGAGGTGTTCAGGCAGCACAGCAATTTGCGGTCCGCCGATGCGGAGCTACAGCAGCGTGCCAGCGAGTATCTGCAGTTGAGCATTGTGGCCTCAACGGATGTGCTGGCCACGGTGCTGGAGGAGATGCCCTCATTCCCCGAGCGCGAAAGCTCCATACTCGCCGTGCTCAAGAAGAAGAAGCCGGGCCGCGTGCCGGAGAACGAGATACGGGAGTCCAAGAGCCCCGCGCCCACTTCCATCACGCAAAACAACGTGCACGTTAATCATAGCAATAAACTGAACAACGCCAATGCTAATGCCAATGCCGATCTGCTGGGCCTCAGCACGCCGCCCGCGAACAACATCAGCAACTTGAGCAACAGCAACAACTCCACACTGATCGATGTGCTAGGCGACATCTATGGGAACAACAATGCCGCCGTCTACAACACCAAGAAGTTTCTATTTAAGAACAACGGTGTGCTCTTCGAGAACGAGATGCTCCAGATTGGCGTCAAGTCCGAGTTCAGACAGAATCTGGGCCGTTTGGGCCTCTTCTACGGCAACAAGACGCAAGTGCCGCTAACGGTAAGTTTCTGATATCTTTGGTAGAATCTCAATATTGCTACGATAGTTTATCACAACGAAAGTGAGGATTATGAAGCGGTTTAGGGGCGTTTTTCATAAGATTGGAAGATACTAGAAAAGAGGATTTTATAAGAAAGTTCAAACGTAATAATAAGTTAGTTCAAATAATAATAATATAACTTAACTTTTTTACTTTTACTTACTCGTCTATAAAGATAAGTTCATATATTAATTGAAAGATTTCAAAATGCTAATCGTATTCCTCTTTGGCCTTTCAGAACTTTAACCCTGTGCTACAGTGGTCCGCCGAGGAGGGGCTGAAGTTGAACGTGCAAATGAAGGCCGTGGAGCCGACGCTCGAGGCGGGCGCACAAATCCAGCAGCTGCTGACGGCGGAGTGCATCGAGGACTATGCCGACGCACCCACAATTGAGATCAGCTTCCGCTATAATGGCACGCAGCAAAAGTTTAGCATCAAGTTGCCGCTGACGGTGAACAAGTTCTTCGAGCCAACCGAGATGAATGCCGAGTCCTTCTTTGCACGATGGAAGAACCTCAGCGGGTAAGTTACAGCAACTGCTAGTCATGCCTTAACTTACTGTTTGATTGCTCACACAGCGAACAGCAGAGGTCGCAAAAGGTGTTCAAGGCCGCCCAGCCGCTGGATCTGCCTGGTGCTCGCAATAAGCTAATGGGCTTTGGCATGCAGCTGCTGGATCAGGTTGATCCCAATCCCGACAACATGGTCTGTGCGGGCATTATACACACGCAATCCCAGCAGGTGGGCTGCTTACTCCGACTGGAGCCCAACAAGCAGGCACAGGTGAGCCAAGTGAGCGAAAACAATCAATGAAACTGTCGATAGTATTGATCTTTATTTTGAGTCGAGGTTTCTAAACTATTGAACCGTTAATATGTTGTAACTATCAGTGCTATAAAATGATTAGAAGTCGGGGTAATTAAGGGAATGTTGTCAAAAATATCGATGTTATCGATAGCTAAAACAAACACTATCGAAACTATCGAGTGGTTATAAATGTGTGTCTATTCCTTATTAATTAATTGATGTATCCTTTTTTTGTAGATGTTCCGACTCACCATACGCGCCAGCAAGGAGACGGTGACACGTGAGATATGCGATCTGTTGTCGGATCAGTTTTAAGCAGCCAGCAATCATTGAATGGATGATGTAACTGGAGATATAAGATATGTGTCTATGTCTAGGGAGCTACTGCAGCAACTATTTTACAATGCACAATCCTAAACACCTAGAGAATGATATCAAACCACGTATAAATGACATGTTTCCTCGATCCGCATATATACGCCCTAAGTTTAGCCGTATGACACGTCTACGCTCACAACCACGCCCACGTTCCCACGTCTACGTCTACGCCCACGCCTGTACACACAGTAAAAACTGCACTACTCAGCACACTGCAGTCGGAGATATTTTCCTCCCAATATCCATATGTTTTCTTTTATTTCTCTCATCGCGCTAGTTGTTTAAATGCGTGTCTGAGTTTCCATTTTCAATATTATACTATTATTATAATTTTATTTTTTGTAATTGCTAACGAGAGAGAATTCTTTGTAAATGTTAAGCTCAAAAAGTTCATTAGAAAAACATAATTAGATTATGTTGTATGACAAGCAGTAGCAGTTGGATATTACTATATTTATACATATATAAATATATACCTGCATATATATATATATATAAATGATTCATATAAACGTACATAGGTATATACCTAGTATATATACATACTACATATGCTATATATATAAACCTTGTTGTAATTAAATGAAATGCAGCAAAAATTATAAACAATTTATAAATGGATAATAATATAAATACACACTTCGTTATGTTATTAACAACAACAAATTATTATGCATAAAAGTAACAAAAAAAAAAAAACAAAATCAATGTTTAGTGTTTTTTGATTGTGAGATTGTAAGGCGAGCAGAGGAAGGAAGGATCAGCAGCAGGAGGATGGAGGACTTGAAGGCAGACGCGCAGAAAATCTCATTAAATGATAGACAAATAATTAGATGGTGAAAATCACATACAAAATTTTTCGATTAATACACACACACACAGACACACACACATACATATACATATATATAACATTAAACATTGTTGAACTTGAACAAACTAATATAATAATAATGAAAAGGAAACTAAATACTACTACAAGTACATATATATTAAAGGACAAACATTACAACAAATTATTATACGTATAGCAAAAATTATCGATTGATCCTGAGCATGTACTATGTATTATTTCATATATGTACCATAGGAAAAACTATACAAATACGATGTGTATGTATGTAATAAAACAGAACACATTAACAACTATATAGAAATTGTTTGGAATTCAAATTCAAATTTTGTTTCGACATAATCATAATAAGTACATACTTACATATATCAATCAGCAAGTATTAACTAATTCCCCGATGTGCATCTGAAGCGCCATAAAATGTTGCAAGCAAACACACAAGAACAAAAATAAAAAGAAAGCTATATATAATATATACTTGAATAATAAATAAATAAATAAAATATACAAATTTTAAGCTATTTTTTGCATGCGATTTGGAAACTCATTTCCTAAAGGTGCGATAGTTAAATTGTTAAATGAATTCCACAATAAATGATAACAACAGAAACTACAACAAAACAACAACAACAAACTACATATAGCAAATGCAGGAATTTAACTGTAAATGTAATAAAATATGTATTTAAATAAATAAAATCTATCGAAATTTGAAAAACTAACTGGAAATTCACGCATGAATTCTACGTCTTCTCAATCAAACCTTAACTATAATCCATCCAAATTGTCACTAGACTAAAGTACATGAAATTTTGAGAATCGCAGAGAAGGGCGCACACATCTAGACATCAAAATAGGTCCATTGTATAGTGTTGTGTGAAAAACACGTATTTCGACCAAATTCACTAACGATTGGGTTAACTTTGATCAAACTCGGAATACTATATCTTCATTAGATGTCAAAATAGGTAAGTTTATTACATATACAAGCATAGTTATAAGGATAATAATGTATGTCAACGATTGAGTAACTAAGTAGATCAGTAACTATATCTTATTCAGCTTGAATCTGGCGTTTATGTTGACCGAGCTCAGCTCGGTGACCAGATATTTGAACGAGAATGGAACTTCGATCATGGAGACGCCACTGCTGTCGCCGCAGAGGAGGCACGTGTCCGGATCTGAGGACAAGCCGCCAGTCTCATTGCGCTTGATAATCTGCTTCAGCGGGGACAGAATGCTGCCGCATTTGTGGCACACCAGCGTGTGCGTTTTATCCGAATTGTGAAAGAGTCGATCCTGGAGCAGAAACGCAGCACCATGGGAGATCAAAGCATCGCGTTCCATCTCACCAAAACGCACGCCTCCACCACGTTTGCGTCCTTTGATGGGCTGATTGGTGAGTGCCTCAACGGCGCCCGTGGAGCGCACTTGCCACTTGTCGAAGACCATGTGACGCAGGCGCTGATAGTGCACAACCCCAAAGAATATATCAGCGGTCATTTCACGTCCGTCGATGCCGGAGTACAGCCGCTCTGTGCCGTAATAATTGTAGCCGCCGGCCTCGAGCATCTTGCCAAAGTAGTCGATCGCCGTGTTATCCTCGGAGAAGCGGAAGGGCGTCGCATCGTAAACAGCGCCATGTAGCGCCGCGTTCTTGCCAGCCATGGTCTCGATCATCATAGCGATTGTCATACGCGAGGGGAAGCCGTGCGGATTGAACACAATGTCGGGTATGAGGCCAGACTCGGTGAAGGGCAAGTCCTCGGCGGGATACTTTTGCGAGCAGATGCCCTTTTGGCCGGCACGCGAGGCGAATTTGTCGCCAATGGTCGCGGGACGTGCCACACGCAGCGTTATGCAGACTGTCTTGCGGGGAGTCAGCTCGAAGCTGCCCAGTTGACGAATGCTGTCCACAATACAGTCCTCCTTCTCGTCCATTTTGACCACCTTATAGGTGGACACCTCACCATCGAAGTAGGAGTAGAGCGGACAGCCGTAGGTCAGCTTGGTGCCCGGATGCGGCAGCCCGTCCGTGTCCAGATAGTTGACCAGGTCCTGTACGTGTGGATTTCGTGCGAAATAACTTTGCTTCTTGGCCAGCTGCACAAACTTGGACTTATATATGCTGCCATAGGCAAAGCCACGCTCATAGGCCGACTTGTTGATGATCATGGCGTCCTCCATATCGTAGCCGGTGTATGAAATGACCGCCACAATGGCATTGGTGCCCATGGCGAAGTCATCCAGCTGGATGTTGTCGTAGTGCACAGGGCGGAACAGGGGCGTGGCTGGCGTTTGCAGCCGATAGAGCTTGTTGGCCGCCTGCTTGGGCCAGTTGAGGCAGGGCGTGCCCATTGTCTGCTTTCCCATCTGGCACTGGTACATGTTACGGGGCGACTGGTTGTAGTCCGGCATGGGTATCAGGTTAGCCAAGTTGCTCATGAAGTGTGTCTTGGACAGCTCGAGATGGGTCGTAAAATCTGGATACATTTCCTTCTCATCAATGGCGATGTCCATGTACAGTTGCTCTAGGGTGCCAATGTACTCGACTTTCTTGAACTTGAGGTTCCACACGGGCCTCATCATGCGTGCCGGGCCAGTGAAGAGAAACAAACCAGGAAACTGGCCATTCTTCTTGTAGGGTATGAAGCCAATCTCCATCATTGGGGGCACCTGACCCGTTATCTTGGCATAGCGCAGATCCTCGACCATATTGCTGGCGTCCGTTTGGAATATGTGCCCCAGGTGCTTGCCATCCAGGAACACCACATACAGCTTGGCATCCGGATGGCATTGATGCGTTAGCGGCATCATGCCCATCTCCAGGAGCGCCGCTGGAATGGCCTGCAGATTGAAAGAATTGAGAAAACTGGCATGTGCTAAGAATAATGGTACTCACTTTGACGAGCTTTGGATCGGGACGCTTGGATAGCTCACAGGTGAGTGTCAAATGGTTGAGCAGACCGCAGGGCGTACCATCAGGCGTGTGCACGGGACAGATGAAGCCCCAGGCGTCAGGCAGCAGCTGGCGAGCCTCTGTGGTCCGCATGGTCGTGAAGTAGGAGCCACGATGGATGGCCCGAAAGTGGGACATGTAACGCATGCGATTGATGTTCTCGGCCATGATCACCAGACCGCTGTTCTGCATCAGGCCCAAGCCCGTGCGCGATGCCACATTGCCCGTGGCCAGAAAGGATTCAATCGAGCGTCCGACGCCGCCCGCCTGCCGCATGCACTGCGTCATGATACTGCTGGTGACAAGGGAGTCCGGTGTGATGAGCTTCTTTAGCAGACACCTGCGCAGCTGCAGCAGCCACATCTCAATGCGTTCGCTCAGATATTTTTGGTATAGATGGCCTGGCAGCAGTACCTCCTGCATCATGGCCGAGTCGACGTTCTCCACTTTGTGCTTGCCCTGGGCGCACTGAAAGAGCTTCTGCACCATGAACACAATCAGGTCGAACTTCTCCTCGTTCGTGTCCAAATGCACCATAATACGCTCGCGCATTATGAACTCAGTGACAGCCTCATCCGGCAGCCATTCGGGCACCTCGGGAAACCGGGATCGGAACAGGGTGCCAATAAAGGACCGACACTGGGCGTTGGTGAATACGCCCTCGTTCTGCACATCGCGCAGCATGCTCTGCACACAGCCCAGATAGTACTGATCCGACTCGTAGCCCAGCACCAGACGATTGTATATCTGCTCGTCCGTGTAATCCATCAGGCACTTGAGTATGAGGCAGACAGGCACATAGGACAGACGCTTCACGTGGGAGAACATGAAGCGGGCGGTGCCGTTGTTGAGATAATGCAGCACATTCGTCAGCGACAGCTCATCATCTCGTACGGTTTGCACCATAACGCCCATTTCACTGAAATTGGTGCCACGATCCTTCCAGGAGGAGCGTTTGACGCAAATTGGATAATTGCGACGCGTCATGATGAGCATGCGCACGATCTTCTCATTGCCGCGGATCACAAAGATGCCGCCCCACTCGCTGTCATGTTCGCCGTGCTCAACCATCTGCTTCGGTGTGGCCTGGTGTAGATTGCAGGCACGTGAGCGCAGCATAACGGGCACTTCGCCCAGGTCCATGTTAATGCCAGGCTTATCCAGGTCGTTCACACTCCAGCCCAGGCGTACCGAGCACACGCCCATGTAGGAGGCGTGCAGCTGACGCGCATCTGTGGGATACACTTCTCGTGTGCGTGCATCAATCACGTCTAGCGGCACCTGCGGCTTGGCAATCGAGATGTTCTCAATCCGTATACTGATACGCTCGCCGGAGGGTGTCTGAAACTGCTGTGGCATCATGTAGTTGGCTACATGCTCCAGGCCCACAGTCAGCATTTCATCGAAAGAATCAACATGTGGGGCTCCAAAGTTGGTGAGATGCTGTCGGAGTAGTTTTATTAAAGAATTTTACTTCCGCAAGTGGTTTTCCTTACCTTATTCAGCACGTTGGGTATTTGCTTAAATTCGGGCCGCGAATTTGTCAGCACGGGATACTCTTTCAATTCCATTATTCAGGAATTCGGACACTCAAAAGCATAAACAAAATCAAATTACTCTTCCCGTTGCACGTGCTGTTCAAGTCATCGATAATTTTTAACGTATATCGCCAGAGCTGCCAACTTGTTGAGTCCAACAATTGTTAGATTTGGAGAGATTACGCGACAACGGTATGCGACGCGTCATGACGTCACGTTGCCTAAATGGCTGTATACAAAACTGAAATAAAACATAACACAATAATTAAATAAACACTTAATAACAGCTGCTGTTTATCCTATTAACTTTATAATACAAAGGCAAACAAGATTTGCTACAACTAGCACATTCATGACGTCATGACTAAAGGCTTAGCCAAACTTTTGGCGTAATCTTGTAGTTTCAATAATTCTTGCTGCCAAAACAAACAAGTGCCGCAGCTTTCGCGCCAAATAAGTGCATCTCTAATAAAGTGTATTATTATATGCTATTTATTTAAATGTGCAGTTGTTTACAAGTGTGTTGTGCCTTGCAGTTGCGCAGATTGATGCTAATATGTGGTGTACTGGTTGTTTTGTAACAAGGATACGCACGCACGTAAGTCCTGTAACGTTTTGTATGCAACGGAAATGAACCGTAAGTCGGAAGTGTCAACGTGTTGCTCCTTAATGAAGTTGTCTCGTTGTCCTGTTGTTGTTTGGCATTCGCAGCCGCAAAATATGCGCAAGTTTGTTGCATTATTTATGTGCGCAATCTCATTGCTTCTTAACTGGGTCTGTCTACATCAGAGTTGTAAGATATACTTTGTATGTACATACATATTGCATACATACATACAAACATAGTTCAATTGAAGGATGAACGAACATGTATTTATGGAGTTCGTTCATTTGATTCGTTCTTTCTTATTAGAACTTATTAGTTCATACCTTTGTTTTGTTCGTTTGATTAAACATATGTACATATGTACATACATATGTTCTTTATAGTCAACAAGAATTAAGTTATGTGTTTTAAAAATAGATAATATTATTACTTAAAGTATTCATAAAGTAACATTTTCTTAATAGTATATACATACACTTTTTTTATATTATTATTATTATTGCTTTGCTCCGTTTAACAAAAATAAAAGAACTATGTATGTTTGTGACTCTACCCACGAGTCGAACGATCAACAATCCAGCGAACTAGATGAACTTAAATCATGTTCGCTGGTTCAGTTTAGTCAGTCGATCGATCTGCACGAACTTTTTGTGAACGATTGAATGCATCTCTGGTGCCTACATGTGCGTGAGACAGTCAATGTCCGCCTGCTGTGGGTGTGGATTAACTTTTGGTGGGTACGACTATTTTTGGGCAAAGTTTCTCTAATTAACCACAGGGGCCATGCCAAGAAAATGTCATCCCTATGCTCGCATGTGGAGTAGCATGCCAGCATAATGAAGCTGAAAAGTTCCTTTAGTTATTATTAACTCAGCCAGTCAAAGAAAAACTGCTGAAACTTGAGAAAACACGAGAAGCCAAGGCGACAACAACAACAACAACAACAGCACAACAGGAGCACAGGCACTTCGGTTTATTATTCCATTATAATGAACACAATGCACATTTTCACAAGCTATCTCCCTCTATGCCACACATTCTTTCACTCCCTCTCTCTCTCTCAGTCTGCCTGTGTGTGTGTGTGGCGTCAACTTTTTGCTAGCACTGTCCTTGCTTCTTGTTACTTTCGCTGCTGCACATTTGCCTGGTGCAATCTCGGCCAAAGTTGATGAAGGCATCAGGCTGTATCAGGCAAGGGGGCGTGGGCGGGGGCGGGGGCGTGGCTGGTTACCAACTTTGGCAAACGCGCTTCAAGTTTTAGTCGCTTACATTTTATTTTATTTCATTTCATTTTTTCCTGGCCAGGCTAACAAAGAGGCAACATGGCAAATTGCATTGTTGATTTTCATTTTCAAGCCTGAGCTACTCCCCCTTTCTCACTGTCTCTTCGAGTGTCTCCTCCGGGCGGGGCCGTACAATGCTGCGTGGACTATAGGGCGACACTTAGCACCAGGAAGCCCTACCGAATGTGTGTGCGTCCCCCCCGCTACTCAACCCACTCTTCCCTTTTCGTCGTCGTTGTGCTCATTCAAAGTCATTGCTGCGTATTTCCCACTTTTTCAAATGCCGTCCACAATAGGCAAGTACCCAAAAAAAAAACAACCGAAAAAAATTGGCGTTGCCAGTGGAAAAATCTGTTGCAAAATGCATTTTCATTTGAAACTTTTGCCAAACTTTGGTGGGAGTGCATCTGAAAAAACAATGCAAACACTAGCATCTGCTACGTTATATGTATATGCAGACGCCCCAGCTAGCCCAGAATGCATTATGACACCCTATATACACAAATTTGTTCTATACACAAACATGAATTTTCCTTCTTAATAAGAAGAATCCCATTAGATTCATATTTTGAATCATAAGACAAATAGCAAGTAATAATAAGTTAATAACAAGTTTTTACACAGAGGGTACCCAGAGGGTACATATTCAAATCCATACTAATAAAACATATACAGCCCTGTTTCCATTTTCAATATCAAACAAATCATTTCAGAATTCCGGAAAACGAATATGGTCAGAAAAATTCAAACACTTCGGGCATAACCTTAAAAAAGAGGTACAGAAGAATGTTATTGGAAGTAGGGATACTTGGGGATACTTGGGAATACTTGGGGATACTTGGGATACTTGATAGTAGGGTACTTGGGAATAGTTTAAAACTTTTCTGATCTTGAAAAACATTACCAATAAAAGTTTCAGTACGCTTCATCGATATATGCCAGTTAAATGTGATAGATTAGTTAGATTAGATAGATTAGATTAATTAGCTTTCACTAAATTGTTAGTTAGCGTTACTCTTTTCTATTTGTCTATCAAATATGTTATATGTTTTTAAGGGTATCGATTCGTCGGTTTTCCGAATGTATCTGTGCTGTCTTGTTATCTTTCGCTGCAAGACTTGTGTACATCTTTCAGTGCCAAGGTAATGCAAAGTTGACACGCTTCAAACTTATTTTGTTTTGATCAAACGTGGCAACTGTTTTATTCTCTGTTAGTCACAATCCCCCTTGACGTGTCATCTAAATATATACTTTATTCATGTGACATATTTGTTTAATTAAAATGCATAGAGTAGATGCTAGATTTAAGAACATAAATTAAGGAATTCGGGGAAAACACTGGGGTGATCCTGCATCTAATATTGCATGATCATCGAGTGGGAGAATCATGTTTATAGTTTTCTGTGATGCTCAGTGGCAAAACAAAGCGTTTTCTGAGCAACCCAATAGAGAGCTGCCATAGAGGTCTATGCGGCAAGAGACTTTTGTTAAAAATAGCACCCATCCATTAGAACAGTTCTCAGTTTTTCACGAGCAGGCCAAGCGCAAAGTTCCCAGTGACGGATAGAAAATAGAAAATTTTCCACTTGTACATACATATAGATTATCATATGTATACTATATATTTACTTTAACGTTCATATCTATATATACACGCATATATAGAGAAGTTGGCGGACAAAGAAGTGTGCAAGTTGGTAGTATTTTTGGGCTGAAAAACGGAGCCCCAACTTCAACGACTTCTATGAAATGTTCCCAAAATTGTTCGTAGAAAAGTGAAAGTCAATAAAAATTGCGAAATCGCGCGTGTGATCGAAACATATACAAGCATAGAACTAATTCTATAGAGGTGTGTTTATATATGTGCCAAGATTGTGTTAGCTTTTTGTTCAACTTGAAACGAACTGCGAACGGATCAACCGATCGGCCGAGAAGAAGGGAGGCAGCAGGCAGCGGCTCTTTGTGTTCTTTGCTCTTCGGCGTTCTAGAAGAAAAGTCGCATTAATATAAAGATAAACCATTGCCAGACAAGCACAAAAAGTAAACAGACAATAACAACAACAATAAATCGAGTGCATTTGGCATACCAGAAGCGGATCGTTCCTTTGTTCTTACGGCCCCAAAAAGCACTGCAAGAATGGGCAATGCAGGGTCCACGCAGCCAGTACATGAATCAGAGTCATCTACGTTGCAGGCGTCAATGGATGACGAGCCCTGGTGGAGTGAAATAGAGCATGAGAATTTAATTCTGGAACAACTTCCGGCTGAAGTGGCGCCTTTAACGACGCCTGCCAAGACGGAGAGTTCTTTGAAGATCGGGCCTAGTCCTAACCCGGAGAAGGAATTAGCCATGGAAGGCGAGCAAACTAAAGAAGAACCTACAGCATCTGCTGAACGCGAGCTTAGTCTCGAGGAGTTCAAGGAGCAGCTGGCCAACAAGCGTTTGGCACGTCAAACTGCTGTGCAGGATATGCGTGAGGAGATTGCCAGCTTGCGGAAGCAGCTGGCCTCGGAGCAGGCGGAAAATCGACGCCTACGCAAACGGCCAGAACATGGAGCTGAGCAGGAAGGCGCCGAAGAGCCAGAATCGGAGCAGGTGGAGGAGGAGGTGGACACGGATGATGAGAATCCCAGCAGTCGCAGTCGTCATGCCAACATTGAGCTGGCTAATGCTCAACTAGCACTGCAATTGGCCAATGCCGAGAATCTGTCCCTACGCGGTGAAGTAGACGTTGTTCAACGCCAAGTGGGCACACTGAAGGAAGTGATTTGCTGCTGCAAGCAGATGCTGAGTGTTAAGGAGGAGCAATGTGCACAGGTTAGCAGACTTAAATGCATCCTAGGGGGATTCACACCTTACGTTTGTTATCCTTAGCTCAAGATGAAGCTGCAGGAGATTGAGAACTCCTTCAGCGAACGCGAAATGAAGATCATGTCCAACAATCTTCGCCAGGAATATGAGCGTCAATTGGTCAACATTCGCCAACTGCGGCAGTTGTACGAGGAACGCCAGCGCGTTGCTGCAGCGGAGTATGAGAACTTGCAGCGACTAATCTCGATCAAAAAGGATGAGTTGATTGCCGAGCAGGAGAAGTAAGTGCCTGCCTTAAGCACTGAGGTAGCCTACTAACATTCTTCATTTCCTAGAACGAAAAGCATGGAGGAGCGCAATCAACTGCTGTCCAAGGAACTAGAAACGGCCAACGAGGAGCTGTCGAAGTTGCGCGAGGAGTGCGGGGAGCACAAGTTCGAGAAGCGTGTGCTCAAGGAGCAAGTGGGCGCCGTCAATTTGGTAGTGTTATCCTTAAGGAACGTAACTCTTAGCACACTCACTTTTAACTTGTTCTTTCGGCAGCTCTTTAGCCAGTTGGTAATGGGCTTCAATGGCAAGAACAATCTGGATATTGATCGCTTGACACAAATGCTTGAGGAGAATCGCGACCTGTTGAACGAGATGACACTGGCGGAGGGCAACTGCAGCGAAGGGGCCACCCTGCCCAAGCTGCTCTTTGAGCTGGTCGAGCAGGCTGCCAAGTCCGAGGAGCCCGAGAGCGACAAAAGCCGCAGTGCAACGCCCACGCCTGGGCCAACTGTGAAAAGTCCTTTTGAGGTCATGGCGACGACTACGGGCGAGGACAGCACCGACTGTGCCAAGCCGGAGACAAGCGTCAGGAAGCACAGGAGGCGCAGCGGTGGTATAGGCGGACTAGGAGCAACCGCTGCGGCTTCGTTAAAAAGCCATGAGCCCGAAATTATGGGAAAAGTTGCCTCGGCACAAGAAATCATTGGCAACTTGCCAAAAGTTTGGAAAGTGTTGATGGAGCTCTTGAGTCACCACAAAATCGAGCGCGTGCAGTTTGAAGAGCTGCCGGCAGCTGGCGAGGACGGCCACAGGACTGCGGAGGGGACAGCAGTAGCAGCAACAAAAACAACAACAACAACTTCAGACAAACCTCCAGAGCTAAGCGTCAGCAAGACCTACATCAAGCTGAAGGTGAGTGCGCCCGCCCCCTCGCGCTGAATCTGTAGCCTGCTACCGAGCCGATGCTACTGCTCAAGTGCTGCGGACAATCGGGCTTGTTAGTTGTCGTATCCGGTTTGCTGATGAAGTGCAGCAGCTCCACGCCGCCACCCCTATCCCCTATCTGTAGCTGAGAACGTGCCATGTCCGTGTGTGCGAACCGGCTTTGGGCTTGGGCTGTTGCAAAGTTTTGCATTATTCACTTAAGCGCTTTATTTAGTGAAGTGCAGTCCGGGCAGGAGGAGCTTCATTATTGCTGACGTCCTGGGTGGTGGTGGTGATGGTGGTGGGTGTGTGGTGCGTGGTTAGTTGGTGTATCATCAAACTGGGCGCCAGTTGTTGTTGTGCACATAATTGAATTTATCGGTCAGTTGCCCCGCACAAAACATGTTGCATAGTTTTTGGGTTGCGGATTAGGAGGAAAGCGGGAAGGCACAAATAAATCGAAGGCTGCGAGAAGAATGGAAGTCCATTTAAGACTAGCTCTTTGGAAAGCCTACCCTAATGAAGTTAAAAACAAATTTTATACTCTGTGTTACCTATTATCCTTGCAGACAAAGGATGGAAATCATAAGATAGAAATCAAGGACTTTTGCCCTGGCCAATGAAGTTGATTAATTCCCATGTCTAAAGACTTCCCAATTGCAATTCATACGCAGTAACCCTTGAAGTACTTAGTGTAGGTTTCATTGAATAGGAATCTAGGACTTTTTGCCTCTGGCAATAGGAATTGATGAATACGGAATGAATGTGTACTAGATTCAGCCTCTGTGTGGTGTCCTATTATCAGCTATTGGAGAAAGGCACATAACACCGAGGGGGCAAGCCTTGATAGGTCCAGAGCACTTGATGTCCAGCTGCTTGATTTAAGGCCAAATACTAATGATTTTCTTAAATTAGGATCTGATTATGGAGAAAAAGTCGCTGGTGAAGGAAACAAATCGTCTGAAGACGCTCAATTGCCATCTGGACAACAGACTCAACGAGCAGGAGAAGCGACTAAGTGCGGTCAGCTTGGAGCTCACCAAAACCTGGCATCTGGTGGGCAAAATGCAGCGGCAGCATCGACAGCTTCATACTCAGGAGCAGATTTTGCGCTATCAGTTGCAGCAGAAGCGTCGCCTCCTGAGCGAGTTGAAGGACGAGCTGGAGTACTGCAGGCGCAAGTGGGCAGCCGCAAGGGCCAAGAACGATGAGAGCCAGGAGCAGTGCAATGATTGGCGGCGCGAGTTTGCCCGCCGCAAGCTAGAGGATGCCCACCACTCGGCGGAGAGCGGCTACAGCGATTCAGGGCCACCCTCGGACGAAGACTCGGCTGTCGGGGCAGCAGCACAAGTCGCAGAGGAGGCTGCACCCACGGCTAACTGCCGCCGCAAGCACTTGCGGGATCAGTTTGAGCACACACGCAAAATAAAACGTATGCAAAGCACATCGCCGGGTCGCCAGGCAGCTGCGGCTGCTGCTGCTGCGGAGGAGGGTGAGGAGATTGTCCTGCGCTGGAACAGCGCGCCACCAACTTGTGGTTGGCGTGAAGGCAGCGAGTACGAAGCGACCAATGAGCAGGATGATAGCATAGCCGATGAGGATGTAGCTACAACTTCAAGCGGCGCAGTGCCCAAGACCACGCACAGTTCCCGCAGCAGACAACGTGGCAAGGATGAGGCTGCTTCCTCCCCAGCACCAACAGAATCTGGCACGGCAAGCCGCATTCAGAAACTGGAGGAGCAGTGCAAGAGTCTCATCCAGCAGGTGTTGGAAACCTCTGGCAATCGGGAGCGCCTTGAAGTACAGCTCTGCCGCTTTCAGGACGAGGTCTCACCGGCTCAGCATGCTGTGCCCCTGGACGAGTTTATCAATCGCAAGCGCCTGGAACGCATGACGCGCGCCAGTTCCGTCCCGACCACGGGCAGCTTGACTCCGCGTGAAGAGGAGTACACCCGCAAGCGCTCCGAACGTTTGGGACGCCTGGAGGAGGAATCCCGGCAGCTGCTTTCGCGCATCAAGCGCACCACAGACCGCGGGCACTATCTAAGGAAGTCGTTGGATCGCATCAGACGCGCGCCCAGTCGTGAGGCCAGTTTCGAAAGTAATACCGAGGAGGAACCCAAAGAGGAAGCTATCCAGGCGGAGGCTACGCAGACTCTGTCGCCGCTTACCGCTGAGGAACAGGCCTATACAGCGCGTCGTGCGGCACGTTTGCAGCGTCTGGAGGAGGAAAGCCAACAGCTACAGTCACAAATGTCAAGGAACTCGGAGCGCGGTGAGAGTCTGGCCAACAAGCTGGACACGCTGCACGAACAGGCTCAAGTCCGGGAAACCACTCCAACAATGGCCAGCATCTCACAGACGGTCGAGCAACGCCTGGAGGACATTGAGCGAGTTTCGGCCAATCGCGCGGAGCGACTGCGTCGCATGGAACAGCAAGGCAACGAACTGATTGCACGCCTAAGCAACACATCCGATAGAGGCACCGCCATGATAAACCGCATTGCAGAGCGGGAGGCCAGCAAGCGGCAGGAGGCGGAGCTCTTGGAGCAAACGCTGCTTACCGAAGAAGCAACGAGTAGCGTTGGCAACAACATAGCCAGCACTCGAATCGTGGGCGAGGAGGAGGAACCAACTGGAGCTGCTTGCTGTGTGACTGTCACTACTACCGCCAGTCAGCTGGCCGTTCAGCAGTCCACTGGCGCCATACCGAAGACACCAAGCCAGAACCTGACTCAGAGCAAGCCATTGACGCAGCTGTGTGCGACCTTGCGCCAGGATGATGCAGCCAAGAAGCGCACATCTTCTAAGGAAACGACGGAGCCAGAAAAGGTCACGGATGTGCCGGAGTCCCTTGAGGATATGGTGCAACGTTTGCGAGCGCTGCCCTACCCGGCAGAGCCTCAGAAGGAGGGCACACCGCTGACAAGCGAGGAGCAGGAGCAGCCCAAGGACGATGAAGGCAACTGATAGATCAAGACTTTCTATACCTAAACCATGCATGCGAAAATGTTCATTAGACTTACTTACGACTACGAATACTCGCTGATAAACTGCTCAGCCCGATTCCTATATAGCATATAGGTATATTACATGTGTTCTTTGGGCTCCACTATAAACCAGAGATTAAAGAGTTTAATTTAAATTGGGTCCTGGTCTTTTACTGCCACCAATCAGCACGGAAAGTCTGCAATCCAGGGCAAACATGCCACTTATTAGATACCCACACATGAGAGGAATTCACATAGATTTCTTGGGACTTATATGCTCACTTTGACACGCATGCAGCCATGACATTGTGCCCCACCCACATGTGCGCAGGAAGTTGCTTGTGGAGGTGCCAAGGACATGCCTGAGGGGTGGCCATGGGGCGTCGCATTATCCTTAGTGCATATGCAAGTAAAAATGCAGCAGTCCGCTAACTAGTTAGCGGAGTCTTCTTCGCCTTATGCAAATGCAGCTTCCTCGCTCCGCCCGCTGCACCGCTTCTCCCACTATCAACCTAAAGTCAGGATGTGCGGAGTTCGAGCTCTGGCTGGGTCGCCGTTGAAGTGTTCAGGCATAAAAACAACATAGGTTCAGATGCTTTTAAAACGAACAGAGATTGTACATTAACTTATCCGACATCGTCCTCAACATTCCCATCCTCCAACCAATCTCAATCCATATCTGTTCTCCTACATGTATGCCACAGATATTTTAAGCAACATAAACTGCGTGTTACTTGGAGTGCTCACGGCCAGTGGTTAAACGTGTAATAAAATTAATTTAATTTAAAAATTGGCATATGAAAACAGAAATGTTTATCTTAAGACCTTAACTGATTTTAAAATGGAAATTGAGATTCGTTAGCATACAGGAACTTACAAAAACACATTTTCTTGGGTAACAGTTGAGATTTGATTTGTTTCTATGATATTTTGGGAATGAGTATGCAACGAGCTGATAAAATCAATGAAGAGATGCTTAAGTCTTTCTATTCTTTAAACAACTTTTTTGTATCAATAAACTACTATGTAGATAGAAACAGTATTAGTTGTCAATATCGTGAGTACTGTGCATAGTTGTGGCGAACTATTATTATTACAAAATTATCAGAACAAAATGGCAGCCATTAAATTTTAAATACTGCATTTTGTTTACTTTTATATGAGAAAGATTAAAAAATCAATTCTAGTAGCATATGCACATATATATGAATATACTCATGCCTATGTAGGGAGAATATAACTGGAACAAGAAAGAATATAAATCCTTGGGGTTCCCCTGATCACCCCCTTGCAAAAAAGTTGTTCATACAATGAGTCATATTTCGACTTAGAGTTCATATGGCAGCTGTGTGATATATTAATCCGATTTCAAACTATATGAAATATAGAGAAACTTGCAATCGCAGAGTTTGGTTGAGATATCTGTAAGAACAAAAAAGGTTTTTCATACAACAGCTCATTTCTGTACCGATTGTTCCCATGACAGCCATAAGATATAGTAATCAGATTCTTATCAACATTGGTTAGCTTCTGTGGGTCATAATAATCAGAAATTTGTTGAGATTGGTTGTAATATGTTGAAAAATAAGAAAGTTATTTGTACGTCAAATGAACCTTAGACCGATGATATAATGAGCTGATTAAGATACATCCGACCCAGGGCATCGTTTAACTCGCATCGTAAAAACTCGTAACAACTGTTCATATTTATAATGTTGTGTATGGAGTTAACATTTCAATTGACCGTTCATTCTGTAAGTGTCACAATGCGAAGGCTGTTAAAGTTACCCCTGTGGAAATGAACACTTCCATTGGAAACTCGCAACTTGCTGGACGCGGCGGAGGCGCAACTTGCTGCGGCCTTAACAGCGCTGCTTGTGGGCGAGGGAGGCGAGCGGCAGGCAACTGAACCAACCCCGCCGTTGGGTATGAAACGGACTTGCAACTCGAGCCGCAACTGAAGTCCCCTTTATACCAGACATCACTGCATACTTTACAGCGTATAAGAGTGAATGGAATGAAGCGCCATCTGCTGGCATTGCGTTGAGTTTTGCCTTCGAGCTTTTGCCAAAAGCTCACGCACAAGTGCGTTGCAGCCGGGCAGCTTTGGGATTGCTCTCAGTTGAGTTCTGCTGGCCTCGTTACGACGGCGGCCTGCATAATTAGATGACGCCCGAGCGTATTTTAAATTGGGCAACGTCTTCTAATTGCTGTGGGAGTTAGGACACGCCCCCAATGGCTGGCCCGGCCTAAGAATGTATACAAATTGTTGCGCCGTTAACTCGACCTGGGCCCCGAACGAGCAGTGGGTCGGACTGCAACTGGAAACGTCAAATTAATAAACAGCCGGACGTACCACAAGCTGTGAAAAAGCAATCTTTGGCTGCGTGCTAAAACCAAAGAGTGTTTTCCAGCTTGTTAGGCGCAGTCCGGAGCCTTGGGGCGCATCCACACGGCGAAGTTACTTCATGCAGTATCGTACGCTAAGAGCGGCCACTAAAAGAACAATTAATCTGTTAAGGCTGGAGAACAATCGATACTTTTAGAATATTAATATTCGCAATAAATTATACTTCCTATTTTTTTTAAATATTCATACGATTTTGTAGCTTTAAACCATTAATTAAAAATGAGGTTAATTAAACAAATATCGATACCTACCAAAAACCTAAAATATCGATAATATCGATATACACATCGGTATATTTCCAGCTTTAGTAAAGGAGCAGACGGGGCAACTAAAACTTCATGACCAACTGTACCATAAAGTTTCTGTTTTAAAAAAATATTCCTTGTCCTTGCACCTTATTTAAAACAGTGTTGCATTTTGTGAGAATGTGTTTGTTTTATCGATTATTCTCGCAAAAAATGTGGACTATTGAAAAATAGTTCTTTAAACTTTATCGACTTTTTATCGACTAAAAATAAAAATTAGAATTGTTATTCTTAAATGAACGAAATCGTAAGAGACTTCACAAAGTGTAAGTTTACAAACAAAACAAGTTGAGGTGAAGCTTCCGAAGCAAACTTCAGCGTGTAAACTCGCACTCAGTTGGAGTGGGAAGCCCTCGTTGGAGCCCTGGGTTACCCCAAGATTTATGCAGTTCGCGCGGAGCAAGCGCCGCCGCCGCCGAAATACTCGCTGGCAGAGTAATCTAATTTATTAAAAGTGCAGCCTCTTGGGGTCTGGGGATCTGGGGATCTGGGGATCTGTACTCTGTATCGGGCTGTGGAGCGCAGCTCGTTTGGTTTTGATTTACGCTCAAATAAATTAAAATATCATAAAAAGGAAATTAAAATTCACTCATACAACAAAAGCAAAGTTAAGGTCGATTTCTACTTCTCCACTGCTCCCCTCTCCGCGTGGCCGTCCCGTCGGTTTCGGTCTCCATCTCGCCGCGGGCTTTTAACTAATTTTTAAACAAGTAAAAATACAAATAAATATTTTAATGTGTGATTTACGACAATGAGACGCACTGGGGGTCGGATTTGGATCAGACCTGGGCCGGGACAGCCTCTTGGACTTCGTCTTGGACGGCGTCTTGGACTGCGTCTTGGACGGCTCTGCTTCAGTCTTGAGTCTTCAGTTGCATTTAAATTGGATTTGTGCGCTTCTGGCGCTGGGGCAGCTCTTGGAGTGCCCACAATGAAATACAATTTAAGCGCCTTTAATGAACTGCGAGCCGCGAAGTTGCGCTTGTTAAATGGGGGCACGGGACACGGGCGCGGGGGGAGATGCCGAAAAAATAATCAAACTTAAGAATTAAATTTGAAATTATAGAATTTATTGGCGCATAAAAGCCGCTAAGTTTAATGATCGCAGCAGCTTTTATTAATTGGCCATAATTAATTGAAAATTTATGCGCATGTCAGAAAGGAGCTGAAAGTCGTTATCAAATCGCATTTTGCATATGAAATCATAAAATGCACATAAAAGAGGCTGATCCAAAAATGAAGGAAAAAAATGTGAATTGCTTGTAATTAATTAAAAAGCCATTGACATTCATCTAAAGTAAATTGTGGCAACAGCAACGCCAAAGATTGCCTCGGGGCAACGGCAACTTTAACGGAAGTCGTCGCCTTGTATAATGCCTGTGTATTATGAAATTCATCAACAATTTACAGACACCTCTCGATGGAGAGGGGAGGGGCGGCAGTGGCAGTGGCAGTGAAAATCGAGTACAAGTATTTATTAACAGCCCGATCGAACGATCGATCCCAAAACACCTGCCAACCTGGTGATGCATCGAGAGATGATGCTGATGTTGATGTTGATGCTGGATGGACGCCTCGTCCCGCCTCGGCCCGCCGGCTAACGAGCGCGAAAATAATGCGCGAAATGTGGAGCAGGAGCTCTCAGTCAGTCAGTGAGATTGCAGGTTGCAGGTACCAGGCTGCAGCTCCATGGTCGCTGCCACATCGACGGTGGCGACTGACAGAATTATAATCAATTAGCGTAGCGGCCGGCGTGAGCGCATAAAATTATACAGGTCCCAAGTTATGCTGGCTGGCTGCTCGCGTAGCGCAATTTGGTTTAAATTAAAATAAATTCAATTACGAAAACATGAAAATCCATTACGCAAATTATTGTCATTAAAAGCGCAATTTTCGTGGTGCATTTATGAAATTTTTTGATTAAATTTCTGACGCTTCAGCAGCAAATACAAAAGACTTAGGCAACGAACTTGCCGTCCCTCCTGCTGCCTATGCATCATGCACATGTCTCGCCCAGCTCAATAACTGAACAACTGACTAGCTGACTAACTGCCTAACTGCCTAACTGCCTAACTGACTATCTGACTGGCTAATTAATTAATTATAAGTCAAGCGATTAGCATAGTCCAGAGATTGGCCAAGCAGTCGAGCAGCTGCCTCCGCTTTCATCGTCTTGTCTGCCTCTGGGATTAGCTCGCTGATTACGTCGCATCATCCAACACACAACAACACACAACAACACAACACAACAAAAACCGCTTTCATTCATAGATCGAAGCGACGACTCACAGCAACAACAAAGACGGCAAACGGGTTATAAATGTTAAACGATTTGATAGATAAGATACGAGTATATGCCATATACTCGTATTCGTATTCGGATTCGTATTTGTATTCGTATGTGCAGGTTGTTGCCGTTGGGAACACGCTGCCGAGTGTCGCACTTAATTTGTTTAATTTCCTTGACGTTTTCAGCACTCTTATCGCAACGATACACTATACAACAAGTTTTCTGCAGCGACTGTTAAGTATATCGTCTAATTCTAGGCAATTACTTGATCCTCATTGGAGATTTTAAAGTCAATTTATACAAAGTCAATTTTAGTTAAACATGATTAAACAATTTCTTTTTGCGTGTGACAAGTTCTTCAGTTCTCTATAAAATGAAACCTTTAAATTGTACTAAGTTTATGTTTGTCAGTTGGTAACACTCAGGTCAGCTAGCAGCCCAGGCTTTGCCGGGTGGCAACACGAAGGAGTAGCCAACGAAGTGGCAAGGCGAGCAGCGACACATTCGATTAGAGAGCGTCGAAGAGAACCGATCAAAAGCAGAATTCTTCAGTAAAAAGTCGCAGTAATCATAATCAAAAGTTGTATTCTTAAATTAGTTAAGCTCCCACGCGGGTATATAATTATAATAAACACCATTTATAATAAAATGTTTTGGAGCTAATTGGTTCTAATCTTACATGTATTTTCCTTGAATCACTTGTAGATAGATATAGATATAATGTGCGTTTAAAGCTACATGTAGTGTTCCAGATAAATATCAAATCAAAACCTTTCTGCTTATGACAAGTGTTTAAATTGTAGAACCCATTTGGAGACTTAGACCTTCATATGCCTTAATACCCTTTTAATGTGAGTATTCATAGGACTGCCTATGCTCTCATTAACATGAGCCTTAACGGGTTTAAAAGGAATTTTTGGGGTTGTTGGGGGGGTGGGGAGTGTAAAGATGTTATAACGACCTTCCACTTGACATGCGGCTTGACTTCAGTCAAAGTATAATGTTAATTAAGGATCTGCTTGAAGTATTCTTTTTATAATTTTCTCAGTCTTTTCCATTATGGTAATTTTAAAAGTAAAGTGTGTTAAGCTAGCAAGGAAGCCATAGACATTGGTTAAATATAAAAGTAAATAAGAAAAGCTATACTATTCAGATTGCTTTATATATTTTATACTATTATCCAGCTGAAGGCCCCCGGCAGCCATTGCTGATACACACTTATCATAAAGTATTAAGTATATGATCAGTTTTAAAAGAACTAAATAAGTTTTAGTTTATAAAAATTTGATTCTTTCAGTTCTTAATAAGGTGTTTATTATTTTCTACAAGGCAACTTGAATGTTTTAATTTAAATGTATTAATAATGCAATTAATGCCTTTTTTGAAGAGTTCGTGGGCTTTTAAAGCTAGTTTCAGTTTTTCTGTTTAATATTAAATCTATTTAATGTGTTTATTTCGATTTATGTGTACACAAGATCTCTTAGTTCTTTCAATTACAGTCAGTGCAATTTGGTATAAATAGTTTGGGTTGCGCAGTGTTTTACTAAATAGTTCGACTTTGTGTACTCGTATAACCGCTGACCAAGTCCAGCTGCAGTTACGAAAATTGGTAGACCAAACAAAAACCAAACTACTTAGCCGCACACTCGCCTGGTAATTGAAAATCGATAATCTCTTTGAACCAGTTTGGCTCTGGCTTCAGTGCATCATCCGTTGCCGTTGCCGTCCTCCAGTGCAACCGCCATGTTGTGTCTTTGTTACCCTGGCTAACACACACTCACACACACACACACTTACACACAACCGCTGAAGCTGAACCGCAAATCGTCTGCAAATTGCAACCACAAGCTAACTGAGAGGAGGATTCGTGGTCTCGGAACGGGTCGAACACTCCTAGGGAGCGTACGGAGGGGGCGATTGATTTTAGCACGCTTAATGGTTATTGGTTTAGGCTATGCCAGAGAGACTTGGCTCGTTGCCAGTTGTTGTTGTTGTTGTTGTTGTATCAGTTGTTGGCCTGGTAATAACCTCCATTTATTCAACAACTGCCACACCATAAATTACAAATAATTCGATTTACACAAGATTTTCACTCTTAATGGCCGAAAATGGGCAACGGATCACCGGATCAGCGATCAGCCGTGAAAATAATGATGAAAACAAACAAAACTTAATAACATTTTTCGTTGGTAATTGCATCTGTGATTGAAAATGCGAAAATCCTCGCACACACATACATACACTAACTATGCCTGGGCCTCGGCTTCCCTTAAAAAGTTCGAAGAGCATTACAAATGGCACCTGAAATTGTTAATTATCAGCTTGACTGTTGGGCCTACTTGACTGGTACATTAAGCCATTAACTTGGAACTTTTCAGCGGCTTTTCGTTCTGTCACAAATGCCACAAATGCCGGCCTAAATGGCAAATTAGTGACCTGGTCCGTTGCTCCTTTTTGGGCACGCCTAAAAATGTCAACGTGAGTCTCCCATCCAATCTCCAATCTTTAGTGTTCAGTCTCGGCTCTCGGGTCTCTTCGGGCAGCTGCTGCGGCCTATTTAATTTCACATATTTTGTATACCCTCTACGCACAATAATCAGTATAAAGGGTGTCTACGAGCTGTGCAAATACTCATGCTTCTAAATAAATAACCTTTTTTGTTTATAAAGATATCATGAGCAGCTCACCAAATCGGGGTCTCAGAAGCTTAGTAGTTTACACAATCTTACCAAATTTGATTCATCTGATCACTATTTAAAATGGCAACCATAGGAAGAATCGCTCAGAGAAGGACGTTCAACAGGATACTGTCAAAATAGTAAATTGTATGGGACTACCATTAATTCTTGAGAATCGCAGAGAAGGGCGATCAACTGTAGGCTTCCAAAATAGTAAATTGTATGGGACTACCATTAATTCTTGAGAATCGCAGAGAAGGGCGATCAACAGAAGACTGTCAAAATAGGAAATTGTATGGGAGTACCATTGATTCTTGAGAATCGCAGAGAAGGGCGATCAACTGTAGGCTTCCAAAATAGGCAATTGTATGGGACTACCATTAATTCTTGAGAATCGCAGAGAAGGGCGATCAACTGTAGGCTTCCAAAATAGGCAATTGTATGGGACTACCATTGATTCTTGAGAATCGCAGAGAAGGGCGATCAACAGAAGACTGCCACAATAGGAAATTGTATGAGACTACCATTAATTCTTGAGAATCGCATGGAAGGGAATCGATTGAGTTACTGAAGTCTCTACAATTAACTACAATATACATAGGGCATCTCTCAGTCGGGCACGCCCAACTAGAGCATTCTCACATGTTTTATTATGTTGTTCTTGCTTGTCAGATTTTGCGCCGTTTCATATGAACTGCATGCCTCGAATGCCTCCATTGGCAATTTTAATTTGTTGCGAGCAGAAATTATAAATCGCATTTCGATTGCGACGCCGCGAGTTAATTATTGGCAATTAGTGGCAACTGCTTTCTACTCGTAAGCCGCAAGTGCAGCATCTAAGAGACGCCTATTTGGGGCCTACGCCTTGGCATTCGACGGGTCGGCTGGTCGGCTGGTCGGATCTTGGGACTTGTTTGATGTTCGCACCGATGATCATCGCCAGTTGAGATCTCGCTGCCTGATTAGCCTAATCTAATCTTACACGCTAAACACCTACGCACCGGAGGAGTATATTCAAAAACTGTTGGCCAGCTCATTAGCAGCTGCGTAGGGGCCTATGCAAATGGCCGAGAGCCAACAACAACAACACTGACAGTTTAGACCCTACATATGTAGATAGATAAGCTAAGGAGGCGTAGATAATGCTCTCTAGAGTTTTATGTTTATTTAATTAGTGCATATTTGATTTAAAATTATGCATTCAAGCGTACGATTTGTGTGAAGTGGAAATCTCTTAAAAACTGTTCAACAAAACGTAATGCTAAGCGATTTTATCAGATAATAACGCAACAATAGTATATACTCGTATTCCCATTTAACAGACCCTTTATAGACCCCAACTCATTTCTTATATTTCCAAACTTTGTTGGAAATTAACCCATTTCAATGCGGCGAACCTTTTTACTATCAGTTCGATGTCTAGATTGATTGGCCAGTTGATTGGCCAGAATTGCCAATTCGATTATTCTATTAAAATAAGATATTTTGGATTTTATTCTTTACTTTACCACACATTTCAATCTCACTAGTTAATTTGAATCCACGTTTCCAAATTAACGGAAACTGATCATCATAGACTTGCAACTTTTCTAACTTGGGCAAAACTGAACCGATTTTGATGCGGATTGGTTTTTTGATCATATTTTTTGCTTCTTATTGATTTTTCAGTAATATTTTATTAATTTAAAAAAAAAAAATTTTCCGAAAATTTTATTTTTTAACCTTTACTCCCCCCTTACTCATTTTTCAAAAAATTTGTTTTTAAAAATTTAAAATCTCGAATTGTCATTTTTAATCGATTGCGGATGCCAACATTAGTATAAAAAACCACTTTAAAACTTGTTTTGAGGTAGTTCATTTTGCCGTCAAATTTCATGACAAAAGTTCACAAAATTTTGACTTGTAAGATTTCTGACAGCTAGATCGTTGACTTTCTATCCTAACTTTATCAAAACTGAACCGATTTTGTTGCGGATTGGTTTTTTGATCATATTTTTTGCTTCTTATTGAATTTTCAGATTATATTTTATGAATTTTCAAAAAACAAAATTTATGAAAATTTTATGTTTTAGCCTTTACTCCCCCCTTACTTAATTTTCATAAAATTTTTTTTTTGAATTTTAAAATCTCGAAATGTCATTTTTAATCGATTGCGGATGCCAACATTAGTATAAAAAACCACTTTAAAACTTGTTTTGAGGTAGTTCATTTTTCGGAAAAATTTCATGACAAAAGTTCACAAAATTTTGACTTGTAAGATTTCTGACAGCCTAGATCGTTGACTTTTCACTATCCCAACTTTATCAAAACTGAACCGATTTTGATGCGGATTGGTTTTTTGATCATATTTTTTGATTCTTATTGATTTTTTGATTAAATTTTATTAATTTTGGAAAATATTTTTTTTGAAAATTTTATGTTTTAGCCTTTACTCCCCCCTTACTCAATTTTCATAAATTTTTTTTTTTGAGTTTTAAAATCTCGAAATGTCATTTTTAATCGATTGCGGATGCCAACATTAGTATAAAAACCCACTTTAAAACTTATTTTGAGGTGGTTCATTTTTCGGAAAAATTTCATGACAAAAGTTCACAAAATTTTGACTTGTAAGATTTCTGACAACCTAGATCGTTGACTTTTTACTATCGTAACTTTACCAAAACTGAACCGATTTTGATGCGGATTGGTTTTTTGATCATATTTTTGGCTTCTTATTGATTTTTTGATTAAATTTTATTAATTTTCGAAACAAAATTTTTTAGTGAATGACAAAAGTTCAAAAATTATGACTTGTAAGATTTCTGACAGTCTAGAAAATGATCTTCGTAGACTTCCAACTTTCCCAACTTTGTCAAAAGGGTTTTCTCAGCATTAATACAACTACAATATACAATTTGTTTGATTTTTTCGTAGTATCTACCTTTTCCGCAATGTACGAGTAGATTTAATGAAAAATTGCAAGTTCCACGCCTAATTTCCGCTGTGGATGCGTCCCCTCGCACACACTTCCGAGCATGTGCTAGTTACACACACTCGTAACCTGGTAGTACTCGTAGTCGTATCCATTGATCTCTGGAAACGGTTTGCGTGCTGGTTGCGTCTCGTGTTAAGTTGTTGCTGCGGCTGCTGTTCTGGCTACCAATTGCAGCCGGCTGGGGCAGGAGTGTGGCTGGCGTTGCTGCGTCGTCGTCACTTCCTTGACATGTCGATAAGGATCAATGTTTAGCTGGGCTACGTTTTAATATCGCCTCTGCACCCTGCCCGCTGTCTCTGACTCTTTCTCTCTCTCTCTGGGCTGGCACACGCTTCCATGATTTGGGGCGTAGCCGCCGCACAGGTCTGGAGTCGGCATGGAGCAGCCGGAATCCTGGACTGGTCAACCATTTGCCCGCCAGCTGATGGATGGCCCCAAGGCGAGCACTTTACATGCGCACAGTTGCCAGCTTACAGGCTATATATAAACTGGTGTGTAACTTCGGCTTAGTTCCATTTTTGTCTTTTCTCCGGCTCGTATGACTCATTCATATATCGGTTTATTATGTGTAAATGCGTATATAGCGTAATCGTATATAGCTTACCGCTTTCCTGTTTCCCTTGGGCTTTTTTGGTTGTTTGGGTGGTTCGAAGAGTGCTTTGACTTTTGCTTGTCAATGCGCGACGTCTTTGATAACTAATTGCTGCGGCGCCAAATGTTTCTCCTCGCCTCGTGCCCCGATGTTGCCCCCTGTTATTGCTGTCTCGTTTTCTCTCTCTTCTTCCATTTCCCACACTGAGAAAAAAGGTGAGGTCTCACGGGAGACCCGGACATAACGAAGCTCTTTATTACAAATTATGTCGTCAAATGTTAATTTGAACAGAACTTCTATGAGCTGTCATGCTTAAAGTGTTCCATTATGTTAGAGTCCTTATGTTTGATTGTTATATGTATTATTAATCAGCTGTTTTAATCCTAATGGTCTGTTATGTTACAGGGTTGTGTAAATAACTATCCACAGCTCACATCCACATCTTCATCAACAGCACACACTCCACAAGCACATATACATAAGATAGAATCTTCAAGCATTGCTTGTTTGTATTTGTGCTGCCTGTTTTCTCTCAGTGCATCCGCTGTCTCGTGTGCATAATAAAAGTCACGTCGTTACCGTTTTGTCGCTTATAAGGGTCAGTCTGCCTCTGCGAGTGTGTGTGGGGGCCACAGCTCACCTATAAAAAGTTAAGAGTGTGTAGAGGTGTGTAATGACTTATACAGAAATTTGTAGCACTCGCCAATGGCCAATGGCCACTGACCACTGGCCTGGGCCTGTTGCTGGTGCTGGTGCTGGCCTGGTTCTGGCCAGGGTCTGGGTCTGGGTCTACGTCTGAGCCTGGAATGATGCACACAGAGAGCGTTCAGCGTGTGACATGCAACACAAATGCAAAAGTGAGCAATTATGGCAACAAGTTAATTACGGATGGTACCACAGTCCACCAGTGTCCGCTCCAGAAACCACAGCAGCAGTTACAGTTGCACCAGCTCCACATGGACTCCTTAGGACCCCGAGGAATTGCCTGCAGCTGCAGCTCCAATTCCAGCGCTAATTTAATTTATGCACAGTCCAACAACGTAGCACTGCATAATTTCAACCCAAATAAAAGAAAAACAAGCAAAAGGAAAGGCATTTTACATTGTGCATTTTTACAAAAGGCAACACAGATTTGGTCAATTGCAATGGCCAAAGACGAGGATCGGGAGCGAGTGGAACGCGCGTTGAAAGTGTGCCAGGTCGAAATAGGGGCAGGCGAAATAAACCACATTCCACTGGCTGCATCAAGACTCGGAGAATGTAACGAGCGACGACCATCATGCTGAATTCTAATAGATGAATGTGTCATTTGGAGTGGCATATTCACCATTCAGAATGAACCGAGTGATACTTGATGAACTTGGTCATAAATACTTCAAAAATAGTTAGCCTTTTCCAAGTTTTAAGTGTGACAGAGTTGAACCAAGGACAATCATTCGGAGAAGATGAAGCATATATTTATTTAATAAGTATTTTTAAGCGCATAAACGGAAGCCACAATCAATCACATGTAAACTCATCCACTGAATTGCTCATCATTCAAAATGAAAGAAACTAGGAGGATGGAAAACGTTTCGTAAGGGAAATAGTTTTGAACATATAAACTCCAATATTTGTTAACCATTTTCAAGTTAAAAGTGTGACAGGTTGGATCATTCAGAAAACGACAAGCATGAGTTTAATATATCTTCATTTGCAATAGATGAATATATCATTTTGAGCGAATGTGTTGAACAGAAGCCAAGCTGTCAGTCACATTTAAGTGTAGCCCGTGGAATACTCATCATTCAAAATGAAGCATATAAGGTTGATTTTGTCTATTATGGAAGGGCAATCGAATTCAAGAGAACTCTTAGTTAGTTAACCACATTTAGGATCAATAAATTTACAACTTTGGCGCAACGTGAATCTGGTTTGGTTGATGTTCAGCTTGTGGGCTCGCTTACTACATAGAGCCAGTCAAGTTCGTTGCCTAAGTCTTTTGTTTGTGGTGAATTTATAATTTCCTTTACTTGGTTTCTCACAACCTATCGATGCTGCTCCGCATTTGTGTGGACAATATTTGTTTTGGGCAATACGTTAGGTAAGCATACAACTGAAAATATTCATATTTATGCTCATATATGTATTCATATTCATAGGAAAGTTGTAATTTGTGCAACATTTGCAAGACATGCTCGTCAATTATTCAAATGTAATTAAGTTCTGCACGTTTACATTCTCGATGGTGCATACTTTTTTTTATTGTGGTTTCTTCGTATTATGTATTTCTTTACTTTTATTTATTTATGTATTATTTTTTTAAGTTTTTGTTGAAGCTGAAATTGTTCATTTTTGCAAAGTTTAATCAAAGTGGCGCTAATTAGTTTGAGTCGTTTGGATAATTGCAAATTAAACGCAAAGTTAATTGCGCCGACACACGAAACACACACACACACACACACACACACATCACACACATACACATGCAATTACATATCCCAACAACAAATAAAATGTGGCTTGCATTTTGTCTCGCATAAAATACAAAAATAAAAAAAGATAAAAATACAGTCGCTGCCGTCGTCATTCACGTTTCTTATGGTTGTTGTTGTTGTGGTTGTTGTTGGTTGTGGTGGTGCTGGTGGTGCTGTTGCTGGTGGTGGTGCTCATTGCTCATTGCTCATGAGCACACAATTAAGTTGTGTTGAAGTTAAATTGAATTAAATAACGCTTTAATCGAATGTTTGTGCAAATGAAATGCAGCTACGAATAGAGATGTTTACCGGGGGGCAATTCCCAAGAATCAGAGTTACAAGAGCAACAACAATGTAGGCAGTCTTGTCTACAACAGCAACAACAACAACAGCAACAAGTTTATAAATGTTTTGTGTTTGAAACCTAATCACAAATCATGGCTGAGCCAGATGAGGCAAGTTATGGGAGGTGAAGCATTATTAAAATGCATTTTATTAATGTCAGCGTTAATTAGTCGCCTTAATTAATGATTATTAATATGGTTGTTGCCCGATATTGTCGCACATATCTCAGTCTCAATATTAGACGGAATATCTCACCCCCTCCCCCCGCTAACTGGCTTGATTATTATGCAAATTAATTGGTAGCCTTTGCATTTGACGAACTAACTCATTGAAATGCACGAAACGTAGCCACATGTGAAGAATTGAAGAGGGAGCGTTCGAGGCCCTGGGGCCCTGTGGTTAAACATGATTATCACAGTTCCACCTCATGATGCCAATTACCATGCAATGTGCCCCGTTTCGGAGAAAGAGATAGACGGCGAATGAGGAGAGCGAGAGGGCAGAGGAGGAGGTCTTTCAGTTTTAAACAAACGGCAAGCTGACCAAAAACAAAATCTGGTAATCGAATTAAGCAGCTTCGTGTTTTATAAATGTTATCATAAATATTCCATTTTATTAATTACCACGCATAATTCAAGCCAAAAAAACCAAACAGAAAGCCATAATTATCTCGGCAAACCGAAGTTTCAATACTCTTATTTCATTTTTATAACAATTTTATCTAATCTTATCTAAAATAAAATGTATTTTTAAAGGTAAACAAATCAAGTTATTGTGGTTACATTTTTGGAAAGATAGATCTTTAAACAGTTTGCTTTTTGGCCTTTTGTTTTTATAGCAATTTTATAATATAATCATCCGATAAATCCAGTTCCTGGTTCCTCACATAGAAAGCAGGCATGAATATATGAATTTAGCCTGTTATTTCGATCAAGAATATATATTTTTTTCTGTTTTCGGGATTGCTCCTTTTTAAGGCGTTACACATCTCCTAACATATTTAAAGTACCCTCTGCAGGGTATCAATATAAAAGATTCACAAGGCACAATGAGAGAAATCGCTAAGCGGCGGCTTTTCGGCGTTTTTTGGACATTCGTTCGACATTCGTTCGAGATTCGTTGGAGATTCGTTTGTGATTCGTTTGAGATTCATTGGAACCTTCGTTGGCCTGCCACTCATTAACATACTTAATTTGTTTCTAATTTATTCATAAATTTATATTTGTAGCACCCTCCCGGGCCGTGTCTGTTATTTTTGGCCAACGCTGATTTATGTTCCATCCGCTGATTAATGGCAGCTGACCTGCCTGGTAGCTGGTAGCACGTCCAGAACTGGCTGTGAATCAGTTTTTCGGCTCTGTTAGCGCTTCCCCTAAATAGGTGTTGTTACGCACATTAGGGCCTGTCCGATAGAGGAGGCTCCATTTGTAAGATGGGCTTAAATGTAATTTGTGGGCATTTCGTGGGTTCCAATGAATTATTGTAATGATATGGGGGCTGGCTTGGAACGGCCCATTAGATATACTGCACCCTCTTTTTGGCCCAGACCTTCTAAAACTATATTTTAAGTATGTAGCAAGTGAACATTCTCACAGTAAGAGAGTTCTTATACATAGGATGACACTATTCGCTGCGTTTTCTACTCTGCCAGAATGAACATTAAGGATGCCTTTTGTTGCGTGCTTTCAATCTACACTTTCTAATCAAGGTTCCTGTCAGTATTCTGGGTAAATTCCTTTCCTCTATTTTGTGACTTTCTTTGCAACCAAATGGTTCTGATTCTAAGAACTCCCCTTTTTAAATCCCTCAAATTCACTAACTGCTTGTTTCCTGGCTATATTTACAAAGAGTCTTGACTACAGGTTCGAGTTAATCGTTTCATCAAAACAAATGTTTCAAGCTTTTGGCTTGCACTTGAAAGCTTGAGGGCTGGCTTGACAGAAGCAAGCCACCAAGTGCGAGTGCCGAAAAAGCACAAGTGCTTAGAGTTTCAAGACGAGTAAGCGAGTGCAAAAGACTTCAATTGAATAAATAATGAACTACACTGAATGAGGTAGCTCGGTTGTTTCTGTTTATATCACAAACACTTTGACGTCTGTGGTTGGTTTTATTAAAGGAAATTCCGTGATTTGTTACAAACATAAAATGCAAGTTCCGTTTCGAATAACTTAGAAGGAGCTTAGGATTAAAGTAAACCAACGTGTTATTTGCACTGGGAGCAAAGTTACTATTAGCTAGCTGACCACATCGCCGCTGTGGCCATTCTGACGCAGCAGCTCCAGCTTCAGTTCGTGTTCGCGTGCCTTCAGCCGCAGCGCAGCGATGGAGGAAGTGCGTCGGTCCTCGGGCGGCGTGGCGGCGCGTCCAGGAGGCGCCAGCTGCCGCTGCGGTGAGTGCGAGTGCGAATGCGAGTGCGCATGAGCCAAGGTCAAAGCCACAGGCGCCGTTTGCGTGGGGGAGCCGGCGGGCGGCGCCTGATGGGTGAGCGAGATGCCAACCAGCTGCTGCGGCGAGAGCTGCGACGGCGGTGGCGCTCCCTGCGGCAACTGCGAGCCCGGCGAGTTGGGCGGCGAGGCCAGCATATGGTTGTTGGGCGAGTGCAGATCCGGTGAGCCCACCAGCATCGGCGGCTTGGCGGCCATTGCAGGCATCGGCGGTGCACGAGCATGCGGCACGGCCGTCATATTGGCCAGCAGCGACTGAAAGGAGCTCGAGGGCGAATACATCGATGCCATGCCGGGTGGCAGCATGTGCGGCGGGGCACTGTAAGAGGAGAGGGAGAACATTAAGCTAAGAGTTCTAGAGAGGTTACAGCATACTGCTGCAGAACTATCGATGGTATCGATAGTTGTTTTTGGAACTATCGATAGTTTTTAATCTTAATGATTTGCTATCCTTGTTATACCTAACGTTGCTGAAACTTTATCAAGTTTAGAAACTTAACTAAAATGAATATTTAAAATAATACTACTATAAATAGTATCGATATCGTGCTATTCGACGTTTGCCACTGAATTTTTGAGTCCCTTTGAATCGATTATTATTATTATTGTGCCTAGTTTTTGAATCTTTGTAACTTAAAGTCAAAATGTTGAAATAATTATTGATTGAAAATAGTAATTTTGAATATAATTGAGGTGTCCGTTTTAAAAAATTCCTTGGAAATTCTTAAAAACTATCGATAGTATCCTTGGCGACTTCTATCTTCTGTCTATGCTTTGAATTCCTCACTGAACATTTAAGTTAAACACTTTCGATAGTATCGATGGTGGGGACTATCGATAGCTTTGCGGCAGTAGTAGAATAGATCGAACGACTGTCTCTTACCGCTGGAACTGGTTGAAGTAGCCGGATGGTATCATGGGCGCCGCGGACAAGTGCGGGTACCGGAAGGCGGCCAGGTTGGCGGGCGCATCGAAGGGTTTACGCAGCTGGAAGCCCAAATGGGTGAACGGATTGGGCGGCAGAGCGGCACCCACCACGGTCTGCATGCTGGCGGCGCCGCTGGGCAGATACGGATTATATGGATGTGACTGGGGTCCAACCTTTTCCTGCTTGCGCCACTTGGCGCGTCGATTCTGGAACCAGACCTGCAAGTTGCATGAGTAGTGAGTAGAGTGGAAAGGGGAAGGGTTGAGTGGAGGCTGATTTGAGTTATGTGTTTGATGCAGGCTACTGTATCTGTGTCCTGCTGCTGCTGCTGTGCCGGCCACAGTCAATTAATGGGCGTGGCTATTAAGAACGCCCATTTAATTAGTTTTTAACATAACAATCTGAATTCGTGTCGAGAACAGTGGC
Source organism: Hirtodrosophila histrioides (assembly GCA_037075165.1). Classification (NCBI taxonomy): domain Eukaryota; kingdom Metazoa; phylum Arthropoda; class Insecta; order Diptera; family Drosophilidae; genus Hirtodrosophila; species Hirtodrosophila histrioides. Next base: position 1,158,487 of record JBAMCL010000789.1, read on the forward strand.
TGATTGGAGCCAGCCATCGATGGGGCCAGACTGAGTCCCAGTCCGACTCCGAGTCCCTTTGGGCTCTTTTGCAATTACCGCTAGAAATTTATGTAAACAAATAATGTTGTTTAGCATGAGCGGTAATTAAAAAAAACCAGACCAGGTCCCAGAATCCGGACCCAACCGAACCAGCTCGTCATGACTGGCAGTTAAAAAATTGGTAGCGAGTTTTTGAAATGCCAGTGAGAAGCGTTTTCATTAGGGCCGACATGCTCCATTATTTTTCAATTTTCACCATTATTTAGGTGCAGTTCAAGCACGCGAATCGAACTGAACCGCAAGTACATAGATATTGTAGGGAGCTGGGTTTCTTTTATTACCTGAATCCGCGCCTCGGTTAATCCAATTTTCATCGCCAGCTCTTCTCTGCAAAGATGAGAAAAGCAGAAATAAAAGGGGGATTAGTCATAAAAACGGCATTTAACTTGGGCCCGTTGTCCTACATAAAATACGAAGTCAACAACGCAAAACTAATTGCCTTGCAGTTAATATGGCTCTCCAGTTTTGAAGAGATTTAGATTATAATTATAATGCCTCATTCCAACTGTCAATTACAATTTGATTGATATAATCTAAAGAAACCTGATGTCTTCCTTCACCTTTTTCACCAACCAATCAAAGCAAAGCTCAATAGCCGCCTCTCTATGCGATTCTCATGGAAATCACAAGTGCAAAACTGTTGTGATTTATTTGCTTGATTAATTGTTAAGCTGTTTAGTGAACTTTTAAAGAGTTAGATTTATAATTCCTCATTCCAACTGTCAATTACAATTTGATTGATATAATCTAAAGAAACCTGATGTCTTCCTTCACCTTTTACACCAACCAATCAAAGCTAAGCTCAATAGCCGCCTCTCTATGCGATTCTCATGGTAATCACAAGTGCAAAGCTGCCGTGATTTATTTGCTTAATTAATTGTTAAGCTGTTAAGTGAACTTGTAAAGAAACTTCAGTTAGATTTATAATTCCTCATTCCAACTGTCAGTTGTAATTTAATCGATACCTACTAAAGTCACCTGATATTTTTCTTCAGTTTTTCCTCCAACCAATCAAAACTCAGCTCAATTGCCGCCTCTCTATGCGATTCTCATGACAATCACAAGTGCAAAGCTGCCGTGATTTATTTGTTTAATTAATTGTTAAGCTGTTAAGTGAACTTTTAAAGAGACTTCGGTTAGATTTATAATTCCTCATTCCAACTGTTGATACCTACTAAAGTCACCTGTTATTTTTCTTCAGTTTTTCTCCCACCAATCAAAACTCAGCTCAATTGCCGCCTCTCTATGCGATTCTCATGGCAATCCTAAGTGCAAACTGCTGTGATTTATTTGCTTAATTAATTGTTAAGCATTTAAATGAACTGGTTGCATTAATGAAATTAAAACTCTGTGAGTGCCAGCAAAAAGTTGCTCTAATTGTTGTTGTTATAAGTTGTTTTGCTTTTTTTTTGTGCAAATCCAATTAGCGGCTGCTTGAAGTACGTTTTGGTCGGCTGGTAGGTTTGAGCCAGGTTCTAATTTACAGCAATTATAGCTGCAGTTTTTCATAACTTGCTGCATTGCTGCATGTTAATTGAATTTGGCTCGGCACTGTCCCAAGCCCACAGTCCACAGTCCCCTGTCCCTGGTGGTATCCCAATCCGCACCCAGCAATTTGGAAACCCATTGAGCGTAATTCGAAACCAAATGCCTGAATAGGCTGCCCCAAATAGCTGGACAACGCACAGGGGGGGTCATATCACATCAAGCGAGATTTTCCATATTGGGCTCATAAAAAGAACATTAGCTCTCCAGCTTTGTTCCCAACTCAATGGCCCATTTATGCAAATTTGGCTGTATTTTGTTTTATCTTCTGTGGCATTATTCTCACTCACCTCGTAAACACGTCGGGGTAATGGGTCCGCGAGAAGGCCTTCTCCAGCTCCTCCAGCTGAAAGCTGGTGAAGGTGGTTCTGTAGCGGCGCTGCTTGCGCTTGGGGGCATACTCGTCCGCCTCGCAGTCACTGTTGGGGTCCGAGATGGGGCTGTTGGTGCCGCCGCTGGCGCCGCTGGGCACCGCGCCAGAAGCTAGGGCCGAGGCAGAGGCGACGGCGCGCTCGGATGCCACAGCATCCGGATGTGGGTGTGCTAACTTGGCTTCTTGCGGTAGTTCCTCCAGCTTGACCTCCTCCGATATGCCCATAATCCAAGAGGCAGCGAGTCGGGCGAGGTACTTGCGGGCAGCTGTGCCGTAGACGGAAGAGAGGGAAAATCACATGGGATTAGTCTCGCATTAGAAGCTCGTAATTCAATCAAAGCTAAACATGCAATTATCGTACACTTTATTACGCCAATTTCAATAATTTTCAATAGCCATGAAGGCTCCAAGTCCGCGTTGAGGTTAGCTGCGGTTGCGCTTTGGTTACAGCTCGATACACTGTCCAACAAAACTCAATGAGCTATAACTGATACCTGAAGACTCTCTACCTTTTATGAAATCGCCCAGCTATTTAAAAGCACAAATTCACACGAGTTTCAGATTAATCCTAAAAACCAAACCATGAAATATAGTTTGTTGACTTAGCCTGCTTATACTTATTATAAGTACTATAAGAGCTTTTAAAGCACATGAAAGCTTCAAGTGCATAGACCTAAAGTAATCAAGATCACTTTGAGATGAGAAGCTTGAAAGCAAATAAAAGCTACAAGCTCATTTGATTGCCTACAAATTGATACCTATCATTATGCTGCTATAGTTCTATTCTACAGTTATACATTCAGCATGGCTTATTAGTATCATAAAAGCTGTCAAAGCACATAAAAGCTACGTTCTATTGATGAAAAGCAATCAAGATAGATGAAAGTCTATTGACTGAAAGCTCGACTAAAGGGTTACTTGGATGGATGGTCCGAATACTCTGTTGTCTAGTGTTGTTAGCCATTTGGCGCAGTTGCGGTCGGGCCGCGTGCCTTATGGCCGTGGTACGGCTAGTCGTAGACTCAGGCGCGGGTCCCAATGCAAATCGATGGCATCACAGAGCTAGACCAGGTAAACTTCACCCAGACAAACACGGCACCCGACTCAGCTGATCTTTCATCAACACGTTTCGACGAGGCAGCGTTTATTTTTGCTGGCTGGCCGCTTCATGTGCAGATCGTTTGGAATTTTAATTAAATTGGGCGGCAACTTCATTTTCATTTTCATTTTCATCATCATCAACGGCTGCAAACCGTAACCGCAAACCGGAGGCCAGTTCCCGGTCTATCAGATCAAGCTGTGTGCTTGGTATCAGGTGGCAGTTGGCAGTTGGGGACGAGGTTCCCCAGTTTGGTAATATCGACATTTTGTTAATTTCATGTTTTGCTAATTAATATACAATGTTGTTTAATGACAATTAAATGGTTTGCCCAAAATGTAAACCTCCAAATGCATTCCCAACTCACTGCAGAACTTTCAGCTCTGTTTCTGTTCGGTTCTTCGGTGTTTTTGCCCCAAGCAGAGCCGCAACCATCATTCCGGTTCCCCAATGCCGCTTGATTGATGGCCCCGTCCCCAAGTTGGCGTTGTCGTTGATGCTACCGTTGACATTTCGCCTCGGCTTCGCTGAATACATATATCAAAATTGTCCAAATACCTTGTTAAATGGCAAATTAGTGTGGTTCTGATTGATTTAGTTGCATTCTTGCGACGAATGAAGTTGCAACCGCTGACGAGAACATCATCATCATCATCATCTTCGACAAAAGCAACATCAGCAGAGCATGATGATGCTGATGATTATTGCAGTCTGTGTTGCCAAGTCATTGCTTGAGTACAGGTATGGGAGCGGGTGTTATAACTTAGTTGTCAGGATTGTCCAAGATGAGGAATTGTACTACAAGTACTACTGTCCAAGTCTCTTTCAATAACAATATTAATTAGTCCTTAATATAGCAACGTTACACGACTTATCGATTAGCACAGAATCTATCGATCTAATCGAAACTTTCTGTGTACTGCTATTCTAAACTCAAACTATCCGGTCTCTCCTTTTGTTGCTCAGAATTCCCATACTTATCTACAAATTTCTAACGAGATATACAAAGAATCGTTAATTAAGCCTTTGAGTTTCATCAGTTTGTATCATGAATTTGCTTCATAAAGTTTTTGCATCTACGGAAGAGGTGTAAAATTAAGCTAAGGAAGGAACTTCCTGATGAATCTATCATCGTCTAAATCCAGTCTTTGCCCTTTATAGATCTTTTCAAGTATTCCCAACTCCAGCTTGATCTGGTTTCATTTTGAAGGGTATGCGACCTTCGGTGTGCGCTGTAGCCGAGTTACATTCTTGTCGGTTTTTCTCGTATGCTGTCGGTCAGTTCATAATTCATTGCTCAACTCATCATTAATAATTTTTATTATGATTCGTACTGTCAGTTTTCAATGTTGTTAACAAATTCCGCGCATTGACAGCTGACAAACTTAATTTGTGTAAGTCTCGGCCGCAAATTATTAAATTAGTTGTACGAATTGCAATTATGTCCAGGCCCCCCTGCCATACCAAGCCCATCCCTCACCTGTCTAATCTCTCAACATCAACATCATAAAATTGCGCTGATTAATTCATTGCATGCGAACTGTGAAAATGCTGCTGCTGTCCGGTCGACTTGTAGATACAGTGCCAGTACAGTAGACACTCTGGACAGCGACTCTGACTCTGACTCCGACTACGACTCCGACTCCGACTGTGGACTCTCCAGTCGAGTCGTGAATGTTGAGTGCTGAATGCTGCTCCCGGGAGTTATGTGGGGAATGTGTGCCGTTTGGCTTTGTTGTCGAGCCGCCTTATAATTGTATCCGCGTTACGACTTTATTATTGCAATTGTGGCTGAGGAGCTGAAGGAAATGAGGAGGTGGTATGGTGGGCGGGGCGTGGCGGAGGCAGGCAGGCAAGGAGTCTGGGCATTGGCGTGTTGATCATCCACAATCAAAGTCTGTGCCTGATTGACGTTTTCAGCAGCCCGCTGAAGCTGCCCATGCGGCGGTAATTAAAACAACTAAGAATGATGTAGAGGAGCGCATTCAACCATCAGATACCCTGTATTTAGGTCTAATCATTAAGAGCGTAATTACTTTTTACTTATTTGTGGAAGAGTGCGACGAGATATTCATAATCCGAAATACACTTGATCTATGTATGATGTGTGTGTAACTACATACTAAATTTCCTAGCTCTATCTCTTACGGTTTCTGAGATCAATAAGACAGATTCAGTCTGCAGATCCTGATCAAATGTAAATATATTTCATTGTATTGGAGATACCACCTGAAATAACTTTAAATTATTTTGAGGATGGAAAAATGTTGAAAAGTCCATCACTCGATAGTTTTCCTTTAGCGTAAACTATCGCTGTTATCGACAAAAGTCGTGAATTATATAGGAGGTATTTCGAACATAGAAAACATATTGATTATGGTATTTATACATGGGAATGTATTTTCTTTATAAACAAAACACCTTTTTTATTGAGTGACAGAACTAGAACTTAAGGCTTTAAATCAATTCAAAGACTGTTAAGTATGTTTGTCAGCTTTTTGTTGCCCAACTTTATGATACCCTTTATGACAAATTTTATAGGCACAGGGTACACCAAGCTTTTCAGTCAAACTGTCAACTTTTGACGTCGACACGTAGCCAGAAGCTGAAGTTGAAGCTGGCCAAGATTGCAATTTGGCTTTCATGGCTTCATTTACGGGCTTGTGAGTTTATAGTATGTGGTCGGTAGTCTGCAGTCCGAGGTCTGTTGCTGGGCAGGACTAATCAAGTTAGCGCTGCGCTTGCTCTGCCCAATTTCAGATAGTGCGATTTCCTTCTATGGTCAATTGGCAATGCGCAATGAGAGAGTCCCCAGCTGCCCCCCGCTGAAGCTGAGAGCGGGGCTGCCCAGTTGGATCACTCGTCGTGCCTAACTGTTTGACACAGTGTGTGCCTCAGGTTTGGGCCACTACAAGCTGGCGACTGATTGCTTAGGGCCCACATGCTAATCAAGCCAAGCGCCAGTCTACAGTCTGCAGTCTACAGTCTACAGTCTCCAGTCACTCAGTCTGTCAGGCAGTCAGTCAGGCAGTTCTCAGCGCCCTGCTCCTGCCCCTGCCCCTGCCCCGACCCCAGCCAGACTTGTTTGCGGTTGCTTGTTTCGTTTAGAGATAAGCTCCATTAGTGTCTGAAAATTATTTAAGAGCAACTTGCAGCTTGCCAAGTTGCAACTTGGCCAACTGGCAACATTGTGAGAGCTGCGTGTGGGTTTTCCTCAGCAGACAAGTGCAGAAATTAAGAAATTAATTCCTAATAACAACAAGCATACGAGTACTGCTTCAATTCGGTACTCCGTACCCAGTTGAACCGTTCCGCAGTTCCACAGTCACAGGCCCAGTTTAGAGTCTTCCACACTTCTGTCATGTCGATAAGCATCAATGTTTTTGCTCCGTTCTCGCATCATCTTTCTTCTGTTCAGCCTGCCCCTTCCTGCTGTGTCTTCATGTCGCTTGGTGTCGTTTTTATGGCTGCACTTTTGTGTTCTCGCTCCTGAGAGACTTAAGACTGAAGACTGTAGACTGGGACTGGGTCTGCTCGGCCTGTGCCTGTGCCTGGCGACTGGCATATTTCATTAAATGGCCAGGCCAGTCAGGGAAACAGGGATCCAGGGAGTCAGGGAGTCGGGTAGTCGAGGCAATTCAGGTAGAGCAGCCAAACAGAAGCTCTTTTCTGGCATTTTGTTAATGCGTCTGCCTTGGTACACTCGCTCTCGGTATCTGGCCCAGCTTATTTATGGGTTTACATTAGGCTAAACCACTTTAGTCACACTTTGATGATCAGCATTGTAATTCCCCCACCGAGCGATAATGGCAAAGTTTTGGGTGGCGCAAGCTCCAAAGGCTCATTCCCACCATAATGATAATGGGGCGCCTTTGTGTGGTCCACGCAAATGAAGTTGATGGATTAGCCGGGTCCGCGGATGAGCCCACCTGCCTTAGAGTTTTACATACGGCAATTTGATAAAGTCAATTATGAATTTCGTATAAGCGCAGACAATCGACAATTTCGTGAGTCACCCAAAAAACATAAAATTGATAGCGCCCAGAGACCAGAGACCAGAGACGAGAGATGAGAGCCCAGAGCTGTGTCCAAGTCGGAGGCTGCACCTGAGCTGCTGTTTGTGTTGGCGCCGGCTTTGGCCGCTGGACGCGCCAGGTGCGATAAGACAGCATTCTTCTTGGGCCTCCAGACGCCGGCCTCGGCCTCGGCCGGGGCGATCAGCGTCGGTACATTATGGGCCTCTAATGCATACACACTTCCAATTATAATTAGTTTATTCATATCCTGTGTCGAAGCTGCAGCCTCATTTGTTGATGGGGCAATCTTAATTCAATTTACTGGCTATCAGCGTCAGCCACTACGACTGGCGGCTACCCTTACCAAAGAAATCATATGTTAGATCTGGGGTCAATTAATTAGACATTAAAATTGTTCTCTATGCTCTATGTTATACTCGTAACAAGTCACGTAAGCCGTCAATTTCTTCTATTTCTTATGCGTTCTCCTTGGTCACTTTAAAGTTGAATGAGACTTTTGTATTCAATCAGTTCCTCATTATTATTCTATGTACTTGTATATTCCTCAACAGTATTAGAGAATGTTTTCTCTTCAGCACTTACAGACTATATCACACTTCTGTCTTCCAAGGTCACTTTGATCTCCCTCAATCTAGATTCTTCCTTTTCTCATCCAAAGACCAAGAATCACTTAATGATCTCTTAAATTGTGTTTATTTTGTATCAATTGTTCATAAAGGCATTTCCTCCGTGGTCACTTTAAGCTCATGGAACATGTTACTGTACTCCCCGAGAACTAACAAAGCGAGCCTAAGTTCCCTGATCAGACCTTTTAGGGTATCTGTGGTTCGCGGTGGCGCAGTCTGCTTTCTTTTTCTTGTGTTTCTTTTCGCCCTGGCCACCCTAATGGAAGACTCGTTGACGGTAGCCAAAGGTAGTCACCGTCGCAGTCACAGTGGAAGGTTCAAGCAGTGACTCAGGTCCAGACAGTTTCGCGTAGCTCGCTGCCAAGCTGTTGATGTGGATGATGCGGGGCCAATTACTCATAAAATGCATGTTAAAAGGAGCTGGGCGAGGGCCAAAGGGGGTAAAGCTGTAGTCGAACAACTGTTGCGCGACGCCTGGCGCTGGCTTTTTGCTTTGTTGGCCAAGTTAACTGAGGCTGGGACTGAGACTGACTGTGAGATTGAGGCTGAGACTGAGACTGAGGCCGAGGCTGAGGCTGAGGCGCATCCGTGTCTCTGCCCTTTGTCATTGTCTTGTACGCTTTGATAAGAGACGGACTCCAGACGCAGACGTCGAGCAATTTGGGAACGTGTCTGAGGTTGATTTTTCATGTTTGCATGTTCCATTTGTCCAGTCGCAGGCTGGGGGAATTAATGAAGCATATGCATAACTCTCAATGAGCCGGCTGGGCAGGCCTTGGCGCCATTCCCTTATCGGCCGGCCGCGGAGCGTGGGTGTGGGCTCTAGGCCTACTTAGTTCTACTAGTAAACGCCTCCATGGTAGCGCTCACAATGACAACTCTAATTGGGAAATGTCAACTACAACGCAGCGTATCAAATCAGAAATGTACCATGTACCCAGCCAGTCAGATAACTGCGTATTGTATCTGCTAGATACGAACTCGGAGAGACGCTATCAATCGACAAGTTTTAATTGTGTGTCGGCCTAATTGAATTGGGGGCTGCATTTTTGGCAACCGTCGAAGGCTGTAACATATTTTAATTTTCCCCAAAATAGGCAACAATCTAATCACACCCGAGGATCTTCAGCAGCCGCTATCTCGAGCAGATGCTACCTCATAGATACGCCTAGTCTCGACTATTTGCGTCACAAGCTGTACGCAATTGCTTACGACAAGTCACATGGGCATTATTATTAATTAAATCAATGTGCAAGTGATTGGATGGTTGAGGGAGGTATCGCCGGAAAACCTTCCTATCCTATACACACTCGAGAACCCGCGGAACTGAGCGCTTTGAGTGACGTTGATACGGACTACGTCGGAGTTATCTATCGTATTCGTATTCGTATTCGTATGCGTCTTCGTATTCCTATTCGTTTTCGTATTACGACTGACCGTAGCATATCTGAAGTCGACTGGTTCGACTCGTTCCATTGTCGATTTTGACATGATTATCTAGTGTAGATAGCCGGGCCAGTTAATTTCATTTATTTTGTATAAATTTTATTGTTTTGATTAGGGAACATTGAAAACATCACAATGACAAAATGTGATTTGATTTATTTACCATCGACTCAGCAGCTGACAATTTTGTACTCTTTAATGGTGTTTAATTAAAGCCAATCAGCGATAAAAACTTATCGACCTATCAGCATGTGGCACGGCTTATAAATACTTTCTACAATGCGCGTAAGTTAATCAAAAATTTTTGTTTCTATTGCTTGGGTTAGTTACTCGTCGAGTTGGGAGGAGGGTCTCTGCTCGTACAAGGCGATACCATATGTCCAAGTGAATTAATCAAATTTAATGATATTTAATTTTCGATTCTTAGTCAATTCGGTATGGGGGTAAGTACCGGGTGGTATTATCGATTACTCGACTTGTGAAATGTAATATTATCCGATCATGCCTCAAACTAGGTCAATTGTAAGTCAAACACTGAAGGTGCGATGGTATCTTAGGATAGTAGAGTGTGAGAGGTTAATTGCGATAGGTTACTTGAGAGATCTTGCAGGTTGGTAATCTGATAAGGATATTTAGACTGAGAATTAGGTCTAAATGGGTCATTTGTAAGATCAAACATTGACACAGCAATGGTCTCTTAGAACACTAGATGGCGAAGGGTAAGGTGATGATCGTAACGAGAGATCTTATATGGAAATTATAAAGGAATGTGAGGAAGTATTTGACTGGGGAATCCGCAGATAGTAGATTGAAAAGGCGTTTATCGTGATGAGAGATCTTACACCTTGGAGAATAGAAGTCTGATGGGAATTTTTCGACTGGGAAGAAAGGTCAATTCGGAACGAAAAGGTGTTTATCGTGATGAGGATAATAGTAATCTGATCGGTATTTTTTGTCTGGACAATATAGTCAAATAGATTGGACTGGAGTTTCCGTAAGATATTGTTGTTAGTGATGTGAACGGAAATTATTGAATTTTAAATAGTCTCTATAAGTTGAACTGTGAAATGTAATAATAGGGTATTTTTTTAGATTAGTGATATTAATTAAAGTTAGTTGGCTTCTTACTTATTAGATTGGGTATTCTACTTGTCTTTTGATTGTTGTTTTCATGGATTAAAATTTCCACAGAAAATTAAAAAGAAATGTATTTATATACAAAGTAAACAGCTAATTTGATCTTTTGAATTCACAGCACAACTTTTATAGAGGTAAATAATATTGGCAAGCCTAGCATCTTTCTTAATTTGGATGTTATTTCTTTTCTATTAGAACTTACCTTCTTCTTCTTTCTTAAACTGGATCCACAATACAGAAATGCTGTGGCTTTATTGTAATCTTTCCAAGATATAGTCTTCGATTTTTGTGTATGTTAAGGAACTGAAGTTTTCAATCTCACAACCTGGAGCACTTGCCGACGGTCTTTCGTAATACGCCCTGAATCAATTGTGGGCAAGTCAACAGCTGCGTAGCACATACAGGTGTATTACTTGTATATAGATTATCGGGTATTCGCACTCTATATTTCAGATATAGTTTTACTCTGCTTAGCACACACTCAACACACCACACAACTCTGGGTTGAAACGAAACATGAAACACTCTCGGGTCGAGCGCGACGACGACGGCGTTGATGACCGGGCTCCGTCAGTGCCGCAAGCGAACTACACAAAGAGCAGGCGGCTGGCAGCGAAGCCGGTGAAAAACTCAGGTGGGCCCGAGACGGCAGACAGCCCAACCGGTTGTTGGGGTCTTGTGGGCAGAGGCTGCTTCTGCCGCGGCCGCGTCCGCATGTGCGGGAGCGAGAGGGCGCGATGCGATCGAACGAACTGCCACGATCGCTGCAGGTGCCGGCAGGTGAACAGCTCAGCGCTCCGCCTCTCTCAGTCGCGCGCTCTCTCGCTCTGCTGCGCGGCGGCAGTGCAAGCGAGAGAGCGCATGCTGCGGCCGTCGCATTGGCGCTCCCAGCCCGACTTGGCCTATGAGCGCTCAAATAATGGCGGCCGGCTCGGGCCGCTCTCTCTCTCTCTCACAGCGCTGCCTCTCTCGCGCTCTTCTTCCGCCTCTGATTGCGCTGCATGCGTGTGTGTATGATGTACGTACGTGTGTGGAATGGCACGTAATTGAATAAGCCTCGCACAAAGTGCAATAAATTTGATTAGCAAAATGGAAATTTATTTCCCGACTTTTGTTTGCATTCGCATTTGTTTTCCCTGGGATGCGTTTTCAGTTTACGAGTGTTTCTCTCCCGTTCTCCTTCTGCCGTTGTTGCGCCTCATAAATTAAATAATTCAGGCCTCATATGCGGACCGAATCGCATTCTATTGGCCATATAAAAGGCTGCCTTGGTGTTAAGGGCCTCGTTAATGACTTTGTTGGTTTATTGAATCCAGACTGCGACCAACTGCAAGTCGACTGTCAAGGGCCTTAATTGCATGACATGAGTCGGCTGAGCAGGAGAGGGGAGAGACACAAGACAGACATAAGTTGGGTACTTTAAGACAATATGTTAACTAATCAAAGCGAAATAATTCTAATTCGTTGGTTAGTTTTCATAAAAGATTCGAAGTTAAGATGGTCGAATCATATTTGATTTAAAATAGACTGTATTATCTGAAAAATGTTCTATAACAAACTCAAAGATCATCCTACGAATATAATGCTTGGATATGGGCACAAAATACAACGAAAATTTATCAAAAGGAGTATTATTTAGAAAATATTATATATATCATCAAATTTTTGATTACCTATTCCAGTCTATACATTCTAAGAATCTCAAATCTTATATCTTCATATTTATTATCTAATTTTCCCATTTGTTGAAATATTGCAAGACTTCTGGAACTGGGCTTACTCCCAATAAATTGTATATAGTCCCACCAAGCTGCATCCAAATTTTCACCATTATAGCTCAAATACTTTCAGGGTTAAGACACTGAGCAACTTTTCACCCATTTTTCGATCCAATTTACGGACCAGAACATAAATATTTCTATACAATTGTACATCAATTTCATTTTAAGGATATACAAAGGGCAGATGAGTTCTCTATGTGACCGAATCATCGACACCGATGTTCCTAGTTCGAATCTCAGTGTATCTTTTAAGAATTGTTGTGATGTCTTAGCCGAAGGTCATACTAGCCAGTATAATTAAAATAGTAATATAGATGGGTTCTTTTCGTCCTTATAGGTTGCCTGTTTGCCTGATTTGCTCGCCGTTGTATCCATTCCATGATAACTACTTCATTAAACCCCATTTAGCTCCAACTCTGGCAGACTGCTGCCCCCGATCGCCTACCCCCGCCTACCCCGCGCAGTCGTATTGCCAGGCAATAAATAAAGTGTTAATGGCAATTGCATACAAATAGTTTGGTGTTGCCATTATATGGCCATATTACGAGTACGATATACCATTGTCGGGGGCCCATAACAAGAAGTAAACAATGCGACGCTGCAGTCGCTGCACTTTAGCCAATTTCACGCTTCATTTACGGCCGAAATGCAAACAAAAGAGGCGACCAGGCGACCGGGCGAGCCAGCGACCATTTGGCGGGCTCGGTTTCGGGTTCAGCTTCAGCTCAGGTTCAGGTTCGGGTTCGGGTTCAATGTACAGCAGGTCGACGTCTGGGGACGCTATCTGCTTGTAGAGCGGTACGGCTTTCGCGTCCCCATGTGGCCGTGTCAATCAGCTCGTCGCGCAAGGTGTGCGCTCGTTTTTGGAGTAGTAGCCCTGGCAGATCTAGCCCCTGGTCCGTCCATATGCTCGAGTCGGAGTCCGAGTTCCAGTTCGAGTCCGAGTCTCAGTCCGACTCTGAGTCTGAGTCCGCGTCAGAGTCGCGCATGCGCGCACGTCCTAATGTAATTATTATCTCAACAATTGAATTTCCGGTCTCTGTCTCGGACTCGGACTCTGTCTCTGGGTCTCTGGTCTCAGTCTGTGGACTCTCCTGTGCCTCGGTCTTGGGACAGATGTCGCGCAAAACGTTACAAATGTGCACTTAATTGCGCAATTAAATAATTTTATTTCTGCCGCGCGTTTTCCTTTCCCTTCAGTCTGCCTCAGCTCCTTGCTGGCCCCGGCCAACAACACTACGCTAAGTGCCAGTTGAATGGAGAGACGGTCCAGAGGAGAGAAGAGGCCAATAGGCAAACAAATTGCTGCAATGTGGCTCCATCCACAGTGTGGTGTGTGCCTTATCGCCTGTCCAAGGCGTCCTCTTTATTATACTAACGCTATAATGCAATGAAGCTGACTTAAGTATACTATCTGCCACTTGGAATGCAGGAAAGCATCTCTACATTCGACCAGATGCCATGCTTTCTTCTCCAACTGATCTAATCGAAAGGAAATATAACTATATCAAAGGAGACTTGGTTTGATTATAAGTATCGATAAGTGTGATAACTTATACTGGCTCTTAGGGATGTTAAGGATGTTAAGTATTCTTTACTTTGATTTGGGCATCCTTTTCATTCATCAGGTTATAATACAATTAAGCTTTCTTATATCTGTCACCTGCAATGCGGAACAATCAGCTGTTTTCCATATTTCCTTCCTAACTTTCTTTATAATGTCCTTTATAATAACATATTTCTGTTATATCCTATGGATATTGACTGTTATGAGCAATTCTTCAAATTGTATGGTCCTTAGCTACTTTCGACCTTCACCTTATGGCTCTAATAAGATCACTTTTAACGCATTCTTACCCCATTCTTTATCTTCTTCGACTTAGAATCATCTCTGTATGTAAATGGCATGATTTGTTAGGAAACACTTCCTAGGGAGAGAATGCTCTTTGTTACTTTTAACCGATCATCTTCTGCTTCAAACCTCACCTACCAGATAGTACTTTGTCTGAGTTTTCTATATCATATCTCTGTTGACAATTCTTGTAGATTTTCACACCGAATTTCAGAGCTGATAGGCTCGTTTTGAAGTTGAAGTGGTTTGTCTAGCTGATATGGACTTTGGCTATTTTATACTTAGCCTGGTTCGTCAATAGTTTTCTTTTTATTGTGGACTATTCTTAGAGATCTGCTCGCTTTGAAGTGTCTGCTTCCTTAGGCTCTGTCATTGTTTCAAGTGTTTTATTTTTGGGAAGGGGAGAGTTGGTCAATTATGCTAGCAAACGATGCGTTGGCATAATCTCGGGTCTGGCCTAGATAGGTAGCCTGCTCCCAGCTCCCTGCCCCTCCGTAACGCAGTGGTTCCGAGCACGAAACGCAACTGTAAACGATACCAAATTATATTTAATTACGTGCGATTAGTTAGGGTTACTGGAGTCGCGCGATCAAATGCCAGCGATAAGGCAACTCCCCCGCCGCCGCCGCCGCCGTACACCCGCCTGTCATTTGGGCCATAAATAGCACTCGTCTATATGTGCTCACATACCAATCCTGAGCAGTCCCAGCCAACCAGCCAACGAGCCAGGCCCGAACCAGCCAACATTAATTCAATTACAAATGGCTGCGTTTGCAACAAAATGGGGCAGGCGTGTGACATAATCACCCGAGCGATGGGGCTAACTGGTCTAGGGTATGGAATACCAGGTATACCTGTCCATACCATACCCAGCCGTTTCGTTTCCTTGTAGTTAGCCCGCCCACAATTTGGTAATTTGATACGACAATTTGTCTTGCTTTCATTACGACGACATTTTCCAGCGACAACTGCATTTTCACTCAATTTTCGTGGGCACCAAATTTGACTTAAGCGGAAACGCGTTATTAACTGGTTTATGCAACCCATAATCGCCAGATTCCCAACCATCGATAAGCAGCTAGCGGGTGTGGGTACCAACTGTCGATTACCCGACTTTGACTACACTGCAAGAAAAAAGTTGTGTGTTAACTTGGAAAGAGTGTTAAATTGACCGAAAACGATGAGATGCAAGATCTTAACTAGTTTTGAAAGATTTACTAATTCATAAATAAGTTTCTGAGAATGTTTTGTCTTTTTTTTCATTTTTATTTTTTGTTACATTATTATACATTATTTATTAATATTAATATATAGTTTAGAATTCACCAAAGTATTTGAATTTCAATGAATTTTTTTATTTGAGTAGGAAAATTGTTGATTGATTTTGAGCTAATATTTTAGAGGCGCAAAGAGCAACACATTAAATATTGCTTTATACAAAACAAATGTAGTGCAATTTTCCTGGGCTTACCGGAGGTAGAACCCACAACAGCTGAGTTATCGCACCAAAATTTTACTGAAAGTATATAATTGTTTTCTGAACTTAACTCAACAAGTTATTATTAGGGCTGGAAACGTCAGTATCCGTCTGAACTTAACTAAAGAGTAAAGGGAAAATATGGATACAGAGGGATGCCTTAACTATTATATTTACAGAAATTTATAAATGTACAAGGTTAAAAGATGATACGGATAGGGAGATCAGTGGGAGAAGTATATCTTTGAAATTTAGTTTCAAGTTCCTTAAAAGCAACATTTTAAATAAGATATATATATCTTGAAAGGGTTAGAAACTTAGAAACTTAGATAAAGGGATTAAGCTTTGGTGCGGACTACGGATTTCAAATGGACCTGTTGATGACAGTAATTAGTTCAGGCCGGGATCGGACAGCAAGTGGGTCAGAGGTTAAGGCATCCGCCTTACAGACGGGAGCACTCGGGTACGAATCTAGCCGACTACTACTCATATACGGACAAGTTTGGACAAAAATTTCTAACAATAAAGGTCACTGATGAGGATGCTTGGCAGCATCCGAAATAGCGCTATATGACCAGCCAATACTTTTCATATCTACCTTTCAATATTCACCCTGAATTGTTGACGTCGAGCCTGTTAAATATTTCATTTATCTTGAAAGTCTATTTCCTCTTTCAACAAAACGAGCACTATGCATCTTAGATGTATTGGCTATTCAAGCACAATTATTTCTCTCTGTGTAGCCAACTATCCAACTGCCCAATAAGCAGCCAACAATTAAAACGAAAGCGCGGTAATTTCATTTGTTCGTAAATCTAATTGTGGAAAACATGGAAACATTCACACACACCGACACACACACACACACAGCAAACACAACCAACTTTGGTAGCTCGTGAAATTCATGGCTATTCGGAATCGTAATGTAAAATGAAAAATGCTTTGGTAATTAGTGCGTGTACCGGGTTCGGGGGAATTTTACTTAATTGCCCCTCCGCAGTTTCAGTTTCAGTTTTTCTCTGTTTTCAGTTTTCAGTTTTCGTTTTGTTTTCGGCTTTCATTTTTCGCCTTTTTGTTTTTGCAAATTAATGTTTTTTTTTTAGGTAATTTCAGTTTAATGTGCGTCAATTAAAATTATTAAAGTTTATCTTATTCATGTTCGGAATTTTAGTAAATTAAATATAATTTGTACAATGACCAGCTCGCATCGGATCTAATTAGAATAGCTGTTTGGAGGCCATTTAGTATATGCTGTCCCGATTAGAAATTTTACATTTTATACCAGGTACCCACAAAAACTGGATAAGAATTCTCACAGTTTTCATTCCAAAAGATTCTCAAATTTGCATACAAAATTCTTAAAATCAAGAGAACATGAAAATGATCAGTGTCTTAACTATGACAACTTCAGAAACTTTCGAGCTATTATAAAGTTTAAGGAATTTTGATTGTCCCAAAATTATAACTAATGTTGAAAAACCTCTGGGAAATGGTATAGCATACTTCATTAACATTGGAACTTTTGTATAGTTTCAGAGATCTAAAAGTTGTTTTCAAATTTTAGTCAAATGCTTAAGCAGATAGAAATAGTATGGTATACTACTCCGGTATACTACTTTAGGACCTTTTATAAAGGACTTTAAAACTATACTCAATTGAAAAACAAATATTGAAACACCTCTGAGAAATGGTATGCGGTTCAAGACTGTCCAGGGACATGCAGATGCACAGCGTCCTCTTCTGTTATCTGCCAGCCTTATAGCAGACCATTCACAAGCAGATGGTAATACCAGGTCCAGGTGTATGTGTGTGTGTGTGTGTGTTTATGTGTGTGCCACAATCTTCGCTTATCCCTTTGGCGCGTCTACCTCGACCCTCTCTGTGCTCGGCGTTCTGTGTCTCGTTTCTCTCCCTATCAACGCATCGAATACGTTTGTTTTATAATTGATTAATTAGAGGTCGGTCTTTGGCTGGGGCAGTCGGAACTCGGGAGTCGGGACAAGGGGCAAGGGGCAGCCTTTGGCTATCGTTAGAATTATAATTGGTCTGCGGCATGTGTTATCCTAAGTAATATCCCTATTTGCTGTTTGTCTGTCGGCAATTTGTTTGGTCTCAGCGCCCAAATTGATTTTATTGACTTGTAAATGATGTTCTGTGTCCGTCCCTCGTGCTCCCTGTTCCCTGTTCCCCGTTACCCGTTACCCGTTAACCATGCTCAGTTGCTTCCGTCCATGTCCATGTCCACATCCATGTCCATGTCCATGTCCGCTGGCTACTGATGTCACCGCTAGTTAAATTTACGACCATATCTCTAGCAATGGCCGTTGCCTGATGGCTTGCATATTCCTGTACTGTAGGACACCCTAGCGAAAGGTATTATAATTTACTCACAAGATGTGTAACGTATAAAAGCCATTCTCCGATCCCCTACATACTATATATAGTTGCGAATCAAGTCCGTTTATCTGCCTATGTCTATCTCTTACTTTAATAACCTTTTTTGCAGATGCTACGTTTTTGCTTGCATCGGATGAATATTTAGTGAAGCTGCCAATCTTTATAGTTCTTGTAGAGATCATAACCAAGCTCATGGAAATGGTGTCTTAGTCTGCTTTATTTAGGCTAAGTTTGTTAGAAACAGGACAACTATATCATATAGCTACGACTTGTTCTACTTCATATGAGAGGTGGAGTGAATATAGGGAACATAGGGAGTCCTTTGGCAGGTGGCAATGTCATCATCCTGATTATCTGCTGTTTAGGTTAACCATAAAATTGAAAATTAAAGCTGTACGCTTACTTAGTATCTATGCATCTTAATCATTAATTATGCATTGTTTTCCATACATTTAACAATTCTCACCCATATTCTATGATTGTCTACTTTTCAATTATGATTTTAATTACCCATAAATGCTGCGTAGCACATAACTTTGTAATTAGGTATTCAATCAGCATAGATTTCTCTCCGTTTATAAAGTTAACTGCCCAAAACTTCATTACCCCAGAGAAGAAGATTTTGGTTGAGTGTTGATTGGTTTATCGTACAGTCAACACTTCTGCAAGGGTATTAGATCTCCGACCCTTAGATACATAGTAGCTTCGCTCTCTTGTTGTATATTAATTTATTGATTTCACGCCGCCATTGCGAAACGCTTATGAGTATTTCCATGAGTTGGCGGCTGCCTTCAGCCCGACGACCGTTCGGCGCCGGCGCAGCATTAAGAGCTGAGCTCACTATTAATTACTTTTTGTAATTAGTTGCAAATTTTTATAGCCCCGGCTGCATGTGGCAGGCCGCTGCCGCACTGCCACTGGCACTGGCGAGTCGTAAGTACCTGAAGATGACTACGGCCCGCATTAAGATTGATAACGAGCTAATGAATGTAAATTTTATACTCAGTCAGTCAGCGAGCCTGGCAGTCTATCATTTATGAGTTGTTGCTGCACTTTTCCAGTTTCCCCAGAGCTTTGCAAATTCAATTTCGCACTAAGCTCGGCTTCCGTTTACTTTTCACAGAGGCTCGCGCGCGGTAGTCCAAGCCATCAAATACAGTAAAAATACAATAAAAACGAAACAACGACCGCCTGCATGCAAATGCACATCAGATACTGTCAACTTATCTAATGTGCCAGTTAAGATACAAGCTACTTAGCTGATAGCTGCCTAACAAGATCTTGAGTCCCACTTAAGTTTAATTAAGCCTCAATTAAGCCTCAATCGCTGGACAATGCCAGGCTTGGTTCCTTATAGGATCCTGTAGAAATCATAATTACACAAAATTAATAAAGTTAAGTTTGGTTTTCGATCAAAGCTTTAATTTGTGTTAGTAAGACATTGTTGTATGCCGTAGAGTGCGAACTAATTTGCGAGGAAAACTCAAAGTTGTACAGTTTAGTCCTATAGGAAGTTACTAATACTACTATAACTTTTATTATGTTGTACATCTCTAATTTATGAAGAGAAACTAAGTCATATTTAAGCAAAGCTGCTTCAGCTTTCGTCTCAAACATCACAAGATCCTAATCTAGGATGCGAACCCGAAATTGAGTTGTATGGAAAACTCTTTGGATTTTCTAGATATCTTAACCAAATTCACCAAATGAAACTTTTATTTGATTTCAATAAAGCTTGCAAAATTTGGTTACATTAGGACTACTATATCTTATAGCTGTCAGAGAAACCATCTGATGAAAGATGAGTTGTTGTATGAACAACTTTTTTGTTTATGCAGATATCTCAACCAAACTCAGTGATTATAAGTTTTAATAAGCCTTTAAAGTTTAGGTTTAATTTTATCAAAATCGGATGACTATATCACATAGCTGCCATAGGAACTGTCGGCAGAAAACGTAGTTGTTGTATGAAAAACTTTTTTGTTTGAAGAGATATCTATACGAAACTCATTTATTGCAAGTTTTTTTAAGCCCTATAAGTTTAGGTTTAATTTTATCAAAATCGGATCACTATATCATATAGCTGCCATAGGAACTGCCGGCAGAAAATGTAGTAGTTGTATGAAAAACTTTTTTATTTTTACAGATATATCAACCAAATTCATTATTTGCAAGTTTTGATGAGCTTTATATAGTTTTATAAAATTTGGGGGAAATCGGATCATTAGATCTTATAGCTGCCATAGGAACCATCCAATGAAAGATGAGTTGTTGCATGAAAAACTTTGTTGTTTGAAGAGATATCTATACGAAACTCATAAATTGCAAGTTTTATGAAGTCTTTTAAGGGTTGGTTTAATTTGATCAAAATCGGAACACTATCTCATATAGCTGCCATAGCAAATATCGGTCGAAAATGAGTTTGTTTACAACAAAAATGTAATGGTCACATTTAAGCGATATCCACTGCGGTTGCTTAAAATGCCAAGCAGGGGGAGAGGGGGCATAGCGAATGCGATGCAATTACGAGTATGCAGAAGCTACTTGGTAACAATATATTGGTAATTAAATAGTTGGGTCGAGGGCTCATCAAAAGTTTCGAGGCGACGTTGACAAATGAGTTCATCAGCAGCTTCTTTGGTTAGGAGGCAGCAGATGCTGTTACAGAGTGAGAGACAGGGACAGGGAGAGGGAGAGAGAAGGGAAGAAAGATATAGAGGGAGACAACTAAAACGGGAACGACAGAGAGAGAGAGCGGGGAATTAATTTTAAAGTGAAAAGCGATTTATTTTCGCCATTTGCACCGAGCGGCCGTTTAATAAACAATTTAATAGCGCGCATAAATTTCAGACATCATATAATAAACCCATTTGTCTTGGGGAAGCACCTCTTAAGTCTAAAGACCTTATGCACATGCCTCGGCAAGACTCCGGGGTTATTAAATTATGCGGCTCAAGCGTAAAAATAAACCGTAGCAAATGTAGGACGACCCAGCGGAGAGCAGTCCGTTTAACGAGCCCTAATGGAACCCCAAGAGATCGACCTCATAGGAGAGCTCCCCGTCTCCCTCACTTCTCGTAGCTTATGCTCTCTCTCCCTCTCGCGCTCGAGCTGTTGACTTTCTCCAGCAAATTAGACGCGAGTCGGCTTCAATTAATCAGAGATATTCGAATAAATCAAGTGCCATAAAAATGACACAGCGTGAGATAGTCAAGAGTGTAGAAGGGGAAGGGGGCAGGGTGACGGGAGACTGCAGACTGGAGACTGTAGAGCCGCTGACCAGGCACAAAAGATGAATATTTAATTAGGAACAAATTAAGAATGCAAATACGAGTAATGTGGAACTACCGTGGAGAAGGCGTTGCACGAATGAACTTCGACTCGGACTATAGCCGATTATTAATTGATTGACTTTATAATTAGTGGCATACAACAAAGCCCAGGCCAATCATCTGCCGGTGGGACGTCTATAGGGTTCCCTATTAGCTAATTGGGGGGAATCCAAACTCGACTTTTGATTGCCATCCTCACAGCGCGTGCTGCCAGTTGCCAGTTACCAGTTACCAGTTACCAGTTGGCTCCTTATCAGATTTGCCACAGCTACAAGATTTCGTTTACCTGGGCTCAATTTGAAGTTGTCTTCGATTCTTATCGGGTGACACTTTACACGGGAAACATTACTATAATATTCCCCTTCAAATGGAGCCGCTCTCCCGTAGATTGGGTCCCAAATGAGGTCGCCTGGCTCTTGATGGCATCATAACTGGTCATTTATTTATTTATTTCTAGCGGAAAACGACAATCAAACTTAATTTTATTGCATATGATTGTCGTACATTTAGCCCATGATTGGTTCACCTTTCCACTTGATAAACCCATTGGAAGGCCGACTTAGCCAAGTTGAGAGATTATCTAATATGAAAGCTGAGCCAAAGTCTAACTTCTGAATCAATATCATTAAAATTTTGTAGAAACTGATAGCAAAGCATTATCATATCCTTAAAGTAATTCGTAATCTTTAAGTTCGATTGAGAATGAGAATAACTAGATATGTTTTATAAAAACAAGTCAGAATGCTCTAGGCTTATAGAGGAACCAATAAAGAGGAACCCAAAAATCATGCATACCAAATGTCGACTCTATATCCTTAAAATTGTTTCTGTAAAACGTTTTAATCGAATTGCGGGGGAGCGGGGAAAATGTGAAATGTTAAGCAAACTGGATTTTAGGTACAGAATGTAAAAAGTTTAATAGACATTTCATGTATTTTTTCCAACCGGATGGACATCATTCATCATGATCTTCTTGGACTTCCAAACCTTATCAACTTATATATAAAACAAAGCGATCTTTCAAACGGGAAGACATATGTAAAAACGGAATGAAAGTTCTCGGAATTGGGAACAGCCTTGATTATTCGCTTAAGGATTGGCAACCAACCAAAATAAATAATTTGGGAACAGCCTTGATTATTCGCTTAAGGATTGGTAACCAACCAAAATAAATAAGTTTTAGCTAATAGGTTTGACAATGATTTTATCAAAAATCTGCATTTGCTTTTAAATATTATTATTTTTTCGCAATTGAAAAAATGAGCGAACTTTGATTAGCTTTTAGCCGGCCAAGCAAATTACCCAAATTGCAAAAACTCACATTTTTAGAGGCTCTAATCAATTCTGCATCCAAAAGCTGTAGTCAGCTGGAAACACATTCGAAGGCAACCAAGTATGACATATTTTTGTACCTAATTGGACTTAGTTTAGCTATAATTTCATTAGATCATTAGACTCTGGCATCCTATCGATGGCTTTATGGGGCTGTCTTTTAGCGGGAAGCGGCTCGACTTTCCAGCTTTCTGGGAAGCACACACAACAACTTAATTAAGGCTGGCAATAGGAAAAAACAAACAAACAAACAGACAGTTGGGGCCACTGGGTGAGGGCGAGTGCGAGAGCGAGGGGATTGGGATTGTGATTGGGATCGAAGGCATCAAGCAATTTGTATGCGGCCATCAGACAGCAACAAGTCATTTCACACTTTGATCACGCTGCAAACTGATCAACTGCAGCTGCAGGCCCCAGGACCTGGCTTTGGGTTGCCATAAAAGGATGCCCAACAACAACTGTGGAATGTGGCTGTGTTGCATGCCCCATGCCCCATGCCACATGCATATATTAAGCCAGCATTCGCCCGCGCCTCAAGCCTCAGGCCAAAGCTCGAAGCTGAAGTTGGAGTCGCAGTTGGAGTTGCAGTTGGAGTCGGAGCTGGACTTGGCAACG
The DNA here is from genome assembly GCA_037075165.1 of Hirtodrosophila histrioides. Classification (NCBI taxonomy): domain Eukaryota; kingdom Metazoa; phylum Arthropoda; class Insecta; order Diptera; family Drosophilidae; genus Hirtodrosophila; species Hirtodrosophila histrioides. The sequence goes on from JBAMCL010000789.1 coordinate 1,181,617, forward strand.
AGGCACCTCCACAGTAATTAACTTGTTTCAATAATTACGCATGCGCATTTGCACATGTTCCATGCCCAGTTGCAGCTCCTTGGCCAGTTCCATGGACAGTTCCGTGGCTCCATTCGGTTGCCTGTTGCCAACTCTTAACAAGATTTTTGCATTGCGTGCGCATTGAAAAGCGACAACAGACTCCGTTTCTCCAGTTACCCTGGCAAGGGCTCCTACTCCTTTGTGAAGTAGAGTGTAACACTTCAATAGAAGACAATCAAATATAACTCAATTTCTATTAAAGTACACACCCAGGATCGCTGATATCAACCATAAGTTCAATCTGAAGTATCGATAAGAAGAGACTCCGAAGACATTCAAGAGAGGAAACTGAAGAAACTCCTCTCTAGCCTCGTTTAATATCGTATTCCTTTGTATCAAATATATCCGTCAGATATTAACATTTTCCCGAAGGTTGTCAACTTTTACTGTTCAATATACTACTTGATTAGCAGAGAAATAGTAAAATATATTGTTCTTTTTAGGGAGCACCTCGACATTACTTAATAACTATCTACAGAAGTGAACGACTATAAGATTTTGAGGAAGGGAACAACTTATTTAGCTCTGAAGTAGATATGGCAACCCTGGATAGTGTTGTCGCGTGGTACTCTCGATACTAGTTGCTTAGACTATCGATATTATCGATATAATAGAAAAAAACTACAAAACTTTGGAAATTCGATTTTCTACACATAGGAATGTGTTCTCCATGCTGACTCGATGGTCTTGATAGTGAAAATCTAGTATCTCGATCAATAAGATATTCGATATTATCGATATGCCAGCGATAGTTTTCTAGATCTAATCTAAAGAGCATCTAAGCTTCGTTGCTGAACATTTCATATGGATTTCTTATGTTTTTGGTGGAAATTTATGCAGCAGCCGCCGCTTATTAAGCAGGCCATGTCTCGTGTCCAGTCTCCATCAGCTGTCCCGTGTCCCTTGTCCCTTGTCTGGTTGTCCCGTCCGTTGGCCCGTTGTCCGTTGAGGTGGCAGCGGCACTTAATTATTGATAGCATTACAAACGCGGTTCAGTGGGTCACAGCCTGTCCACGTCCACATCCACGTCCACGTCCACGTCCATGTCCCTGTCCAGGCTCTGGCATACCTTTTGAGATCTCCATTTGTGCACTGTTAACAATTTTACTTTATTCGGGCATCACAATAAAAGGAATTTGGTACATAACAACAAGAAAAGACCAATGCAATCACTAACAGAGAGCGGGAGAGAGACGGGGTATGGCAGAATAATAAGTCCTACATTGCGCTGCTGTCAATATCATGCACCTCCACATCCTCCATGCCGGGAATGCTCTTGACCGCCTCGTTCATTTCGGCGGCTGAGCTCATGCCACCGTCCATGCCTCCCATGCCTCCCATTCCACCCATTCCTCCCATTCCACCCATGCCGCCTAGGCCTTCCAGGCCACCCATTCCGCCCATTCCGCCCATCTGTCCCAGCGCAGCCAGAGCCTCCATGCCGCCCATGCCACCCAAGTCCAAGCCGCTCAGCGCTTCTTCCAACCCGCCACCGCCACCTCCGCCGGCGGCAGCGTTCAGTGCAGCCATAGCATCCTGTTGGTGCTGCTCGGTGATGACCACCTCGGTGGTGCTCAGCAGCGAGGCAACGCCAGCTGCGTCCTGGATAGCCGTGCGCACCACCTTGGTGGGATCAATGATGCCCTTCTTGATGAGGTGACCATACTCATCCTTGAGAGCATCGTAGCCATAGTCACCGCTGCGGTTCATCACCTTCGCCACCACCGTAGCGGCATCCACGCCAGCGTTGCGTGCAATAGTCATGCAGGGAACGCGCAGAGCATTGCACACTATGGAGATGCCCTTCTGCAGATCATCATTTTCCGGCTCCAGTTTCTCCAGGATGGGAATGCAGCGGAGCAGAGCGGTGCCGCCGCCGGGCACAATGCCCTCTGCGATGGCAGCCCGTGTGGCGTTCAGTGCATCATTGACGCGATCCTTCTTCTCGCCCACCTCCACCTCACTCGTGCCACCGATGTGGATGACGGCCACGCCATTTGTAAGCGTGGAAATGCGCTGCCGTAGGCGGTTCTTCTGCTCGGGCTTGGTCGCTGGGTCATCCAGCTCGTCCTGCAGCTCCTTGATGCGCTTCTCGAGCAGCTCGGGCGAGGGCTTACCCTTCAACAGCATGGTAGTGTCCTTGCTTATGACCGCTTCGCCCACCTCACCAAAGTCCTCCACCTTGGCCATCTCAATCTTGGCAAAGTTGATGTCGTCTCCGAAGACGGTGGCGCCCGTGGCAGCGGCAATGTCGCCCAGGAGCTGCTTGCGGTACTCCCCATAGGCAGGCGCCTTCACCGCGCACACCTGCAGGCCCACCTTGAGGCGGTTGAGCACCAGAGCGTTCAGCGCCTCCCCATCAATGTCCTCGGCAATGATTAGCAGCGGACGGCGCTCGCGCAGGGTGTGCTCTAGGGCGCGCAAGATTTGCTTGAGGGACTTGATCTTCTTCATGGTGATGAGGATGTAGGCACTGGAAAACTCCACCTTGGCGCCCTTGGGCGTATTCACAAAGAAGGGCGAGATGTAGCCCGTGTCAAACTGCAGGCCTTGTTGCACTTCCAGCTCGTCCTTGAGCCGCTTGCCCTCCTTGATAGTGATGGTACCCATGCGTCCCACTCGGTCCGTCGCCTCGCCAATGAGACGTCCAATGTTCGCATCGCCATTGGCAGAGATCGTTGCCACCTGTTCGATCTCCGCGCGCGTCTCCACCGGACGCGACATCCGCTTCAGGCTCTCCTTCACATTCTCCACGGCCAGCATGACGCCTTGTCGTATCTCGACGGGATTGGCACCCCGTGTGATGTGCGTGAAACCCTCCTTGATAATGGAACGGGCCAGCACAGTTGCCGTTGTTGTGCCATCCCCCGCCGTCTGGTTTGTGTTGTCCGCCACATCTTGCACCAGGCGTGCGCCCAGCTGCATATGCTGATCCTTGAGTGAAATGGCCCGCGCCACGGATACTCCGTCCTTGGTGATCTTCGGCGATGTCCAGGGCCGCTCCAGTATCACACTGCGACCCTTGGGGCCCATGGTAACAGCCACCGCATCGGAGAGGACATCCACGCCGCGTATCATCCTGGCCCGCGCATCGGCTCCGAAGCGCACATCCTTGGAGTAAACGCGAGCAAAGCTGCGACTTGAGCGAACCGCCTCACGCACGTACGAACGGAACATTCCAAAAGTGTTTTGGATTTATTTGAATAGAATATTTGAATAGAGCAATATTTTAATTATTTTTGTGTAAGCACCGAATCTCTCTCCTTGAACACGATAAATGTGAATGTGTACTGTTTCTAGATAAGGTAGATGAATCAAATGTAAGTTGGGAGCTTAGCCTACTTGCATTTGAAAATTGCCACTTACGTGATTTTCTTTTAGGGAGAGTTATTTACGTTTCTTGATTTCCGAAACCGACGAGTTTCCTGAGATCTGGCTACTGTTTTCATCTAATCTCCGAGATAAATGGGACGTTACGAGTGTAGCCTACTTCCATTGAAACTCTTCTACAAATAGATTGCTTTAGTTTCTATTTTCTATATATACTCTGTCGATAACTGTCTTATGACTTCATCCGGCTCTTGTCCTTATCTACTGTCCAGACTTTCCTACAAAGTTAGAAACTTTCTTGATAACTTCCAGAACAGTAAGTTAAATTATAAGCTAGCTTGTTGTTTAGTAATGTCAACTAACATGCAGTTTAGCTACAGAGAGGTCTATTTATTTTGCTTACTTTTGACTAGATCGCTGGAATCTTAGACCTTGATCTGTCCACATACGAGTATCTTCTAGGTTTGGTGTTCGTTCTAGTATTTCCAAATTTCTTGTTAGCCCTACGCACTTTTCCAATTAATTTCATTTCCGCTTCGTAGCAGCGGCCTAGAAACACATGTTTCAATCTTCAAAAGGTAGCGAAAACATAGAATCAATAATTAAGAAATGTCAAACATAAAACGAGGGGCCCGCTCAGCTCGATAAGGAGGAACTAGACGGTTCGGCGTAGTGCGGGGGAGGGTGTTCCTCATATCGCTAACCTTTTTTGGAGCTCGCGTGACAAATCATAATTGATTGTTCGCTTAATTGAATTGGAGGCTGATAAGTACCTCTGCCCCCCTCAAGAAAAATAGAAATCAATGCGCCCATCGTGGCCAGGATAGATCAGAGAGGGCCTCGGGACTGACTCATGCCACCCACAAAGTAAACATGACTCACGTGATCCCATAACTAACTACAAATGGCAGACACAGGTTCGAACACGTTAATAAATTGTTAATGGTTTTATCACAGCTTTGAGTTTACGATATCGCCTAATACGTACAGCAACACCAACAACGATCGTCGTAAAACTCATGATACACCCAAGAACCGAATACGGAATACGGAATACCGAATACCGAATACAGAGAACTGAAAAGTGAAACACATGCTAGGGGGCCACAGATAAGCGGAGTTTGCCCCCGAGACAATTTGTGTCCCGCTCTACGCATTAGTCACACCGCCCGGACAGTGGGGAAATGGAAACCGGACCTTGTGTCACCCAAGTAGACCGAAGAGGCTTGCTCTAAGGCAGCTCTTGAGTGAACTTGAGAATAGAGGCAGGGTATTTATTAAGAGGACTGAACACATTAGAAGTGGAGTTGAATCAACATAACATGTCTATGAAGGAACAGATTACTCCTAAGAAGCTATAACCCTAGGATAGAGAGGGAAGGTTTTCGGTACAACCGTTTCTCGATAGTGAAAACCTCAGTAGTTGGTCAAATTGGAAACCAACAATACTATTAAGAGTATCATAGATTGTTCTTCAGATCTTTCATAAGGCATCCATCGGGATAACTATTGGCACTTTCTAAGCACTATAGAGCAAGAGGCCACCTTCAATACTCGGGAAGAAAATGTGATGGATCTCGATTTTCGGGGAAAGAAGTAATAGATATCACACACCTGAAAAGATACCCTTATTGAAAGGAGGAGCTATAGATTCAGGAGAGGGTATCACCAGTATCACGGTAATAGGAGGTTGTGTGGGAGAGGTAGGGGCAGCAGCTGTACTGTGTATAGGCTCCTGCATAAGGATCGCTGCGTCTGTCAGCGACAAAATCAACTCATCAACGTTGACAGCGGCCTTTATGGCTGCGGATGGCTACCTAAATAGCTTGAGGTCTGTGCAATTGACGCGTGATTGGCATGCAGGCCTGTCATCCAACCCAGCAACAGCATCCACTCAACGTTCGCCCCAAAAATAGGCATGCCCCAGCAGCAGAGTGCCGCCGTACCACAGACTCGTTGAATGCCTCGTTGCAAGACTAACAAACAAGTTGTGGCGAAGAAGCGCGAATGTTGCGTCGAGGTTTTTAGGAGGTGTCAGCTACTTGGTATGGATAGTATCGTATGGTATGATATGGTCCGGTACGGCCACTCGTACTCGCATTGGCACTCATTTAGCAATGCATATTTTAAATTAATATTATTAAGAGTTTCACCCAAAACGGGTAGACTCTGCAACTGTAATTCTTAATTGGAATCCAAGAGACTGAGGACTTGTTGAATTGGTTTCCAATTAGTATTGCTTCTTATAGAGAAACTTGACAATTAACGAACAATTGGTAGGGTTAAATGTACTTAAATCTACTTAATATAGTGTAGAGTAGAGTGTACTCGGAAGGTGTAATTCTTTATTGGAATTCAGGAGAATCCAACCCTTTTGAGTTGATTTTGGACTCGTAGCGCCGTCGGCTTGTTGCCTGCTTTTCAATTCAAAACTTATCTTCAGTTTTCAGTTAATATCTAAGCCAGACAAAAGAGGCCTTATTTAATTTTGTGCGCAAATTTAACTCTCGCCGAGTTAAGTAGCAAATTGCAGTGGCGACACCTGCCTCAGTTAACTCACCTGCCTCAGTTACCTCTCTCAGCTCACCTGCCGCCCTGTCCGCGACTCGCGAGTGCACTGAAGCGTTCTCTCCTGTTCTCTCTTTCTTACACAAGCGCCGCCCCTTGAACTGAGCTGCCAACCAATCAGCGGTCCGCATGCTCAGCACAACACACAACAAACATCATGTGTGTGTGTGTGTTTGAGTGTGTGTAAGTGTGAGAAGTGTAGTGTTGTTGGCTGGTGTTGTGTCGTCGACAGGCAATTTACATGAAATCAAAATGAAACGTATAATGAAGGCGCAACATTGGGCATATGCGACTCGGGAATGCCCTACCTCGAGGAACACTAAAGAAGTAGAGAAGTGAGTAGAGAAATTTGTATGCTGCATTTTGTTTCATTTGCTAAATGTGGCCATTTGATTGTTTGTTATATCAGAAATTGTCCATCGGAAAAATTGTCTTCTGTCTGGAAATTAGGTATTCTCTTCTTAATTTTGTTGAATTAATGCTTTGGTTTGCCCAAATGCTCGCTTAAGAGGTTAAGATGGGCATAACAATGAATATTGCTCTTGTAAAATTATCTGCCAAATATTCCAAAATTATCGCAACACTGACAATGATTATAGAGAACCCGTGAATGCAGAAAGATAGATCCTTCTCCTAAGTTGGCATATACTTAGAACTCAAGCTACAGTTTATGGCTATACTATACATTTCGATCGGAAGATTTGAGTCTCTACTAAGTAAATAGTTTTGAAATAAAGGATTAGTGAGATTGTCGTTTTTACAATCTCTATCAATGTTTGATCGAGCCGAAAGTGCTTATCACTAATAAGAGTACGTTTTTCTGCTGAGATAATCGATAATAATCGATTATTCGTAGACGAACTTGTCCCTTTTAAAACTATAGTCTCTCAGGCACACCTTTTTTATGCCACACGGAAATAATATTTATATTCATATCATAGCCTCTATAGAGTGGCACATTGTACTTTACTAGAAGGTACTTTAATGTAGCTTTTCACCTGCTGTAAAATTCACTTTGAAGCTGCGCTTTGCAGCCATATCGTCAGATCCACTTTAACTAAAATGCACTGATCAAGCACCCGTTTCATTATTGGCAAGCTAGAACAATTTGGGAATTATAAGGTGCACCTGCTGTAAAATTCACTTTGAAGCTGCGCTTTGCAGCCATATCGAGATATTCACTTCTCATCTGTCTGATCCACTTTGATGGTTTCTCCGTGTGCTTCGACAGACTGTTTCTGTGGCCTGATATGCTCAGCTTTCGGGTAGGGCAGTTCCTTTGAGCGCAGCACTCAAGTTTGTTTGCTTAAACTTTTACCATTTGGGGGCAAGTGTAAAGTGGCCGCCTGTTCAAATCGAAGTCCCTGTGTGTGAGTGTGTGTGTGTGTGTGTGTGGGTGTAGACAAACCGAACAACAACTGAAACGAAACAGAACAGAACAGAACCGAACAGAACAGAACAGAGGAGCTGTCCTTATACAGAGTAGAGGTCTCGGTCTTTGGTATTTTATGTTGGCAAGCTTTTTGATTGTTTTTTAAATTGTTTTTGCACGCGATTCGTGTTTGGCGGCTTTATTGCTGTAATTGCCATGGCCAATTGTTGTTGTAGTTGTTGCAGTTGCAGTTGTTGTTGTTGTTGTTGTAGTTGCAGCTACATAATTTAATTTGAATGCATATGAGACCCAAAGTGAGTAATTGAATAACTTTGTTTTTGTTGCAGCTTGCATTTTGTTCCTGTTGCTGTTGTTGTCACAGTTTTGTGTAATTTTTTATTATTCCTCTGTCTTTTATAAATTTGATTAGCGAGCGCGCGAAATATTTTGCCCCGTTGCGTGTCCTAGAGTGGGCGTCCAGTGGGCGTGGTCCGCCCCTACACCTCCCCAGCTGCAGCTTGAAATTCAACTTCATTTGGTTTCATTGCTTTTGGCATCTGCAGTCAATCACTGGCTGTTGTTTGCTGTGATTTGTTTCTCTTATTTGTTTGCATTTCAATTGATTCGCCAGGATAATCATTTTCTAATATTTGCCAACAGGCAGCGGAAAATTCAGAGTCAGATGGCATTTGACTCCTTCGCTCAAGTATATCTTTTATTTGATTCAATCGTTCAAAGAGCTCATCTGTGAATGCAAATTGCATTCATACGGACAGACAGACTGACTCTTTTACCATTTTTGTATAATTGTAACAATTCTTTGATCAATAAGAAGAAAAAACAAGAAAGAACGGCTATCTTCGGAGCGCCCGACTGATCATTCCTATGGCAGCTATATGTTATAGTGGCCCGATCCGGTCGGTTCCGACATATGTGCTGCCTGCAGCAAAAAGAAGGATCTGTGCCAAGTTTCATCATGATAGCTTTAAAACTGAGAGGCTAGTTCGCATAGAAACAGACGGACGGACGGACATCGCTATATCGACTCGACATTTCATGCTGATTCAAATTATATATACAGTAAAATCTTTTTTTACACGGTAGGTACGTTCCTAAGAAAACCGTGTAAATTAAATCATATGTAAATTTGAGGATCTGTTCCAAAATCTATAAAAATCGTCTAAAATGAAAAAAAATTCAAATATTTTCTTAAAAAACCGTGCAAAAAAGTGATATTAAACTTCATTAAGTAATAAAATTATATATTTCGTCATTAACAAACTGATATATTAAACAAAAAGGGGTTTTTCCTTTTTTTTTGGTTCCAAATAAAGTTGGCAGGGATGTCTAGAGGGTATTTTCCTTAAAGTAAACAAGCCGTGAAGTAGAGTTGCCACTTGGATGATATCTAACACTGCAGAAAATCATGTAAAAAATTAAAAAAAAATTTTGGAATTCGTGTTAAATCAAAAATTACGAGTAAAAAAATTTTAAATTTCTTCTTGGCGAGCCGTGTTATTTCAAAATCGTGTAAAAAAAGACCGTGTAAAAAAAGATTTTACTGTACTTTGTTGGGTCGGAAACGTCTCCTTCAGTCCATTATACATTTGGATAATAATACCCTCTGCTAGGGTATAAAAATGATCAAAAAACCTATCCGCTTAAAAATAGGCTTAGTTTTGATAAAGTTAGGAGAGTTGAAAGTCTACGAATATCAGTTTCTGGGCTTTGGGAAGTCTTACAATCGAAAATATTTGCCAATTTTGGAATGACTTCTACTAAAAACAACTTCTTCCTTTGAATCGGGCTTAACAAAGCCTTTTATACCAATGTTGATGTCAGCATTTGATTAAAAAGTGAAACAAGTTTGTCAATTTAGAATATCCGCGATAAATAATAACTCTTGGCTCTGATTTATCATAAGACCTTTATAGAGAGAGATGACGTATTAGCCAAGTTTGATATCTTAGTGATGTATATAGTTTCTGATTTCCCTCAACGTTTGTAGCATACTCGGGAGTCTGATGCTTGTTTTATGCCTCGCTGCGATAAATTGGTTTGTTCTTTTGTAAATTGATGCTTTAAATCAGCGCCTTGCCACGTCCTGCGTTGCACTCCCCCCAGTTCCACGGAATACCTGAAATTTGATTGCAATTTGTGCGGTTGTGCACAAAATCGATTCTTCATTTTGGCACACCGAAATGTCTCTGAAAGAGATCGAAAGCAATTTGGCAGTGAATCAGGGGCTGAAGCTTATACTAACTCTTACAACAAAAGTGCTTCAAATCTGCTCACGTAGGCAGCCAAGAAAATTGCGCCTAATATGATTAAAATCATTCATTTTGCGCATTATCCAAAGTGGTTCGTTCGCTTTTGGGGGTCAGACATTTGATTAGAGTGATTTTCGAGTACGAGTTCGAGTTCGATTTCTGGCTGTCATTGAACTCTGCGCAAAACGGAAATGAAATAGTGGCAAATCTGAGATATATATGTGTGTGTATAGAGTTGTACTTTCAAATCTTGCTGGTAATTAACCAGCTAGCTGTCAAAAATCGCCTCATCGAACCTTCAAAGCGTTGCCATTAATCATATGTCGTCTTTTTGCGGCTACTATTTAATTAATTTGATTAGCATTTATTTCAGAGACTTGCGAATTATGAATTAATTTATGGCTCGACTCAGTTTTTGCGCACTTTTGCAATAAAGTTGTTCGCCAAACGAGTTCGTTGCCTGAGTCTTTCGTTTTTGGCCTTTTGTTTATCTGCTTAACTCCCATCCTCGTTCATCTCGCAATGTGTGGCTCTAATCATAAGCTATGACCATTTTGATGCTTATGTTCCCCCCATATTTTGCTAATCTGCATAATTTGAATTTATACATTTCTCAAAGCGCTGCCACGCCCCCCACAACTGGCCCCTGGCCGGGCCGGGCCAGTAAATGGAAAAATAGTTTCTTTCACCTCTCGGTTCGCTTTGTCTGCGTTTGTCTGCGGGGGCAGCGTTGAAAAATATACATCGGAGATCATGAATATGCATTATTAATATATTAATTGACTGTTCAGCAGATCGTTAGCTCCTTAAATATGGCATCATATTAGGGGAGAGATCTGGAGAGAGTGCTGCGCGTGTCTCAATCTTTAATTAATAACAACACTGTGCTACATATTTCAATTAATTCCCTAATTGGCAATCTTTCAATGGGTATGCATATTTTTACACCCTGTAGCTGAAGAATGGGGAAACGAGGGTGATGAAACTGTGCAAAGGTGTGAAGGAGGTAAATGGAAGCATCTCTGACTATAACACTAGGGATCTGGCTATATCCGTTCGGATGAACGCTCAGATCTTGGACATATAGGTGTGAAGGAGGTAAATGGAAGCATCTCTGACTATAACACTAAGGATCTGGCTATATCCGTTCGGATGAACGCTCAGATCTTGGACATATAGGTGTGAAGGAGGTAAATGGAAGCATCTCTGACTATAACACTAGGGATCTGGCTATATCCGTTCGGATGAACGCTCAGATCTTGGACATATAGGTTCCTGTATACACAGATCAGGTTTCTTTCTAATTTTCCCTTCACAGATATAGCCCCGATTCTTGTCAAGGTTATACGAAAAACCTTAGCATGTGGCGTCATAAAATTCAATATTTCTATATCAAAAATTTTCAGTGCAACTTAAAAGTTTAAGAATTCAGCATATATTTTTTAATCAGAAACGTTAGAATTTCAACTTTACTTGCTGCCTAAATAGCAATTGAATAATGGATAAAGTAAGTATAAAAGTTACCAAAAAACACAGTATTTCTATCTTTGCCTATTGAAGCAAGTCAAGTATTCGATACCAAAAATCAAATGCATGGCCAAAAGATCGCTTAAGCGGAATCGAAAGCAGAAAACTGAGGAGGAAACGCTTGCCCAATTCATATCCGATTACAGGATGAAAAAGATCAAGCAACTGAAAGTTATTGATGCCACTACTAAGGAACCGATTGTGGTATATCTTAAGAACTTGGAGGGCTTGGAAGAAGTTGAGCTGGCATTGGTACGTGAAGTGGGCTTTCGCCTAGAAAGCGAAGCTTCTCAGCTTCAAATGGTGTCAGATCCCATCCCAGTCATTGCTCCGCAGGAGTCTGTTAAGGAGAGTGTTGTGATCAAGGCTAAATACTCGCTGGGAACCATATTAATAATGTTTGTTTACTTTGCTTTCATTTGCGTTATCCTTGGCTTATTTGGGATAAGCACTCTTGATTATTTGGAAATGAAGCCAAACATAAATTTTGATGTTCTTAATAAAATATTTAATAAATAATCAGCAGAATAAGGCTTTTCTAAAACAATGAAATGTTTTAATTTCTAACTATCCTCCAAGTTAGCCATACTCCCTACGAGAATATTTGGTGTACAGAGAATTCGTGGCAGACCACCCCCCAAGTGAAGAATGGGGAAAACCGCATTCAATTCTTCTCCCAAGATTGGCAATTGGAGACTCCTTGAAAAAAACCAGATCTTTGGATCATTAGCTGCTTGATTTGTGTAATTTCAATCGCCGTTGGGTGCGTTGTAAACGTTGTAAGTTTTGAATTAATAACAATCTATGAACATGGCCCCTCCCCCCGAACACTGGGGCCACCTACAGCAGTGTAGCAGCTTGTAGTGCCCATGTTGAGTGCCTGATCACTGATCGTTGATCGCTGATCGCTGATCAGAGCCCAGTGCCCCGTCATGCTCATTTATATGCACGTCTGGAACTCTCTGGGCATCTCCGGCCTCTCGGAGTTTCTCTGTTTCTCGGTGTTTCGGCCGCGGAGTCAAACAAATGTTTGCACAACACACAATAATGATGACAGCGCAAATTAGCTACTAATTTTCACATACACACTCGTCTACTCCTATATTGGCTACAATGATGAGAATGAGAATGAGGATGAGGATGGGAATGTGAATGAGGGTCAGAGCGCCAGGACCTCACACAGCTGGCGCTGCTGCAAGCGCCGGAAGTGACGGTTCCACGACTTCGACTACAACTCTGACTCTGACTCCGAGTTGAGTTGAGTTGAGTTGAAATTGCCATAAATCAGCATTTGATTATCCTTTGTGTGTGTGTGGACGTGGCACAGTGGGATAAGTGATCAAGCTGACGCTGATTTTGGCAATATTTGATCTTTCCAATTGTGTCGATATTGAAAAAGACCTTTCCAGCCCAGCCTATCCTAGCGATGTCCATCTATCTGTCTGACTCTCAATTTTATGATGAAACTTGGGACACATGGTTCTAGTTGTTGTCATCAGTACATACATCGGGATTGGCTGCATCAAATCACTATAACATAAAGCTTCCATAGGAAAATTTGCATGTTTTTCAATATACTCCAAACTCTTCCAATCGAAGTTTCATTATGATCCATACAAGCTGACTAAAGTCGGTGTATCTCGCACTACTTAGGAATTTGAGATATGTTACGAAAACTTCTTTGTTCTTCAAGATATCTCAACTAAACTCAGCAATTCTAAGGTTGGGTATAGCTCTTTAGCTCTTGTCCAAATTTGAGCAACATTCGTTTATTATATCTTATATAGGAACAATCGGAGGATAAGTCTCCCTGTTTCGTTTTTCAAGGTATAGCAGCCAAGCTCAGCAATTGCAAATTGTATCTTACTTGACATAGTTTGCTTAGATTGGTCTCAGATCGGTTGACTATATTGTACATCGGAACAATCGATCGAAAAGTGAGCATTTTGTTGAAGAAAGGGTTTATAGCTTCGCTCCTTCGATGTTGTTTAAGATAACTTGTGATAAAAATCAAGTTTCCTTTGCTGTAGAGCTGATTTAGGGTTTCTCCATAAATATTAATTAAAATGAGGTATTTGCTCGTTTGAGCCCACGGTGCGAGGACAGCTAATTTGCCGGTACCTTCGAGAGGTCGTTTGGCGAGTCGGTTGTGCCGTCATGTGCGTGTTACTTTGTTTTTTAATTTATTAATTATTAGGCGGTACGCCGAGAGGCCCGCATCGCTTCCGCTATTAGCGAAAAGTTGCCAACTCGAGGCTCGAGTGCAGTTCGGGAGCGAGGCGGAGAGGCGGAGAGGGAGGGAGTCTGGATAATCTTGAGTGGAGTTTTGGGCGTCGGCTGTCGGGGCGTTCCGGTGACTGGCACTTGGCTACCTCGCAAATGCAGCCTCCTGCTCGGGTGGTCACCGAACGTCACTCAAATTGAAGTCTCGCAAATGAGAATTGCGTCTGCCCATTCTCCATTCTCCGCTCTCCGCTCTTCACTCTCAAGTTTCCAGTTGGATTTTTAATTAAGCGCGGAGTGCTGCACCCGAGGCCATTTCGTCAAAGAGTTGAAGGGGGCTGGCTGCGGAGGGCGCGGAACTGGTCTTGTTAGTAATTTTTAATTTGAGCTCTTCTGACAGCTCGCTGTCATATAAATTTAATTGAATTTACATTTTTATTAATTGCCGAGCCTGCGAGAGGCTCTTTGGAAAAGTGCTACCCGTTCGCACGGGGCATGAATGGAGGAACCAAGGAACTGAGGAACCAAGCAACTTGGCCAACTGGGCTAACTGGCCGAGAGCTCTTGAATGAATTTAATTTGAGATGATTTGTTGATGGTTTCGTTGCGGTGATTTCTTGCTGACTAATTTAATGTGATTTTTAAATTGCCACAGACCTGAGACCGCTGAGTGTGTGGCCAAAACGGCCAACAGCCAGAACAGACTCCTCTCCAGGCCAGACTCAGCCTGGGCCCAGATTGATTTGGGCCCGTTGTGCATTAGTCGTCTCGACTGAAGCTACAAGTTTCTTTTTCGGAATTGATGAGCGACACGCCTATTCTACTGAGTGGACGGGTTTTTAAGGTACACTTTGAGAGCTGAAAGCCTCGGCCTGTGCCCCATTATAAGCTAATCTAATTTGCCGTGCGTTTTGTGTGTTGTTTGTTGTGTGTTGTGTGTTGTGTGCATTGCGTATGACAATCGGATCCTTCTCTCGCTCGAGCAGCCCTCGTCCTGCTGCAGCCGCTAACGAGCCGCGATCTGCTGGCTTTGTGCGGTTTAATTCGCAAATCAAACAACCGCAGGGCAGCTCGCAAATTCACGCATACATAAGTAAATTAAAAATAAATTTATGTTCGGCCCAAAGGCGTTGGCCGGGCGGCAGAAGGGGCGCTGCGCCGAGGATGTGTGTAAACGGGTTGTGGGGATATCGACAGTGGGGAGTCGGGTGAGGGGCTGCGGGGCTGCGAATGCAAATCCAATTAAAATTGCCTAACTCTGCAGCAGCGGCTGGCGCTAAGCCGTAAAGCGGCGCTGTGCGCTGATTTAAAACACTGCGGGGCGTGCTTATTGATTAAATACAAATTGCATTCATTCATCATCAGGCGCTGCTGCTGCTTTGGCAATTAAATTACACTTTGTAGTTGAGCCTCTGCACATAATTCGCTCGTTTCCCATGCTATAAACCACAATTAAGCAACGTGAACAGCTGTATACACTTAAAGCAATTATTCTCATAATAAACCAATTTCCTTGCTACCATTTTTCAAATTGTGCGCGTAACTTTTGAAGCCAAGTTGGCAGCCGCACTTGCTGCCTGTCTGGCAACGCCTTACAGCTGCTATGGCAACACTTATAGGCTTGCCATGGTTGGCAATGCGGCTCCTAATTTTGCTTATGTACGCTGATCACGTACAATGCGAGCAAAGCGACATGTGCCAATTTTGCAGTTTATCTGTATTTTAGTCGTTTGAAACATGTTTGTGAATTTTAAACAAACACGCTTGGCGCGCACAAACTAAATGTGGCAAAATTGCGCTTATTAATTACATTTTATATAATTTATAATAAATTTTACCCTAGTTATACCTTGAGTACGCGAACTTTGCTGTTACATTTTGATTAATATAGAAAATCTACTAGCTCTATTTTGAAGTTATTGCGTTGCTTTCATCGCAAAATATATTTTAATAGTCATTATTTTTAATTGCTCTGCAAGAAAAGCAGCAGAGCCAATCAAATTTTTAACTGTTCCTGATGTGCATACTTTGCTTGGCGCAGTGTGACCGTAAACGACCAACGCGAAAAATTCCAAATATACTGTAGTGAGTACAAGAAACAAGCACACAGCAGTTTTCTTCTGCTCGCTGATTAATTATTGTTGTTTATGCATCAGACAGCACAACAACAACAAATGAAGCGACGATTAACAACACAAAGACGCGACTCATCAATATTACAAGAATTCAATACAGGCGCATGTAAATTGTGTTATAAGAGACTGCGAATGAAGTAACAGAACGCGGATAACATTGAGAACAGCTGTTGCGGAGCAAAGTAACAGAAACGAAAACAAACAAAAACAATTGTTGATTGCGGCCAGCCCATGCGACGCAACCCAAATGATGATCAGCAAAGGCTGCTGGGGGAGCAGCAGCAGGCGCAGGAGGAGGATGACGACGATGATCGCATGCTGGGCAGCGACAATGCGGCAGCCGAGGACAGCTTTGTGCCCGCATTCTCCCCGCACACGGACGACTACGAGCGCTGTCTGCTGGAGCGGGAACCGGATGAGGTTGTGCTGCTCTCCAATGCGCCCTCCTCGGGCGCCTCCCTAACCTACTGCGTGTTCTATCTGCTCGGCATTGGCACCATGACACCGTGGAACTTCTTTGTGACTGCCGAGGATGTAAGTAGGTCAAAGCCCGCATCATCCTCACTTAATATACCCTGTGCTCGTGCAAGGCGTTAGAAGGGTATTATAGACTGCTGTGTGTGTATGTAACTGACAATGAATCAATCAACTTCGCATCAATCGAGACATCCAATTCAACTTCATCTTTCTTTCAAGTTAAATCCTTGATTTTTGGCACTCTTCCATTTTAGGTTTTCATCTTTGAAGCTGTGGAAATTTCTTAACGATCTTGTTTATGCAACAATCTATTGTTAGCGGACTTTCGACTAGATCACTCTTATTTGTATGTACTACCTCTTTTCTCAGATAGGAAACGCAACTAATGTTTATTGCAGACGCATTTAAAGATAAAACCTTCTCTTGTATATAATATTCCTCAGCTCTTCATCTTCTTATCATAGGAACTTCAAAAGGTTCGGCTAGTAAACACAACAGAGTTAATCGAAGATCGAATTCCAATAGTGAAAACAGGGAATTATGTGATCTTTCAGGTTCTCAAAATCGATCAGGCTCGTCCGAGTCATTTTTTACTCATTTACATGCACTTTGGGACAAGCTTTTGCGTTGTCGTCTAAGGCGTTTCTTATCTCCGCTTTGGCATTGTTTTTTATGCTTGTGCGAGTATTATTGTCGTTGCTTTGCTATCGTCTTTAGTTTTTCTTTGTTTAGCTTTTCGGTTGACTCAGCACACCCCTCGCCATCACTCTCACACTCACCCTCACCCTCACCTAGCAATGAGCGACTTATGAACCCTTGTTCCCAATGCGCTTTTCCTTTGCAGTACTGGAAATACAAGTTCCGGAATACCACGCTCAATGGCACCCTGCCGGAGGAGGAGCTGACGCCGCTGCAGCGGAGCTTTACCTGTGATCTGACCTTGACTGCCACCATATCGGGCACCACATTCCTCCTGCTGAATGCCGTTTATGGACACCACATCTCGCTGCGCGCCAAGATGCTGGGCACGCTCTGCACCATCCTGGTGATGTTTGGCGTCACCATCGGCTTCGTTGAGGTCAACACGGACCACTGGCAGGAGCAGTTCTTCCTCATAACGCTCATCATTGTGGTCATACTGAACAGTGAGTGTTGGGTTTCAGCCATTCTATAGATCCAATCATCATATCCCTCTTTCAGCTTCTTCTGCGACCATGTCTGGCGCATTGTACGGAGTGGCTGGCCTGTTCCCTTCGGAGTATATGACGGCTGTGGTCAGCGGACAGGCCCTGGGCGGCATACTCACCGCTCTGGCGTTCATTCTGGTGCTGGCCTTTGATGCGGGCCCCTCGGCCACCGCCTTTGTATTCTTCATCATGGGCGCCTTGCTGGTATTCTTCTGCATTGTCTGCTACTTGGTTATGGCCCGGCAGGCATTCTTCAAGTATTATCTGGAGGGCGGCGATAAATACAAAGTGATTAGCGCAATGCCCTCGCACAGCCGCAACGAGGAGACGGGCGTGCCCCTGGAGCCAATATTCCGTCAAGTGCTGGGCAAAATCTATATACAGGCGGTGTGCATGGCCCTCTTGTACGCAACGACGCTGTCTGTTTATCCGTCGGTGACTGTTCTAATGGAATCGGAGCATTACGCCAGTCACACTCCGTGGACTGGTATGGCAACTGTGTATAAATACCAATTACTATTTTTACTAAAGTTTAGTCTCTTTTAAGATGTGTACTACCTGCCTGTGGTCAATTATCTGTTCTTCAACTGCGGCGATTACTTCGGCAGACTCTTTGCCGGCTGGCTGGAGCGTCCCTCCAATCAGCATACGACGCTGTTGATAACTTTCATCCGTGTAATCTTTGTGCCCTGTTTTCTGTGCTCCAACACCAGCGAACATCGCTTTATGCCCACGCTAATCCAGCACGACCTCACCTTCATGGCCCTGATCATTGCTTTTGCGCTGTCCAACGGCTACCTCACCAACATATTGCTGATAATGGCGCCAAGGTTTGTCTAGAAAGCCCTTTATTCTCCCAATTGGCGACTCTAACTTGTTTGGTTCCTTGCAGGACTGTCAAGCAGCATGAGAAGGAGCTGGCCGCGTCCATTATGGCCGCATCCTTGAGCGTAGGCATGGCCGCAGGCTCTCTGCTCAGCCTGGCGTTCGTGCAGATGCTGTGACCGCTGTCTCAATTACCCGCCCATCATCGTGGTGCCTTAGAATGCGCTGTCTACGTGTATTTTATGCAATAACTTATACAAGTTACTTTTTAAGACGTTTTACCAACTGTGTCGTCTTGCTGCAATGTGATTAATTGTAATGCTCGGAAATTGCCAATGTCTGAGAGACACGAACATATCAAAGTGAGCGTGAAAGTGGATTTTTTGATG